>CM070597.1:16860406-17460406 GCA_036346395.1 Hsuehochloa calcarea | reverse complement strand
TACGCAGAGTCTAGCAAGTTGGTTGTTTCTGATGTGATTGATTCTAGTCCTTGCACTTTCTAGTTAGAACGTGAACGTGAAATCAAAGATATTTTAGAAGCAGCTAGAACTAAATATGCAAAACTTAAGGACAGTATTCAATCTACTACATGTGCTTCATGTCCTACTCTTAAGCTTGAGGTTGCTTTTTATAAGAAGAAATCCATGGATAAAACTTGTGAGTCTTGTGTCAACTTGGGAAAAGAAAATGCTTACCTTCAGGACACATTAGAAAAAATTTCTAAAGGTAAGAAACAATTAAACATGATTCTGAACAAGTCTAATACTCCTTATAAGAAGCAAGGATTAGGATATAATGATGTTCAAGATAATTCCAAGCCAAAAGTTGTTCAAGTCTTAGAAAAAGGGTTAGTTGAATTCAAAACCCAACCTGTAAAAACTATTTTTAAATCTGCGGGTATTGCGCAACCATCAACTAAGCCAAAGGGTGCTTCTTCTAGTGGTATTAAGTATCATTGCACCTATTGCAAAAATAATGGGCATTCGATTGAATTTTGTTGGCGTAGGTTGAAAAATGATAACAAAAATTTTACTAGAATTTCATACAATCAACCTAGAGCTTTTATGAGACATGATAACATAGAAAAGAAGAAACATGGCTTAGGATTTGTTTCACATGCTTATCATCATGCTCCTAGACATGATAATTCTCATGTTAATGTTTTCATTGCTCATAACAAAACATCAAATAAAATCAAGGATAGCACTTCTGCTTTGCATACTACTCGCAGACGTGTGTCTCAGTACTGGGTTCCCAAGTCTTTTTTAACTAACCCCAGTATCGAGACACATCGTTCTTCTGTGCCTTGATTTTCAGGATTGCCGCGGAAAGAGGAAGGACACATGCTTTGTCGACTCCGGCTGTTCACGTCATATGACCGGAGACTCAAGATGGTTCATCTCTTTCACGCGGTCGACGGGTTTCAAGCATCTCCGAGAACTTCCATCGCCATGCTTTTAAGCTCATATTAAGGTATTTACACTCTACTCTCGTTGTATGGTATTTGATATTCATGTTCTTTATCTTTGTCCATTCGGGGGGTTTTTCTTATCCTGATTGTGCGGGCTGTCGGCTAGATAGGAAGAGTACCTGAGGCGCTTGTCACCCACTAGGCATTTCTCTTGTCTTTTGATTTTATCCTCACCAAGCCTTTAGACCCAACTAGGTTTGCCACCTTGAGAAGCGAGTTAGGGGTAATTTATCCCTATGGGTAGGTTTGAGGGGGAGTTCGATCTTTTCTGATCTTACCTTGTTCTTTTGATCTTTTATTGTCCTTTTTCTGAACTTATTGATCTTTTTGAACTTTTTAGGTTTTTAGGCTTTTTATTGCATCTCATTGTATCATATTGCATTCATATGAAAAATACAACAAGTGGTATGAAAAATCCAAAAGGATGCATTGTAATATAAGATTTTCTGCTTATCTTTTAAAATTGATGAAGCTTTGCCTATTACCCTTTGGAGCTTTAGTATTTCATTTCTTGCTCAATGCCATGTCTAGTTCTTTGACTTGCTAGAATTATCATGTTTTTACATGTGTAGCTAAGTCTTTGCTATATGAGCTAGAACTTTAAAACAACTCGAACTAAAAATTGTAATTTGTGGATGTTTTAGCGAGTTGCGCAATTAGTGCTCCTTTTGTGACATTGGCCCTGTCAGAATTGCTTTGTTAGCTCTTGAATCTAAAATTGACTATTACTTGAGCTTTTGTGTTCTTGAGTTTCTAAAACTGCTCCTGTGAAAAATGAAAAATCAAGATTGTCTTATGCTTAAAATGTACCAAACTACTCTTACGAGACTGCTTGTCAAAGACATGAACTTGGAGATAGTTTGATAATCCAGACGATGTCATAGGGATTGCTTGTCAGAAATGACATGAACATCAAGATTTGTCGCCCTGGTAGAAGCTTAGAAAGAGTTTGTGGATGGCTCCTAGTCCAGGATCTTCTTTACTAAGATATACCTTTAATCAACTTCTGGTCGAAGCTTAGGATGAGTTTATGGATGGCTCCTAGTCTAGGATCTTGTCACTAAGTTAGATCATTAGTCAACTTTAATTTTCAATGCATATGAGAAAACTGTTGACAAATGGGCTTTTGAGAAATATTGAGCAAAATGATTCAATACATGACCTGATTGACTCTTAATGTGGTCTTTGTTAGATTTTTGATCTCACTTTGACATTTTGACATGGCCAGTTTCATTTTAGGATCTCTGTTGATGAACTTGCTGAATTTGAAGATTTGCTTAAATTGATCAAATATATTGCTTTACTTTTGAGCCTTTGTGCTTAGCTTTGATATATATGTCTTACCATGATCTTGCTAGCGCTGTCAGTCTTGATATGTTATTTGTTCAATATTAGAAATGCTGGCTTTCTCTTTTGGGTAATCTCCAAAGCTTCTTGTACTCAAAAATTAAAAAATACAAAAATGAAGCCACTCCATTGCACTTCATGCATACTTCTTCTTTTTGCTTCTTTCTTCATTCTGCAATTATTATCTCTGGATGAGAGGAAGACGTGATTCCTTGATGACTCTATTGTCAAAGGGGAGAAGATATTTCAATATTGGGGAGAAGTTTATACAAAAGGGGAGAAAGTTGGAGAATTTGAAATTTTCTGAAATCCGAGGATCATAGTGAGAGGGAGTTTTTAAATTGCATTCTTATCGTCTTATTGACTTTTCTGAACTTGAATTGCATTTATTACTCCTCACAATGATCACAGGTTAATTGAACAATTATTCTTTCATATGGACTTTAAGTGAGATTTTTGACTTTTTTCTGGAAATCAAAGTTTTTATGCTTTCTTTTGCCTTATCTCACATGCCTATGCTATTCTGATACCAGCTTGGTCATTTCCATTGCTTTCTCTTGTTTATGGACCAAGTTGTGCCTTTGTGCGAAAACGAAAGTATTTTACTTTTCAAACCTCCAAATTACATTTTCTGGATTATTGCCAATGTGTTCATCAAGGGGGAGATTGTGGATATCATGGGGATATGCTCCAGATCATAGGATGATGTGACAATTGGCAATGGCGTTAACGGTTTATCGTTTCACGAGTTTTCGACAAAGTTTCAGGCTTTCTGGACAGGGGCGGTCCGACCGGCCATAGCATGGCGGTCCGACCGGACCCAAATCGGTCGGACCGGCCATGTGGGGCGGTCGGACCGGCCGTGATAAAAAATGGTCAGAACAGGCTGGGCCAAAAATAGAGGGTGTAGGCAAGAGAGGGGATTCTATTGCTCTTGGTCTCACAATTTTTGGAGTCTCCAGTCAAAAGTTCTATTGGTTTAAAGTTCCAGTAGGTTTCGGATTTTCAGGGGTTGAAAATCGGATAAGTCCTTTCGGGCGGTCGGATCGGCCTATGGCTGGCGGTCCGACCGGCAAGGCCAGAGCTCGAGCTTGCTCCTCCCTTGTCGGCAGATTTTACAAGTCGACGTCTCTTAGAGGGAGGAGCCGAGCCTTTGTCTTTCGACAACCCAGCGCCAATAGTCATCAGTACGATTTCTTCGTCATCCTGATGATTTTCCATGCCTACTTTCTGTAAAGCAAAACAGAAAAAGAAGAATCACTAATCAGTCGTAAGTTTTTCTACGACCAGTGCCAAGTCGTAAGTTTTTCTACGACACTTTCTTGATCGTAAGATATTCTACGATCACCATTAGTCGTAAGTATCTTCTACGACTATAAAGTCCTAAAGAAAGAATCAACTTTTGATTACCTTTAGGCGCCTATCTTTTCATCTCATGGACAAAGCCGCAATGATTTGCGAACCGCAACTCGGAGTGGCGGAGACTTCTCACGATGAGTTTGACCCTAGAGTCAATCTCGCTCTGGAAAGATCCGTAAACAGATAAGAATATTAGACAATGTTGAGAAGGACCAAACCGAGAGCTAAGTCGACGCTTACTTACCCTCGTCGTAGTCTCCGGTTGTCTCTCTCCCGAGTATCTCCACATAGGAGATGCTCGCTTCTTCAAGGACTAATTCGGTGTGTGATGAAATCTTTCACCACATGCCATCCGGTCAGCCCCTCTTCTTTCAAGTCCTTGATGGCTTGAATATAGGGGGCAATCCGGCTGATATCTTCAGGAGTCGAATCCCATGAAGATTTCTTCTCAGCAGCCCTCACCGCAAAAGAGAGGCTGTCTTCAGAGGTGACTTTCCAGTAAAACCACCTCTTCCTCCATCCCGGCCACGAAGACCGGGTGAAACTCTGAATATACTCCTTCGACTTCGAGTCGTGGAGCTTCAGACCGCAGCTTCCGGCGATTCCGGCTTGTCGAGCCATTCCATAATAATATTGGAAAAGCTCGAGGTCCGCCGGAATCCCCAAGTAAGCCTCGCACAGATACACGAAGACACTCAGCATGGTAATAGAATTAGGACCTAGGTTTACTAATTCCACTCCAAAATACTCGAGTACCATCGTAAGAAAGGGGTGAGCAGGCAGTCGGAGGCCGCACTCACAATACGCTTGGAAGACGGGGATTTGCCCATTTTCCCCCGACGGCCAAGGTTGCCTAATAGCCTAATCCACTTCACTGACACTTCTCTCGAATCTTCCCGTCGACCAAAACTTTGATCTTGGCGCATCCATCTCCGATTCTTCCCATTCGAAACTCTCTTGGCCATTTCGCCGTAAACAAGAAGTTTTTGATTGGGTTGGCGAGAAGATGAAACCTAGTCGAGGACGGAGAAAGCAAGAGCTCGAAGAACAGCGGAGCGATTTGAGGAAAAGGTAAAAATCCAAGTCTAACTCCTGGTGAGTTTTTATAACCGCACGATCGCCATCGCTTCGGAAACCGTCTCGCCAATAGGTCTGTGGGAGTTGGTTGCACCGCTTCGGGAACCGCCTCATCGGACAGGTCTGTGAGAGTCGGTTGCAATTCCCCAGATGGTCCGTTCGAGAAAATTAGGTGCGTATTGTCACCCCCAAGCGAAATTACTTTCTTGACCAAGTCTTTCTGGTCGAAGGAAGTATCAATCGGAAGGGTTTTTCCTCCGATCACCCTACTACGACCACTTCACAGTCGTAGGGGTTTTTATGACTTTTTGATAGTCGTAAGCAATCTTCACGATTGTAACAGCTTTGGGAACCGTCTCATCAACAGATCTGTGGGAGTCGTTTGCAATTCCCCAAACGATCTGTTCGGGAAAATTAGGTTCGTTTTGTCACCTCCAAGCGAAATTACTTTCTTGACCAAGTCTTTCTGGTCGAAGGAAGTATCAATCGGAAGGGTTTTTTCTCCGATCACCCTACTACGACCACTTCACAGTCGTAGGAGTTTTTTATGACTTTTTTGATAGTCGTAAGCAACCTTCCTGACCAAGCAAATTCCTGATCAAAGTAGCACTCAAGTGTCGAAGAGTTTTTCCTTCGACCATTATTCTACGACATTTTCATAGTCGAAAGTCCATTTGCAAATCCTTCATCAAGTAAGTTACCTTCACTTGAAGCTGGGGGGCTAGATGACGAGGATCTAACAATCCTCATTTTATCTTTTATCTATAATTCTTATTATGGGTAAATATGATGTCATATAGTCCCTAGAAGTACCCCTTATATTTTAAGAGGGACGCCAATCAAGTGATTGTAAGATCTTCTACAATCACCCCCATAGTCGTAAGTCTTACTACGACTATGTCATGGTCGTCAGTTCTTCTACGACCACAACCTGGTCGTAAGTCCTTCTACGACCATTACCCAGTCGTAAGTCCTTCTACGACTATTGCACAGTCGTAAGCTCTACTACGACTTATACCCAGTCGTAAGTCCTACTACGACCAAGTGAACCACGACCACCTTATAATCAAATCTACATGCGAGTGGGTCCAATTGATTAAGGAATTCGAACGATCCACACGTACTATTATTCCGCGAACCCCAAATCCAAAACGAAATTTGATCCAACTTTTGATTCAACCAATGAAACTTGACCAAATTTCGAGCACACCTCCCTAATGATATTAGAGACCTATTTCTAGCGACGATCCTTCAGATCCACTTCGCAGAATCGATCTCTCAAGGATTTAATCAAGAAGTGCACAAACCCTAGAAATATAAAAGACTTTGATTCAAGACTTGCTTGTGGGGATTGATGGTCTAGATGATTCTAGGAGTATTCCCACACATCAAAGCAAGACAAAATGGGTCAAGAGACCAAGCATAAACCCTTGAATCAAGGAAGCACCAAATTCATTCAAATGAGAGAAGAACACGAAGAGGAGACAAATGATCTCTCAAGCAAGCATCACAAGATTGATTGATCTCACAAGATGCTTACAAAGTCACTCCAACTAGGAGGACAAGAGCTCACCTAAGGAGCATACAATCTCTCCCTCTCTTCCTCTCCAAACCCTAACCCTAGAAAAGCAAGGGAAGAAACCAAATGAATGCCTCTAGAGTTTTTTTTCTCCCCCTTTCCTATTTATACTAGAGAGGACTAGAGTTTCACATTTGGGGCCCACTCACACATGGGACCCACACACTAATCTGTTGAAGCAATCGCCTGCTTCACCACGTGTAGGTTGATCACGGTTCTCATCGACGCCAAGCCTCTCTTGTCCAATCCCATCGGCACCTCCCGCAGACTTGCACCGATATCCGCACCGCCGATCCAACCAAATGCACCGAACCACCCGCTCGATCCATCTTGCCCATCTGCACCATGCTTGAGTCACACGACCTCACCGTATCCATGATCGTTCGGACCTCGGCTCTCCAAGCGTAGTCGATCCACTCACCGCTTGACGTCGTTGACACGCAAGCCACCGCACAACAATAGACAAACAAACCGTTTAGGAACAAGTTCTTCACAACTTGACCCACGTTAGTTCCGCAATGCAATATGCAACAATAAAGCATTGATAACTAAACATTAAACACAATCAACATGCATCAATGCGAACTTGGCTTACCTCCAAGTCATCGCGGTCGATCGCCCCACAAGGCGGTCCGACCGATATCGGCCGATCGGACCGCTCCCACAACGGTCGGACCGGTCCAAAAGACTTAGCTAAAATCTAGCTTGAAAATCCGAAACCTTCGAATTTTCAACTCAATAGAACTTTGACTGGAGCTCCAAAATGATGGGACCACATCCGGAGACTCCTCACCGCCTACACAACCTATTTTTGGATTAGCTCCAAAATCCAAAGTTAGGTCAAGCCGGTCCGACCGCCTCCATTTCGATCCGATCGTCCCACAGGCGGTCCGGCCCCCACTCCACCGGTCGGAGCACCGCTGTCCGACAAAGAAGAAGCAAACCCCGAAACCGCGAGATTTTGCAAACCAACAATGCCATTGCCAATTGACTCATCATCACGAGATCGTGCACATATCCTCACGATATCCACAATCTCCCCTTGATGAACACATTGGCAATTTCCAAGAAAATGTGGTTTTCAAATTGAAAAGTAAAATCGCCGCTTTAGCATAAAGGCACAACTTGGTCCATAAGCAAGAAAAAGCTTAGGAACCACCAAGTGGCTTCGAATAGTGAAGGCAAGTGAGATAAGGCATTGAACGCACAAAAAGATTCAAAATCCAGAAGATGGCCAAAAATCTCACTAAGGTCCATATGAAAGACAATAAGTTCTATTTGACCTTTGATCATTGTGAGTCTTCTTGAATTGCAATTCAAATCAGAAAAAGGCAATAAAACCCAGAGACTCAACTCATTTTCAAAGGGTTCACAAAATTTTTTGTGTGTGTGTGTGTGTGTTCTTTTATGCATGAAACCTTATGTGAACCAAAAGCTCCAAAGCAGCATTTTCTTCAATCCTTCTCCCCCTTTGACAATGAATTCATCAAGATGCATGAGAGAAGAACGAGCATGAAGAAATGACTTTATTTGAAATTAAGCAGAAAGGAGCCATGACCATTCTCTATGTAGACAGTACAAGACATATACCAAGCCATATAAAGAGTAGAAGCTATATTCAATCATGGCAAAACATGTACTGCAAAGCTAAAACCAAGATAGCAGAAATCTGAGATTAACAGAATTAAAACCATGAAAGGTTGCTCAATGTCATAGATTCACTAAAAGCAACCAAAAATGAGTCAAGCCATGTCTATAAGCAGAAAGAGACTCAAAACAGGAATTGAGGCATTTTGAGCATTAAGAGAATTCTTTTGAAGCAAAGCTCAAGCACTTAGCCCTTTTTGTGCAAATTTTCTTTTTCTTTCTCTTCTTTTTTTATCGTGCTAGATCTCAAGCCTTCTGCGACCATCTCAAGCGATAAGCTTAAAAGAGTGGTCTAGGTCATCCAAAACTCCCGAGTTCATGCCTAGTGCAATGGCAAGCCGTCTCATGAGAAAGGATTGGTGAGATCAGTTTTTACATTGAAATTTTTTTAATTTGCTTGACTTAAGAAGATAAAAAGCTCATTTTTCATCTCAAAATAAGTTCAAGACTCAATTCAGCTTGTAAGACATGGCAAGAATCATAAGAGGATCACTAGAGCAAAACTAGTCACAAGATCCAACAAGACATGATTCGATTCAATTTGCTCACGATATAAAGCTAGCAAGGGAAAAGCTAAGCCAAAACACGAAGAGCCATAAAAGAAGTCCAATGACTATCACTTGATATGACAAGGTATAGAGTATGAAATCAAGCCATACAAGGATAATACTCAAAGCTCCACAATTTTTATTATGCAATGCACGACATTTGAAATAAAAATGCATTATGATACAAGGAAAGCAGAAAAAGCCAATTCCTCAAAACATCCAAGCCTCGATCTTTGGGATTTGAGATAGAAAATCTGGGTGTCGATCTTGAGATGAACGATGCTCAGGAATAGCAAAAGAAGCGAGCAGAAAAATGATTAGGCACAAAATCATAAGAATGCCCATGAGCACCACCGACCTCTCCAAAGCGATTTAATAATAGTGCTTAAATACCCTCATCGGGATCACTCCTCGGCTCGTGAATTTTGTGGATAGGAGGGCTAAGTCATCCTCGGGTAGTCTCTCAAGTTGCTCATCGCTCAAGGAATGCAAAGGCACAAAGAAAATCCGGATGAGCTAACATTAAAAGAATCAAAGATACCTACCCTTAGAATTGTCAACCACTAAAGCCATCGGCTCAGCGTGGGGAGACGCGAGA
Organism: Hsuehochloa calcarea; assembly: GCA_036346395.1. Lineage (NCBI taxonomy): Eukaryota > Viridiplantae > Streptophyta > Magnoliopsida > Poales > Poaceae > Hsuehochloa > Hsuehochloa calcarea. The sequence continues at coordinate 17,451,220 of CM070597.1, read as the reverse complement.
TGAAATCAATCTCATGCGTCTTCAACCTCGAGTAAAGCTTATCCATGGTAAGCTCACTCATGATGATGTTGTCATTGATGGCGATGATCTTCATCCCCTGCACCTTCACATCCAAAGCACCCAACGGTTGGCGTGCATTTTCGACTTTCGAAAATACAAGATCAACAAATAGCGAGATCATGAAGAATTTTAGAAAATCTCCCCACGGCTCATCTAAAGATTCACGGTGTCTTTGCTCGATCTTGGAGTATGCTTTCTTAAGTCGGTTACATCTCACTTCCTTGATCGCGATGGACCCTTCATGATAATCACAAAGAGTCCGCCAGATCTCATGAGCAGACGACAAATGAGCGACACGCTCAAACTCCGATCGACTAAGGCCTTGAATCAAAAATTCGAGCCTCCGTTGTTCTCCACATCCGAGTGATCAAATTGTCATCGGTGACACGACATAAGGGTTTTTCACCTTAAGCCAAATCGCGTGCCCTTGAGCCTCGATGTAGGCCTCCATTCGGCCTTCCAATAAGCAAAATCAACTCCATCAAAAACATGTGGCTGATTGAATATCGCTCGATCGCCATGGCTCCAAAGACCGGTTAAGATCTATAGAAGAGAGCTAACCGGCTCGATACCACTTGTAGGACCGGAAGGCGATCGAGGGGGGTGAATAGGCGCTTTCAAAACTTTCTCGCCTAAGTCGAATTCAACACGAACTTTACTCCTTTAGCTATGAGAGCTAAGAAGATCGATGCACACAATGAAGCCTTGTCTTTGAACTCGACAAACCCCGACAACCACACGACACAAATGTGGAGACTTAAACTCAAAGGGTTGATCAGGCACCGGCGGTCGACCGGTTACCACAGTGGCTCGGACCGACGTTCAACCAATGGGCCGCAACTAAGCGGCGGTCGGACCGGTGGACAACAGTTCGACCCTAGCGATCTGATGCTGAAAATACGGGCGGTCGGACCGCGTTACAAACCGTCGACCGGTTCGATCGAGAATCAAAAAGAACCCCAAATCCAAAACGAAATTTGATCCAACTTTTGATTCAACCAATGAAACTTGACCAAATTTGAGCACACCTCCCTAATGATATTAGAGACCTATTTCTAGCGACGATCCTTGATCCACTTCCAGAATCGATCTCTCAAGGATTTAATCAAGAAGTGCACAAACCCTAGAAATATAAAAGACTTTGATTCAAGACTTGCTTGTGAGGATTGATGGTCTAGATGATTCTAGGAGTATTCCCACACATCAAAGCAAGACAAAATGGGTCAAGAGACCAAGCATAAACCCTTGAATCAAGGAAGCACCAAATTCATTCAAATGAGAGAAGAACACGAAGAGGAGACAAATGATCTCTCAAGCAAGCATCACAAGATTGATTGATCTCACAAGATGCTTACAAAGTCACTCCAACTAGGAGGACAAGAGCTCACCTAAGGAGCATACAATCTCTCCTCTCTTCCTCTCCAAACCCTAACCCTAGAAAAGCAAGGAAGAAACCAAATGAATGCCTCTAGAGTTTTTTTCTCCCTTTCCTATTTATACTAGAGAGGACTAGAGTTTCACATTTGGGGCCCACTCACACATGGGACCCACACACTATCTGTTGAAGCAATCGCACCTTCACCACGTGTATTGATCGGCGGTTCTCATCGACGCCAAGCCTCTCTTGTCCAATCCCATCGGCACCTCCCGAGACTTGCACCGATATCCGCACCGCCGATCCAACCAACCGCACCAACCACCCGCTCGATCCATCTTGCCCATCTCGCACCATGCTTGAGTCACACGACCACCCAGATCCATGATCGTTCGGACCTCGGCTCTCCAGCGTAGTCCCGATCCACTCACCGCTGACGTCGTTGACCTGCAAGCCACCTGCACAGCAATAGACAAACAAACCGTTTCCGGGAACAAGTTCTTCACAACTTGACCCACGTTAGTTCCGCAATGCAATATGCAACAATAAAGCATTGATAACTAAACATTAAACACAATCAACATGCATCAATGCGAACTTGGCTTACCTCCAAGTCATCTGCCGGTCTGACCGCCCCACAAGGCCGGTCCGACCGATATCAGGCCGGTCGGACCGCTCCCACAACGGCGGTCGGACCGGTCCAAAAGACAAGCAAAAATCTAGCTTGAAAATCCAAACCTTCGCAACTCAATAGAACTTTGTTGGGAGCTCCAAAATGATGGGACCACATCCAGAGACTCCTCACCGCCTTACACAACCTATTTTGGATTAGCTCCAAAATCCAAAGTTAGGTCAAGCCGTCCGACCGCCTCCATTTCCGATCCCGATTGTCCCACGGGCGGTCCGATCACCACTCCACCGGTCGGACCACCTGTGGTGCGACAAAGAAGCAGCAAACCCCGAAAACGCGAGATTTTGCAAACCAACAATGCCATTGCCAATTGACTCATCATCCCGAGATCGTGCACATCTTATCCACATTCCGCTTAAATACCCCATTACCTCGAAGATAATCGCGACGGCGTGAGACAATTATCGCCATCATGCGCCCATTACTGGCTTAATTGGGCGACTCTTCCGCAGGACAAAACGGCTACTTCTTCATGACTATATAAAGACATCAATCAGAGGGTGCAGGGGAAAAAGAGAGCAGGTCAAGGAGAAATACAAGTACTGTTCTCTGTAATAGTCTTAGCTTCTTGCTTGATCATGGAGAATACAGTCAATACCATACACACACAGGAGTAGGGTTGTTATTCTCCCCGGAGAAGGCCTGAACCTGTCTAAACATCCCGTGTCAACCACTCTCCGTGATTTCATCTTTAGGAGACCCCCCGAATCAAATAATCTTTACGTAAGATCGGTTCTAATACACCGACAAGGTGCTTTAAAATGCGTGCGTGTGTGACCCGTTTGTGTTGGGCCTTAACGGGAGCCCATTTAAGTTAAGCTTCTAGAAGGTCTAAGTCTCCACTATAAATAGAGGAGGGAGGTGGCTGCAACTCCTTCAACCCTTTCATTATTGTTGAAACCCTAGTTTGGCTTAGGGAGAGGATTAGTGGAGGTTAGGGTTCTAGAGAGTTTTGATTTGATTTCGTGCTCTTGGATTGAGCTTTATCCTCCATTGATGGAGTGGCTGTAAACCCAAACCCTATCAAATCAATCCAAAGAAAGTTTGATCAAAGATGTGTCTCTTTGCCTTTCTTCTCTCTATTTGGTGATTTTGAGTCTTTCTTTGATTCGCATATTTTTGATTGATTTCTTTACATGATCTAGCTTACTGTGACATGTGGGAACACATCTAGGATCATCTTGATCATCAATCACCCACGAGCAAGTTTTTGGATCTAGTTTTCGTTTTGACTCAGTTTTGAACCATCCTCCTCTCAAACTGAAAAAGGTCGTAACTTTTCCATTGATCTTCACGATCTTCGATTGGAATAGGTTCCTGACATCCTAGAGAAGGTGTGTTCCAAGTTTCATCAAGTTTGGAGTTGTAGATCAAAAGTTACATCTATTTACAACTTCATTTTTCGGGCTGTTTTTACTGTTCATCAGACTGGAGGTCAGACCGCCCCTGGTGACCGGTCCGACCGCCATTAACACAGAGGTCAGACCGCCCAACACTTAGAATTTTAGCCCGTGTTGATTTCAGTTATTTTGCTTCGGGGTTTAGATTGGATTCAATACTAGTCTTCCGCTGTACTGGTATATTGATCTTCATAGCTTCCATAGCTATTGGAGTGAGATTTGGATTGAATCTGATCTTAGTTGAAAAAGTGAGCGTGCTCCTATTCACCCCCCCTCTAGTCGCCTTTTCGGTCCAACAGTTTCTTTTCCGTTTATTTTTACTTGCATGTTGTTCCCAGCTCATTCCTTGTCGAGCCGGATTTTACTTGGTTTGTTTTATTGTATTGCTTCTCGTTAGGTCACGATCTTGCCGACCAGACTCCATAAGACATTAGGCAAGACCATGATCTATAGGACTTTGTGCAAGAAGGCAAATCATATTCTTTGATCATTTTGAACCTACAATTCATATATTTAATATTACTTTCACTATTATATTTGTGCCAATTACTTTAAATATTGAAATAATATTTTTGAATGACATGATGTTTAGATAATTCCTATCACCCCACATACAAACCCACCTAGCATTTGTATGACATATTCACCTTGACAAGGTTAAGATTTCTTGTAAGCCATATTCACATTGACAAGTTCACATAAAATATTATCTATACAAATAGATTTATCACAAAAATATGGTTATCAAACAAAAGAGAGTGTTGGCAGTTCACCAATGATTTTGGTGTAAAGTTGAGGGTTGTGTCCAGGAAGTTGGGCAACCCAATAGAGTTGTGTTGGAAAAGTGAGTCGCAGGTGAGGTCCGAAGGATGGACAACCACGTGGTGGTGTTGGTCTATCGCTTCACTGTGAAACAAGTAAGAACAATAACTTTGTGCCAAAGTAACAGACACAGAAAACCGTTCAACCACAGGTGTGGTCATTACTCCCTGACTTAGTACACTACTCTTCCGATTGAATATGTACAACATCTAGAGTGGGATAGGAGTGGGCCTACAGGGACACTCGCTGGTCTTCACAACGGTATGGTCTCGTCAGCATCGGGGTAGAAATCCATAGCGGCGGCCGGTGGAGTCTCCCGAGGGCTGTATGAGATAGATCCTACCGGGTAAAGGCTATAAAGGTTGAGCAGTGAAAAAGCTTTGTTATCTCAGCTCAGTCGCACGCTAACATGTTGCGTGTCTATGATCTGACAGTACAAGTATGATGTATCTTGTGGGTAAAGCTGAGCAACTCTGCAGAGTATATCAAATGGTATTCGAATACGTCGTGCTTCCGGTTAATGAAGCTGTGTTCATGGGTAATTCCAATACATAAGGCATAAGTAGAGTTTTTTAGATGTGAATCTGGTTTGTGCATTTGTTGAGAAACCTTTGTTGTTATTATTTATTATTATTTTACTGTTTTAAAGTTAAACTGCTTTAAACTGTAAAATGCATCCCCAAATGCCTGTTAAGGTAAACCATAACCATCAATTGAACTTCTTGCATGTAATTATTTAGCTTTTCCATATAGCTTGTTGAGTACGGTAGTAATACTCATTCTTGTAAAATCTGCAACCTCTCCACAGAAGAAGATTGAGAAAATGCTGAGAACTCCAATGAGCAGGATTTTGATGGATCCCCAGAAGGCAGCGACTACTGTTATTAGGTCTCAATCGTGCTCAAACGTGTCTATGGTATGAAGTTCTTTTGTCTTGTATTATTTAACTTTGGGCTTGGAAGCCCGTATCTGCGTCAAAACTGGTTATTAAATCTTAATCTTATGTAATAAAAGTTTGGATTTGATGTAATCAAAAGCTTGCTTGAGACACTGCTTACTTCGTAACTGCACATCCTAGACGGTTGTAAAGAGTTTAACGGTCTCAAATTTTAGAGCTGTTACACCCACGCCGACTGCCTGCGCCTCCGCCACCCCGACCATCTCCGCCCGCCTCCTCTTCCTCCTCTGACCGGCCCCGTGTGTCGCCTACCTCCTTCGCACCGCCCCTGACCGGCCGCCCGCCCGCCTGGTGCCAGCCCAGCCGCCACTTTGGTCGTATGCGTGCACGACTATAAATAGACGTAAGCATAGCACCGTCGAACCAACTACGTTTGTACTGTGGTTGAACAGTGCGGATCGAAAATAGCACGTCTCCGCTTGAATCGCATAGGTCCTGGAAAGTACCGCTTCGGCCCTTCCTCTCTCTGCCTGTTCCACTAGACAATCTGCGAAACAGAGACTTGACCAAAGAAACATTAAAACCGTTGTTCGTGGGGAATGTACCCAATCCGTTGGGCAAAGACGGATGCAGTTGGATTTGCATCTCTGAGTATCACGGATAAATAGTATTATAACATTACCAAAATCTGAGCCGGCGGATCACAAAACAATGGATGAGATGTCACAAAACAATGGGTGAGATCGGTCAATACAATGTTCTCGAAGACATTGCAACAGTATTCATGCTACAGTCAGATCTTGATCTTGTTCATTGTTTTTCAATCTAACGTCTACAAAATAATGTCATAGCATTGTTCACCGTGATGTTGCTTCTTAAAGTCAGTGGATACGCGTCTGATGTAGTTTTCACATAGTAGAAATGCTTCGAGATTCGTGCAACCTTTAGAGGGCATCACATATGTATGAGTGAATCGATCATTTTCCCCATTTTTTATCTGGCTTCGATAATTTGCCACTATTTTGAATGCATCTAATTTATTTGTCCTATCTTTCACATTTGGCTTGATTATTTGCCATTTTCAACTATTTTCGAAAATGAATTAGAAAACACAAAAATGACAAAAAAAATGGTAAATAATCAAGAAAAATGTGAAAGATGGAGCAAATAATTAGCTGCATTCAAAATAGTAGCAAATCGTCGAAGGCAAATGAAAGATGGGGGCAAATGATCGTTTTTCCTAGAAAAACTCATTTCCACCTCCCCTCTATTCTCTCTCCTCTCACTCTTCTCTCTCTCCTCTCTGTCTTTCTACCATCTGCGATGCACCAATGAGTGAGGCGGCGGCGCCGTGCACCGGCGATCGAGACGACGGCTACGGTGATTGGATCCGATTCTCGATGCGTTCAACCGCCGAATCTAAGCGCTATCCTGTTCCCAGCGACAACAACCACTGGAATCGACGACATCTTCCTCTTCCTCTACTCTGGCTAAGATGTGGTGGTGTATTCCTCCCCCCTCGAGTGCCGGATCTGCTCCCCTCCTCCACTGTCGGCCTCCTCCCCACCCACCTCGGTGCCCCCTCCACCACTGGTGCTGCTCCGTTCCCCACCTACTCTGTCTCATGCCGTCATCCTCAACCGCGTCGGCCTCCACATCAGACGGTCTCCACCCCGAATCCGGCAAAGGAGAGGCCGAATCCACCCGACGGTCCTCCACCTCGCATTGTCCTCCTCCACTTCCCCGGCCTCCAGATCAGATGGTCTCCACACCATATCCGACAAGGGAGAGGCCGAATCCAACCGGCGATGTGATTTTTCTTATTCACCCTTTAGATTTTTCTTAGGAGATGAATCCAATCCGAATCTTGAAAATGAAATAAAAAACAGCGTAATTTTTTGTTTGTGCAATGCCGTGCTCATGCTCACGTTTGATTAATTACAAGCTTGGATCCAAGATGTTACAAAGTTTGTCCAAAAAAATGAATCCGAAGTGGTACAAAATGTCCCAAAAAAAATCCTAAAAACAATGTTATTGCATTTCTTGACGCAAATTCTTGATAAAATCCGAAAATCATCCGTTCCTCATCACGATTTTTTTTACTGTATTCCCCTTCCGATGTGCAGCAATTTTGAAGCGAAATGTGCAGTAATTTTGAAGCGGAACGTGTGGTGAGGATAGTGCATGCAACTGCATATACAAGCGGTATCGATTTTTCGGGGAAAGAGACCTGTAGTAACGCCGAAACTTCTCGCACTCCCGACTTGTCACCGCCCTTAGCCTTCATACCTGAACGCAACCAACTGACATGAGAGCATGCGCCCGTGCGTACCAGTGGTACTCGAGGTAGCACACGTAGCAGTGGCACGTCTGGTTCTGGCACGGGGGGCGGTAGTCGCTCAGTGCCGTCGGGAGGAGGCAGCGAGCCATCGACGCTGTCGGACTCCTGCGGTGGGCTGGGCTCCTGCTCGCCTCTGGCCACAAGGGTCATGTCCCTGCCGCGCATCCTGTCCTGCGGGTTCGCCGCGGTGATTTTTTTTTTCATGAATCTGTAAAAATAGTACCACAGATGTCGTCTGCCGTGCTCCCAGCGGGCCCAACGCGGGACTGGCACAGTGCGCCGGGAGCAAACGACCGTAGCCACAGTGCGGAAAGACAGGTCATGTCTCAAAAACGAGCACTTTGGATGGTAGAGACTACATCATAATGATCTAAAACACAACACGCATCCCTAGCAATAAAACACACATCCCTAGTTATTCATGGGTATAGATTTGACAAATACATATAGATAGAAGGCTACAAGCATGACAAAATATATTCAGAGCAGCAGAGCTGACATATATATTTAAATAGGTTTATAAACTTACCATTTTCGGCATCTTAAAGACTTAAACAAGCATAGTCCCAGCCAGGGATCGAAAAACCAATCCCGGTGCAATTCCCGGCCAACGAGCGGTAACCAACCGGTTACCGAAAATTCCAGGAAAAAAATCAGACAAAGTTCAAAATTTAATATTTGAATTGTGGAGTTTGAAAACCGGTTACCGGTCCAGGTAACCGGCTGGTTACTGAAAAAACCGAAAAACGAGCCGAATTTTGAATTGATAAATTTTGAATTAGCAAGTGTTTAATGAATCATATTTAGCTCATACAATACGTAATTTATCATATTTAGCTTATACAATACACAATATAGCATATTTAGCTCATACAATACGTAATCAAGCATATTTAGCTTATACGAAGTGCAAACCGGTCAGAAACAATAATTCAAGCATATTTAGCTCATACACGTAATCTAGCACAAAATAGGCCTAAAACAACCTAAAAAGTGCATTATGCATTCAAAAATTCAAATGTAAAACTAATTTTTTTTACCAGTTACTGTTTACCCAGTAACTAGCCGGGTTTTTTCCCCTGGTCCCAGCCGACACATCTAAATAAGTGTATTCTAGATTTCAATAATTGACCAAAGTCAAAACCGCAAAGCATGGGTTTAAGACATTTCAAGGATTAACACAAGCTGAAACCTGGAACATGGATTAACACAATCCGAACTTGAAATGGAGACGTACCAAATGATTAAGCAAAATGGCACTTAAACACATAGAATCACCTAACAATTGCACCTATTAAAAAGTAAACAAATAAGCAACTACAGTCCGAATACTAGGTTAATATGTATGTTACCTAAAAGTTATGCCATCCTTTCTTTGTTAAAGTGCAAAAAGTTTGTGTCCAACAGAATATTTTAATGCATACGCCACTTGCCAACATTTATGAATATAAAAAATTAAGAACAGATGACTTTGTAATAATTTATAGAACCACAAGTATATGACCACATCAAGGATCATCTGATCTAAAAGCATAAAAACCTATGATCTTAAGAAAACATACACTATTTAACATCATCTACACACAACAGATTAGGTTATCCAGCACAAATTTATTGGCTTCAGTATAACTGTAACAGAGATATGTGATTGTGCAGCCGTAGCCCGTACAGGACTGGTAAATAGATGGGTCAAATTACTCATTAGCCAAAACTCATCCAGATGGTACTTAAAACTCTCTGAAAATTCACTGACCTTTTTACAAGATATACCCTCATTGCACATTTTGACACACATTTGGTCACACAGCAATCACAACACAACACAGAACAGAGCAAGATCAACTCACTTATCTGTTCCCATACGAGAAAGTACACTACTACATATAAACACCTGACTCTATCTGAATAAACCATTAGGATAGGCCATAGAGTAATCTGGCTTAAAGTGATTTGGTTCAAAGAACCAACATAGAACATAACTAAAGGATTCTACCATAGCCAAACTGATCTAAGACTATATTGATTCAACAGGCTTCAGCACCTACTGATATTCACAAGACCACTGCTCAGAAGTTGAGCTCAACAAAAGCATTTTTTATCACTGCATTTTCACCAAATTATTCTAATTGGACAGGGTATAATTATTATTGAGACTCAGAACACATAATAATTATGATTTGCACAAACATAAACAGTTGAATTTTTTTGTATAGCAATTGGGTTGTTTTTCGATTCTTTTCTTTACCTAAAGCTTAGAAAGCAAGACAGCTCTAAAATTGAATACGGAAGTGCATAACAAAACAAAGAAAATAAGAAAGTAATTGGCACCTCTTGGGACTAAAATGCTGAAAGAACCACATAAAATCTCCACAATGAAGATCAGATACAACATATGCCCTCTGCAAAAATAATAAAAGAATGAATCTGAAGCTACGTGCTAGCTGTAAACATAACAAAGTAATTAATAAAATAATGCATCGAGCATCTGTTTTAACCTGAAAATAACACACCAAAAACGGAGAAGGGTCTACGATTGGACATGACAAAGTTTGAATTATAGCACCAAGGATACGATAAGATATATATGTCCAGTGCAAAATCATCATAAAAATATACTAAAGTTACAACAATATAAAACCTGGTTTGCGAACATTAAAGGTAAAATGGTTCTAATCATCACAATGTTTGTACCTCATAAGTACTAATCTAGATCCCTCACTTTCTAGAATAAGTTTCCCTCATAATAGCCGATCTTCAGCTCCTTTTGCAGTAGATTGCTTCAGTGAGTTGCATAGACGGTGTCATTACGTCTTGCAGGTCTATCGGGAATTGAGCCTGGCTTAAATTTTGAAGCCTCATGCCTTGCAAGTTCAGGTGGCACAGGACTGTTGCTCTGTATAAGCATCTGTTTCAGATCAAAGAAAATATCAGTGCTCTCCAGAGTTAAAAATGAAGTTGCAACTCCCTTCTTTCCTGCGCGTCCTGTTCTTCCAATACGATGTGTGTATGTATCAATTGAATTAGGCATCTCATAGTTAATCACATGAGCCACATCAGGAATATCAATACCACGCCCTGCAACATCAGTCGCCACAAGAACATTGAACCGGCGGTTCCTAAATCCATCAAGGCTGATCTCTCTCTGATCTTGTGACTTCCCTCCATGTAGGGTTGTGACACGGAAGCCTGCCTTGTCCAGATCCTTAGCACGGGTGTCCGCTGACTTCTTTGTATTACAGAACACAATAGCTGTCTTGTCCCCGAGATCTGTGAGTATCTTCTGGAGCCGTGGCATCTTCTCTGACCCCTTCATCATGATCACGTTCTGGGTGATAAGATCTGTTGTCTTGCCAGCTGTACCAATTGTGACGACAACTGGGTTCCGGAGGTACTTCCTAGCAAGGCGCTCCACAGCAGGTGGCATGGTGGCACTGAACATATAAGTAGTCCTGTAAATCTTCTTCTCATCAAGCTCCTCATCCTCATTCTCAGGTTTCAAGTTACTTGATGGCATCGCATCAAGGACACCAACAACCTGTGGCTCAAAGCCCATATCAATCATCCTATCAGCCTCATCAAGTACAACATAGTTGCACTGATTGAGCACAGCATACCTTCTCTCCAAGCAATCAAGAAGCCGACCAGGTGTTGCAATTACAACTTCACAGCCCTGCCTAATCTTGAAACCCTGCTCCTCAATCGACTGACCACCAACAATGGACACGACCTTAATGCCTAGATAGGTTGCAAATTTTACAGTCTCTTCCTCAATCTGTTGAGCAAGCTCACGAGTAGGTGCCATGACGACGGCATAAGGACCCTCAGCCTCATTATCCTCGCTTATGGGCGGCAGACGGGTAATGTATGACAGCATAGGGAGCACAAAAGCTGCAGTCTTGCCAGAACCTGTCTCAGCAATGCCTATCACATCACGCTGCTGAATACCAAGTGGAATGGCAGCCATCTGGATCGGCGACGGTTTTTCGTATCCAGCCTTCTCAATAGCACGAAGAAGCTCAGCCCCAAGCCTGCTCTCAGTCCACTTCCGCATGGGCCGGGGTATGCGAGATCCCTTATAGGAGATATTGTAGTCCTCACGGAAAATGCGCCAATCCCGCTCAGTCATCTCCTCAAGTCCCTTCTCGGTCCAGTGCCTGTCCACGCGCATGTCAAAGGCGTCGTAAATCTCAGCAGCAGCAGCCTTCTTCTTATCCACCGCATCATCCTCAGGGCGGTCCTCCATACCAGCCTTGCGCCGCTGCTCGGCGCGGGTTTCCTTCTCGAACGCAGCGGCCGCCTTCTTCTGCTCGCGTCGATCTATACCAGCGAGGAAGCCACGGCCGTAGAGGAGCCGGGCCTCGTGCGGCGTCTGATAGAGAGTGTTCATGTCGCGGCTGGTGTCCTCCGTGTTCTCCCAGTCGAACGAGAAGCGGAACTTCTCCGAGGGCTTGATGACCCGCTTCTTGGGCTTCTTGGAACCCAGGTACTGCTCCTTGATCGCCTCCAGCTCCTTCTCCCGCTCCCGCTCCGCCATCTTCTCCAGCCGATCTCTCTCCTTGTCCTTGTCCCGGTCCCCACGCTCCCTATTCCGGTCTCTCTCCCTCGCGGTCGCGGTCGCGGTCGCGGTCTCGGTCTCTGTCCCGGCGGGAAGACTCGTCTCGGTCCCGGTCGCGGTCCCGGTCGCGATCCCGATCTCGGTCGCGGCGAGAGTCGTCGTCGCGGCGGCGGTCGCGGTCGCGGTCCCGGTCGCGGTCCCGGTCGGAGGAGTCGCGGTGGGAGGCGGAGGAGGAGTCGCGAGGAGGGTTGGATGCGGGAGGTGGCGGAGGGGGGCGGGGGAGCGACTGGAGGAGGTCGAGGGCGGAGCGGCGCTGATCGGCGACGTCGGCCTGGCGGCGCTCGAGGGCGAGGCGCTGGCGCTCCTCCCGGGAGAGGAACACGGGCTTCGCCTCCATGGCGTCATGGGAGCGCTTCATGGCGGCGGCGGGGGCGAAGCTTGCAGATGCGGCGCCGATGCGTGGAGGTGGGATGGCTTGTATGGACGAGTGGGGAAAGAATCCAGTTGCTACTTCTCAGGGTGGGATAGGACTATAGGAGTTACCGACTTGTCGATTTGGGCCGTATTGGTCCGTGGAAGTGACACCGACTTGCAGCGTTTAAGCCATGTTGGTCCGTGCCACCGCCGCACAGTGTTTGGGCCTTGTTTCGTATTGGAGACGGAGGCACATGTTGGGATATGGACTCCGGGGCCTGCACGATTCGCGATGTGGATCTTTGGTACCGGAGGGGGGAGATAGTATTATTGTGCTATGGTGTGGATGTTTGGTTCCCTTCTCTCTCTCTCTCTCTCTCTCTTTTAATCAAGGTGTCTATCATTTTCTCATTTGACTCAATGGGCTGTGGAATTTAATAGAGGTTTGGTTAGATAAATTCAATTAGAACCCATACTAGCTCACAGAGGTCACCCAACCGAACACCATCTTCAACCAAAGGAATATGTTCATTTTAGAACTTTTTAAAAAGTCTGTTTAATCCTCTCAACTACAAAATTGGTATTTAACCCCTAATCTTGTGAAACCAAGTCACTTAACCTCTTAAGATTGTTTAGGGCCTATTTGGTACAGCTCTTGCTCCTTGATTCTCAGTCGAAGCAACAGGAGTCGAGCCAAACATGCCGACTCCTCATTTTTTAGAATCAGGATTAGCCCAAAATCGAAGTTGTATAGCAACAGAAAACTGGGAGCGACCCTGGGCCAACTCCCCGCAAGAATCAGCCTCTTGGTTACTAAAATACCCCTCAAGTTGAGGGCTATTTACCCACCTATTGCCACTGCGTATCAAAACCAATTTTTTTCACATCGCGTCGCCCCTCCAATCCCCCTCCCGCCTCCCCTCCATCCCCCACTCGCCTCCCTCCATTCCCCACTCCCGTCCCGACTCGCATGGAACCTAGCCGCCGCCCTCTCTCCTCGCTGCGGCCGGAACCCCACCTGGAGTCCCTCCCTCTCCAGAGCTCCTCATCGTCGCGCCGCGCCACGCCGCGCCTCCTGCCGGTCCATCCTCGCCACTGTGCCACCCGCTGGCCTCGTCCTCGCCGCGCCTGACTGTCCCCATCACCGTCCCAAAGGTCCTCGCCCCCTGTTCTCGCCGCCACCCAGCCCCGCTCCAGCGACCCTCCGGTTCTTGCGGTGGGGTTAGGGTTTCACCCACTGCCCCCGCCCTTGTTGCTCACCTCCCGCAGCGCACACAAACACACACCCAGAGATAAACATACAATTCTACTCCCTTCCTTCTTCCATGGCGGTGGCAACAGAGGCTCATCAATTCCATGTCCTGGTTGTGGACGACAATCTCCCTGACAGGAAGCTCGTCGAGAGGCTTCTCAAGACCTCTTCCTTCTATGGTGTGAGAACCCGGAAAATCGGACTAATCTAAAATAACGCTAATCGCTAATTAGTAGTAAATAAAAGATTTATTGACACAAGTAACACAAGAATTAATTACATTAGAGCAGATCATGTTTTACAACTTTGAGTATTTTACAAAATGATTAAAATAAAAACTTGCATTGCATGCCACTGGAGCCTTCCTTGAAATCTCGTCCGTCCAGTCAAACCGTCTTCCTCGACCCAATCTGAAACACCATTCCCAGCTCCATCGTCCGCCAACCAACCACAAGACCATTAGCAGTTCAAAAGCAATAGAATAGAGTTAAAATGAAATGAATTGCTGTTAGAGTACCATAGGAATCATCGCGGTTCCCAGATCGACCTAGATTAGTTGGCACTCTGAGTATCGAGGCTACCCACACCAACCTAGGTTAACCGGTATCTTGATTTTCAAGTCACCTAGGCTAACCCAGACTAGTCAGCACCTAGATACCCATGATACCTAGACTAACCTAAGTTAATCGGCGTCGTCTTATTTTCATAGGTTTCATCACTCAGCATTATAGAATCCAACACATACGTATACTATTTCGCCTCGACAGCAGAGAATCCCTCGCATAGTGAATTGCTAGCCAATTGACCAAAATGCCCTTAGCCCAAAAATATCTTGTGAGAGCCATGCGGATAGGCAAGGGCATAGGGGTCAAATGGATCACAACTGGGGAGGCAGCCAAATACATCCCCCAGCCGAGTGCATCCCCCATCCCACACAGAGACATCCTCATCTCATTCCTTCTCAGCCAAAGGTAGGTCTCACAAGAACCCAAGCCAGCACCATTTAGGGCACCACCGAAGGAAACCAAGAGCAAGCCAACCAAAGCAAAGGCCAAGCCAACCAAGCATCACCATCACCAATCATTTGCTGCAACCAAGCCGAGACTGCAGGGAGCAAGGAGAGCACCAACGAGCGGTCATCACCACTACGGTGATGACCAGCCCACCGAGCGCTGCCATCCCAATCCCAACTGGATCACTGCAAGGTAACCCACATCCCATTTTCATCTCTACCATCGCTTTCGTAGAACCACCCCATGCTCAATTGTCATAGCATTCACCTATTTGTCCTAAAACCATAGCAAACCTTAGTAGCACTAACATCCATCGCAGAGCATCAGAAGGGGGTAGAGAGTAGGGCAAGGGTTTATCGAAGAGCGGCACGGTCATGGCAGCCTGGATGCTATCTCCACCGGTAGCCTTTCTATCACCCACCATGCATCACCCAATCCACCTCCACCAGTAGCAAGTCCGCATCCAACAGCCAGTTCATGCATCATTCATTAAGCAACATTAGTAAAAATCACCATAGCAATAAAGAGGAATAGGAGGAGAGGGGGCTGCGCTGGGAGCAGCCGAGCACGTGGGCCAGGCGGCGGCAGAAGAGGCCGAGCCGAGGCCCAGGGGAGGAGGCGCCTGGGTAGAGAGGGAGGTCGGAGGGGACTGCAGGTGGGAGAGGACCGGAGGCAAGCCAAGAGGAGGCGCATAGAGACCGGTGAGCCGAGTGGGTCGAGGAGGAGCTAGGAGTGCGAGGCGCCGGGCCGGAGGTGGCGCCGGAGGGAGCTCCAGCCAGAGCCGTGCGGGAGATGGCGGTGGCCGAGCCAGGGAGGAGCAGCGCAGGGGCTGGAGAAGGGAGCCTGGGGATCGGATGGAGCAAAGAGTGGGGAGGTGACCCAGCCTGAGGAGGCATGGGCTGGGCGGCCAATGGTGGCACCGGAGGGGCTAGAGAGAGCGCCTAACCAAGGCCAGGAGGAGGCACCATGGAGGAGTGAAGGAAGAGAGGGGGGAATAAGAGGATGAGCCTGGGGAGTGTCGGCCGGGAGAGGAGTGAGGCTGGGGTGGTGTCGGCTGAGAGATAGGGTGGAGAGAGAGAGGGGTAGGAAAGGAAGTGAAGAGGTAGAAAAATAAATTTGTATAGAAAATTTTTAAGATTAAAAGTGGGTAGAAAGTGCGAGTAGTATTTTATTTTAATTCGTTAAAATGCGGGTTTTCGTATCATAGAGCCTAGAGCCGTTAGACCGTAGAACGATTTTAGTGGGAGAGTACTAACTGGGTCAGGATTCAAATTTTTTATTAAATTAAAATTGGCTAACATAGGAAGTTGCATTAACATTTTATACTCCTACTATCACGTTAAAACAACTAAGTATTTATTTATATATTATTCGTACTGCCGCATTGCTACAGAGGACGAACCCCGGCAGATAGGTGTAGCTGAACAGGGACTCGTCGACGCCGACCTTTTCTACAATTCTGAAGGCAATCTATTCTCTTGAACATGAACATAGTTATATTAAATGTAAACCGTATATTGCTCTATCATATATGTATTGCATCAAAACTATTTCTCAAAATTAAATAGGATTAAGATGATTAGAAAAGATAGGAGAATAGAGATGATGAATGAGATGAGAAATGAGAATTACTAGATTGGTAAAAGGGGCCTTGGCAGGGGAAACGCGATGACGACAATGATGATGATGATGATGATGATGATGATGAGGTAAGAGGTGGGACCCCTTTACATATGGTTAGAATATAAGGACCGACAAAATTCTTACTCGGTCAGAGGCCGTAAATTCTGTGCTAACCATTTTCTCGTTTCGGCGAGCAGAAAATGCTACCTTGTTACGTGATCATGTTCTCCACATTTGGTAAGTTATATGTGTGAGTGTGATGGAGGAACCCAGAACCGGTAGGAGAAGTCCGGAAGTGGCGGATCCAAGGCGCTATAGCGTTAAGGTGGAGTGTTGAGTGCAGGATAGAAGCTGCCTCAACCAACATT
This sequence comes from Hsuehochloa calcarea, assembly GCA_036346395.1. Lineage (NCBI taxonomy): Eukaryota > Viridiplantae > Streptophyta > Magnoliopsida > Poales > Poaceae > Hsuehochloa > Hsuehochloa calcarea. Next base: position 17,434,408 of record CM070597.1, on the reverse strand, counting down.
ACTGGAGCTCGGTGTATGACGAGGTCAGCACCGTGACTAAATCAGCACCGATGTGAAGTAATGGGTGGAGACTTAATCATGTAACCTGGAAGACATTCTGTATTCTGAACTTGAACCCGCATAAAAGGAAATGCTGGGGACCTGGCTCATTTAGAGTTCAGAATAGCTATGAGTAAAGTGGTATAAAGCTTGCGCAGTGCTATACAAATCATGAATTCATGCCAGTCTCCTGGATTGGAGTCTACGGGAACCGCCAGAGGCATATCCTCTATTCGAGTGATAAGTAGTCTTTTCAGTATTAAAATCTGCCACCTAATGTTTTACTGGGCCATTTTTTTAAGAAAAGAGATGGTATAGAAAATGTGATAATGAACAGAGATAAGTCATACAGTGCATCTTTTGCTATTAATACTTGCTGAGTACTTTTGTACTCAACCTTGTTAGTATTCTCCTTTGTAGATCCTAGTCCGGCCGGGAATTATCCCGAGTGGGACGAAGAACATGCAGGTATCGAACAGGCTGTAGGAGGCGAGGGCACTGACTACGAGGACCACGATGAGATGGGTAGCTTGTTCGATGCGTGAGACGAGTAGACGACCAAAAGAGCTTGGCCGGCAAACGAGGGGACTTAGTCCCACTTATAAGTTGTAATTTACTATTTGTAAATACCATAGCTTTGTGTGGCTATTGTTGTAATAAAAGTGTGCAGTTTCTATCTTATTATTCTGCTGCGCAACTCTGATAAGAGGCTTGCTATTCGTCGGAGCGGTGTTCTACCGGGCAGTCGAATAGTAATTTGTATGCCTAAGTGTGATTACCCCTGGGATAATGACACGGGGCGTCACATATGGTATCACCGAATTCTTGTACACTTGCAGCTTTACTTCTTTTCCTTTGTTGCTATGGAGCTTGGCATCTGATGCAAGGTTTGGTGTGCTTGGTTTTGTTTTTTTGCTTGTGCAGTTATCACTGTTGATTCTAGCAGGAAGGCTCTGAAGTTCTTGGGGCTCCGTGATCACGAGGACAACCTAGTTTCTGTTCATGCAGACCAGCTGGTAAGAAGATGGTTTAATGTATTAATCATGTGCAGTTGTGTTCTTGTTCTGAAGAAGGATTTCTGATGGGTTTTTGTTTTGCTCCTGCGTGGATAATAGGTATGTTGAGGTGAACCTGATCATCACAGACTACTGCATGTCTGGCATGACAGGATATGATCTGCTCAAGAAGATCAAAGTAATTTACTTTTTTTGCTATTGGAACTCTTGATATGATCAATTGATTTGATCTGCTGAATACAAGAGTGCCTAAAGATGTCTATTTGTGTTTGTTCAATCAAGAATCGTCGTCTCTCAAGGACATCCCGATCATGATCATGTCATCCGAAAACATTCCTTCAAGGATCAATAGGTGAGCACTCTTATGGATCTATAATATTGTTTAGACCATCTGTTACATTATACACATGTCAAGATATTTGGATGAACAAATCAAAGTTAATTGTGCAGAAAAATTGAACACGTCTTGTGTGAAAATTTCCAATAAACGTGTGAAAGTGACTAATGTATAACTTACATGGGGCAGTTTAAGTTTTCATACTACATTAAGGTGAGTGTGGCAAAGAGCACTTACACAAAACAACATAGTAGGCTAGTAACATTAGTCGTGAGGTTTTTTTTACTAATAGCTTACTACAACCTTCATCCATGGAAACACATGGATCCCTAAAAAAATACATCGGTATGTCACATGGTTCCCAGTAAACTCATTGTCATATGTAACTTTAACCATGGTTCCCTTGCCAAGGCCATAGTAGCGAGTAATAACATATGTTTCTAGCATGCGAGGCAACTGAAAGATACAAGCACAAAAAGTATTTTATGACAAGTTGAGGTAGCTATACTCAAATAAAATACCAAGGGAAAAAAGCTACTAACAAATGTGATTAAGCATTTCAGGCACGCCAAGGCTCCAACAACAATGTGGTATCTCCCACAAGGCCACAACGACTAGAAAACATATCATGGATATATTTTAATGGTGGTGTAAAACTTTGTTCGTACTGTTCGTTGATCATCAATCATAGTCCTTGATGTGGATTGTTTTATTGCTTGTGATTACTTGTAGGTTATGTAGACCATCAATGAATGCTGCTAATTGCCATTTGAGTAATAGTGTTTGATTTAAAAAAAATTCTTGACATTTGAGTAATAGTGTTTGATTAAAAAAATTCTTGTCATTTGACAGTCTAGCTTGGGTTCAAGAGCAGCATGCAGTAGGAGCTTTGATGAGGAATAGGGTGATCGATGTTATGCATGTGAGAGTGGTGATGTTGCTTGTTGATAGTCTAATATGGGCATAAAGAACTTGTTTAGAGGGAGCAATTGAATTTTATGTTGGGAGATCAGAGCAATTGTATATATTCTACCAAAGTTTCAGTCATGTAAAAGCTCGATTCTTCATATGAATATTCTATGTGAATTCAATGTTTCAAATATGTTGACAAATTGATGAAATGATCCGTGATTGTTGCATTTATTTCTATGATATAGGATTTTTTTTTTGGAAATGGTTTTGTGCAATACAAATGTTGCTTCGAAGTATGTACATTATTTCTTAAGACTTCTTAATATGTGGATAATGCTTTTGTCATGAACTGATGTATCAGAATAGGTTATCACATTCAAATTGAATCAGTCTCGGGAAATTTATATAAAAAAAAACTTTGAACTTTGTGTACAAGTAGAAATGAGTGTGATACAAATAGACTTAAGTGTTAAAAACAAAGGTAACATGGTCTTTTTGTCGCAAATCTCCACTTTCAGAGTTTTGGGAGACAACCCCCAACCAAATGCTTATGTCAGCCAGCTCCAGATTCTCAGAGGAGTAGATCCTCGGAGAATTAGTAGTTGGGAGCTGAAAAATGAGGAGTGGAGCCCTAGGCGGTTTTGCATATGTGGCAAGGTTTCTCCATGTCAGGGCTAGACGTGGTGTAGCTGGTCTACTTGAGTGAAATAAACAACCCAGGACCCTTCAGTTCCCATCTATTTGCCTCTCCCTTGGACTTATTGCCCCTTGTTCTGAGCGGTAGCGATTCCGGCAATCTGGTGCGGGCGAGGTGATGATTAGGGGAGTAATAAGGTAACCGAAGCTCTCCACGTCGTGTTTGATGTTAGTTGGACCCTTGCTATCTTATTGTGGTATTTTTTGATACCTCAATTCCACCTACAACTGGGTTGTTTGATAGGGTTTTGGTGAAGTTGAAATTTTGATGTTAATATGGTGATCGAGAGCCACTTTCACTTCAATTTTAGATGCACTATGTTGGATCTTTAGTTTTCTTTAGGGCTGAGATATGGTTTTGTGTTTGATTCTTTGAATGTTCAACAGGGTTTTGGCGAAATTGAAATTTTGATGGAAATCCAATGATTGAGAGCCATTTTCACTTCAATCCTAGATGCACCATGTTGTATCTTTAGTTTTCTTTAGGATTGAGATACAGTTTTGTATTTGATTCTTCAGGTGTTTAATAGGGTTTTCATCAAGAAATATTTTAATGTGTTGTAGGTGTTCTGGTATGGACAACCTTGATAAGCTTGCGGTGATATTTCACATTGATGGGGAGTTCATCAATTATGGGAGAAATGTGCATTACTTGGGGGAGATGAGGTGATGTCACACATTGAGTGTGATAAAGTTTCCCTTCCTAAGTTAAAATGACATCTGGGAGACCATATTGGAGAAACAGATCAAGTTAACCTTCATTGGATTTTCCCTGGGGAGGAATCGAACAAGGGTCTTAGATTATTGGTGGGCGACAAATCATGCACTTTCATGTCTAATTGTATTACTGAATGTGATGTAGTTGATGTGTATGTCAAGGCCATCACAATAGCTGAGTTTAAAAACCATTATGAAGATGAGGAAGAAGAGCATACATATGAGGAACTTGTGAAATCCCAAGTTTCAAGCAGGAGCAATGACAAGATTATATTGACTCCATCAACCCAGCAGGCTGACAAAGATTTGAGTGCCTTTAGGGCTTTCTACAAGTCTCCTCTAGAGGCGATGGTGCAGGCACAAGCAAAAACAACGCTCTGGCACTTGTCGACAAAGAAGGTGATGTGGCTAATAGTGATGCAGATGGTAATGACTATTTACCTTTGATAGTGAGGATGAGGAAATGGAAGAGATCAAAAGGTAATCCTGGGAGCACTTTTTCTATAATTGTTGATTACAGTGGCAAGGTGGCAGCATTTCAGAGGTTCTATATTTGTTTTGATGCTTGCAAGAAAGGTTTTCTAGCTGGCTGCTGGATGGTGATTGGCATGGATGGATGTTTTTTCAAGGGTGCTTGCAATGGTGAGCTTGTTTGTACCATTGGGAGGGATGCAAATAATCAAATGTATCCAATTGTATGGGCAGTGGTTGAGAAAGAAACTAATGATTCATGGGAGTGGTTTTTTTGGGTCTTTTGTGCAAAGATCTTGCCATCAGTGACGGAAAAGACTAGGTTATTACATCATATCAGCAAAAGGTAAGTCGAAATGTGTTATTATTGTGATTAGACAAAGATACATTGATTCCTTCATAATAACATGTTGCAATGGTTGTTGTGCAGAGATTGCTCCATGTTGTTGACATACTAATAATCACAATTTACATCGTAAAATATTTTTTAAAAATATAATAAAAACATTTGAAAGTATTTCCATATACATCATCGCCGTACTTCCACTCTAAATACTTGCAAATTGTTTTTGTTCAAAGCTAAACTAGTTTCTTTGAAAGCTAAATTGGTTTGACTATACATATGTACATTATAAGACATGGCTCTTATTAATTTTATTTCTACCAAAATGATATTAGAGTTGTATGCCTGTGTTCTAAACTCCTAATAATCTAATTTATGTGTGAAGTTTATACTTTTGTTACAGCTACTACACAAACGTATCATATTTTGATCAAACCCATGTTCAATGGGATGCCAAGTTTTTGTTTTCAATTCCTTTGATATTTAAAATAAAACATTGCATGCTTCAAGTAAATTTCAAGATGTTTTCAACAAAATTTATGCATGCATGTTTCAAAATTATTTTCAATAGGTCTTAGTGAGGTTTCCAACAAGACACAGCTACACAACAAGTAGTTCCAAATTGATATAAGCTCTATTTCAATCTAAAACTAGTTAGGCTTCAAACACAAACCAATGTAGAGTCTAGACTTTCGTAGTACGGAATAATGGATGAAACCATAGTACATTTGACTGAAACTAGACTGAAAACTCTCCAAGTCTCAACAAGGTCTTTACATTATTTCAATTAAATGAAAAGGGGGAATGTATTATTTTCAATCGACTAGGGGGGGGGGGTCTCAACAACGTCTTTACATTATTTCAATTAACTGAAAAGGGGGAATGAATTATTTCAACTATTCATAGTATGGAATAATGGATCGAGTCGTGAGTTCGTAAGAGGCAACGCGTCCACTACATACATGTAACTTTGAGTTGAGGTTGAACACTGGTAAATACCTCTGGTCCACCACTATTTTTCCGGTGAGGATGTGTTGCGCTTATTCTATTCACTGTAACTTAAATATAATATACACTAGTAGGGTGCCCGTGCATTGCAACGAAACCCCAAAAGAGAGTGATACATATCAGCAGATGGGATCCTAAATTGCATAATAAATATCGATTTTCTTTCACAAAAATATAAACAAAAACACTAACTTTGTCTATTGCATCAGCTGCTACTACTACTACCCGAAAATTAAAATTGTGAGCTTATAGATTGTTTAACTTTGGAAGTTGAAGTTGATGCCAACTTCCCTCCCTAACGCGTCGCCCATTTCTGGCCATTGTCAGTCGGCAAGGGAAAGGGCTATACATAGGCGACCACCTTCTTCCACCCTGAACGCAAGCTGCAACTCAGTTCTCACGGCCATCAGGCTCTACAGCCCTCGCCAGGCACATCATAGAGACAAGGTGGGAGGCTAGAGGAGGAGGTAGTGGCGACGTAGCATGGTAAGCGAGGAGGTGGGAGGCCGGGGAGGAGGCAGCGGCGGCGGCGTTGCCTCCCCTCCCTTCCCACTCGGCGCCTTCTCCCATCCCCGACGCTACCTCCTCCTGTTGCCGACGCTACCTTCCCACGCCACCACCTCCTCTCCTCCCTTCCCTCTTGGTGCCTTCTCCTGTCCCCGACGTCACCTTATTGCGCCGTCTCTCCTCCCTTGACGCCAGCGCCGCCTTAAAGGAGTAAGGCCTCACCTACAATTAGACACCTCTCTACTAATCTGTGATCTACACTCTTGATCCCAAACAAGCCCCAAATCCCCAATTAAAAACTCAAGTTATTGGTTGATCCGCTCGAACCAAAAACCAAATCCAGATGAATGAACTGTTGAACGGTCTGATTTGAATCCGGAGAGATGGAGGAGGGGATGACCTGCATAGCAAGGGGACTAGAGGATGCGAGCTCGTCATAGATGAGGTCGCCGAGTAGGCAGGAGAGGCGGCTCGCGTAGGTCCCATTGCCAACGCTGGGGCATCCCAGGAACAGCCATTGCACGTTCCTCTCCTCCGTCGACTTTCGCCTCGTCTCCGCCACCGAGAACGAGAAGGCCGCTGCCAGCGCCGAAGGCATCTTTTCTGACACCAGCGGTGTCATGCGCCTCCTTGAGGCCACCACAGCTGCACCACCAGAGGTAGCGATGCAGAAGAGGCACTGTACGACGACCATGGGAGGGAGCAAGGGAGGCGGATGGGGAGGTGAGTGGGTGTGAGGGGGTGGGAAAGGGAAGGGTAGCGGGCGGCCACAATGGAGGATGCGCGCACGGCACGTGGAGTAGGAGAGCACGCGTAAACATCGACATTGAAGGGGAGTCCGTGTGGGTGTTTGGTGGAGGACTGGCGCACGACAACGGTGGACGAAACCGGGGGCGGCGCGAGGAAGAGGAGGAAGGCGTGACGGCGGGAGCTCGCGAGAGTGAGGGGATGCGAAGGGGAAGGACAGTGAGCGGCGGCTCTTGGGTGTGAGGGGGATGGGAAGGGGATGGACGACGGATGACTGCTCGCGGGAGTGAGGGGCTGGGAAGGGGAAGGGAAGCGCGAGCGGGTGGGCGGCGATAGAAAGGAATCGCAAGGGAAGGGAGAGCTCGCAAGAGTGCATGTGATAGGTAGGGTCTTGAATGGCGGTGGCGGGGAGGCATTGAGGAAAAGGCACAAGCGCGGGTGCGAGGTCGAGCTCCCGGTGGTGAGAGGGGAGATGGGCGGTGGTGGAGGCAGATTCGAGGAAAGGGCATAGGCACGGGCGCGAGGTTGAGCTCACGGTGGTGAGAGGGGAGATGGAGGTGTGTGGAGGGTGCGGCGGAAGGGATGCAGGAGAAGAGGAAGGGGGAAGGTTCCGCGAGTGGCAGTGTTGAGGAGAAGGCGTGGGCACGTGCATGAGATGGAGGCGGAGCGTGTTGAGGAAGGAAATCGAGTCAAGGGCCCACGAATCGACACACAACTTTTTTTGTTGAGGAAGGGAATCGAGTCATGTGCCTACGAGTCGGCACTCGGCACACAACTTTTTTGTGAGGGGAAGGGGAAGAAGAAGGCATAACTCACCACCACTGGAGTCTTATTAAGTAGTAAAGATATTATTTTTGAGATATCTCGTTGGCCAGTAACTTGAGAAGGTGCTAGCTGCAACAGAGTAACACAACACTCTAACTACAATAGTACTATATAGTATGGCTAAGATTGGGGGCTTTGTTACGGAGAATGGTTCGGGAGGATGGGGTTTTGTGATCCGTGATGACAGCGGGGAGATGATTTGTGCCAGAGTAGACCACTATTCAAACCTTCAAGATGCAGTCCATGCGGGGTTGGAAGCATGTATCAAGGGAGTGGAAGCAGCTATTGATCTAGACATGGGCCATGTCATTGTTGAGACCGACTCCATCATTCTCAAGAACACCATCAAAGGTGATGCTTTTGATCTCTCCATCAATGGCGTCCTGTTCTGTGAGCTTAAAAGTTTGTTGCATCTGCACTTCATTAGCTATTGTGTGGTCTATTGCTCTCAACGGTGTAACCAAGTTGCGCATGCCTTAGATGTGCACGATCATTGTCTTGGCCAGGACGATGATCTTATTTACTATAACGGGCCCTTTGATTTTGTATTGAACTTGGTGGCCATTGATTCCATTGTGCCCTCAGTTTAATGGAATCTTAAGGCACCTGTAGTGGCTGATGAATTACGGGTTTGAGAATTGAGAGTTGGCTACTTGCATGCCGTCACTTACGACTGCGGAAATAGAATGAGAATTGCCAGCATTACTATTTGAAAAGTGAACTTACCACCTCTAGTGAGAGGGTTACCATACCCACCTTCATCCATCAAACCAAACACCAGCTTGAACCATCCAGGACCATACTATCTAACCAAACAAACAAAATCTTGTATCATCATATCCAATCAACCAAACACTCTACTTGTACCATCCCATTCAACTTCATCCCATATATCATGTACCATCTCATTCCATCCAACTTCGTTCACCCATCAAAACACACCCTTAGTGTTATGCCTAAAAAAAATTTGTGGGGAGGGGCAAAGCATCGACGGCGGAAGCTCTTTTATGGGCTGCGTTGGGCTGGACACCAGGGCCGACCTAGTGGAATGGGCCTGGTTTTGAATTGGTATCGAAGAACAATGGATACATCGTGTGGGCCTGGAGGTGGAAACCAATTGGATAGGTTTAGGAAAACACAGGTAATAAAAGTTTAGAAAAAAGTTCCAGTGACAAACATTGTTTTTTTTTCAAAGCGTTTAGGTTGTTATCAGAGTTATTTTTAAGAGAAAATTCATAACATGTCACTGAATAAATACATAATTTATAATATATTACTCATTGTGAGGCTGACATGTGGACCATGTCTATATGTTAGTGAGGCACTAGTAACATATGGTAAAGATCCAAAATTATTCAATGACATAAAACGAATTGCTTCTAATTTTAAAAGGCTCAAGTACCGAGAGGTTATGGGATCAAATGTGTAGATGATGGACTCAAACCGTGAGTCCGAGGTCCGTGACCATTAGTGATAGACACACCGGTACCATACTAGTTACTAGTTAGACTAGCTATCGCCCACGGGTTGGCCCATGGCAGACATTGTTGGTGTTGTAGCAAATTTAAATCTCGACTCTATAGGTAACTTACTGTAGCATGGGCCATGGCTAGCACTAAATGACAAAAGTGGTTGACTTGGACCAGTGGTTTTCCAATTGGACGTCCCACAAGCCAAAAGTTCATAAAGGCAAGGCATTGCCGCATTGCATGGAAAAATCGGTTCTAAGCCACAAAAGATCACCACTCTAGTTATATACCATCGAAATATATGGGTACACTTTAATATCACTCAAAGATCCATCTGTTTGGTTTTTTACCATTCCATCCAATTTTGCCCGAACTGTCGTTACTAGAGGCAGTTTTGCCCTCGTCTTCCTTCCCTAGCATCCGTACCTAGCTCGATTCCCCTCCCTATCCTGAGCCCAATCCCTAGCCTCAATCCCCTTCACCGCCCTCTCTGCTTACTCGTTCCCTAGTTCCTTCCGACCGTAGAACCGAACGTGGAGGACAAGTTCGAGCGCATGAGCACGAATGTGTGGATCGGGGTCCAGAGCAGCGCGACGACCTGCCAGAGCTAATCGCCCGTGTGGATCAGGCTTTAGATGGCAACCACAAGTTCGAATGTGAGGTGACCGGCCGCTGTTGTGTGGTTGCTTTCGATGATGGCAGCAGCCGACGACAACCTTGGACAGAACTTGCCACGATGAGGCCACCATGGACAACAAGGGCACTACACATCTGAGCAACACGCATAACCTTGACAAAGATAGCCTTGTTCTTGTGGATATGGAATCAACGAGAAGAGAAATCAACAGAGTTTGGGTTGGAACGGGGCAAGAAGAGGAACTACTCGATGTTTTGTCCTTTGGTAAGCCGAAGGGGTACAGTGGTGAGGCTCGTTTTGTCATCGCCTAGAAGTTGCATCTTCAACTCATGTAGATGTAGCGAGTGCGCTGCAGCCACATCTTGAGCTCCACGAGTTGCACACGGACCGCATCTGCACTCCTGTCAGAGCGTAGCGCAACCACAAGGCACACAACATTCTTGCGGTTGATCCACACTTGAATCTCATCGGCGACACCATGATGCACACACGATGTCCTTGTTGCTGGCCGTCAGTCAATCACTAGGCTAGCTCTTGAAGAAGACAGGGGTGGATTATGTATTTTATTTGTTTGTTATCTGTGAAAAAAAAAAGAAAGGGTAATAGGAATAGACAGAGCGGTAAAAAAGCAAACGGAGATCGAGATCTTTCGGTGGTATTAAAGTGTACCCGTCTATTGCTATAGTATATAACTAAAGTGGGGATCTTTCAATAGTATGAAACCAATTTTACCGCATTGTATTGAATCTACATCTGCATCTCTCGTCTGGAGTCTCTGGAGTCTTTGACAGTACTACTATGTTTGCACTGTCGATTGTCATGCTCAAATCTCATAAGCTCAACAACCCCTCGTCATCCCGCTGGAAACAGATCGGCAAGCAGCGCTACTTACCGCACGTGTTGTCCGGCCTTCCCACACTCGCAGTCGCCGGAGGCAGGAACGAGCAGTGGGGCCACCTGTCAGACTAACCTAACCTGCTCTAATCGCCCCCATGCTTAAAGCTAAAGCCAACCAAGCATCCTTGTCGCGTCGGTTCGGTGGATGCGATGCAACTGTTCGTCCCTTCGCACTCGAAGTACATAGATGACAGACCATCTCGCTTACATGTGGGCCCTCAGCAAAAACCCGGTACAAGTACTGACAGATCCAGCCTACGGTATCCGGACTAGTTAGTAGCTGGCTGTATCAAGCTGTGTGGTCAATTGAATATAAGTGACACCACACACACACGCACCCAGCTTTTATGTAGCACCATTCAATATAAGTGAAAATTCATGTAAAATTTTAAAATACAATAAAAAAAAATTTATAAGAATTGATCACACAGGACTAGATAATTATGTATTTAACATCACAGCTGCAATCCTGACTCCGCAACTGACTGTAGCCCGTTCCCATCAAGAAGCTAAAACCAAGCTTCGATCAGTGCAAGAAGCAGCTGTTCTTGTCAAGCTAGCAGCAGCAGTGGTAGTAGTACTGGAATACCACAAAAAGATAATGCACAACAGGTTCATTCATGCACGGGCAACATCACAACATGGTAGGGCAGGTCCACCCAACAAATTGTTTGGTGAGCTGCATCCATGCACAGATGCACTGGGTGACCAACTGGTAATCTCATGATCGCTGACAGCTAAACCAATCATGCATGCTTGTTGTTTTCAGGGCATAATTAAGCACTTGTGGCTGTATCCATTCTCAAAGGAAAAGCAAGTACTTGTAGGATCCAAAATAATAAAAGAGGAAAGGAACAAAGAAGCAAGGCACAAGTCACAGCAATGCAGTGCTCATCAAACAATTATGCTATGCACAATGCACTCAAACACCTCACATTCAGAAAGCCAAAAGCATTACATATACAACTAGAAAATTTACAGGAAAAAAATAAATAGAACAACTAAAGAAGGCCACTGAGCTGAGACTACCTTTTTTTAGCCTTTTTATACTCACTATACCTGGCACCAAAGCTGGCACTGGCATGTTTCATGTTAATGAATACCAAAGCTTTCACAAGCCATGATTTCTGCCACAAAACACACCTCATGGTCATCATGGGGGACGGCTCACCAACCCTCTTGCCCTTGAGCAAAAGTTTGGAACCCCCATAAAATGGAACCAAAAGGAAAAGAAAAAAAAAAAGAGGACGTGGAAAGTGGTCCACAAAAACCTTGGACCTTGGAAGACAGAATTGCAACATGATCTGCCTTCCGATGGCAATGCCGAACCAACTGTAGAACGAGAGCACCAGGAGGAGCTCCTTTTCCTCCTGGCATGAGCCAAACTTCTGGCATGACAATACTAGCCAAACTTCTGGCATGACAATACTAGTTAGTCAGCAACTCTTTTTTCTCATTGTGTATTTCATCTTGAATGCATTATCCTCGAACATGATCGTGGGGCTCCACAGCTGATCTGAAACCAACAAGCAAGAATTAAGGTTCTGACAGAATTCAATTGGGTTAGAATATGGTTCTGTTAGGCAGGAATATTTGGTGAAAAAATTAGTATTGTGCAAAGGGCGTGTGGGGTGCATAGCTTCTTTTAGTGAAGTAGTATTTTGTCTATTCATCGTGTATGTAACTAAAGAACTTGTACTAAACTAATTTTCTTAGAACCTAAACAAAGAAACAATGATTGTACTATACTCCATGTTGAAAGAAAATTCAGCAAAGCATCATCAATATAAAGTGCATCTTTTTACCTTTAGTCCGTGTAAGGATGCAGATAATGGGGCGAGAGATCTCCAGAGTTCCTTGCACGCTGCTCAATCCTTCTCAGGTCCCGAAGATGGTGTAAGATCTCCTGAAGAAGATCAAACCCCTTGCCTCCTTTGTTCAAAGACCTCACACACTGTTTTATAAACTCCCTGTCTGCCTTGAGAGCATGCAGCCGCTCATGGACTTGATCAATTTCATTGGCAATTGCAAGTTTATCTTGCTCTTTAGAAAGTTCCAACCCAACTTCTGCTGAATCATCTGCCTCAGCATCTTGCTTTGTTAGGAGGCCGTTCCCATTTTCCACAGCCACGTCATCAAATAGTGGGAGGAGCTTCTTTCCTCTATAGCTTACACCTTTTCTTTTATCATGAAGTTTGATGCTGCTATCCTCATCAGAGAAACCATTTGAAGCACCACTTAAATGGTTTTCTGGTGAGAAATGCTTGTCCATCTTCATGTTATCAGATTCTTCATATTCGAGGTCAAAAAGCCTCTCCTCTAGAACTTTGAGCTGTTCCAGTATGGAGAGTCTCTCTTCCTCAAAATCAGCTAGTGAGCCATCAATTGTAACCAGATGCCTAGCAGTTTCTTGTAAAACAACATCAGTAGGAATACTACCGTTGCTTCCATTAAGACCATGGGCAGATTCATCACCTTCATAGAAACTTTGGGAAAGGTCATCACTGTCCTCAGCACTTGATGATGCTGAGGATGATCCATTCTGGTCATCAGCCTTGCACCTGGACATTTTCCTCCTCTCCTTTGCCTCATAGAGATGAACCTTATGGCGATACAGTTCAAGCTCTCTCTCTAGATCTTGCTTCTCCTTATCTCTCTTCACAATTAGTTCATTCAGCCTCTGCAGTGCTTCTTGATCATACTCCGATTGTTCTTCCATAAGCCGCTGGTACTGAATCGCCTCCATCTGCATTGCTGCTTTCTGTTCTTGCAAGCGATTTATCATTGCCATGGTCTCATCAGCAGCAATAGCAGCTGCACTCCTCTCGTTTTCAAGTTCAGCGTATAGGGTGTTCAATGATTTGCGTGCAGCTGCCAAAGCACATTTTAGTTGATCAACACTCATCAGTTCAATGCTTTCCAGATCAGTAGACATGGTAGCGACGCTTGAATCTACAGATTTGGCATCAGAGGTCATTGCTTTAGGGTATTGAAACTCCTGTATATCATTGATACCTTCAATATGAATTGGTGTATTAGGAGCTCTCTTCTCTTCGATATCATTACAGTCAGGAGATAATTTGTCTAAGCTTGTTGAAGGTCTATAAGAAATTTGGTGTAAGCTCGGTAGAGCAGCCTCAGTTGGATCAACCTCAATATCATCTGCTCAAAATTAAGAATCAATTTGAACAATTAGACCATCATATTAGAGAAGTCAATCAAAATGCAGCGAACTGGTAGAAACAAACAAAGCACACTTATGATCTTAGCATCTTACCTTTGCCTGTGTCGATGTTGTCATCGAAAGAGTCTATTACATACTTGAGGACACTTGATGTCATAAAAGTGGATGCCTGCTTCAGCTCAGCCTGTTCAACCTGCTTCTCTTCAGTGTTCTCATCGGAAGTCACATGAACTTGTTCCCAAGAATCAATTGCCAGAGAGTCCAATTCTTGTTTTAACTCAGCATCTGCAATTTTCTCCTCTTCAAATTCTTTATCAGCATGCTCCCTGGGATATATCGGTACCGAATCCAATTCCTGATTCAGCTCAGCTTCTTGAACCCGCTTCTCATCAGTATTCTCATTTGAAGTCTCAGAGACATGAGCCACAACTTCAATTGGCATAGGGTCCCATCCATTCTTTAGCTCAGCCTGTTGACCCTGCTCCACCTCAGTATTTCCATCTGATTTGTTAACAACAAATTCATGCTCCCTGGGATCTATTGGCATGGAAAACAATTCCATTTTTAGAGCACCCTGTTCGAGCTGCTCATCCTCAGATATCTCGTTTCCCATAGATGTTTCCTGATCCTTGGCTTTCAATTCACCATCCTCCTCAGGAGCTGCATCTAATATTTTAAAATCAAGGTGGGTTGCTTAGTAATATTAAAAAAGCAAAACTATCAGCACGGAACAACTCGAAGGACAGTAAATGACATGAGTTCACTTCCAGTTTGGTAAGAGGCCCATTTCATCCTATCAACATTCAGTTAGTTTAGGTCACTTCTCCTTTTTCTTCCATTCCAATAGCTAAAATCAATACAAATGGATTACAGTAGCTAAAACATGAAATCTAGGTGATAGTAGAAGCAGATGAAAACATGAGCGCTTGCTAACATCAAGCACATCAAATGGATTACAGTAGCTAAAACATGAAATCTAGGTAGAAATACTCAATGACATCTCCAGCAGAGTTACATGACAATTTGCAAGGAAAAAAATCTCTATTCTACTTTAGCACTGAAATGGCTGGCAGAATAAACAGATATGCAAAATGTCAAGTATAATAAATAGATATGCAGTGAAGCAATTGCAGAAGCAGGTGATATTTATAGCCAGATCTAGGGTAAAATGGAATACCAAGGATTTAAGTTTATCGAAGAAAGAATGTCTTACACTGCTGATCAGCTAAGCCCTCCATAGTTTCCCCTGCGTTTTTCTCACTGTGGAATCCATCCTCCATACAAGCCGGCGAGACGACCAACACAGCAATCTCTTCGTCAATCAGCCGATCGACCATATAATCCACCTTCTCATCATCAGAGGTCACCACAAATTTCTCTTCATTGGCATTATCCGTGTTCTCCGGCACCACATAGTCCCGCTCTGCAGTCCCATGATCAACTGCTTCCTTCCCTTCACCATCGGATTGAGATGACAGCAGAGCCATGCCGACGGCCAACGAGTCAATGGATTCAAGAGGCATCAGCCGCTCAACATTGCCAACAATCTCAGCACACTGAGCTGCCATGCCACCAATCGAGTCATCCTCCACCAATGGCTTCTCGTCGAAAAGCTCGATCACAGGACCCTCCTCGGATACAAAGACCACGTCTCCGTTTAGACTTGCTATGGCCTCTTCCTTGTAGCCACAATCCAGGTCGCGCGCCGCCGGCTTGGGGAGCAAGAACGACGGCGAGTAGAAGCCACTCTCGAGCGTGACTCCGCAGCACGCGCAGGCGAGGTCCCGCTCGCCGAGCTCGCTGCGCCTCATCCACGACAGCAGCGCCTTCTCAGGCGCCGCCGCCGACGCGCAGTCCTCGCACATGTCCCCGGCATCCGCGAGCCGCCGGTGCGCGCAGCAGTACCCGAGACGCGACAACTCGGCGGCGTGCGCGTCGCACAGCACGCGGCGCAGGGGCTCGCTGCCGCCGCCGCGCTGGTGGTGGGGCTCGAAGAGACTGTCGACGCCGAGGCGGGAGCAGAGGGCGCACGGCGGCGCCAGGCCGAAGAAGGCGGCGAACCTCGATATGAGGAAGGAGAAGACGCCATTGGCGAGGAGGAGAGCTATCAGGATCCACTCCAGGAGCGCGTAGGCGAGCAACCGCGCGACCCGGTTGCTCTTCTTGCACAACGCCGCAGCGAGGTTAGCACCCGAGGCCATGGGCGCCTCCGAGACCATCTCCCCAGCTCGGCTCTCGGCAACCGGAGGAAATGCGAGCAAGATGCCAATTCCGGAGCCAGAATTTGCCGTGGAATCCAAGAAAGCACAAAAATCCGTGCTTTTGGCACCAAATCCCGCGCCGGCGTCGCCAGTTGGATTGAAACGTATCGGGAAACACGATCCAAATGTGATTTCTAGTGGAACAGCCAACCACTCTTAAGAAGCCGCCAGTTTCTTGAACAAAAGAACAAAACAAAAAACAAAACTCACCTCAACTTGCTCCTTCCTAAACTGAATACCCTCCAACTACAGCAGCTTGCAACAAAGACGAGATTTTTACAGGCGGGATTTGGGATTAAAAACGAGATCAGAACCTATAGATGAAATCCTTAACGTGGAGAAGGAGCGGGGCTAGTGATAGTGACAGAATTATGTGCGCTAATATTCACAAGAACAGATAGGAGGGAGGGAGAAGGAAGAGAGGGGAAAGGGGAGTTTGGTGAAAAGCGGATGGACTGATGGGGGCGAAGGGAATGGGAGGGAGACTTGGAGGCAGAGAAATGTCGAGGGGAAATGAGCTGGGGCGGTGGTGACGGGTGAGCACTGCTACTAGTAATCCTCCGCATTATTAAGCCCTAATGACCGTAATTAAGTAGAGCCCTAGGCAAGAAAGAACAAAGCGAAACGTTGGGACGACGCGATAATTAGCTGGTACTAATTGCAAGCTTTTTTTTCTGTTGGAAAGGTTAATGATGGTACGAATCTGCGGTAGCAATCGGCTGACCGCCACTACTACTCCGCTCCTCTCCCTCGCTTTCTACTCGTTTCTTGACTTCTTCTCGATCTCTTCCTGATTTGGGTGTCGCCGTGTGGGTTAAGGCGGTTATAATTCGGAGATTGCGTAGAAAAATAAAATAAATTTTACAGATTTTACAGGAAGCGTTATAACTTTCTCGCAGGGAGGGTTATTGCAAAGATTCCTGGACCTTAGCGTCTTCAAGGAAGAAAAGAAAGAACGACATTATATGGTGTTGGTACTTCTCGCAGTTCTTTTTCTGCTGCTGCAGTACATAGAGTCTGCTGCCGTCTGCTTTTTCCAAAGAGATGTCTCGGTCGGACGGCGAGTGAGCGACATACAAAAAAAAAAAAAAATTATGCTAAGCTTTCACTGCCTCACGATCTGGAAGAACGTGGTGGCACTTCTGGAGATCCTGGCGTCTTTGACCTGGCCGCCTAATTATCCAGACAGCTGGGGATTTTGCGTGCTCTGAAACTGTGGTAGTACTAGTTCGTTGGTAGTTTAGGCCAACTGAGTGTTTTTCTAGATTAGCTGGGAAACCTTGGCGGTTGACAGAGCGCATGTCGAGAGCACTTGCTGATGTGTGGAGAGAGAGAGAGAGAGAGATGAGCTGCCTGAATCTGCTGCAGCTATTGACTGTTTTAGGAGGTCAGAAAATGGTGCCTGAATCCTCACAAGAAAAGGAAGGATAGGAAAATAGACCTTTGAAATCAACTGTGCGCCATATGAGGAGCTTGCTTGGAAAATCTAAAGAGAAACTGACAGTTTCTTCGTCCAAGCTCAAGCAAAGTATGCCCTAGTTTGAAATACAGGGACTATACATAGCAGGCAAGGCAAGTTATGTAGGAGTGCATTGTTTAACACAACAAGATGGATGTTTGTGACCAACCAACGATTTTTTTGGCTTAAATGATATCGTTTGTTTCAATATAGAATAGTATAAATAGTCCCCTCCTCCACGCTAATAAATTTAAAAAAAGTTAGCACCGTGGACGCGCCAGCAAGCAACATGTGCGGTCTGCTGCGTCCCCACCGTGCGGGCTGGGGGGTTGCTGCACCTGCACTGTACGCGAACTATGGTTTTACTGTGTGTGCACATAAACAGTGTCTATCGCTATTTCGTGTTGTTTTTGGCACATATCGCAAGGGATTGAGCGCAAGATGTGGTAGGGGCACATATCGTTTGCCGGCACGTCTGCAATGTTATTTTTACCAATTCACTTACGATACTATTTTTACTATTTCATCGTATAAACAGTACCACTTCAGCCAATAACATTCAACCGATGGCTAATCCAACCGGTATGCTACGTCATATAGCAAATTGCCAATTGGAGTCCGTAAGTATACATCAATAAAGTTTTTGCTGCGAGAAATCATTCTTGTTCTAGTAACAGGCACCTGGCAAAAAAAAAAAAAAACTGTTCCATCCGATTTTTTTTGAAATACTATTATTTTATACCAATTCAAACGTATATATTTGCACTCGATGTAATCAGATATGAACCGGTGCCCATGGGTCCATATCCATTTGTTGGAACAGAGGTACCCAAAAGATTCTCACACGCGCGGTTACCGAGGAATTGCAAACTGCTCGTGCAGCAGCACTGCTCAGTGAGACAGAGATGCTCTGCTAATAGACCATTAGACGTGTAAGTACTAGTCTTGTTATTTCGTATATGCAGTGATAGTCCGACATTAGCACAGAAAACAACCATCTTCGTCTGCAGATCACGTATCAACAGGAGTCATCGGCGGTCTGCACGGCATATATCGACATTGATTCAAACGGCAACAGCCAAGAGGCAATTTACATGCTCAATTTAGCTGGATGTATACGGCATAAACTTAGTTTCTTTTTCAATCTTACTCACGAATATTTCTGTTTTCGGCTATGTTATCAGTTTAAAAAATAGTGGAAATGAACCATATTTGACAGGGCTCCTGTCTTGGTTTTTTTTAAAAACATTTGTCGGACCAATCACTCTAAATATAGTGTGCACAAAGCCTTGTTCGCTCTGACGGCGAAACCATGACGATGGTTCGATAAAGTATCACCCGATTATAGTCCTACACACGGGCAGATCACGTAGGGGTTTCGGGTGCACAGGACACTGAGTTTAATGCTGTTTATCTTATCAAAATTCACACATGTATAGGTGTGTATTCTACAGTTTAAACTCGACGACTTTAAACACGTTTCATGATATGATTGATGACCCCGATCAATTTCATTCTAGATCCGACACTAATTTTTCGATAACGTTCTAATAAACTCTACACTTCATTAAAATCATCACTCTTTATCAACCCTCTTGTATTGTGCAGCACAGGATTACGCTCTATGTTACATCATTTTTCAGTCTCGTCAGTGTCTCAGTATGCAGTACTACGTATCATTTTATTTTTTATTTTTTGAAGAGAATAAATATCGTCTGTGATATTAAGTAAAATCGACTAGAGCGCAAAAGGACTACGATATTCAATGTAGCCAGCCATTCTCGTGTCCATTCAAGTGAAGCGCACGTCGCAGTTGGATGGTTTGGGCACAAGGAATTGGACGCTGAATGACGCAGTGTCGACAGCTCAGGGGGCCCTGACATTTCAATGCATTGGATCAAAGCGGCCTACGGTGACGAAAGGAGAAGGAAAAAAGGAAACGAAAATTCAGATATGGGGAGCTAGAATCAAGTGACTAGTTGACTGCGGGAAAAGGTGGCCGTTTATTCAAAGAAACTAAATAAACTCATCGTACTTGGCATGCCAGAATTAGCTCTCCACCTCGTATTATACGCAGGCAGCTTTACACGGATGATTAGTCAATTCAGCTTTTGGGTTTGTCCTAAGTTTGGTACCGGATCCTATGTGAACAGTGATTTTTAAAAACAGTAAAATATTCACGGTGGTGATTTCACTGTAACAGAAAAATTTTATAGCAAAAGCAATGTAGCTTTTAATATTGACTTTTGTTTTTTGATCGACGGTGGAAATCAACTTCAAATGCCGAGTAATATAAATCCTCTGCACTGAGAATTTCAATGCAAATGGTCCATTTCTAAGTTTGGCATTGTGGTGTTGCGTTGTGCTGCAGCTGCCGTAGCCACAGTGCCAAACGAAGGCTACGTTTGGAGCATGAGTTTTCCCAATTCTCATGGGAGTTAAACTGTTTTCTATAAAAATTTATGTGTTCCAAATAGAGTCTAAGCTTAACTAGCTTGTCTTGCTCCCCGAAAAAAATGCTTGCTTTGCCTTGTTCACTTCAGGTCAAAATCAGTAACACATAACATAACTAAACTACAATATCGTTTAACAATGCAAATTAGTTACTTTTTCCAATATGATATCCTCATGCAAACCATTCCATAACACAATAAGAAGTCAGGCTTGAACAAAATGGATGCGAGGTGTGAGCCCCCAAGACAATAGCTTTTGCTTTCGGCTATCCATCTAGGGGTGACAAGTGCTACGTATGGCTTTATCCGTAGCTTTCCAACGTTTAGCTTTCTAAAGCTCCTCCTTACTTTGCTCGCACGTACCCCCACTAAGAAAACTCCCAAATCATCATCATCATCAATCCCAGAACCAGAAGAATCCGCATTCTGATTAAATTAAACGCAGGATTCTTTTGGGGTTTTAGTCTCGTATGGTTGAGCCAAAATCCCTGATAAGCCAAGATTTTAATTTAAATTCTCAGTACATTCATGTAGATTTTGGTTAGGAATAAACTTCCCAGACAACATGAATGGGTCGAGATTTTAATTCAAATTTTCAGTACACCCAGTAGATCCTAGATAGAAATAAACTTCTCAGGCAAACAAGTCCTTGAAGTCAGAAAGTTGAGAGAGAATATATACGGTTTTCATAGGAAGGATGTCGTGGTAGTACATGATTACGATGGTAATGCGTGCACATGTTAGCCAAGGCAAAAATAAAGGATTGCCAAGACAAAGTCATGGAACCCAAAGGATTATGTCAAGCACGAGGTTAATTTAGCAATCAAGCTATCATGGAGTTGTATTCGTCCAGCCCCCGGTACTACCAACTGAATTTGTGATGCTTACTTCTTTAGAGTAAGAACTAAAATCATTTTTAACAGAAAGTTCAATGTCTTTGCATACCATGCAATCAACCAAAGGTCTTGAACCATGTCCTCCCAAACTGCATCAACTGGTACACACTGACATTGGAGATGGTTAATGGTTTACTGGAGAACCGCGCCACTTGAAAGAAGAAAAGAGAAATGCCAAGTACGATATCCAATGTTTTAATTGCTAAGAATAACTTGTAGTTTTGAACAAGTAACCTGTGTGAGTCACTGGATTAAGTGATGCGAAGGCCATGCTGCCATCAAATGGTCCTACGGTTCTACCTTCCACAACGGAAAAACTAATACCAAGTCGCACTGATCTCGACTAGTCCTAACCAAACAAAATCTAAAGAGCAGGAAGCATGGCTAATTGGCTATATGAAGACCTGACAAAGTACTCTTGCATCTTCAAGTTGCCTCGGATCCTCCTCTTGTCATTCTTGGACTTTGAAACCATTCCTCCTAGAATGCTACTGTAAGTCGTATCCTCTACCACTGCAAATTGTGCCATTACCTCTTAACTTGACGTCGGACGACCGTTTGGATGTACAAATGGGGGCATTTCAGAAATTTGGATACAGCCGGCGGAGGACCAGATAACGGTCATACACAGATAAAGCTAATAACCCATCCAAGATTTCCTGGTACTAGAGTCAGGACAGCTGCTTGTCCTACTTCAGTAACTCAAGTGGATGTACAACATGCACACAACTCAAGCTAATCCAAGAAACTTACATGCATGACATAATTGGGACGATCCACGGACTGATTTATCGAGGGAATTTTGAGCAAGATCATTAACTGTAGTTCAAAACCTTTGTTTTTTGATAATTTGATTGCATGGCGTGCACCTTGCTTATATCCAACAAGAAAAGTTTATGTCATTGGTCATGCACCTTGCTTATAGAACTACAACAAAATCAACTGCCGTGCTTGTCTACGGTGCAACAGACCATGTTTGTAAATAGCTATCTGAAGTTCTGAACCATGATGTTCTTCCCATGTTTCTTTTGTAGAGTATGCTTAGTTATCTCCAGCATCCAAAATACCACTACAATTTCCTTTAAGAAACCAACCTACATATTTCAGTCCATAATAACTAGTGCTATAACAAAAGGTTAGATCTGGATCTGCAAAAACATCATCGCCACCACATCAGAATTAATAACCAGTATAATTATACAGAAATATACTCAACCAGGAATCCAAAAAAGTATCAAAATGCATTATGCAAAAAGGAAAGCATTTAGTTTAGCATATAGGCATGTGCCTTTTGCGAAAAATATCCAAAAATTAAATGAACCATTGTTGCAAAAATCTCAAAAAACATATGTGCATGTAATACACATCTGCAAAAATCAGTTCTCCCGGATCACCATTTTAGTGAAAGAATCGATTCACAACATTACATCACGAAATACTGCCATACAAACTGACATCCTGCCTGCAATGAAGGGCCTAGTTATAACTTACAAACCACACAACACTTAGAAAGATATGTTTCCAATTGGCGTGGAAACATACATATGTATGAAGTATGATGTTATTTCTCTCAACAGGACAAAATTAGACTTTACTCCAGCATTCCTCTAATGTCACGCTGGTATCTAACAATAACTATGGATCTAGTACAGTGGTAGCAAATGAGAATTGTATGACCATACATCCTAAAATGAAATGAGCAAAACAGATTTGAAGTTTCACAACTTAAGTTCAAACCAGATACTTGAAAACCGTATCTATGTTAGTTATTGTAATTACAATACACAGCCATTCCGATGTCGGATGGAGGTCATACTAGGATATTGATGCATCAATTTACTTATATTCTGATTCTTCAATTGATGCTCACCAGGTATTTTGTTGGGCTTAATTGTTTCTCAGCAAAAATGTAATTAACTCATGCAAGCACCTAGAGCCCGATCAAACGTGCAGACAATGACCACCGGCATCACATCACCATGCAATAGGGCATACAGCAAAAGGGGCATATTGAAATTTGCTGTCAAATTACTATCGGCAAAGACATAATGCTTTCACTGAAAACAAAATTTATTTCTATAAATAAGCTACTAATAAAAACATTGTACAATAGTAAGCTAAGAACATACAAATGGGATAGGCCTGCCGCAGGCTGCAGAGTGATTATTATTGATAAAGCAAATTATATATTTATATTCATCATTATTATCATATTGCATCAAAGGATGTAATTCAACAATTTATGTAATACCAACAACACACTTGGTCAGACTAACACAAGGCAGATGTTTCTCTACCTTGTTCTCTTTCATCAGTATAGGAAGAGGGGGGGGGGGGGCTCAAACTTAGCTTAAATTGGTCACCCAATAAATGTGAAAAACTCAAACTTGGCTTAAATTGGTCGCCCAATAAATGTCTTGAACAAATTAGACTCAAATACAAATTCTTCATCAAAATGAACTGATCATATCAACATACACAATTAGCTACAACACAAAGTTCGACTATTCTTGCCATGAGTCCATGACACCAAAATTGCATAACATCACTGCTGAAGTGTACAGCACGATCATATGACAACCAAATCAAAACCCAAACTTCCATGATGAATATTTCTAATTTTTTGCATGTGTAGTCTTTATTCAGGATTGATAATTCTGATAATGCCAGCATCTTTTGACAAGCTACAACATTTTATGCATTAGTGTTCACAACTCAATCAGAGCATAGCAGGTTGAATTCAGACATTAAAGTAAACGATAGTAGAAATTGCATTAAGGTGGGTTAAGAAAAAGCATTCAGAATAAAAGTGGTTGAGGTTCACACGGAAACATAATGCCATTCTCCCACAGCTTATAAGTTACAACAGCTTCTAAGAAGGTGAAATGGCTGAAGCTACACAAACTAGTCATCATTAACGACAATTAAAAACGATACCAACAGCAGGAGGCTATATAAACAACAATGCTGGAATCACACTGCAGAAATGATTAAACTAAACAACAAAATCCGTAGCGATGCACATAGACATAAATTATAATAGACCAGCTAAAGCAAGGCCCAAGCTGAGCGAGGCACTACAAAAGCATAGCATAATAACCTAGTTTCTATACAAATGCGGCAAAGGGTGGAAGCACATCACCAAAACCGCCAATATCTCACTTAGTTCCCAGCTGCTGCAGCATCCTCAATGCGCAACCTGAGCCTCCGGCTCAACACATCAAGCTCCTCGATTCTCTGCGCCCTCCACCGCTTTGCAAGCTCGCTGTCCTCAGCGCTCCCATTGGCCTTTGCCTCCCTCAAACACTCCTCAAATACATCCAGCACGGCATTTGCCATGCGATGCTCATTGCTACATGGCACCACCACCTTGCAGGTTCCATTCTCATTGCCAACTCCAGTATCCCCAATGTTGGGGAGAGCAGCTACAGTCTCAGGCTGCCCCTTCGTGACCCCATCAAGGATGCTGTCGGCGGCTACAAGGGCGGCACCTTCGATATCATAAAGGTGCGCGCTTTCCTGCTCAAGATACATCATATCCTCGCCGTTCCCATCCGGAAACGTGCCTGGAGTACCCGAACTAATCCCATTGTAGTCATGGGAGTTGCTATCCCCCGAGGGGGCCAGGGGAGCGAGCGGGCCACTCTGGGGGTTGGCGCGGCGGCGCTTGTTCCCGGACGTGCCGGCGT
The DNA here is from genome assembly GCA_036346395.1 of Hsuehochloa calcarea. Lineage (NCBI taxonomy): Eukaryota > Viridiplantae > Streptophyta > Magnoliopsida > Poales > Poaceae > Hsuehochloa > Hsuehochloa calcarea. The sequence continues at coordinate 17,409,845 of CM070597.1, read as the reverse complement.
TGGCCGCGAAGGGCGATGTAGCGGCGTTGGCGGGGTCCCAAAGTCTGGAACAGAGGTGTAGCACGTCGCGGTCGTGCGGGGCGAGGCGGGCGGGGTCGAGCCCCCTGGCGACGCGGGCGGAGACGCTGCGGAACTTGTTCTTGAGGCGGCGGAGCTTCTCGGAGAGCTGGGAGCGGGTGTAGGGCTGGGGCATGGACTCGGAGAAGCGGTCGTAAAAGACGTTGAGGTCGCGCGGGAAGACGAGGCCCTGCGCACCGCAGCCGAGGAGGCCCTGCAGGAAGCGGAGCTCGTCGGACTCGGACCAGATGCGCTGGAACTTGAACGGCGGCTGCTGCTGCTTGAGGGGGTCGGAGGAGGCGGGGGAGGAGGAGGGCGAGGATGGCCGCGGCGGGGAGCGGCGCTTCACAGGGAGCTTGCGCGCCGCGGAGGCGGAGGGCGGGGTCGGGTCCGCGATTGGTGCGGTCGGGGTCGAGATCTGGTTAGGGTTGGACGGGGCGGGGAGTACTGGGAGTGGGAGGGTTTGGTCCGAGGCCATGGCGCGCACGGATCGAGCGAGCCCTGCCTGCGAGCGAGGTGAGGTGCGACGAGATGAGGCGTGGCGTGGCGTGGTGGGGTGGGTTGGGATTGGGTCGCGGCGCGGCCGGACGGGCGGGGGGATTGCGGGAGGTGGTGGGATGGAGAGTTGGAGACGGCTAGACCTAGACGGGACGGGACGGGACGGGGTTGGAGTCGCGGAGAACGATTGGATTGGTTGGGTCGGCCGGAATTCGTGGGTTCTGTACTTCCGTGGACTTGTGCGGCTGCGCGGTGGGTTGGGGTTTGCGGTTGTCAGCTGCACGCGGTGGGAGGAGGGCGTTGGTAGGCCGACGCGTGTGCCACGGTGTTGTTTGGTTTAGGTGTGTTGGCCTGTTGGGTTTTTGGTAGCGGCGAGTGCTTTCCTGCTTGGTTGTTCGTAGTAAGTCGTACCCTAATCCGGCCTATCCACCCTGCCGCGACCGGTTCGTCCGAATTTTTCTTTGCCAGCGGTTTGTTTTCGAGGGATTGGGCTGGGAATTTCGCGGATGAAAAACGTGAGCACGAAAATAGTCGTTCGTAGTTTATATATATGTCGTAGCAGGAGGTGTTCTGTACCCTAGTATCATCAGAATACTCATATGCCGTTGGAGATATTGTACATACGTAGACTAGCTATGTGTAATGTATTCATGCCACTGTACTAAACACCCCTCTATCTCTCGATGTAACCCTTATTGCCTCCTATACATATGATTCTATGAACTTATAAGGAGGAGAGACTCCTCATTCATACATTAGTAATACACATATATATTTTGTGTCTTTGGCTCATCTTCTATTTGACTCTCTCCTAAGATAAAAGTACCCCGTGAGACCAAATCATCGCCGAGGGTGACCACCACGTCATCGTCGGCATCAGGGCTCCTTCACGCCCGAGCTCCGGTGCCCCCCGCGGGACCCTTCACGCCAAAGTGCCGCTGGCTCCACATCGCCATCTCCAGAGACCGGTGCGCGCCTTCTGCCTTTTTCATTTGATGCGCTAGGCAAGCGTTTAGTGACTCCACGGGGGATATAGAATTTCGGTAGACGAACAAAAGGGCCACCGCGGTAATTGCCACCGACCAGCCACGAGGGAATGCATCGGGAGGTCCAGCTAGTGCGCTAGTAGTACGCCTTGGTATTTCCGCCAAAAACAGTGACATATGGTCCGGTTACAAAGGAAAATATCAGGCCAGCAGCGAGACGCCGGGCTTGGCTAAGTGTTTTTGCCGATTTTTTTATTGGACTTGTTATTACATGTGCTACCTGCTTTTAATTTTGTCACGAGAAAGATACTGTATATGGTTCGAACCTCAGTGCACATTAATACACTCTTCAAAATGTGAAGTGTATGAAAAAAAAAACACCACTCATGACTCTGAGCCCGGTGCACAATAACTTTATCTTTAGAGTGTGAAGTGTATAAAAAAGACATCGTGCGTAGCTCCGAACCCTGGTGCACACTAACTTACTCTTCGGATTGTGAAGTGTATAAAAAAGACACCGTTCGTAACTCCGAGCTCCGGTGCACACTAACTCACTATTCGGAGTGTGAAGTGTATAAAAAAGACAACGTATATGGCTCCGAGACTCGGTGCACACTAACTCACTCTGCGGAGTGTGAAGTGTATAAAAAAGACACCGTGCATAGCTTCGAGCCTCGGTGCAAATTCACTCTCTGGAGTGTAAAGTGTATAAAAAAACACTGCGCGTGGCTCTAAGCCCCATCAGAGCGACATTGCATATCGCGCTCAAACGTACAAACTCTAGTCGTTCCGACGGCCGTGCCTCGACGACTAAGGAGTCTTCCTACTCGAGACCTCGCCTCGGCGGAGAGACATCACATATTGCACTCAAACGCACAAACCATAGTCGTTCCGACGGCCGTGCCTCGATGACTAGAGAGTGTCCCGTTCGAGGCCTCGTCTCGGTGGAGAGACATCACATATCGCGCTCAAACGTGCAAACCCTAATCATTCCGATGGCCATGCCTCGGCGACTAGGGAGTCTCCCGCCTCGAGGTCTCGCCTCGGCGGAGAGATATTGCACATCGTGCTCAAATGTGTAAACCCCAATCGTTTCAAAAGTCGTGGCTCGACAACCAGTGAGTCTCCCACCTCTAGGCCTCGCTTCAGCGGAGAGACATCGCACATCGTGCTCAAACACGCAAACCCTAGTCATTCCGACGGTCGTGCCTCGGCGACCAGGGAGTATCTCGCCTCGGCAGAGAGACATCGTACATCGCGTTCAAACGCGCAAACCCCAGTCATTCCAAAAGTCGTGCCTCGCCGACCAGGGAGTCTCCCGCCTCGAGGCCTCGCATCAGCGGAATGACATCGCACGTCGCGTTCAAATGTGCAAACCCTAGTGGTTTGGTGCCTCCCCCTCACTAGCCTTGGCTTTCAAACGATCCCAATCAAAAAATATGTGGGGGACAGCGTTCGGCTTCGCTTCCCCCTCGCTAGCATTGGGCTCTCAAACGAGCCTAATCAACAAATGTGTGAGGGATGGCGTTCGGCTTCGCCTCCCCCTCGCTAGCCTTGGGCTCTCAAACGAGCCCAATCAAAAAAGGTGTAGGGGACGGCGTTCGACTTCACCTTCCCCTCGCCAGCCTTGGTGTAAGATCGAGGAGCCCGACTAGAGGGGGGTGAATAGGCGGTTTTAAAAATCTCTTTGGCTAAAACTAATTTATAATGCGAAAGCTAATAACAATTTTGTTTTGCGCAAATAAAACATAAATCAACTAGGCTTGACTAAGTGTACCAACAATATGAATACAATTGAATATAAGCAATTAACCAAATACAAGTAATCAATTGAATTCTATGGAGGTAAATTTCATAAGGTAAAACACAAAGAACAAACCACAATGACACAATAAAGTTTTACCGCGGTGTTCGGAGACTTGCCGGTCTCCCCTAGTCCACATTGAGGTAAGCCCAAACGAATTGAACCGGCTCCACGAATTAAGCCAACACCTCCTAGGTAAGTCCAACCACTTGGACCGGTTCCAACACGAACCAATACCTCGATCCACTCGGGGTTGCTCTTCCTCCACTCCGAAGATGGTGAGCACCAAACCACTCACAACCATGCCGGGTCTTCTCACAAGCTTCTTGAGAATATCACCGAACACGACACCTCTACGCCGTCTAGGTGTCGGCAAACACCAAGAGTAACAAGACTCAACTCTCACTTGAACTAATCAAGTGTCTAAGCTCAAGTGGATACACAATACACTACCTAAGACAACACATGCACTTAGAGTTTACTCTCCAAGCTCACTAAGTGCAACACATGCACATAAGAGATGAGAGGCTTGCTCTTTGCTCAAAGAATGAATATGGGCACCAGCAACAACTACTTCCAACCAGCCAAGGTGGGTATTTATACTGTACATACAAAAAATAGTCGTTGGAGAAAAGATTCCTTTGAATCAGGGACAGGCCGGTCTGACCGCCAACAAATGGCCGGTCGGACCGCCCAAGAGCCAACGGCTATAAAACTAGTTGTTAGACTCACTGCCGATCAAACCGCCAACTAATGGCCGTCCGACCACCAAAGGGGAGGCGGTCTGATCGCTCAAGGAAATGAAACAACATTCCAAAAAGTGCCTTCTCTGGAAAAAAAAATGTACCGCTAAAGACTCCGGTAGTACCGTTTCTTTAACAGTGGTACTACCGCTCAGCCTCAACTCGCCGCCCGCCTCGAGGCCATACCCTTGGCGGGGCGACCACGGCTCGTCGCCTACCTCGAGAGCCACACTTTGATGGGATGGTCTCGTGTCGATTTTGTTCTGGGGTATCCCGACTCCCGAGGGGCCAGGGGCGACAGAATTGCGTTCGCTCGCCCCTCGGGATCGCATATGAGGGAGTTGTCGTAGTAGGGCACCAAAGGGTGTAGGCCCCTAGGGTCGTCAGAAATACCCGTGTGCCATCCGAGATATTGTACATATGTAGACTAGCTCTATGTAGTGTATTAATGGCAATATACCTAAACGCCTGCTCTATCTCTGAATGTAAAGTGTGGACAAGAAGGAAATGTCCCTTCTTGCTCCCACCCTCTTATATATATGACCCCATGTGATGAGTCACGGCGGTCCGATCTTCCGATAGGTTCGATTTGGTTCGTCGTGAGGACGTTGACGCTTTGAGGCTTCCGACCAACAGATCGTCACCTCGCAATTCGCTACACCCGCACGCCTGTCGTTATCGACCACGCTTGCACGCGATCGACCTTACCACGAAGGTTATTGTTCCTGCAAGCAATCGAAGCAACTCACAAGAACAAGGTAGATGCAATCTGAATTGTATTGCGGAAATGGATGAAGTTTACAAGTGGAGTTCCTCAAACCGATAATCGCTAAACCGCAATTGGCGTAATAATCTAAGAAAACCCGCCTAAACTATGGCGCTCTCGATATATATAGGGGAACGTGAGGAGGTTGACCTAGGGTTGTGCGGCCGTGGGATAAAGCGTACACAACTCGGACTCACCTCGCTACGCTTACAAAGTCTTATTAGTTTCGAACGGTGACGCAAAGACCTTGTGTTGCGTATTTTGGTCGAAGATCCGGTCGAGGACCGGTCCTAGGTGGTCTTGAGGAGTCCATGCCGTCTTTGGTCGTAGATTGTGTCCAACGAGTACTTGTGCTCGCTCGGGTCGAGATTGCTCCAATCGAATCAACTAGTCGTAGGTCTTCTTGTAGTGGTCGAGACCTTCTTGAACCGGTCGTAGTCCTAGATTCCCGAGTACACGTAAATCATCTCCATTAGGCAAAGACCATAGAGTTCTCAAATAATACACTCAAATTTCTAGAAACGACTTTACTCGATCGATTAAGTGACGAGCTCTAGCTCTTGTCATAGGACCGTGTAGTTCAGCACCCAGATCTGGAGGGTCTTGTGTCGTGTGTGTATCCGGAGGAGGGATGTCCTCATCATACTCCCCCTCTTGAATTGGAGTTGTCCTCGACTCAAGCTCATCTTCTTCCCCACGTATGGTTTCAAATCAAATGTTAAATGTGGGGCTAACCCCAAAATCAGCAGTAATTCTAATTGATATGCATTATCATTTATCTTCTTAATTATCTTAAACGGTTCTTCAGCTCTAGGCATCAACTTTGATTTTTCTTAATTCTGGAAACCTATCCTTTCTCAAATGAACCCAAACTAAATCACCTGGTTCAAATTTTACAACTTTCCTACCTTTACTTCCAGCAACCTTATACCTTTCAGTCATATGCTCTATATTCTCTTTAGTAGTTTTATGCAACTTGAGAATAAATGCAGCATGCTTTTTAGCATCTAGATTAATTTTTTCAGAGGTCGGTAAAGGTAGTAAATCAATAGGAGCACGGGGGTTAAAACCATACACTACCTGAAATGGACTTACCTTGGTGGTGGAGTGTACTGACCTATTGTAAGCAAACTCAACATGCGGTAAACACTCTTCCCACATCTTCAAATTTTTCTTTAAAACAGCCTGCAACATGGTGGATAATGTGCGGTTGACAACCTCCGTTTGTCCATCAGTTTGGGGATGGCATGTAGTAGAGAACAGCAGCTTTGTCCCCAATTTATTCCAAAGTGATCTCCAAAAGTGGTTCAAAAACTTCGCATCACGATCCGAGACAATAGTATTGGGCACTCCATGTAAGCGAATGATTTTCCCACGGTCCAAAAGATCTTGGACTTGTCGCTGAATTTCCTTAGTCTCCTCTGATTGGTCCTATACGCAGCACGGTTTGGCAAAGTGTAGGATCAAGGATAACCGACTAGAGGGGGGTGAATAGGAGGTTTCTAAATTTTCTTAATCAAATTACCCAAATTAGCAAGATACTCTAATCAAAGATATTTATCACAATCTATGAGCTACAAAAATAAGTGCAATAAGTAAAGACAAGAATTAACCGCACAAGGACAAGGGGGTTTTTCCCGTGGTATCGAAGATTTGTCGATCTTCACTAGTCCACGTTGAGGAAGCTTGATCCACTCAAGCCGGCTCCACAAATTAAGCCTACCCTCGATCACTTGGTTGTTCTTCCTCCTCTCCGGAGTTGGTGAACACCGACCAATCACAACCGGCAACGGGTCTCTTCACAAGCTTCTTGAAGAGATCACCGAGCAACCTCCGCCAAGTCGTCTAGGTGCCGACAAGCACCAAGAGAATATAACTTGACCTTTCACTTGACGGCAATCAAGAGCCAAAGGATCAACTAATCATGCAATGCTCTTGTTCTTGCTCACTACCTCACAAATGTGTGCAAAGAGAGTAAATGAGGAGTGAGAGGAGTGCTCAAGGCTCAAATGAATTGAATGAATGCTCAACAACACGTCCTTGAGCTGGTGGGGGTGCATTTATACCCCCCACAACAAAATATGACCGTTATGCAGAAAATCAGACAACATTCAGGGAAATCGGAACTTCCGCCGTGTAAGGTGCGGAACTTCCGCACTTCACTCGAGTGCACTGTAACGGTCATTACAGTGAGCATTAAATGCTCTGAACTAGCCGTTGGATTTATGTGCGGAACTTCCGCCAACCAGATTTCGGTTCTTCCGATTAATCGGAAGATCCGCTTATTCCACAGCGGAACTACCGCACTTGCGAAAACGGCTAAGTCCCCAAAAAGGGTGCTCTCTGGAAAAAACCGACCGCAAATATTTCGGAGCAACCGATAATCGGAACTTCCGCTCGTATCATTGCGGAACTTCCGCGCTTCGAGAAATCGGCTAAGTCCCGAAAATGGATGCTCTCTCGAAAAATTCGACCGCACATATTTTGGAGCAACCGATAATCGGAACTTCCGCTCGGATCATTTCGAAACTTCCGCGCTTCGAGAAATCGACTAAGTCCCGAAAATGGATGCTCTCTAGAAAAATCAAACCTCAGTCTTTTCGGAGGAACCGCACAGCGGAAGTTCCGCAGTACACATGCCGGAACTTCCGATTGTGTTCAGAGAAAAAGAATTTTCTTTTTAAACCAGACCAAAAGAACATGCATGATCCTAAGTTGATCCAAAGGCATAATGAGATGCTTTCAAGCTACTAGACAAGCTCCCCCTTAATAGTACGACATTTATCCTATAATCCGGTCTTCCTCCATACTCCAAAGACCGGTAAAATTCAAAGGGATCCTAGTCTATTTGTACCTTGTCTTTGAGATCAATTCCATCATCTCAACATTCTTTGACATGCAGCTCTTTGGTTTCACTTTGTCATTTGGGACTATGCCTTGTAATCACTTCAACAAACATGTTAGTCCCATATTCACATAATGTCATTAATTACCAAAATACAATTTTTAGAGGCCTAGATGCTTTCAATCTCCCCCTTTTTGGTAATTGATGACAACACAATAAAGTTGTGAGAGATAGTTGGTTTGAAACAGAAAGCTCCCCCTTAACATGTGCATATTGAGTAGAAGATAATGTAAAGCACATGTTTGGATTTTCGTGAAATTTCATGAGTTTACGAGAACGTTGTTACTTGGAAGAGAACAAATGACAATAAAGATAGAGCATTCACATCACATGGTCATTCATCATTAATCAAAGATCCAAGAACAACAAAAATATAAGATAACACAATATATCATCATAAGCATCAAGTTGTCAAACAAAGTCATTACAAGCCATAGTCAAAATGACAGCTATATATTACAATATTATAATAGATAGGTTTTCCCTTTAAACACCACAAGCTCTCTCTCACTAACACACTCCTCTCCCCCTTTGTCATCAAGGGCCAAAGGGTCACTCCGAGGAGGATCTTGTGGAGGATCAACCGGAGGAACAACGGAAGATCAACCGGAGGAGCGTCGGGAGGATCGGCGGGAGGACCACCAGAGGAGAGCGAAGCGGCGCCCAAAGCGAGCAGTGGAGGAAGCGCTCTGCGAATCTGGTGAAAGCGCCAAGACCGGGCAGGGCGCTAAGTGTAAGTGGTCGCCTCCTGGAAAGCATCCAGTCTGGAAAAGGTGGTTGCCTCAAATGCATCCAGTCTAGAAGTGGTCGCTGCCTGGAATGTATCCTGAGACGCCTTCAACTCCAACAAAGTAGCATAGATTTGATCCATGGTGGCTTGACCTTGTGGAGGAGCAGCAGCAGCAGCAGTGCGGCTTGAGTTCTTCTTTGGGCGCTACCAAGATTGGCAGGAATTGGAGGACCTTCTCTTGGTTTATAGGATTTATGCGCTGAAGGTGTAGCTCCATTATAACCAGTCTGTCGAATGATCATGGCCATAATATAAGGTGCAAAGTTTATCCGTTTGACTCGATCATTCTTTGTTCCTGCTATCTCCCTTATGATGACATCCACTACATCAAACTTTCTTTCATGCATGATGCATTCCAAAATATTCCAAACATGTCCTCTAATTGCATCATAATTCCCGCTCTTTGGTAACATGGTATGATTAATGATCCTATTTACCAAGCTGGGAATAGGAAGAAGTCTGTTATCTTACGAGGATAAATCTCGTAGTGTCATAGAATTGATCCAAGTGAAAGAGGGAGAACTGTTCTATCATAGATTTGCTCATATCCGCCGACTCGATATCCAATGCACGTTCAAAGGCACGTTTTGAGCAAGAATATCTCACTGTCCCTGTCATCCAAGTGAGCTGAGAAAAGTCAGGGGGAATGCACACTGTGGCATAAAACTGTCGAATGATTTCATCACTGTAGTTGCATTTTATTGCCACAAAGTTATGAATCCCAGCTCGCTGAAAGAGCCTGTAGGTACCCTCATATTTATCAAGCCCGTTGAGGTAGGACCAATTAATGTACTTGTGATCAGCAAAGGGTTTGTTTGGTCCATAGAAAAGATCATAGACTTGTCTTTGAAACTTTGTATGAAATCGAGGGTCATCACAATTTCCAGGAAGAGAATATTGATCTTTAATCCGAAGAAGAGTGTAATCGTCCGCTGTGAGTGACTTAAGATCAATTTCAATTTCTTCCGGTTCTCCTAACTCCTCATCGGACTCGATTGGACCCTTCACGATGCACTTTCTTACATTTACGAATTTTGGATGACTCTCTTTGATCCTCAATTTCTTTCAATTCTTCCTCATTTCTCGAAGAAGATGCGCCGGCATCTGAATAGCTCTTCGGGACAGAAACCTTCATCCTAGGCATCTTCAAAAACAACAATGGATGAAGTGTCAAAGGTTGAATGAAATGGAAATGAGATTTTACATTTACATCGGGACAATCGGAAGCTCCGCAGGTTGAACGCCGGAACTACCGCATGCGGAAGTTCCGCGCTTTTCAACGGCGGAAGTTCCGATTATCCTGAGCCGATACTAGGGCAATGAAAATTTCGGATTTTTCAGTATTTTGATGGATTGAGTCCATGGAACCGATGCATAAACATCATACAATACTGAATAAACTAATTTGCCCAAGAATCAACCACAGATTTCATCCACATTTCATTTTCCTCAAAATCTCAACCTAGGGTTCATGAGAGGCAAAAATCCAAAAAGGGAATTGGAGATACCTTGAGCAAAGGAGTGATTGAACCCTGGGGAAGCAATTGATCGGTCGAGATTGAAGAGAAACCGAAGAAAGATCAAGGTTTTTCGGTGGAGTTTGAAGAGGGGAGGAGCCTTCGGGAGAAGAGAGGAAACGGCGGCTGTAGAGAGAAGAAATAAACGGAGGAACCGCAGGCAATTAATGCTTCTCAGCTACCGGAAAGCGGAAGTTCCGCATTTCAAAAGCGGAAGTTCCGGAAATCGGAAGTTCCGCGCCTGGGAGACCGGAAACTCCGATTATCCTGACGCTTCGGAAGTGAGCTCAAAAACGGAAGCTCCGCAACTCAACAGCGGAAGTTCCGGAAAACGGAAGTTCCGCGCCTGGAGGGCCGGAAGTTCCGATTATCCTGACACTTCAGGAAGAAGGAGTTGAATTTGAAGATTTTGTAAATAATCCTTAGTTTTTGCACTCAACCAAGTATCATTCAGGATTATTATGCAATGAAAAGACTAATGTCTATATAAGAAAGTAATTTTTACTAATATATCACATTTGGAGCGAAAATTTGAGAAAAAATATCTTAAAATAGGCAAAAATGCAACTAAGACCCAAGGTGCATGTGACAAGAGTTCAAGCGACATTTGAATTGTCAATAACATTTAACTCATTCCTCAATAGGCAAAAGCGGCCTTCATCTAAAGGTTTGGTAAAGATATCTGCTAATTGATTTTCAGTACAAATGTGGCTAATTTCAATATCTCCCTTGCACACATGATCTCTAAGGAAATGATGGCGGATATCTATATGCTTGGTTCTTGAATGTTGGACAGGGTTGTTGGCTATTTTCACTGCACTATCATTATCACACAAAGAGGCATTTTATCAAATGTTATTCCATAGTCCATCAATGTTTGCCTCATCCAAAGCAATTGTGCACAACAACTACTGCGAAATATATTCGGCCGGCGGAAAGGAAAGAACAGAGTTTTGTTTCTTAGAAGACCATGACACTAAGGATCTACCTAAAATTGACAACTCCACGAGGTGCTTTTTCTATCCACTTTACAACCCGCATAATCCGAATCCGAATATCCAATCAAATCAAATTTAGCACCTTTTGGATACCAAAGGCCAATACTTGAGGAATGCTTTAAATATCTTAATATCCTTTTGTGACCATTAAATGACATTCTTTTGGAGCCGATTGAAAGCGTGCACACATGCAAGCGCTAAACATAATATCGGGCCTAGATGCGGTAAGATAAAGCAAACTACCAATCATAGACCTTAAATATTTAAATCAACAGATTTACCTCCTTCATTTAGATCAAGATGTCCATTTGTAGCCATGGGAGTCTTGATGGGCTTTAAATCATCCATGCCAAATCTTTTAAGTAAATCCTTCACATATTTGGATTGACTTATGAAGATCCCATCATTGAGTTGTTTGATTTGAAGTCCAAGGAAGAAACTGAGTTCTCCTATCATTGACATCTCAAACTCCCTAGACATCATATCACCAAATTCTTTGCAAAAATCTTGATTAGTGGAACCAAAAATTATATCATCAACATAAATTTGACAAACAAAGAAATCACCATCAATAATTTTAGTAAACAAAGTTGTATCAACCTTTAGATTTTGAATCCCTTAGAGAGTAGAAAATCTCGAAGGCGCTCATACCATGCTCTAGGAGCTTGCTTTAAACCATATAGCGCCTTAGAGAGTTTATACACATGATTAGGATTTTTGGGATTTTCAAAACCCGGAGGTTGTTCAAAAAAAATAAGTTCAGATATTTTGCCATTTAAGAAAGCACTTTTAACATCCATTTGAAATAATTTAATATCAAAGCATGATGCAAAAGCAAGTAAAATCTGAATAGACTCAAGTCTTGCTACGGTGCAAATGTTTCATCATAATCTAAACCCTCAACTTGAGTATATCCTTGAGCAACTAACCTTGCCTTGTTTCTTACCACAACTCCATTTTCATCTTGTTTATTTCGAAAGACCCATTTTGTGCCAATAACATTATGCTCCTTGGGTCTTTCCACCATTATCCAAACATCATTTCGGGCGAAGTTATTTAGCTCCTCATGCATAGCATTCACCCAATCCGGATCTTCTAGTGCTTCATCTATACGCTTTGGTTCCAAAGAGGAAACAAAAGAGTAATGTTCACAAAAAGAAGCAATCGAGGCGAGTTTGGACACCTTTGCTTACTTCACCCAATATTTGGTCTATTGGATGGTCTTTAGCTATTGCGTTGTGGATTCTTTGAGGTAGATTCAATGATTGATCATCTTTCTTGACATCTTCTTGATTTTGATTAATTTCATTTGTCATGGAAGAGGTAGGCGGCTCGACTCTCGTGGATGATGATGGTTCATTTTGATCTTCTTTAGGCTTAATGTCCTCAATTTGCATATTCTTCATTGCTTCCATAAGAGCTCCATTACCTACATCATCAAAATCTTCTTGCTCTTCTTGAGAGCCGTTAGTTTCATCAAATTGTACATCGTGTCTTTCTTCAACAATACCACTAGTTTTGTTAAAGACACGATATGCTTTGCTATTTGAAGAATAACCTAGTAGAAAACCAACATCACACCGACTTGCAAATTTAGAAAGTCGAACACCCTTTCTTAAGATATAGCATTTGCAACCAAATACTCTGAAGTAAGAGATGTTCGGTTTTCTTCCAATAAGGAGTTCATAGGAAGTCTTTTTAAAAGCCTATGCAAATAAAGGCGGTTTATGGCATGACAAGCGGTATTAATGGCTTCCGCCCAAAAGCGATCGGAGTATTATACTCATCAAGCATTGTCCTAGCCATTTCTATTAATGTACGATTTTCCTCTCTACAACTCCATTTTGCTCGGAGTGTAGGTAGTGGAAAACTCATGCTTTATTCAAGTTCATCACAATAATCTTCAATATTAGTGTTTTTGAACTGGAACCATTATCACTCTGATTTTCTTTATTTTGAAATCAAATTCATTTTGAGCCCTTTTTGCAAAACTTTTAAAAATCTTGGAGGCTTCACCTTTGTCATATAAGAAGAATACCCATGTATATCTAGAGTAATCATCTACAACGACTAAATAATAGCTATTGCCCCAATGTTCTTATAGGTTGTTGGCAGAACAAATCCATATGTAAGAGCTCTAATGGCCTAGAAGTTGACATGATACTTTTGGAAGGATGAGAGTTAGCCACTTGCTTTCCGGCTTGGCAAGCACTACAAAGTCTATTTTCTCAAACTTCACATCCTTCAAGCCAACCACTAAGTCATGTTTAAAAAGCTTTTAAGTTGAATCATTCCCACATGACCTAATCTTCTATGCCATAACCAACCCATTGAAGTTTTGCAATCAAACAAGTTTTCAAACAAGATTCATTTGAGGAGAAATCAACCAAATAAAGATTGCCAATCTAAAACCTTTAAAAATCATTTCTTTTTTTTTCTTTAAAAATAGTAACCTCCTTTTTAGAGAAAGAGCAAGTTAATCCAAGATCACATAATTGAGCAACGGATAGCAAATTGAAATTTAATGTTTCCACTAAAGATACATTTGAAATGGAAAGGTCATTTGAGATAACAATTTTACCTAAGCCAATTACCTTTCCTTTGCTATTGTCACCAAAAGTGATCTTTTCATTACCGCTCCCATTTTCAAATGAGGTGAACATTTTCCGATCTCCGGTCATGTGTTGAGTGCAACCACTATCAAGCACCCAATGCCTTCCACCGGTCTTGTAGTTCACCTACAAAAGAAATCAAGTTCTTTTAGGTACCCATATTTGTTTGGGTCCTTGGAGGTTAGTTATCAAAAATTTGGGCACCCAAATAGCATTCTTCTTAACACCTAAAATTGAGGTGCCAACAAACCTAGCAATCACTTTTCCATCTTTGGCCTTTTTGAGCATATAACAAGAATCAAACAAGCCAATTGATGAAACCTTACCAATATGACACTTTTGTTGAACATGTACTATTTCCCAGCATTTTTGGCAAAACTTACCATTTTGATTAACAAACCTCATGGGCTTGTTTACCTGTTTCTTACCTTTCTTGGGCACATACCCAAGTCCTTCCTTATTGAATGTGCACCTTTGCTCACTCAAAAGCTTGTCAAGAGTAGATCTACCCTTGAAGCATCTCTCCAAGCTCTTACTTAGCTTGGTGACTTGCTCCTTTAGCTCACTATTCTCTACAAATAGCTTATCACAAGATTTAGCATTTTCAATTTTTGAATCAACACTTGAGCTACATGGTATAGCAAGCAAATCATCGCAAGAAGTGGATATGCTAGTTCTAGCAATGTTTACACTAGGCATTTTTTCTTGAATATCGCAAGCAATACCAATGCTAGTGTAAGACTTATCTTGGACAAGCAAATCATGAGTTTCTTTTAATTCATCATAAGAGTTCTTTAAAGATATATGCTCTTTCTTTAAGACTCTAAATTTAGCTTTTTTCTTTCCAAGATATTCATTTAATTCTTCAAGCATATCCATGAGCTCATCATAGGAGGGTTCTTCATTATCAAGAGATTTTACCTTTTCTCCTTTTGCCATGAGGCAAATGGGAGTTGAAAATAGCGATGGAGCCTCCTTGATAGCAATACCAACAAGTCCTCTTTTCTTGGAGGACCCCTCAATATCGAGTCGGTCGAATCAAAAACTCCTTGTCGAGTCCTATTCTCGATATGGGTTTCATTCTTGCCATCCTTGTGAAGCTTCTTGAAAAGCTTCTTCTTTCCATTGAATTCTTTCTTCTTTGATGACTTACCCTTGTCATCCTTCTTGGTTGGGCAATGAGAGGCAATGTGGCCCTTCTCATCACACTCATAGCAACGAATGTTGCTATAGCGCTTCTTCTCATGGGATGATTGCCCTTTTGCAATCTTATCGAAATTGAAGCTTCGATGAGGACGTCTCCTCATGAACTTCTTCATCCTCCTCACAAGGAGGGCAAACTCTTCCTCGGAGTCTTCATCCTCATCTTCTTTATCGCTTGATTCCACTTTTGCCTTAAAAGCGGTAACTTTCTTTCTTGAAGAAGTTGACTCCATGAGCTCTTCTTTGTCTTTCTTGTAGAGCTCATTTGTGATGAGATTTCCCAAAAGCCCGGTTGGTGTCATTCTTGGCAACTCGGGAGAGTTGAGAAACAATATCACCAACATTTCGTACTTGTCGGGAAGAGCCCTAAGCATCTTGCGCACAACATCAATGTCAAGCAAATTAGTACCAAGACCCTTGAGCTCATTTACAATGTTGTTGAGTCTAGAGTACATTTCGGTGATACTCTCTTGAGGCAACATTGTAAATGTCTCATATTTGGTCCTAAGCCTATGCAATTTGGCTTCTTTAACCGTGGATGTGCCCTCATGAATTTCAGAGAGCGTAGTCCATATTTCGTGAGCAGTTTCAAGGTTGCTCACGCGATTGAACTCATCCGCGTTTAAAGCTCCAAACAGAGCGTTCATAGCTTGAGCATTGAGGTGAGAGTTTCGTTCGTCTTGATCCGTGGGGTGTGTGGGATCAAGTGCCATAACGAAACCTTCACTTACAATTATCCATACGCTTGGGCTCATGGCCTTTAAATAAATTGACATTCTAATTTTCCAATAAGAATAATTTGATCCATCAAATAGAGGAGCCTTGCCTATTGACATTCCCTCGCTAGCCATCCTTTCTCTCCTAGACGGTTAAGTCTAAAATTAGAGAGTCCAAGCTCTGATACCACTTGTACGATCAAGGATAACCGACTAGAGGGGGGTGAATAGGAGGTTTCTAAATTTTCTTAATCAAATTACCCAAATTAGCAAGATACTCTAATCAAAGATATTTATCACAATCTATGAGCTACAAAAATAAGTGCAATAAGTAAAGACAAGAATTAACCGCACAAGGACAAGGGGGTTTTTCCCGTGGTATCGAAGATTTGTCGATCTTCACTAGTCCACGTTGAGGAAGCTTGATCCACTCAAGCCGGCTCCACAAATTAAGCCTACCCTCGATCACTTGGTTGTTCTTCCTCCTCTCTGGAGTTGGTGAACACCGACCAATCACAACCAAACAGCGGGTCTCTTCACAAGCTTCTTGAAGAGATCACCGAGCAACCTCCGCCAAGTCGTCTAGGTGCCGACAAGCACCAAGAGAATAGAACTTGACCTTTCACTTGACGGCAATCAAGAGCCAAAGGATCAACTAATCATGCAATGCTCTTGTTCTTGCTCACTACCTCACAAATGTGTGCAAAGAGAGTAAATGAGGAGTGAGAGGAGTGCTCAAGGCTCAAATGAATTGAATGAATGCTCAACAACACGTCTTTGAGCTGGTGGGGGTGCATTTATACCCCCCACAACAAAATATGACCGTTATGCAGAAAATCAGACAACATTCAGGGAAATCGGAACTTCCGCCGTGTAAGGTGCGGAACTTCCGCACTTCACTCGAGTGCACTGTAACGGTCATTACAGTGAGCATTAAATGCTCTGAACTAGCCGTTGGATTTATGTGCGGAACTTCCGCCAACAGATTCGGTTCTTAGATTAATCGGAAGATCCGCTTATTCCACAATGGAACTACGCACTTGCAAACAGCTAAGTCCCCAAAAGGGTGCTCTCGAAAAACCGACCGCAAATATTTGAGCAACCGATAATCGGAACTTCCTCGTATCATTGCGGAACTTCCGCGCGAGAAATCGGCTAAGTCCGAAAATGGATGCTCTCGGAAAAATTCGACCGCACATATTTGAACAACCGATGTCGGAACTTCCGCTCGTATCATTGCGAAACTTCCGCTTGAGAAATCGACTAAGTCCGAAAATGGATGCTCTCTAGAAAAATCAAACCGCATCTTTTGGAGGAACGCCTACAATGAAGTTCCATGATACATGCCTAACTTCCGATTGTGTTCGAGAGAAAAGAATTTTCTTTTAAACCGGACCAAAAGAACATGCATGATCCTAAGTTGATCCAAAGGCATAATGAGATGCTTTCAAGCTACTAGACAAGCTCCCCCTTAATAGTACGACATTTATCCTATAATCCGGTCTTCCTCCATACTCCAAAGACCGGTAAAATTCAAAGGGATCCTAGTCTATTTGTACCTTGTCTTTGAGATCAATTCCATCATCTCAACATTCTTTGACATGCAGCTCTTTGGTTTCACTTTGTCATTTGGGACTATGCCTTGTAATCACTTCAACAAACATGTTAGTCTCATATTCACATAATGTCATTAATTACCAAAATACAATTTTTAGAGGCCTAGATGCTTTCACAAAGTCGCTCCTGGGATCAAATCAATTTGATGCTCAATTCCTCGAATAGGTGGTAATCCCGGGGGTACCTCAGTTGGAAATACATCCACATACTCCTGCAAAAGGTTAGCAACAGCTGGAGGCAAAGAGCTAGCTATGTCCTCAAGCGAATATAAGGCACTTTTGCATATCAAAGCATAGCATGGCAGCTAATTATTACAGATTTCAGCAAGTTCAGATTTAGTGGCAATCATAACACATCCCTTCAATTTAATTCCCTCGGACTTTGGACTAGACGCCACTTTCTCCCTTTTGGGTGGGAAAACACGTTTTGCTACTTGCTGATTTTCAGAATCTTGCTTATCGGGGTTTCTTTCATTTTTAGCGCGCTCTTCTTCATCTTTCAGAATCTCAGCTGGTGTCAAAGGCAACAACTTAATCTTCTTACCCTTATGTGAAAATGAGTAGGTATTAGCTCTACCATGGTGCAAAATATCATTGTCATATATCCAAGGTCTACCGAGCAACAAAGAGCATGCTTGCATAGGCACGATATCAAAATCAGAACTATCTTTGTAATTACCTGCTAAAAATTGTACTTTCACAACTTTGTGTACCTTTAATTTACCATACGAATTGAACCATTGGATGTAGTAGGGACGTGGGTGTGGTTGTGTGGTCAAGCCAAGCTTCTCGACCATCTCGGAGCTTGCAAGGTTGTTGCGCTCCTCCATCAATGATGACTCTGCAGCTCTGTCCTTCACGAAATCGTGCAGAAACAAGTTGTGCCGTTGGTTTTGCTCCGCTCTCTCCACATGTGCGCTCAGCACTCGTTGTGCAACAAGGCTCTCATGATACTCGGTGTCAACAGCAGCTACTTGTTCCTCTACATCATCAGCATCACTGTCTATCTCATCTCCTCCACCTGCAGTGTTAGCTGCAAGTACATATTCGTCCTCAATATCACTAGTACTTACATAACCACCGTCTTTGGTGGCAAGGTATGCTCGCTGACTGGGGCAGTCCCTCATGACGTACCCCATTCCCTTGCAACGGTGGCACACAATCCCAGTGGTACGACCAGTGAAACCAACCGACGAAGAACTCTTGGTGGTGCACGCACACTAGTAACTACTTACCTCGGGTGCATGTGATGTGGTTGGAGGTCTTCTTTGAACGCGCCCTACTCGTGGAGGGCAGCAGACCGTGTAGTGAAGGTGGGGCTGTTTTGGCTTGCCCCAAGACTCGTCGTGGTGTAGACATGCTCCCAAAGTTGTTCCTTGGCCTCTGCTGTCGTCCCTGCAATTCCTTTTCTGCCAAACATGCAAGTTGGAACAATCTAGGGACGCTATCGTATTCTTTGTAATCCACTATGTCCTGAATTTCACGTCTTAATCCTCCATAAAAATGTGCCATTGCAGCTTCTTCATCCTCAATAATATCACAACGCAACATGCTAATTTGTAGCTCCTGATAATATTCTTCTACGGATCTATTACCTTGGTTTAAGCGCTGCAATTTATTACACAAATCACGTTTAAAAGAAGGTGGAACAAATCTGTTACGCATAGCAACCTTTAATTCATCCCACGTAGTAGGCGCTAATCCTTCGGTGCATACCCTATTCCACCAAATGATGGCAAAGTTTTTAAATTCACTTGTGTCTTGCCTAACTCTATGCACTTCGGGAACTAAGTGAGCATTCAATTTCTGTTCTACCGTCATCTCCCAGTCTAAATATATTTCAGCATCATAAGCACCCGCAAAAGATGGTATAGAGAACTTAACTTTAGCATATGGATCATCATTAACACGTGCATTATGTTGCTGAACATTATTACCTCTCATACCTTGACGGTTGAAGTTCGGTCGGTTCCGTTGTCGTGCATCAAAGGCGTCGTGGTCGTGCATCTCATTATCATTATCAAACTCATGGTCATGGGTTGCACCATGAGGTTCCACACGACCAACGTTTGGTGGTCGGTTCACCATTCTTTCGAGGCGTGTAGTGAGCGCCGCAATACTATCGTTGATTGAGCGTTGTAATGTGATCGTGGTAGCTTGAAGCTTCATGTCGATGTCCTCATTAACGGTAGTGCGTTGTTCATCCAATAGCGTCATGAGCTCTTCCCTCAAAACACACTCTTGCGCATCCAATCCTTCACCTGATATGGTTAGTAGGAGACAAAGACAACACAAAAGGTATTATCCCTATCACTATTAGGTGGTCGGAGGGTGGAATCACACACTCTCAAGCGTCTTACCAAGCTCTTATGAGTTTCTTACCAAATTGCAGCAGATGGTCAATTCGGCGAAGGTGGGATGTACGATCACGGCGGAGGCGAATGCGAGGATCCAATCTGAGGGTCGAAAGTATGTGGAGCTCGGACAGGCAATGTTTAGTAGCAAGGAATATCAATAATGAAATCAGATTAGCAAAGTCGAACCAAAGCCCACAAGATTCGCCATCACGATTCTTTGGTCTAAAAGTGCTCCTAGCCCTAGCACAATACTGATCGAAACAAGGACTCGATATAAAGGAGTCCAAAGGATGCAAGGCTGGAACTGGTAGTAGACCAACTAGGGGTGGTCGAATTGCTTCTTCTTCTTTTCTTTTGCACTTTTTTTGCTTCTTTTCTTTTCTTTTGCACTTTTTTCCTTTTTTTTTTCTTTTCTTTTGCACTTTTTGCTTTCTCTTTTTTTTTGCAAACGTGACCCAAGCCCAAAATTCTTCATTACCCTTTCGGGTCCGATGAGGTGATTGGGTCACAAACTTTTTCGGAGAGCGGGGTAAAAGGTAATTAAAGATACTCTCTCTCTCTCTCGAACTTGGACTAGTTACATTGCGGCTACTAATCCGACCAGGGGATCGAATCCGACCAGGTGGTAGTTCCTGAGTGGATGGTAGAATGGGTGTTGCTCGAAGAAATGGTCGGATCCGAGTAGGTGTTCGATTCTGACCAGATGGTAAATCCTGAGCGGGTGGTCGAATGGGTGTCGCTCGCAAAAGGAGGTGGTGGCACGGCGGCGACGGTGCTGACTAGAGACCAAGAGTGCTACTCTAAACCAGCAACAAAGACACCGACGATGGACTCGAACTCAACAATGCGGCGAAAACAAAATTGCGAAAGGCACAAAGTGGTTTGGACAATGGAATAATTACGATCTAAAAACTTTTTGTAGGGCGCTTTTACGGACTCTAGGTGAGGGAACACAACTAACAAAAGGGATAAACGAAATTACCTAACGGGCAACCTTTGCTCGATACCACTTGATGAGTCACGGCGCCCGATCTTAGATAGGTTCGATTTGGTTCGTCGTGAGGGCGTTGGCGCTTTGAGGCTTCCGACCAGCGGATCGTCACCTCGCAATTCGCTACACCCGCGCGCTGTCGTTATCGACCACGCTTGCACGCGATCGACCTTACCACGAAGGTTATTGTTCCGCAAGCAATCGAAGCAACTCACAAGAACAAGGTAGATGCAATCAATTGTATTGCGGATATGGATGAAGTTTACAAGTGGGGTTCCTCAAACCGATAATCGCGAAACTACAATTGGCAGAATAATCTAAGAAAAAACCCGCCTCTAAACTATGGCGGCTACTGTATATATATAGGGGAACGTGAGGAGGTCGACCTAGGGTTGTGCGGCCGTGGGATAAAGCATACACAACCTGGACTCCGACCTCGTTACGTTTACCAAGTCTTATTAGTTTTTGAAACGGTGATGCAGCACCTTGTGTTGCGTATTTTTGGTCAAAGATCTGGTCGTAGGACTGGTCCTAGGGTGGTCTTGAGGAGTCAATACTGTGCTCGCTTTTCTGGTCGTAGATTGCTCCAATCGAATCAACTAGTCGTAGGTCTTCTTGTAGTGGTCGTAGACCTTGAACTGGTCGTAGTCCTAAATTCCTGAGTACAAGTAAATCATCTCCATTAGGCAGCACCATAGAGTTCTCAAATAATACACTCAGCCCTAGAAACGACTTTACCTGATCGATTAAGTGACGGGCTCTAGCTCTTGTCATAGGACCGTGTAGTTCAGCACCCAGATCTGGAGGGTCTTGTGTCGTGTGCGTATCCGGAGGAGGGATGTCCTCATCACCATGGCCTTGTAAGGAGGGGAGATTCCTCATTCATACATGAGCAATACACATACACATTTTGTGCCATCGGCCCCTCTTCTGTTCGGCCCTCTCCCAAGACAAAAGGTACCCCGTACCCACTGTATATCCTTTTTGCTACAACAACACGAGTGTATATACCCCCTGCCGACTCACACCACCCACAATGTGGTGTGGCGGCAACAGGCGTCGTCCATGGCCCCTCGATTCTGACATTGCCAGCGCCTCCCAAAGTCGTCCCAGATCCTCTCGACTCTGATGCTGCCAACTCAACCTTGACCTCGCCGTCTCTCGCCTCACCTCGACTCCAACGCCGTCAACCCTTGATCCTCCTGCATTGCCATCGAGGAAGATCTCCTCTACCACCATGGCTGCTCCCCATCGTCTTTACCTTCGCCTCCACCATAGCATCTCCTCGTCATCGTCCTCGAGCCCAGCACCTTAAGATTTGCATGGTGTCGCGAGGGGCGTCAGCAAGGGGTCCCACTAGGAGGCACGGGTGCGCGCGCATGAGAAAGGGCGGGTTGGCAAGGGAGAGGCTAACGAGTGTGAGAGAGACATGTGGGATGGTACGGAAGCGGGTGAAAGGATGCCACTGTGCAAAAGAGGTAGACGAGGTCACCCGCCGAGGTACGACGATCGGTAGGCCTCCTCGCAGGTCGGCCATGGCCAAAAAGTTGGAGCAAGTAAGAAAATAAGAGGAGGAAGAAAATGGGCCAAAATTGCCTTTTTTCCTAAAAGGGAAAATAATCAATTGACACGTTACTTTGGGGTATAAGATTTGTTACATTAGATAGGATGGCAAATCATTGAAACACATATAACTTTATGGCAAATGATCAAGTTCAACCGACTCAATAACGATATGGCCTTTTGGACCGTTTGATGCAAATCGATGCTTGAGATGTACCTTTTGGACGATCTGATTGAAATCGATGCTTGAGATCAAAGCAGAAGAGAAATTGAGCACTTTGGCAATCTTTGACAAGAAATTGATATTTTATTGTGCCCAATTGGCCATAGACCATACTATTGAGGAACCGTCGCTGGCGAGTCCAGTCCGAACGATAACCTCGTAGACAAACATAGAATCACATCAAATAATGCAAGAACACAAGAACATAATAATAGATTGAACACAGAGATGTAGGGGGCTTCTTACTTCTCTTTATTGCTCTTCATACGATCAATCCATTACAATGACTAGCACCCCCTATTTATAGTCTACATACTCTGCTAGAGTTTGGGATGGGGTGCCCATATATGGGCCGGCTGCTGGGCCGAGCCCATAGTTTCCCAACACACCCCCTTTAGCACCCATCCTCACATGTTCATGCCTCGTCAAAACTCCATAAAAACCCAGTGGAAAAATTTTAGAGAAAGAGTACATAACACACGTTCTGTTTGCGTTGCACGAATTGCCTTGTTAAAAACTGTGGATATCATGAGGATATGCTCCTGATCTTATGATGATGTGATAATTGGCAATGGCGTTAAAAGTTTGTTGTTTCACGTGTTTTCGGCAAAAATCATGTCTTTGTCGAGTCTCGGTGATCGACCGCCTAAGGGCGGCTTAGAGCGATCGGACCAAGCCACCCGATGGTCGGATCGTCACAGGACCGGCCATAGCGGTGGTCGGACTGGCCAAATCTAAAAAGTGGTTTTTAGGGTTGGGCCAAAAATAGAGGTTGCAGACAAGATAGGGGATTATATTGCACTTGGTCTCATAATTTTTGGAGTCTCGAGTCAAAAGTTCTATTCGTTTTAAATTTCCAGTAGGTTTCGGAATTTTAGAGGCTAAATTCGGCTAAGTCCTAACTGGCGGTCTGACCGGCCTATAGGTGGCGGTCAGACCGGCCAGGGTGGGCGTTCAGACCGACCATGGGGCGGATCGACCGGTTTTCACTTATGTCGTCGTTCTTCGTGGCGGCGATGTTTGGTTTTTTGGCCAAAGTCATGAGTTTCAGTGCATATGTCAAGTTGTGAAGAACTTGTTCCCGGATTCGGTTTGCTTGTCTATTGTTGTGCAGGTTGCTTGGTGGTCAACGACGGTCAACGGCGAGGATGATCGGGACTAAGTTTGGAGAGCTGAGGTCCAGAACGATCGACGATGCCAGGTGAGGTCAATGAACTCAAGCGTGGTGCAAGATGGACAAGGGTGACTTATTAGCCAACCCGCGGCACAAGATGGCACAAGGTGAAGCCAATTAGGTCAAGAGGCGATAAAGACGGCGCATTAAAATGCGTGCGTGTGTGACCCGTTTATTTTGGGCCTTAACGGGAGCCCAATTGAGTCAAACTTCTAGAAGGTTTAAGCCCCCACTATAAATAGAGAATGGAGGTGGTTGCACCTCTCTTAGCCTCTTTTGTTATTTTGAAACCCTAATTTGCTTAAGGAGAGGAGATGTGGAGGCTAGAGTTCTAGAGAGTTTTGATTTGATTTCGTGGTTATAGATTGAGCTTTGTCCTCCATTGATGGAATGGCTGTAAGCCAAAATCATATCAAATCAATCCAAGGAAAGTTTGATCAAAGTTTTGTCTCTTTGCTTTCCTTCTCTCTATTTGATGATTTTGAGTCTTTCTTTGATCCGTGAGTTTTTGCTTGATTTCTTCATGTGATCTAGCTTGCTGTGACATGTGAGAACATATCTAGGATCATCTTGATCATCAATCACCCACGAGTAAGATTTTGGATTTAGTTTTCGTTTTGACTCGGTTTTGAACCTTCCTCGTCTCAAATGGAAAAAGTTTGTAATTTTTCCAAGAATTTTCATAATCTCAATTGGAATAGGTTCCTGACATCATAGAGAAGGTGTGTTCCAAGTTTCATCGAGTTTGGAGTTGTAGGTTAAAAGTTGTATCTATTTGCAACTTCGCTCGTCGGGCTGTTTTGATCTGTTCTTCATGCCGTCGGTCAGACCGCCAGGGGTCAGCGGTCGGACCGCCAGTGACCCAACGGTCAGACCACCCAGCATCTGAGTTCTTCAGTTTGTGTTGATTTTTGTCGTATTGCTTAGGGGTTAAATTGGATTCAATAATAGTCTTCCGCTGTACTGGTATATTGATCTTTATAGCTTCCATAGCTACTAGAGTAAAATCTTATTGAATAAATTATTTATGAAAAAGTGAGCGTGCTCGTATTGACCCCCCTCTAGTCGCCTTTTCAGTCCAACAAAACCTTAGCCGAGAAACTTCAGGAAAACTCGTCAAGGGAAAAAGAGTACAATCCACCTAATTTTATTTAATCTCTAAGATTTACTCTTTGGGTACTCGATCTTCATGATCAAGGTTCGGTAATGATTTCGTGAAGACCCCCCTGAATTCTGCACTTCTCTAAGTCTCATCATTCAAGTTTCACATATGCATCTTTCAAAGCTAGATGCTAGAAGTGACTTAGTGAATAAATATGTAATATTTTCACATGACTTAGTATGCATCACTTTAATTTTGTCATTTTTTTGCAATTCATGCGCATAGAAGAACTTGGGGTTGATATGCTTTGTGAGATGACTCTTCACATAACTCATCTACACTTGTGCAACACAAGCGGCATTATCTTCATAGATGATAGTGGGGTTTGTGCGGTATTCAATCCACATGATTGCTGGATGTGGTGAATCATCCGCCGAAGCCAAACACATTCTTGCGAGGCCTCGTATAGTGTTATGATTTCTAAGTGGTTCGGTTCGTCGAAGTCGATACAAGACTTTGCTTAAACGATTTTTATGAAATGCAGTTCCACCATATAGGAATAAATAGGTTGTTTACGACTTGGTTGTATGCGGGTTCTACAAGTATTCAACATCTACATAGTCATTCATAGTTAGGTCTTGGTTTTTTCTGTAGAACAGACAAAGATCTTTGCTTTCTTGGAGGTATCGAAGATGTCATTTATTCCCTGCCAATGACTTCCTCCCCTCTTCTCTAGGTTTGTACAAGCCCTTATTTTGCTACCAAGACCCCCTGACCATCAACACTTTCAAAGGGTATGCCTTTCCAAAATCAAAACTTTCTAACACCTTCTGAGTGTAGGTTCACTGATGTACTAATATCCCTTCAAGGGCATGCTCAAGCTGCAAGCTTAGGCAATATTTGGTTTTACCCAAATCTTTCATTTCGAACTCAGACTCCAGGTAAGAGTTTGCTTCCTTACTACCTTTAAAGGTTCTAATGATATTCAGATCATCTTCATACAGTGAGATTATACGAAATCCATCGTGTGATCATTGTATAAATATACAGAGATAATTATCATTATTCGTGTAGCTTTTCTTGCATAAAAAGTCGCTCCAAGCGATTATACCACATCCTGCCTGATTGCTTAAGCCCATACAGTGACTTTCTGAGTTTCACACTGTACAGATTTCTATTTCCTCTATCTTGGTTCGGGACAGGGATACATTCAGGTATCTTCACATAAATATCTGAATCCAATATTCCATAAAGGTATTTAGTTACCACATTCATCAATTTCATTTCTTAATTCAAGTTTACTGCCATTGAGATTAAATATCTAAAGGGTGGTTTCGCCTATGACCGGGGAATAGGTTCCTTCATAAACAACTCCTCGATGTTGAGTGAAACCTTGTGCAACAAGTTTTGCTTATTTTTATTTCTCTTTCGAACAAATACCCACTTATACCCTACGGGTGCACATGGGGAGGCGTGAGGCTTACAAGCCCAAAAACATCTCTTTTATTCAGAGATAATAATTCTGCTTCTATTGCCTTCTTCCAATCTTCCCAATCTGATCTTTTCTTTCATTCAGTGAGCGGTGCATGCTCTAGATCAAGATCGATGATTATGGTAATTTTCTTTGCAAAATCATTATCAACATTGGCTGTTGTCTTATTCATAGATTCTCCCGAGGTCACAAAGTTTATAGCTATTTCTTCAAGTGGCGATTCTTCTAATTCTTCTACTTGCTCCCCGCTGTTTTCAATTACGGGGGTAAGTGTCTTTAGTTTTCCAACTCCGGTGTGTGCGCACACATCCATACTGGTATCTCCCTTCATGGGGATGTTCAATTATGGTATACCTTTTCAGAAGGTTCCATACTAGTGCCAGCTCTCAACTGGCTCCCCTTCAGGTTCTAGGGAACTTTGGTGATCGGTTGTGTCAAGTACTTCTTATCATTTTTCACCAGGCGTCCCCGGTTACTTTGGATTCAAGGGGCCGGAGTTCTCGTCGTTTCAGAGGGCTTAGGATGGGATTAGGGATACCTTCATCGGTATTTCAACCCTCTCCGGTGCATTGCGTGCAGGCATATGCGACTTGATCACGCTCTTCAAATCACTAAAGTAGTCAGGCAGATGATTTGCTAATCCTTGCAAATTAATTATCTTCTGGACTGCAATTGTCTTCTAGACTTCAATTGTCTTCTAGACTTCAATTTTCTTCTGGATTTCTCTATATGCTTCACTAGTGCGCGGGTCATGTGCATGGATTTCAATTATCTTCTGAACTTCAATTGTCTTCTGGACTTCTCTATTTCCTGATATTTTTCATTAAGGTGTTGATTTCGTCCCCCTAATGATGGGAAAATAGCCTCATCTAATATACTACCAGCGAATCGGGCAGTATGCAAATATCTTGTCATAGAGTCCAAATACCTGATTATAGATGTTGTCTCATAACCAACATACATCCCAGACTTTCGGAGAAGGCTCATTGCAGTTCGCTGTGGTGGTGGTATAGATATACAACCCTTACAAACAAAGATGGAAAATTTTCGGTGTTGACCTTTGCACTAGTTGCATAGGTGAATGTATCTTATATGCCGATGGTCTAATATTGATGAGAGTTGTTGCGGCAGGATGATTGCGTGTCCCCAACATGTTGTTGGTAAATTACAATTCTTCAAAATTCTGCTAATCCATTCTGGTTGTGGACATGCGGTATGAAATGTTCAACTTTAAATCCCATTTTCATGCAATAATCATCAAATGACTTTGAAGTAAATTTTTCAGCGTTGTCCATTCTGGTGGACTTCACATGATGATCAGAGAAATTATTCTTGGTGTTAATTATCTGCGAGATTAGCTTTGTAGAAGCATGGTTTCTCGTAGACAAAAAACGTACGTACTACCATTTCGAGGATGCATCGATGAACACCATAAAATACCTAAATGGCCATAACAGGGGCTATATAGGATCGCAAATGTCTCCCTGGATACGGCCCAGGAATGTAGTGCTTTCATCATTAACTTTCAGAGAAGAATGCCTAGTAATTAATTTCTTGGTGACACATGCGGGGCACACAAAATCTTCCTTATTTGAATTTTTTACATTGATATTGTGTCCCTGTGAATTGTTAATTATATTTCTCATCATCCTAAGACCTAGGTGGTACAATCTATCATGCTAGACGCCTTAATAATAGTGTAGTATAGCCCAATTTTCGTATGAAGGAAGTTGTTTTAATGCACTTTTCTACTTTCTTCATGTTTTGTAATGAGCGGGTATTCTTTACCATGCTCTTCTTCAGTCCCTACGTGGAAAACGTTAGCGCGAATATCCTTGAGTTCTAGTCGATTCTGGTTACAGCAAGGCTTCTTTAATGATCAAAGTTGTGCCCATTGGGAGTATAATTATGGTATTTCTTGAGTCGATTATATAAGTATTACTGCCTGCGATTGCTGTAAGACTACAAATATTCTTACTAATCGACTGAAATATTTCGTCTCTCTCAAGGTGGCATTCATTGTGCTGCTACATGTTAAGCACACTTCCTCCATAGGGCGCCACACACATTCTAATATAATGTACTTTATTAATATGCAGCAGAAAACAAGTAACATATAAATAAAATACTTCAGATATAAGAATATAACTTGCTATTATAAAAACGGAATAAGCCTTGCAGGACTCATCATAAGAATTTAACACTTTGCTCTCCCAGAGCTTACAACCATTATTCAAAGGATAAAATAATTCAATGTACTGCTTCAATTATAAATTGCAAGTTACTATAAAAGATCCAAGCGTAATGCGTACACTAGATCGAATCAGCGAAGTATTCAGGAATTTCATCCTCAATCTGCTCTATGGTGATCTTCTCCTCTTGGGAGACTACGGCTGCGGCCGCTGCGATGTCCAAAGGAGGGATGATTGGGGTTATTATTAGGCTGTCCACATCCATAAGTACAACTAATGGATATAGATCATGTTGTCCTCTGCGCTTCTTCTTACACTTGAAAATCACTACAAATGACACAGTATTAAGGGCAATGCAGCTGCCGCAAAAAACTGCATTGCAAGGCAATTTATCTGCCGGGAATGTGTATTCCCGGCACTTATTGCCTGCCCGGTAAAGTGCTGCCGGCAAAGACATTTTCCGGGAAAAAATGTGTATTCTCGGCAGTTAAGTGTCCTAGATAAGTTCGTTTTCCCCGGCAGTTATATGTATTGCCGGCAGTTACCATGCCCTCGATGCTCTGTTTCCCCGGCAGTTAAGTGCCCTAAATAAGTTGGTTTTCCCGGCAGTTAACTTGCCATCGATTCTCTGTTTCCTCGGCAGTTAAGTGCCCTAAATAAGTTGGTTTTCCCGGCAGTTATATGTATTACCGGCAGTTAACATGCCCTCGATTGTCTATTGTCCCCGACAGATTAGACACCCATATACATGTAAAATACCAATATAATTTAATTACGCCGCCAAGATATTTTCTCAATAGCTTGCACCATTCAACCAGAATTTAGAAAACATACAATTTTCTCAATCGTACCACTTAGAAAATTTCATATCAACAATCAAATACAGCTGCAACACATAGATGAAATTCAGATGATGCAAAATAAATAAACCCGAAATATGATATTTCTGATAAGCATAACAATACATGTGCAGTACACCATACACATGCAATTTCAGAATTCTGAGCATTTTAATATAGCCACGATCTCCTTGGCATATACAAAACATCTAGACAAAAAAGTCAACAATACTAGTCTATCCTTGGCACATGTAACTTCTCGAGCCCCTTATACCATAATACTAGTCTATCCTTGATATTTACAAAACCTCTACGCAAAAGAAGTCGACAATGAAATCATCATACTATCACCATTTGCAAAATAAGGACGATCACTCCATCAGCAAACAATAATTTCAACAGCCCTTATGTTTTGTACCTGAAAAGAAATTTGAGAAGTAAATAACCACAAACCATATATCTCTTGTTGTATGAATTTTTCCTTCCAACAAGTGGCATTAACTCTTAATTTCCATCTTTCCATTTGGCAAGAACAAAAAATGTTTACTAACTGACCACAGTAATATCACCATGTTCCCCCCACCCAGATACTAGAGCCAATGTAGTGTTAGCTTGGTTGGTGAGTTCAATTTTTTCAACTAACACACTTGGTGCGGAGAATAGCAGTCATTTGCTATTACACCATGAATCACATATGAAATCAGTTGGCATAACTTTGGGAGCATAATGACATGCATGCATATTGTTGTTCAATCAAACAAGGAGCAAGAGGCTACTCAAAATCTGTGACTTCTATCAGAATTCTCAGGGAAGTTTGAAGCCGCACAGAGTAATTTTACTAGGTGATATAATATTATGGATTTGTTCCAGCCTCCATGTACCTTTGATGTCTTCTCCTCTGATGGACAGAAGTGTACATATTGTGCCATAAATACACTTCGTTCGAATCACCAAAAGAGACTTTAATCAAATATAATACAAAATTACCCAAAGAAATCCCCAGGTACTTTAAGAATATTAATCAAATATAATACAATGTAATTTTAGGGTTTGTAGTTTGCTAACTAAAAATCGCCAAATCCCAAAGATAAAGAAACGACCTTATCCCCACCTTGTTCTTTGTACTTTAATAGTTGAACATCATCAAATTTTCTAATACAATCCTAAAAAATAAAAGCAAGTATCAACTAAAAAAGAATACCCCCAATACCACATACAAGTTTCTTGTTTCTCTGTTTATACTGCAGATAACTTGACACACCCGTCAATTTATCACGAAGAAGATATTGAAATTTACCACATCATGCTCAAATCACAGGAATATTCATAAGTTACCAATTTATCATGCATTCATCGAATTCACACAAGTTAAACATTGCACTTGCCTTCCGTGCTGTGACGTACTGGGAAGCAACGAAGGTGTCCTTCCACTCACCGCCTCACCGCCTATACAATCATTTTCACGGAATAAGGATAACAGGGTATAACATAGTTACACGAGTTCTACGATACCCTCTAATCCACCCACACGCCCCAAATATTCGTTTTGACCTCTACGCCAAAAGTCCAGATTATCGATCTACGGGCAGTTGTACGAGAAAATTCACCATTAATTATCTGTAACTCTAAAAGACCTGAAACCAGTGCTCACTGAATCCTAACAAATCAGGCTACAAAACATTAGTTGACAAAATCCCCTGATTCGGCCAAAACAGAGGGCTAATTATCAGCTAAACACAACCCATCTACGTCTGTCCGAATACAGATCCAATGAGAATGATCCTTATCAACTTGGAAAGATAAATTCGAGAGCTACAATAACTTAGTTGGCGGAAGGTTCTAATTCGGCCCCTAATTTGACCAAAACCGAGGGACAAACCTACTGACCCCAGTTTTCAGGCAAACAGAATAGATCGCAATCAAAAATTCATATCTCCTAAACCGTAAGGAGGAATCAAGTGATCGCGGTGCCAAAAGAAAGATAACGACATCAGGAACAAAACTCTAGAAGATGAAAATACCAGATTGGGCATCTAAGTAAATCATAATGGCACGACAAGAAAATCTGCCAGATCACGTCAGCTCTCCTGGACAGTCGAGGTAAAACAACCATATCTCCTAAACCGTAAATCCAAATCAGATGATCTCGGTGCCAAAAGAAAGCTAAGACCAAGGGCTACAACTTTCTAAAAGGTGAGAAGATCAGAAAACGTACAGAAATTACCCAAATCGGATGAACAAAATTGCTGCACTGCAGGGAGGAGGGTGGCGGCCGGTTGGAGAGGGAGGGGTGGCGGCTTGGGGAGGGGAATGGGGAGAGAGAGGGGAGAGGCTAGGGTTTGGGGGAGAAAACCCCCTTGGCGGCCCTCTCATGGGCCCCTCCTGGGCTGCGGCCCAGGCCCAGGTTGACGGAAGTTCGCTGAAAACCCCTCGCCGATTCAGGAAATTTCAGTTCTTGTTTGCCTTTTCCCTTCCCAGCTGCTTTTCTAATTACGGATTATTTGAAAAAGGAAGGCATTAATACTTAATACTACAAATATAATATCTCACTATCTTGAATTCATTGGGACTTGACCTAGGTCCATTGACATAGTAAGTACAAATTGTCTAATCAGGGAATAAACTAAGCTGACATCATAGGGATATATGTTCCCCTTGTGGCAAATACTACATATCAAGCCTCCGTTTGATGCAAAATTTGACAAATAAAGAATGATACCTAAAAGATGTGCATGCAGGCCAGCCACACACACATAAATATACCAGGTGCTTGTACAGACGCAGATGGCAAAAGCAAAAGCAGGTTTTTTTTTGAAAGTGAAAAAACATCATGTATAGTATAGCCATTTCAGGGAGAAGACAAATGTAGCTCTGCTGATTCAGAAATCAGAATGTGTCTACATTAACTGGTATGTTGTATAGGTGTTGAGACCGATGAACCGCACAGAAGAAACAATATAATGTTGAGTTTAGCTGATACCTCATCAGAGTTCAGCTGCTGGGAAAGCAGCTTTTCAGATGCATCGCCGTCAACAATCCCACCAGCATCACTAGTCTGATCCAATGAAGATGATGGTGACTTGGAGGGTGCAGGCCCATTTTCTAAATTCAAACTTGCTGCAACAGATCTCCAGCGTGAACGTCTCCCAACAACTGGGCTCACAGGATATGACATAGTACTGAACTTGCGACATTGGTTGGAGTTTGTGGAAGCAGGAAAATAGCAGATAGCCCTTCTGGGAATCCATTTCTTTTCAGACATGGACTTACTTAGACATATGAAGTTATATTCCCTACCCACATTCCTGCACCAGAAAATCGCCACACCAATGTTAAATTAATGAGAAAGAGAAAATGAAACTATATGTTCTGGTTTAATGGAACATGGAGTTCTGAAAGTACATGCACTAATTTACAAAACTAAAATCAGGCAAAGATCAATTTTAAGAAATCATACATATACGCTGTTGTCCATTTTCGATTCAATATCTGAACAAGAGATGAGTGCACAATCAACAGAACAACCTACCTTGCAAAACTCGTAGTTAAGCATTCCATAGCAATTTCCTGAAGAAAACGATATGTTGTTACAAATCAGTTATAATACCGTCCAATCAAGAATCTTAACAAAACAAAAAACAAATATCTGGTAGGCGGTAACTTCGTATACGGTAAGCAACCAGGGGGCGAACCCTGGTCGAACCATTAGTCCATTTTCTTGACATAGATTTTACTATACGGGCTCACTCAATTACTAGTCCATTTCAAAAGAAATTATAAACATAAATATTACTGCCTCCTATGGATCAGTCACATCCCAAACGACGAACAGATACATCAAGAATCCAATACAATACAAAGGTAGCCAACATGCCCAATGTGGCCACAACCACATCAATAAGAGGAAAAAGGAAGGGAAGCAGACCTGGAAAAAACTCACAGCCAATGCGGGATGCACGAGGACCACTCGAGGCCGAAACCCTAGAGAACAAATGGAGGTTGAGGGTGGATAAATCGGGAGAGAAGCTGAGCGATGAGGTCGGTGGCGTCGGGGCGAGGAGGAACCGGAGTAGGACGAGCTGGGGAGAGGGAGCCAGAGACGGTGGCGGCGCCAGGCGCTGAGCCGTCTGGAGGGAGGAGGCGCCTTAGGGGCCGCAGCGGAGGCGACCGAGCAGCAGAGGAGGCAGCCAGGCAGGGCGAGCCGAGGAGGAGCGCAGCAGCGTGTCGTGGCCGGGCGCAGCCTCCGAGCCGGGAGGAGAGGAGTCGCCAGGGAGAGAGAGGCGGAGGGGAACGGATAAGGAGAGAAAGCAAAAGGAGCGGTGGAGTCGGTGAGTGGGGTAAAGAGAGGAGAGAGAGAAGGCGGCGGGGGGAGGGGGTCGGTCTGGGGAGGAGGGCGGCACAAGGCGGGTGGGGGGGGAGGGAGGAGGCGCGGGAGGGTGGTGGCCGGGAGGACGGGAGGCACGGGAGGGTGGGTGCCGGAGGAAGGGAGGCGCCAGGGCGCGAAGAGGAAAGGAGGAGGCGGTTGGGAGGAGGTGAGGCGGTGCTGGGAGAGGCGGTCGGGAGGTGAGGCGGCGCTGGGAGATTAGGGCAGTCGGGAGGAGGTGAGGCGGGAGGGGAAAGGGAAATTAGGGCAGTCGGGAGGGAATTGGTTCGTGGTAGTGAGGAGAGTCGGGAGGGAATTCGCGCCTCTTTTTTCGGCTGTGCTGATGGCAAGTATTCTCGGCAGATAGGATGACCTAGTTGACATTTTTTAGGGCAAATAAATTGTAGCTAACGTTAAAATATTGCAGGCAGATAAATTGTTCTAGAAAACAATTATTGCCGACAGATAATAAGACCCTTAATATTTTGGATATTGCCGGCACATGTTTTGCCATTAATCCAATTTTTCCCGGCAGATAATTGCTCTTAATACTATGCCATGGTGTAGTGAACATCAACAACGTGTGACTCACTACTTTACCCTTCTTGCCCCTCTCCTTCGTGAGAGGCTTCATCACCATGTGCTGCTAGCATTGACTTCATGACTAATATTGCTACTATATGGCTGTGAGATATAGTTCTTCCTTAGAACATCACCTTGAACTTTCACAACTTGCATGGTGTCAATTAATGCGGCATATTCTTTGTAGCCGTCTTGACAATAGTTGTGTGCGGATTGCACCGCATTTGGGAGAAAGGTAGAGAGAGTCTTCTTAATCTTCTGCTCATCCGTGATTACATTATCACAGAGTTGAATATTTGTATAAATTCTGGCCATACTGAGTCAATTCTTCGAGCTCCTGGTTCGTGATGCCAGTCATTTCCTTATTCATGCAAAGAGTTCATAAGATTACTGCTGGTAACTTGCATAAAATAGTTGTAAAAGTTCTCATAATGTTCCCGTATTTTCTATGTTTTTTCCATAATTTACTGCTATTTTTCAATGATTAAAAGTAATATAAATAATCATAAATAATTAAAAACAATAAATACAGTATATAAATTGCATAGAAATAACAACAACAAAGCGAAACATATTTCAAATGAAAAATTGATTCAAAATTTGAATTCCCGAGGTCCTTTTCTGCTTAAAAAGAACTTTCAGTGAATTCTGCAATTTTAAGGGGTTAAAACATGAAATTTTGGATCTGAGAAATATTTTCGCATAATTTTCAGATTGCATGAGGGGTTTTCTGCAAAATTTTCTTATTCGAAAAAATTCTTGTTGTTGTCAGAATTTTGAGGGTCCTTTTTGCAAAACAACATTTTGCTTTTTATTTTTATTTGGCTAGAAAAGGGATGGGTCGACCTTGACGTACTGACCTTCATTGGCCCACTCGGCCCCTCTAGGGGGGGTTCGAGGGTAGGGTTTCCCTACCCCCGAACACCCGGTTGGCGGCGGCTCCCTCCATGGGAGCCGCGTGCGGCGGGGGCTGGAGGTGGGCGTTAGAGCCGCCGATGGCGGGCGGCTATCGGCCATGCGGTGGTGATAGTCGGCCCCGACGCCGGCGGATCGGTGCAGATGATGGCGGCGGGGCGGCGGTGTCTTCGCGATGCGACTCTCGGAGGTGGCCGGCGGCCGGCGGGAGTGGAGCTCGGGCGTGCCGATGCTACTAGCGACCGACGGCCACGCCGAGTCCCTCCCCTTTTTTTATTTGCTATGGTGTGTGGCGGCTCGGCGCTTCAAGTCGGCGCGGCGACGCGTGCTCAAGCGCGAGCCGGCAATGCTTTTAGCGCGGTGGAGGTGGCGTCGTGTGGGGAGGTGCGCCGTGCGATGGCGGTAAGCCGACGCCGGAGGTGGGCGCGCGACAAACCGGCGGCATGCTATTGGCGCGTGCGGCATCACGGCCGGCGGTGGCGACGCTCTTCCTCCCTTTATTATGTGATGCTTGTGTGGGGAGGCGCCGACCGATGGTCGCGGTGGTCGCTAGCCGAGGCGGCGACAAGTCGTGACGCGTCGCGGTCAGTGCCAGGCGGCCAAGAACGCTTCTTCGCCATGCGGGGTGGCGCCGACCGGTGGGAAGGACCGTCAGAAGCGATCAAGTCTGCGGGGTTTGTCGCCGTCGACTTCAAGCCGACGGTGGCACAATCTCGGTACGGCGGCGTCTTGTCGGGGAGGGAGGAGGTGGGCGTGTTGGTGCGGCGACTCCAAGCCGTACTGGGCCATCAACCATTTTTTTTCTGTTCATATAAGGCAATGAGTACTGCATCCGAAAATTACTGTTTATGCGATGCGATTTATCGTTCATGCAATTACCTATCGGCTCGCCGACAACTTCAAATCGACTTGTGGTAGATTAGAACGAATTCACAATTTCAATCTACGGTACAATCGACATCCAATCTTTTATGCAATCCACCTCTCGGCATTGTGCGGCGACTTCAAATCGGCTCGTGGTAGATTAGAACGGATTTGCACCATAGAAAAACCAATCTAGAAAGCCAAATTTGCAGAATTGAAAATAATATAGAAAAACGATTCAATCTACGAGTGTCGTTCTTCGAAGATTACCTTTCGATGCGAGGAGAGTCGATCGTGCTGATAACGTGTTGAGGAACCGTCACTGGCGAGTCCAGTCCGAACGATAATCTCGTAGACAAACATAGAATCATATCAAACAATGTAAGAACACAAGAACAAAATAATAGATTGAACACATAGATGTAGGGGTTTTGATTCTCTTTATTGCTCTTCATACGATCAATCCTTTACAATAACTAACACTCTTAATTTATAGTCTACAAATCCTGTTAAAATTTGAAATAAAATACTTATACATAAACCAGTTATTGAGTCGAATCCATAGTTTTCCAACACATACATCCATACGACTGCCCAATAAGATCACTTCTGAAGTCTGAAGTCTGAACTCTAAACCCTTTAAAGTTTAAACCCTAATCCTTTATGCATTCCCCTCTCCGCTTCCACCCTGCCAGCCCCACTTCCGTGCTCACCTGATCCCCCCATTCCCCAATACTATCTACCCATCCGCCATGGCTTCCTCCTCCAAGCTACTAACCCTCACCCTGAGCTCCTCCTTCCTGCGCTCCTACCGTCTCGCCTCCACCACCTCCCTCCCGTCTGCCCCCTCCCGCTACCTCCCAGGGGCATTCCACTCCCTCCGCTTCTGCTCCGCCGACGCCGCCCCCTCAGTGGTCGATGTCGCCAACTCTGCCGTCGCCTCCGCCTCGGCAGGCCACCCGTGGCCGGAGTGGGGCGACTTCCTCGAGAAGCTGCGGGCAAAGGGGTACTTCGAGCGGCCCGTCCCAGCCTGCGGCGCGGATGCTGCCGAGGGCGCCGCCGGAGATGAGGAGGCGGCGGCGGCGGCGGCGGAGGTGGATACCGTAGCCCCGGCCGACACTTACCACATCAGGGATCTGAACAGGGTGAAGAACGCGTGCCTCAAGTTCGCGCGCGAGCGCTTCGATCTCCTCAGGTTGGGAACCGTGAGATGGATGCCTTGTATTTCTGTCGTGCTTTGCTTCTGTGCTTGAATTGGACTTTATTTTGTTGCATACTTCGCGTAGTCGGTGACGTTTCGGGTTAATTATAGTTTGGAATGTGTGGCTCTTCGGGTTGTTGGAAACTACGCCAATGATCATGTCGGTGGCTGAGTACAGCAAGAATCGCTAATTTGGGATTTAGTCTGCTCCTGAAACAGGCTTCCAACAACAATAACCAATAGTTCTTCCTAATGTTCTGGGAGGCCCATTTACATGCCATGTAGTGTTAGATTTGTCTGCTTTCTGCATTTTAGTAGTAAGCCAAAGAATTTCTACTGCATTTCTGCCCTACACACTTAAGCATGTTTGATGAGCACTTGTTGATGATCATGTCTTGGAGCATAAACTCCCTTCACAATGCTGCTATTTGATTAACATAAGAATTAAGTTTTATATAGAGAATCCATATATAATTAACATTAGAATCATGGTTATCAGCGGTGATTATGATCAGTAACCGATTCTTTGGACTGTTTACGCCTACTACTTTTGCAAGGATCGTGATATGTAAGTTAAAATGTTGTTTGTTGCTTGATTGGAGTTTAATTTTACTGAATTATTGTTGGAATTTAATTTTACTTTATTATTGTTGTAGCTCCCTTCCCAAGCATGATATCCAAGCTATTGTTGAGTGTGGCTGTCCTAATATCTTCCGAAAGGCTGTCAATTCCGCAAAAAGGCTGAGAGAATTTGTGCAGGTTGACGAAGGAGATGTAAGTTAAAATGTTGTCTTTTGAACATGCTTTTCTCCCTACAGACTTGATTTTTTTTACATATAAAATGTTGCTTTCTTTACTCACAATTTACTTTGACCTCACAAGAACACTCTTAATATTTTTTGGAGTAAATTTCGCAAAACTACATGTTTATTCTCAAAAATATCACAAAACTACAGGTTTAAGCAACAATTTCGCAAAACTACATTTAAGGGACAAACGTTTCACAGAACTACAGGTTTTGATATTTCCGTCATATGCTACGGTTGCATAACGGCAGGCAACTGACAGTGAAATGCGAGACCCGACAATGAAATGGACGTGGAAGGCTACTTTGTGACACTGACACGTGGGTCCAAGTGACCAGAACCATAGCATATGACTAGAAAACTGAAAACCGAAAACCTGTAGTTATGTGAAACATTTGCCCCTTAAATCTGTAGTTCTGCGAAATTGTTGCTTAAACATGTAGTTTTGTGATAGTTTTGACCAACGATACAAATATCGGAAACGAAGAAAAACCCGCCCGGCGGTTGGTAACCTGCCGGTAACCGGAAAAATTGGTTAAAATTCGAGTATGAAAAATTGATTTGGGGATGTTTTAAACCCGGTAACCGGAACGGCAACTGCCCAAAAACCAGAAAAACCGCTACTAAAACCGGAAAAACAGAGAAAACCGGTTATGAGTAATTAACAATTGGAATAATGCAAATATTAATTAGAAAATGTTTAATGAAGTAACAATCCTGATACATAAGGAACTTAATGTCTAGTTAGAAATTTGTAAAGTGCCTGATGTTGTACATAAAAGTACAATAGGTAATGCCCGAGATTTGTATTCTTGCTTGGGAGTACAATAATTCAAGCATATTTAGTTCATACAGTAGGTAATCTAGCACAAAAAAGGCATAAACCAACCTAGAAAGTGCATTATGCAGTCATAAATTTAAATTTAAATTTGGAAAAATTTGGGCGGTTTTTTCCTCCCGATTTTAACGGTAACCGCCGGTTTTCCCCCGGTTTGACAATAAACCTGTAGTTTTCCGAAATTTACTCTATTTTTTGTTTTAATACAGGCATGCAGTGCTTGCAAATTACGTGGATCCTGCGATAAAGCTTATGTCATTCCAAAGGCTGAGGAAGGAGCTCGTACCGTTGATGTTGTGCGCATACTACTAAGTTATGCAATCGATCCAACCAGCCTTTCAGGAGAAAATTCTGTTGATGGGGGTGTGCAAGAATCTGCAAGAAAGCTGATTTCAAAGCTTACTATGCTTAGTGACACAACAATTGATCCATATCTTCCTAAACCTGTTTTTCAAACTTCTAGCAAGCAGGAGTCATTGACCAAACTTTCTGACAAGGGCACACCATCAGCTGCAAAATCTCGGGTATCAGCTGGAAAGGGTAAAGAAACAACTGTGACTGAAATGAAGAAGGGCGATTGGTTGTGCCCGAGGTAAGTTCTTCACGATATATTAACTGAGTGTTATGCCGCCCTGCCTTCTGTTTGTTGTGAACCTTGCAATTTGTTTTTTTTTACATTGCACTGTAAGATTACAAAGTTATGATGATTCTCTCAGCTAGTGTATAAAACTAGGGATCAATACCGTTATTAGCACCAGTTATTTCTGCTCGGATTTAACTCGATCTATTGAGTGGTGGGTTTTACACTTTTCGTGCTTGCCAGTTGCCACAGTTAAGAAAACATGACAATTTTACTTCCTATCATATTACAGAAGGCCATCTATATGGTTATTATTTTGTATTGTGCTTATTTGTTTCCATTTGAATGCTGTTAACTAATTCATTAAAAGAAGTTGTTTTATGGCAGTGTTTTGTATGCTTATTTACCGCTTACCATATTGCAGAATATTGCTAACCATCAGATAGTGATGTGTGTGTGTGTGTGTGTGTTTTTTTTTTTTTTTGTGAAAATGACAATGGCTTTTAATATGATTCAAAATAACTTTTGTTATTCTATATGATGGCCAAGTTTTTCTTTTAGATATTGCTCCTCGTAAGTTAAGCATTCTGAATTTCTGGTTGAAGTTGTCTGTTTGTTCTTTTCTATTCCAATATTTTGTACTTTCTGTGTTTTATTTTGCACAAGCACAATGCATGCTTAATTGCTTATATATTTAACCCAATGGGCCTTGACGATGTGATCAAGCTGTCACTGTGTTCTCTTGATTAAATATGAATAATCTCGATTCTGGAGAATTATGCTGTAGCATGAGACATTTGCATGTGCAACGACAGTAGGTCTATGGAAATTTTAACCAAATTCAGATGTATCAATTATGTACTGAAGGCAAGTTTGAAGTACCTGTTGGAAAACCATATCCAGTGTTATGATAGGATTTCCTACTTCCTAGTATATCCACATATGATCTGATAAAAGATTAGAAGGTGACTCACAGAAGCAAAAAAGAGCATTTTAAAATCAACTTAGAAGCTTCATGCCTGATACCGTAGTTAAACTTGCTTGAATCGTCATAACCCAGGTTCTACAGTTTCTTGATAAGTACATCCAAATAAGCTGGGCTGCCAGGCTTGTAATAATTTTTTGGATAGGTTGTGTGGTGTAAAATGTGGAATCTGTGCAATTTTCTTTTGGTGGATCATAGCAGCACACCTTAGATGGAATTTGGGTTTATCAGGTTATGGTTTATTTTGATTTGACAACAGATAACTTATTATTTGTTAAGCCATGGTGCCAAAAGGTTAGGTTAATCTGTGGCCTCTTCTATTGTCCACTTCACAGTTTTTCTTTTATTTTTTTCATGCTCATGTGGGAGGATGTTGGACTGTTAGCGGCCGTCTGGCTGCTTATGTCTTGTTAATGGACTCTGTCCTAAAATTCCCCCCATTTTGGCAGTTGCAGCTTCTTAAATTTTGCTCGAAATCGGCACTGCCTTGAATGCAAAGCAGATGGTCCAACGAAGATAGAAGCAGCCACCACCGAAATGAAAATGGGAGATTGGATCTGTCCACAGTAATTATCTATTCTTATATGCATTTTCTTCTATTGTTCAACATTGTTCTATTTGCCTTAGTCACTTATATGTGCTTTTAGGTGCCACTTTATGAACTTCGCACGGAATAAGATGTGCTTTAAATGCGAAGAATCTCGGCCGAAGAGGCAGCTCAACCCTGGAGAGTGGGAATGCCCCTCGTACGTGACTACCTCATTCTCTTTGTGACTATTCTCCACTTAACACACTAATCAAACATTTTCTCCCTTTATAGATGTGAATTTGTGAACTTCCGACGTAACAAGGTCTGCTTGAAGTGCAATCACGACCGCCCTGAAGATGATACCCAGGATAGTCAGCTCGGATATGATGTACGGAGAAGCACCAAACGGGCTGACAATGGTAGAAGTTTTGACTTTGTTGGTCGGGAGGAGGACGACGATGAGGGGGTCTTGCCATACGAAGGGGAGCGCAAGCATGCAGTGAGCAGAAGGGCCGCACCGGCACAGAGGAAATTCACTGGCAAGAGTAGAGGTTTTGACTCTCTTGATCAGGACGACGACGTAGACGATGTCTTGCCATACAAAGGGGAGCGCAAGCATGTAGCGAACAGGAGGGCGACACCAGCCCAGAGGAGATTCACTGCTGCTAGAAGCCGGTGAGAATATCTAGTAGCTATATAGCATTGATGTTTTGCATGTAGCATATATTGTACCGCGTACATTTTAGTTGAGCACCTGACTTGCGAAATAATAGTGTTATGGGAATTTAGAAGCAATTTTGGCACATCTGCTGTGTACCGTGGGGCGTAGGCTACGAGACAGTTGAGATCAATACAACTGTTTCTTGACAAGGTTTTCTTTGTCATCGTTTGTGTACAATGATGAATCCAGTGATAACCGTCGCATGACATTTGACAAATCTAGTTTCCTTTTTCTTTTTTAACTATTGTCTAGGAAGCATGTTGAGCTAAAGGTTCAGGATTATACCAACTCACATGCACAAGTTTCAGAAGTTTTGACGAATTTTACCGTGACGGCTACGCTCAAAGTTGCACGTTCCTTCGGAGATGACAACGGAAACAAACATGGCTCTTACAGATGACAGGCAAAGGAATTTACGACTGTATTTAACGCTGATGCTGTAAAAGCCAAACCTTAACAACACAATCCCTCTACAGAGAGCAGCAAGAAACCAGTAGCTGGAACAGTGACGTTCCTGCTTCAAGCCCAGGTAGTCACCCTTCGACTGGAATTCTCCATTCAGTCTAATTCCGGTATCGCGTGAGAGTCGAAGAGACACACACACAGACAAACACACGCACGCACACACTCAATACTTTGCTTGTTAACACCGGAAGAACGATACCACACTACATCAAAATGACTCGTAAGAAAAATACTACGTAAAGAAAAGGGGGGAGTCACAGCCCTATCGGCAACATCACAAGAAGCAACATTTCTCGAGTCTCCAACTCACACGTCACGTGAACCTCAGATCACCTCCCTGATGACCAGGTTGATGCCGAATGACGCTGTGCAGATGATGAGCCCGAGCACCGCCAAGAAATTGAGCCCCCTGCAGCATTCACCGGGAGCAAATCGACCAAATTAGACCCACTTCGATCAAAAGAAGACTTCGCCTTGAAGAAAAGAGGAAATGAAATGCTAGCATGCTGATGCGCATTGGGCTCAACGACGCATTAGTAGGTGTCATATGCCGCAAATTCAGATGAAGCTTTAGTTCAGGTCGATCCTTCTTATTACTAATTTCAGATCTTACAGGCAGTCGATTATAAACCGAACTACCGAAGTGGTTGATATAGGACAAATGGTTGGGTAGGATTACAAATTAGCAATGGCCTATGCAATGTGAACGAACCTCACCTACCGACCAAGGTCTTTGCCTGTAGTAGCGACCTATGTGAACATTGGAAATTTGAACAAGGTTGTGCAGGCGCTGGGGTCTTAGCTGCTGGAGCCTTAGGTGATGTACAATGGGTTTGCATTAGCTGTCTACAGTCTCTGTCACGTAAGATTTAAGCTGATGTGAATGAAAGAGAATAAAAAGAGAGAAATGTGTTGTCTACAATTTTATAACCGAC
This sequence comes from Hsuehochloa calcarea, assembly GCA_036346395.1. Taxonomy (NCBI): domain Eukaryota; kingdom Viridiplantae; phylum Streptophyta; class Magnoliopsida; order Poales; family Poaceae; genus Hsuehochloa; species Hsuehochloa calcarea. The sequence goes on along the minus strand of CM070597.1, from coordinate 17,366,917 downwards.
TGTATCACCAGAACTAATGAGAAAATGTCTTAAATCCATAAAAGTATTAAAAGATTGTGTTATTTATAAAGACAAGTGAAAAACAACTCATTGTATGAGCTATTTATAGTACTGTCTACAGATGATATGAATAATTTCTATATAAACAGTAGTTGTCTGTACCATTGCAGTCATAAAGATGAACAATTGATAACAAAGGCACGTCTAACATCTTAGATAGTAGAATACTATATGATCAAGAAGTTCAACAAACACTTGAAAGCTAGTCCACGTTGTCAGTGAGCAATTCAATAAACACTTGAAAGCTACTCCACGTTGTCACTGAGCACCAATAAACGCACCTTTGCCATTTTTAGTGGAGTACACAGTACCATATCGAGCATTGACTACCTACTTACGTTTGAAAGCTACTAGTGTTGAGTTTCAGGTATCAAGTCCGCATTAACTTGCAATACATCTTATCCATAAAACAAAATGGATTAGGAGCATAAAGTTTCTAACCACATTCATACATTCCTCAAGACCAAAAATTTCCTAAGAAATTAAAACATAGAAATCTAGTTGGTCTCTACTACTTCTCTCATACATGATTTTTTTCCCTTCACATCCACCAAAATTGCTATGGAATTATCACCATTAACCAGGCTTAGGAACCTGACTGTATTATCTATGTTATCTGCGCATGCACCAGTTAGACGGAATTAGAGATAGGAACATGGTGCTAATTGCTGAGAAAAACATACCCAATCTTGAGACGGTTATCCGGGACGCCGGTGGCGTAGCCCTTGAAGTAGAAGAACCTCGCAACGGTGTAGAGTACCCCCAGCGAGGCGGCGGTGACCGGGTGCTGCAGGCCGCCGAGCAGCAGCATGACGAAGAACATCGGCATCATCTCAAGCGAGTTCTGGTGCCCCCTCTGCACTCACAACACAAAGTCGCCAGAATTTTAACACACTGCGCCTTCGAAGAAACACAAATGCAACAGATCAAAAGCGCAATCTTGCGGACCTGGACGCAGTTGAAGAGCTTGGCATCCTTGATCTCCGACTCGGCAGCGTACAGGTTGGGGTAGAACACCTTGTACCTGCACAACAACAACAGCAAAGAACCGCAAAAATCCATCAAATTCTCCGAGACAAAACGAACAAAGAAGAAACATGGAGACGAACAGGAGCGGAATTTCGCGCGACTCACTTCTTGCGGGCCTTGCCAACCTGGAAGCCCATCCAGAAATTGAGGAGCGCGTAGGCCACCAGCACCAGCACCACGTACCCGTACTCCTTCGTCAGCTCGATCAACACCGCCATGGCTGCTACCTCTGCCTTCTCTGAGTTGTTCCTGTTTTTTTTCCCCTTAAAATCGAGACTGGCGCGGAGGGGATTACGGCTTGGAGGCCATGTGGATGGAGATGTCTATCTTATAGGAGACTGGAGGCGTCTAGAAGGTTCCAGAATCTGTGGCTGCCCTCTGGCCCAAGAAATCTTTGTTCGATTCCTTCGGGGGCTATTTGGGCCAGGAGATGACCCATTTACCACTTTACTTTATTACTTTTACTTTTTCTCTTTTTTCTTTTTTCTTTTCGTTCATTTCTAATTTTCTACGAGAAGGTTCGTTAGACTTGGATAAATTTTGCTCAAAGTTAATAGGAGCTTTGTTAATCCCATACGTCATACGTGATGCCCGTCTACTAACCCAAGAATATTCAATGTCCCCAACGGAACGATTTTTTTATAAAAAATAATCATGATTTTATTTCAAAATTCAGTAATATATTTGCCTTCTTTTTTATTTTGCAGAAATAGCGCTCTGTCGCTACACTGTTAGGCAATTTGGACCTAATCGCCAACCATTAGGCGACTGGTTCAAGTCGCCCAAACGTCGAACGACACGTGGCGTAGTCGCCCAACAGTGGAGTGACTATCACTTCGGCTACTAGTCGCTGAAGGGTTGAGCGACATACTGTCCCTATTCGCTCAACAGTTAAACGACTAGAGGCTATATACACGCACGCGCGGGGCCACGCACCCATCGTCATTTGCGTTCGTCAGGCAGAACCAGAGGAGAGAAGGAAAAGAGAAGAAGAGTGGAAGGGAAATAGGAGAAGAGACATGAAGAGAAAGAGAGAGGAGAAGAGAGGGAAAGAGAGAAGAGACCTGCGCATCTACGACGGTGAGTCTTCTAGATTTTTTTGTAGATTTGTTTTCAAAACTGTAACATTCAAAAAATGCCTAAATACGAAAATATAATATTTTAAAAACTTTTTGTATGTTATCAATTGTCGTTCTACTTGCCTGCAGTTTTGAGAGTTACTTGAGTGCATTGTCTCTTTTACCAGTACCAGCGGTGTAAAACAGGAAACTCTAAAAACATAAAAACTCTAGACAGAGAAACCTTAAATACATAAACCATACAAGCAAAAAATTTAAATATAAAAGAATCATGCACAATTAAATCGCTATAATAAAATTAACCTAAGATGTTGCCATGTTAAATGTTGTTAATGAAGTATAAACCCTAATTAGCTCAACAACATAAAATATGAAACTTAATTATCCAAAGGATCAAAAGCTCAATTATAATTCTTTAGAAAGTACCAGATTTCATCTATCGCCGCATGAGAATTTCCGAAAGAAAGTACCAAAATTTTATCCAAACCTAAAATTCTAATTAACTCATTCCTTTTCTTCAAGTTTTCCCTAATCTCTTCTTTTTTCTCTTCCTACTGTTCCTCTAGCCAGACAAGGTTGCAGCCGAACCACTAGCACAACCTTTCTCTCTCTCTCTCTCTCTCTCTCTCTCTCACGTTTGCAACGCCATGACTCTAGCTCGTCGACACTCTCGGCAGAACCAGCTTGCCACGCGCATGCTGCCAACCGCACAACCGCCCTCCTTCCTATGCCCATGTCTAGGGGTGGATAACGAGCTGGTTCGGCTCGGCTCGTTAAGGCTCGTTAAGAAAACTAACTCGGCTCGGCTCGTTAAGCTAACGAGCAAAATACCAGGCTCGGCTCGGCTCGTTAAAAACTCGAACTCGACTCGTTAGGCTCGTTATCAATAAAAATACATGAAATTTATCTTTGTTAATCAACGATCATGCTACCATCACCATGCACCATCTTTGTTATGCAATTAACCCGCTTATAGCATGTGAAAATGCTTGATTCATTTTGAAGCCTCTAACAGAATGCTTGATTCATTCTGAAGCCATTAAACATATGTCACTATGTATTACAGGAAAAGCTACCATTCATTCTGAAGCCACTAACAGGACGGGCGGGCGATGTCTACGGGGGTGGGTGAAATAGGGAAGGAACGGGAAGGCCAAGCGCACGAGCCCCGAGCTAATGAGCATTAGGGATGAGGGACTTAGGGAGTTTGGGTTGCGCTGAACCTAGTTGCCAGTGGACTAGTCTAGGAACTGGCCAGTGGGCTGCCTGGTGGTCAATGGAGATGGTTTGGAACTCTGAACATCTGGTGAGTGAACGAGCTAAACGAGTTAACGAGCAACTCGCGAGCCAGCTCGGCTCGCGAGTTAAGGGACCGAGTTCAAGCCGAGTCGAGCCGAGCCCTTAACGAGCCGAGCTAGCTCGCGAGTTTCGAGCTTTTTTTCCACCCCTACCCATGTCCATGTCGATCGATCGAACCGCTGCACACGCGTCACTGCCGCTCAGTCACGCTCTTAGAGTTTCCATCACCCATGCCTAGGGGTGAAAACGAATCGGATACAGACGGATAATAGCTTTGCCATATTTGTTTTCATATTTTTTTTCGGATCTGGATACGAATACGAATACTCCGGATACGAATAATATCGAATACGAATACGGAGCGAATAAGAATTAAAAATAATACGGTCGCGGCTATTTTTTGGAACATGAAAACCCCTTAAATTGTATACCAAAAATTAATGAAAACATATAATTAGTTTATTTGATGCAAAAATTCATGAATTGTTCATATTTTCAGCAACCACACATAACATTGGCACTAGCAAATTGCATTAACTAGTTCATCACAAATGTAACACTTAGTTTACCATATTTAGCTCATAAGTCATAACTCACAAAGTCATAAGTCATTACACATTCACACTTAGTTTATCACATACATAAAACTTAGTTCGCACTAATATTGATCAGGCTAGATTGTTAATCTATACACAAATAACTGTAACATCTCAAAGTATGTTACCAAAAATAAAATTAATAAAGTTATTATTTTATTGGATTTTCTGAGATTTAAAAGAGTTTTCTTGGTTAAAAAGAAATAAATAAAGTCAATTATTTAATTTTCTAGTTTTCAATGTCAAAAATAAAATTTATTGAGATTTCTGGGATTTTATTGGATTTAAAGTGAAAATGAAAAAAAAATCTGGAATTATCTGGTTTTTAAAAAAGGTTTTTCGATTTTTTAGGAATTAAAAATAATTTATATGCAAAAATAAAAACCAACTTTAACTTGGAATTAATTTTATTAAGTTCAAAATAATTCAAATAATTTTTGTGTTTTTCTAGATTTTTTTAACTCTATTTCCTATTTTCTAAAAGGCTATTTGATTTGTTGTGTTTTCTAAAATTCAAAAATCAATTAAAATCTTATTTTTCTCTTTTGGACCGAAATCCTCTTCTTTTGGGCTGAAATCCGGATATCCGGACTTGGACTTATCTGGATAATCCGTATCCGTATCCGCCGGATAATGCCTACGGTATTCGTTTCCGTTTCTGATAAAAAATCTGAATCCATTTCCGATCTGAAAATTATTCGAGAGAAATCCGATCCGAGACAATCCGAATCTGTTTTCGTCCGGATTGGTCGGAAACTATCCGATCCATTTTCATCCCTACCCTTGCCTGCCACCATTGAGCTCTCCGCCCTCTCCCGCGTATAAAGAGTAGCATCGCAGCCCCCTACCTCTGCTGGCCATTCCTCTTCCACTGAAAGCAAAGAAAAAGAACACAGAGCAAGCTCAAGCCAACCGTGCCCGCTTCTGCCGCCGCGCCGTCCTCGCCGTTCCGACCAGCCCGAAACCTCTCTCCACCAACTACGCGTGTCAAATTATGTTCCAGCCTCCACTCCTGAGGACCCTCACTCAATTTCAGTTTGAATCCACATGAACGTATGTTGGAAATTATACCTATGAACGCACATTTTCACAGTTGAGGGAGACGAACTCACGGAGAAGAAGAACACACAGAAGATTTTGCGTAGCACTGCAACTGCCTAGCGCTACTTTTCTTAACTCTTTTATGTTCTTCTCTCATTTCTGTTTGGTTCAACTGAAAACAACAACGTCGATGACGCTAAAAAGCTCATCAACATACACCATGGCCCTACTAACCCACTGCTCTAATGCAAACACTAATGCACAAATACAACACACACACACACACACACACACACACACACGCATGTAACACACACACTAACACACCACTACCCCACTGCTCTAATGCAAACACTAATGCACACATGCAACACACGCATTCACGAATGTAATGCACATACTAACAGCACACCATGATTATTCCTAACAATCTCTCCCTACTCAAGATGACTTCACAGCAGTGTCGGTTCATCGTCGGCATCCACCTCCATGAGATGCGCTGGTTCCCCCTTCTTATGGCATTCGGAAGCAAAATGTCCATAGTTGTTGCAGTTGTAGTATCTTACTTTAGCCTTGTCGAATTTTTGATTCTTGCCGGAGCCGGAGCCGCCTTCCTTGTTCTTGGCCCTGGACTTCCATTGGGTGCGGGTGAGCAGCAGATGCTCACCTTCCTCCTCACTAATCATGTGGCACTCCTCGAACACCTTTAGTCGCCCGAATATTTCTTCGACCGACATCACATCTAAGTCCTCGAGGTTCTCGAGAGTGCAAACGATCGGCAGAAACTTCGGTGTCAAGACCCAAAGCACCTTATCCACCACATAAGAGTCTTTAACCCTCTCTTCCAACGTTCGCATCTTGCTGAGAGTGAGGGTGACCCTCATGGCAAATGCATCGATTGACTCACCTTTGCGCATATGAAGGTTGTCAAATTCTTTCTTGGTGGTTTGAAGCTTAGCCCTTGTCACACGCTCAACTCCAACGTACATGGACTTGCGAGTCACCCATGCCTCCTTCGTCGTACTCTTGCCGTTGAGAGCAAGAAGGGTCTCCTCGCTCACCCATGGTAAATGGCCGCAAGTACCTTCTTATCTTGGCGCCTCTCGACGTCGTTTTCTTCAACGACATCCTACACTCCTTGCGCCTCCATGTACACTTGCATCTTCATTGACCATGCAACATAGTTGCTACTAGTCAACAATGTGTACTGGAGCGTGACACTCTCCTCCTTCCTGACTCGCACCAACGGCCTACCGCTAGTCACCTGCTCACTGCCGCTGGCCACCTCCTCTAGGTCACTGAAGGATCTAGACCCGCCATTATGAGTTAATGGAGTGTTTTGGTGATTAATAATAAATCTATTTGTGAGACTAACATTTTATTGTTATATCTAGTGTGTAATCTCATTTGGATATAAAGGTGAAATTCAACGAGGTATGCATTCGACTTTATACTCTTATATATTGTTGCATTCATTGGATCCAAAATATAGGTTGAACCCCACCATAAGTTCGACTTGAATATGTGCATATGTTCCCATTACACATTTGTGTATGCACACATTTAGGGGGAGTTCACTCTATATTTTGTGATTTCATTAGTATTGATCTATATTCTGTTCTGCACACATATTTGGGATCTCTACTTTGAAACATATCCTTTTGAGTATATAAAACTTGTATAGTTCTTGTATAGTTCTTGTATACACATGTTGTGAGTATATAAAACTTGTGTAGTTCGTATATACTCATTTGTTCTTTCAATTATCTACATTCAATTTATGTGCAATTGAAGTGGTTATCATCAATTACCAAAGAGGGAAATATTGAAGTATCTTGTCCCACTATTATGAGTTAATGGTATGGTGTGATAATTAATGTGTGGATACCATGGAGATATGCTTTAGATCTTAGGATGATGTGACAATTGCCAATGGCGTTAAAGGTTTGTCGTTTCACGTGTTTTCGGCAAAGTTGCAGGGCTGTCAGGCTTCAGGCGGTCTGACCGGCCTAAGCGGCGGTCAGACCAGCCTAAGGGCGGTCGGACCAGCCATAGCGGCGGTTGGACCGGCCAACTTCAGAAATGGTGTTTTGTGCTGGGCCAAAAATAGAGGGTGTAGGCAAGAGAGGAGATTCTATTGCACTTGGTCTCATAATTTTTGGAGCCTCCAGTCAAAAGTTCTATTGGTTTAAAAATTCCAGTAGGTTTCAGAATTTCAGAGGCTGAAATTGGCTAAGTCCCAACTGGCGGTCTGACCGGCCAATAGGTGGCGGTCAGACCGGCCCTGGGGCAGTCTGACCAGTTTTCACTTGGATCGTCGGCCTTCGTGGCGGCGATGTTATGTTGTTAGGTCAAAGTCATGAGTTTCAGTGCATATGTGTTGTATGATGCATGTTTTGACTAACATGGGTCAAGTTGTGAAGAACTTGTTCCCGGATTTGGTTTACTTGTCTATTGTTGTGCAGGTTGCTTGGTGGTCAACGACGGTCAACGGCAAGGATGATCAGGACTAGGCTTGGAGAGCTGAGGTCCAGAACGATCGACGATGCTGTGTGAGGTCAATGAACTAAAGCGTGGTGCAAGATGGACAAGGGTGACCTATTGGCTAATCCACGGCGCAAGATGGCGCACGGTGTAGCTAATTAGGTCAAGTGGAGTTAAAGACGGCGTATTAAAATACGTGCGTATGTGTCCCGTTTGTTTTGGACCTTAACGGGAGCCCAATTGAGTCAAACTTCTAGAAGGTCTAAACCTCCACTATAAATAGGGGAGGGAGGTGGCTGCACCTCTTCTTCGTCTCTTTTTATCTTAGAAACCCTAATTTGCTTAGGGAGAGCTTTTGTGGAGGCTAGGGTTCTTGAGAGTTTGATGTGATTTTCGTGCTCTTGGATTGAGCATTGTCCTCCATTGATGGAGTGACTGTAAGCCCAAATCATATCAAATCAATCTAGAGAAAGTTTGATCATGTCTTGTCTGTTTGCATTCTTTCTCTATATTTGATGATTTTGAGTCTTTTTTTGATCCGCGGGTTTTTACTTGAATTCTCCATGTGATCTAGTTTGCTGTGACATGTGGAAATATATCTAGGATCATCTTGATCATCAATCACCCACGAGCAAGATTTTGGATCTAGTTTTCGTTTTGACCTGATTTTGAACCCTTCTTCAATCAAACGTAAAAGGATCATTATTCTTCCTATAATTGTCACAATATTCAATTGGAATAGGTTCCTAATATCATAGAGAAGGTGTGTATCAAGTTTCATTGAGTTTGGAGTTGTAGATCAAAAGTTTCATCTATTTGCAACTTCGTTATCGGCCTGTTTTGATCTGTACTTCAGGCCGGCGGTCAGACCGCCCAAGGCCACCGGTCAGACCGCCATTAACCCAGCGGTCCGACCGCTAGTGCATTGAATTGCTTTAGTATTTGTTGTTATTGTCGTATTGCTTAGGGGTTTAAATTGGGTTCAATATTAGTCTTCCGCTGTGCTGATATACTGATCTTCATAGCTTCCATAGCTACTGGAGTAAAATCTTATTGAATCAATTATTTGTGAAAAAGTGAGCGTGCTCCTATTCACCCCCCCTATAGTTGCCTTTTCGGTTCAACAAGTGGTATCAGAGCCCGGTTAGTTCAATCTTGATCTTAACCGGTCACTGAACTTGACGATGGATAAATACTCCACCAAGCCACATATCTTCGATGGGCACGACTATGCCTATTGGAAGAATCACATGCGAGTCTTCCTTGAGAGCGAAGGACAAGCTATATGGGAGGTTGTTCGAGCTCCGCTCGTTTTTCCCGAAGTTGCTACGCCGGCTTCAGCAGCTCTCTTGGCTAGCAACAATAAGGCAAAAAATCTCTTATATGATGGGCTTGGTAGACAGGAGTATGATCGAATTTGTAATCTTGAGACTGCGCATGAGATTTGGAACACCATCGAAACCTACCATGAGGGTTCATCCCAAATCAAGAAAGTACGCCAAACAGTCTATAAGCGTGAATATAACAAATTCGAGATGCGTCCTGGAGAGAGCATCGTGATATTTTCAGTCACTTTAATAAAGTGATTGATCATATGAAAGCTGTTGGTATTGAATATTCACAGTATGAAAATGCCACCCACCTCTTGGCTGCCATCAACACCAAGGAGTGGGAGATAAAGGCTACTGCCAATGAGGAGAATGTCAACCTCTCTGATCTGACTTTGGAGCTGCTCTATAGCAAGCTTAAGACTCATGAGATCAAGAGGATTGATCATCCCAAGAAGGAAAATATGGCATTGGTAGCAGACCCGCTCAAGAGAGCTTCTGATGGGTTTTTTGAGTTTTTTTCTGGATTTTCACTTGCTGGTTTATCTGCAATTCATGAAGAGGAGTTTGAGAGTCTCACTAAGGCTGAGTTGGCCCTCATAGTAAAAAAGGTCACACAGACCTATAACAATATGAGAAACAGAAATAGAGCAGGTCCCGTGACTTGCTATGAGTGTGGTGAGCTTAATCATATCTGGGCAAATTGCCCCAAGCTGAAAGGTAAGAGCAACCATAAGGAGGGAAAGCCAGCTTGGAAGAAGCTTCAATGGAACAAATCAAGGTATGATACTGCCAAGCTGACGAAGGCCGCTCACCGGGTTCTTGCCGCTTTTGAAACAATCCTTAAGCGATGTGGACTCCAGGAGCAAGGAGGACAAGAAGGAGGAGATCCCTCAAAACAAGAAGAAAGTGAAGGCCAAGGACTTCACCGGCTTGTGCTTCATGGCCGACTCCGTTGACGACGACAACGATGAAGTACCTCCTTCCTATGATGTCCTTTCTGATTGTGAGTGGTTCGGTGCTCACCATCTCCGGTGTTGGTTTGTTTTGGAACCGGTCCAAATGGTTGGACTTACCTCGGAGGTGTTGGCTTAATTTGTGGAGCCTGTCCAATTCGTTTGGGCTTACCTCAACGTGGATTAGGAGAGATCGGCAAGTCTCCGAACACCACGGTAAAATATCATTGTGTCTATTGTGGTTTGTTCTTATGCTTTATTTTGAGCAATTTACATTACTTGCTTTAATTGCTTATATATCTTTATATGATTGCTCTCATTAAATTGTATTTAATTGTTGGTGCACTTAGTGAAGCATCGTTGATTTAAGTTTTTATTGTGCAAAACCAATTGTTATTAGCTTTCACATTATAAATTTGTTTTAGCCAAATAAGTTTTTAAAACCACTTATTTACCCCCTCTAGTCGGCTTCCTCGATCTTTCAGACACCAGTGACACGCCTTGACGTCAACGGAGACAACGACCTTGCTATCCTCACCATCACAACATCGGCGCTAATACCAATTGTTGAAAATTATACCAATGGACGCACACTTTCACGGGTGAGGGAGACGAACTCATGGAGAGGAAGAACACACAGAAGATTTTGCGTAGCACTGCAACTGCCTAGCGCTACTTTTTTTAACTCTTTTTTGTTCTTCTTTCTTTTCTGTTTGGCTCAACTGAAAAACAACAACATCGATGAGGCTAAATAGCTCATCAACATACACTATGACCCCCACTAACCCACCGCTCTAATGCAAACACTAATACACACATGCAACACACACACTCACGCATGTAACACACACACACTAATAGCACACTAACACACCACTACCCCACTGCTCTAATGCAAACACTTATGCACACATGCAACGCACGCACGCACACACTCACGCATGTAACGCACACACTAACAGCACACCTTGATTATTCCTAACAACGTCGTCGTCGGTTCCTCTTCTCCAGTTCCGACCGTCAATGCCTCCAACGTCACCGCTTCTTCTCCGATAAGCTTTCGGTCAATTCCTCTCAGGTGAAGCAACCCCTCACCTCCCTCTAGCACCCCTATCACCCACTTCGGCTCTCTTCCCCCGTAGTTCCGCCCCCACGGTGGATTGCCCGCGCTGCCGCCGGCCCACATCGTTGGAGCGCCTCGGCCTCCCTCCGCCCACATATATGGTCTGCGCCGGTAGATTCCCCTTACCTCCCTCTAGCTCGTGTGCACGCTTGCTCCTATCCCCTCCCTATCAGGCGCCGCCGCCCAGTGCCCCCCAGCCCAGTCGCCATGCACCGCTGCCATCTGCGACTTCTCCTGAGATCGCCTCGGTCGGCCGGTCCCGTTTCTTTCCTCTGTGGCCGCCAACATCCGCCTACGTGCCGACGACCAGTGTCGCCCTAAGCCGCTCAGCCCTCCGTTTCCTCTACATTGAGTAACTCCTTGTTCTCTCCGTGTATTTGTATGGTTGTGGCCCTCTGTAGCTTTGTAGCTCCCTTAGTGGCTGGCATAGGGTCCCACCCGTAAGTACTTAGGGCTGTCACTACTGGAAACCCACTCTTTGCCTAGGGCTAAAATCTTTGCCGAGGGCTAGCGCTCGGGCACTCGGCAAAGAATCTCTTTGCCGAGGGCCAGCCCCAGGAGCCCTCGGCAAAGATAGGCCCTCGGCAAAGATAGGCCCTCGGCAAAGATCCTTTGCCGAGGGCCTAACCCTCGGCAAAGAAACGGCCCTCGGCAAAACAAATCCTAGCCCTCGGCAAATTGGCCCTCGGCAAATATGGCCGGATGGGCCACTGCGACGCCATCGTCGGTCTTTGCTTGCCAGCGCCGTCGGGCACTCGGCAAAGATGTTTAATTTTTGTGGTTTTCTTTGCCGAGGGCCATTGTCAAGGCCCTCGGCAAAGGGGCTCTTTGCCGAGGGCCTGGCCCTAGGGCCAGGCTAGGCCCTCGGCAAAGATGTGTGTTTTTTTTTTTGGTTTTTTGAACCCAGTTTTTTTGTGGTGCTATAATACATTATTTAAAACTCAATTTTAAAATTTGGGCCAATTTTGACTTTTTTTGATATATATCCCTAATTTATTTATTTTCGTTGATTTTTTTCGAATATTTCAAATTTGAACTGCAGGTGGATGGAATAATGCAATTTAGTGATTCGAAAAATGTTATTCATGGTATTTGGTGTATGTTGAGTCCCTATCCACGAACTCGCATCAAATTTCGGGCATCTTCTTCACGTAACATGACGAGGAACTTGTCGGAAAAGTGTTTTTAAATTATATAAAATCCATACGAAGTCCGAAAATCACGAAACTTGTCGAGGTGTCATGTTATCGCATGTGTAGGCTGTGGTAAAAAATTGAGAAGGTTTCGAGCAAGTTGTGACGTCAGATGCCTAAAACCCACACATCTCTACATGCGCTCCATGATCTTCGTATGGATCACTGCCGAGGGCCTTGGATCTGGGCCCTCGGCAAAGGGCCCAACCCTAATTCGGGCCTGGGATCCCCTTTGCCGAGGGCCAGGCTAGGCCCTCGGCAAAGAAAATTTAAAAAAAAAATTAAAAATCTTTGCCGAGGGCCCTGGATCGGGGCCCTCGGCAAAGAGCCAAATCGGGCCTGGCCCAATATCCTCTCTCTCTCTCCCTCCTTATCCACTCGGCCGACCCCTTCTCCCTCCCCTCTCTCCCTTTCCTCTCCCCGTCTCTCCCAGCTCTCTCTCCTCTCGGTCTCTTGCTCCCAGATCTCCCTCCCGGGCCGCTCCTACCTCCGCGCCTCGGCCGCCCGCTTGGCTCGGCCCCTCTGCCCCGCCTCGGCTCCTCAAGCCCCACCGCCTTTGCCTCCTCCGCGTCGCCTCTGTGCTGCTTCTCCCTGCTGTTGCTCCCCCCCATCGCGCACCGTGGCCTTGCACTTCTTCCGGCCGGATCCGCCACTCAGACGCCACCTCCGCCTCCACCGCAGGCCTCCTCCCCTACTCCTACCCATTTGCCGCCTTCAGCTCGCCTCTCCTCTCGGCCTCCACCAAGCACCGGTGAGCATCCCTAAAACTTCTCAAAACCCGCCATGGCGACCTCCCCGCCACTTTGAATCGACTTCTTGATTACACCACTGTTATTACACATGGTTACGTATAGAGGAGTTCCTTTGACCTTAAGTGTTAGGCAATCTCGATCCAAAGAACCACTCATGTCTTTGTTTTTCTTTGGAATCTAGAGTGCATTTTAGTTTTCACCATTTGCGCGTCCATGTATAGGATCAACTAACTTAAAGATGTGGGGTGAGTTCGAGTTTAGACTTGTAAATAATCCGCTTAGCTTTTTAGCCATCATGGCCTCAATCGTGGTGGTCTGTTTGGTAATGGTCGTTGATGGAATTGATGCCGCGATGGGTTACTCTCCCAAGTTCAGTTGCTTTTGGGAAATATTTCATATTTTCATTCATATATGATATCTTTACCAACTCCCCTGTTCCGACCAGCTATTAAGGACAAGTGGACAACTAGTAATGATTAGGCATGGTGATCAGCTTGCTGTGAAAAATACCAATCTGGCAATGCAGTTTGTAAGGTTTTTTAGGACTAATGCGATCTGTAAGTATATCATACTGCAGGTTAGAGCACAACACACACACACACACACACACACACACAATGTGTGTGTGGAATCCTTATGTGCGTTATATAAAATGAAACCCATAATTTTTTACATTAGTGTGATGCGGCGCTGGAGCGGGCGGCCGGGTCCGCCACACGGCGTCCAAGAGGTGATTGCCTATTCTGTTAGTTATCAATGTCTGAAGTCTGAACACAGCCACTTTGCCTATTACGCCATTGATTTTTATGTAAAGGAGGTCTTTATTTTGGAGTAGATATTGTAAATGTCTGAGTCAATATGCCTCATACAAGAAGCTAGAAGCAAGAGAGTTAGGGAATGTGGTGTTTTACAGTGTAGCAATAACTAATGGAACCGAGGTTGTAAATCGTTGGAGAATCAATCACCGATGCCTTCTTATGCCTTTTGATGGTAGGTTAGTTTGTTATTTCCAAACAAAGAAGGAGTCTGGTATTTTAGTGTGGCAAGATGAAGGAAGGGCGAATCTAGTGTTCGGTTTCATTCTCATGTAAAAATCATACTAGGTAAAGTTTGCTGGCATGGGCCATGACATGTTTAATCCTGCATGTCAAAGGGTAATGATCTTTATTAGCATGCCTGTGTTGAAGTTATTAGGGGATCTTTCTTGGTTGATTGCATAATTTCTTGGGCACTGTTTCACCATTCTTGTTTCCCCACTGCACTTGACTAGCTAATTTCTGGAATCTCTATATTCTTGTCTTCTCTGTAGGCAACGACAAACTGATGAAAAAATAAAATAATTACATCTCTATTCATTAATATCTATCTCAATCATAATTTGGAATAATTAAATATGCACATTCTTGTTTAAGCATCAAGTAAATGAAATGCTCAAGTAGTCTATTGATAAATTGAACTCAAGCAGTAAATGAAATGCTCAAGCACATTCTTGTTTAAATTATCAAATTGCATACTTTAATTTCCTATGCAAATTTATGTCAAAACCCTTAAGGTTGTTAAATACCCATTTGATAATTACTCATTTAATACGCCATCTATTGATAAATTGAACCATCATTCCTTGTCACCCTAGTAACTATATGGTAAATACTAGCTATAGGTTGTACTTAAGCGATATGCTAGCCTTGCTTAAGTACCAAGACATTAATGCCTTCGTGCCGTATGTGGTTGTGTGGGCCTTCGTGTCGTAAATTTTGAACAAACAATAACCTATTGCCTTTTTATGCAGGAGAAGAACACGTCGGAGGGGACCCGGAGGACCCCGATCGTCTTCGTCGGTGTCGCGGTTCTGCCTGCACTGCGTCGCCTCGCCATTGCGTCGACTCGCCACTGCCCCGCTAGCCTGACTTCACCGACACCCTAGGTATAAATAACCTCTTTTTCCGCATGTCTGTCGTAGCTCGCGCGTAACCCAGTTAGGCGTCTCCCGTCCGAAAGAGATACGGTCGTAGGTATGCGGATCTTTGCATATCTGCGACCGTATCTGTTTCGGATTGTCCACGTTTTTTGGACAGCCCGCGGATGCGTAGATGGGTTAGTTTCCATGGTCGCTCGGTCCGAGGCGGAGTTTGGCATCACCTCCTGTTGTTCTCCGGACACACTCTCCCTTGCGGGGCGTGTATCGGGAGAACAGCGAGAGGTCTTCTTAAATTCTGTCTCGGAGAGGAGCGAGCTCGCCGACCTCATCTACGCATCTTGTGAGTGGATTAGGACCTATCCTCACCTATTAGACATTAGGAACACCGTGTAGATGCAATTGATGGTCACAACACTCTGTGATGTAAATGTTAAAGGATGGAGGACCGTCAGTGGATGTACACGGGATGGAGAAGCGGGAGTGACTACGACTATGAATGGGTGAAGGGGACAGATCGTTTCTTGAAACATGCATTTGGCCAAGGAGCGGAGGACATTCTCTAGTTTGGTGTCCTGCGGCAAATGTGACAACAGGAGAAAGGTAGACGAGAAGACCATGGGTAGACATCTTGTGTTCAATGGTTATCGCTGGCTACCGGTGATGGATCTACCATGGTGAAGCGGATCGTATAAGAGCGGAGGTGGTGAGAGCACGCCTCGAGGCTTTTGATGATGATGCCGGGTAGCGGACATGCTAGATGGCGCCACCAAGCTCACTTGTTGAGCGACGTGAGAAGGAGGAGATGGAGGAATCCATAAGGACTTCTACAAAATGTTGCACTCGGCACGAAACCCCTTCACGAGCGTACAACGATTTCTCGGTGGATGCGGTTGGGCGCGTAATGGGGTTGAAGGTGAGTTAAACTGAGTCGAGAAGGCTTGATAAGATGTTGGCCGTGTTTGGCACCATGCTACTGGAGAAGCACACTTTGCCGACGAACTTGTGCGAGCGCGAGAAACTCCTTCAGATGCTTAAGATGCCGTATGACAAGATACATGTTTGTCCGAAGAGTGCGTCCTATTTAGGAAAGAACACAAGGGCGCAAATTCTTGTCAGAAGTGTAAATCCTCCGTACACGGAGGTAGACTCGTGATGGTCGAAAAAGCGACTTCGATCCCCGAGAGTGCTACGGCACTTTCCTTTCTGCCGAGGATCCAACGGCTATTCATGATCGAGAATCCATGAAGCAGATGACATGGCACAAAGATGGCAAGCGGTACAATCACGGGAAGATGGTACATCCGTCGATCTTTGAAGCATGGGCGTACTTCAATGACAAACATCGTGACAAGCGGTGAGGCCCGTAATGTGCGTGTCGCTACGGCAGCAGATGGGTTCAATCCTTATGGAATGATGGTGCCCCATACACATCTTGGCCCATTTTGTTATCCCCTCAATCTCCCTCCGGCATCTCCTTTCAGCGGCATAATGTATTCTTGTCGTTGATAATTCCTGAACACCGGGAGTAATATGGGTGTGTTCATGGAGCTGTGATTGATGAATTGATCCACGCTTGGGAGAAGGGGTATGGACATACGACCGAGCTACAAAGACAAGCTTCAAAATGCACGTTTGGTACCACTACTCCTGCATGACTTCTGGCGTATGGGTTATTTGCACTGGTGTATTCACGGGAAGTTCCCATGCCCAATATGCAAGGAAGTCGTGAGGTTCATTTGGTTGAAGAAGGGTGGCAAGTATTAGTCGTTCGACCAACATCGTCGAGTTCCTCCTCTAGACCATGAATTGGAGAAGACATCAAGAGCTTTACGAAAGGTGTCAAAGTGATGATCCTAAACCGCACTTGAGGGTGGTGCAGAGGTTCGTGCTCACATAGATGCTCTCGTGCCCAATGAAGAAGGTGGTTTTGTGGGATATGGTGAGGAACATATGTGGACTCATAAGTCCGCAGCGAGGCTCCCTATTTCGATGACCTTCTTTGCCACATAATATTGATGTAATGCACACTTTGAAAAGAATATCGCCGAGGCACTTTGGGAACTCTCATGGACACCGACAAGTCTAAGGACAACGTTAAGGCTAGAGTGGGCGTAGCGGCGTTGTGCGATAGGCCGAATCAAGCGATCTGACCTCCTAGTGGCGAAACAAGAATCTGGAAAAGGCCTAAGGTCAATTTCGTCTTACAAATCGATCAAAGGAGGAAGTACTAAAATGGATCCAGACGTTAATGTTCCCGGATGGATATCGTGAATCTTAGCGAGGAGTGAACTTAGGCACTCTGCGAGTCAGCGGGATGAAGAGTCATGACTACCACATATGGATTGGCGGCTTCTTAGGCGATGGTCCGAGGCTATGTCCTGAGCATGTTTGGCTAGTCTTTGGCGAGTTGAGCTTTTCTTCCGCCACTTTGTGCCAAGGAGATATCTCGGACCGTCGCTCGGGACTTGGAAAAAGCGGCACTGTGTTGCTCTGTAAGTGGAGAAGATCTTTCCACCGGCTTCTTCTTGCCGATCAAACATCGATTGTGCACCTCCGTCCGAGGCACGTTTGGGGGCCGTGCGAGCCGTTGGTGCTATCAATCGAGAGATGTCTAAAGACTCTTCGCAAAAATGTACAAATAAAGCGAATTGAGGCTTCCATTGCGAGGCATGCCTTGGGAGGAGGTGGCAAACTTCACAGCGCAATACTACAAGCGAACCTTCCTAGCAATCATAATCCACTCCTCGTTACAATCTTTGGCGAAAATGAATCGACCCTCGGCCTTTTCCAAGGGCAACTTCGGCGGTGTAAGTGGATCAACCCGAAGCTATTGGGAAATGAAGAGTGGCGCGATATCATGCTATATGTGTTGAATAACCTTAGAGGTGCGGTAGTTCATCAAGTAAGTTCTCAACGAACTTGTTTCAATCGTCGTCACTATTCGCATCCAACCCCATTGATTCTCGTTCGGACGGGAATTTATTCGTGAATTCGGCATCAATCAAGGATCCTACCCGCATGAACAAGACACCCTTGTTTGCGCGAGTGCGGGAGCGGGAGGCCTGATTTCATTTCTTGGTTCAAACAAAGGTAATGTCCAATTTAGCTCGTGCGTTCGATCGTGCGTTTGATTAATATAACGATCTATCATGCTTCACCTTGCGAGCCCGCACGGTTCGTCCATGAGTGACGAGTTGAAGCAGTTACAAGCGGTACGTGACGTTAGGGTGAAGTCATTTACCGCTATGGCGTGAGCGGATATCGCTTCCACACAACAAGTTCTGGCGATTCGCCCAAGCGAAAAACCACAAATAGCGGAGTTTATGCGCCCGACCGATGGCCTCGACTATCATGGTAGAGTTGAGGAAATCTATGAACTCTCATTTCATGGAGACAAACCTCTTAAACCTATCATCTTCAAATGCCCTTTGGTTTAATCCTCGATCAACGAGGCGAACCCCTCATCTTGGGCTAGTCGAGATTCGAGAAGATTCCATCTATCTGGAAAAGATGTCTACATTGTGGCTCAACGGCCGTGCGGTGTATTATACTCGTCGCCAACCAAGACAAAGAGGATCTTAAGGGTTGGGCTATTGTGCACGGTATCTCCACATGGTAAACTACACGCCCCAAACGATGACGATTACAACTTCAACGCAAACACATATGATGGGCAGTTCTATCAAGAAGATGGGCTACGAGCACGTTTGAGATAGTCTTACGAAGCAATCGAAATGGAAGTAGACAACGAAATGGTTGATGGCGAGTCGATGGAGATGTGGTGGTAAATGCCAAGGACATAGCAATGCTTGAGCGATTACTTCTAGGCAATGACTACGATGACAACATAGAACCTTGGATAGTGTTGCCCATTTGGACAATTTTGATGGTGATGATGAGACCTATGATCCCAATCATGAAGATTATTCCTAATACATGTAATACTATGTTTTTTTAATTTGTGTTTTGTTTATATATTTTGAATCTATTTCTAATATATGTCTTGATTAGTCTTGTTCATTCTTTGTGATTGCGGTGATTGAACAAAGATGGCGGCAGACGTCCACGCCGTGACACGCCCTCGGTTTCTGGGAGAGACCGCCCTCTCCTTGAGGTGAGGGTCGTCGTCCGGCAGCGTCCGCAGGAGGTGATGAGAGGAGGACCAGGGGCGGCCGCGAGGCGGCGATCTCCTCCTCGCCACGTGACGAGGTGCTAGAGGAGGAGCACGTGGCGGCCACGGCCACGTCCTCGTCGGAGGACGAGAGGGTCGCAGATGGGCGAGGAGGCGAGCCGCTCGAGGCGAGGAGGCGAGCCGCTCGAGGTGAGGGAGGCGAGGGCTCGAGGCGAAGGAGGGGGTACCGCTACCGGACTCCCTGAGCGAGGTCCCGAGCCTCCTCCGGTTCCGCTTCCTCACAACCGCCAGATGATTGGCCTATGGCAAAGAGGTAAGTAACTATAGATGTTATCACAACTACTTCATAAGATATGTTGGAAATCATAAGAGAAACGATAAATTTTCTTAATCACTTGTGCAGGGCCTGGTTGGTTTTGTCAGGTACTCCAGCACGCACCCCCGCGAGCATCCTTGGTGTTTTGTGCAGGAAATGGTACCCCGGCATTGTGCAACTGTCCGAAGAGCCGGTGGTGCGGGAGCCGGCCTCCAACTGGGACAGTCTGCTACTGGTCACGGATGACACTTACCGCAACATGCGGGAGCGGGTATTGGCGGAGTTTTGGGTAAGTTTCTCTCGCACAACATTGCTTAATACATCTCGTTCATTGGTTAAATGTTTTATTGAAATAATGAATGGATACATCGGTTTTGTATGCAAGAAATTTTTCAAGGCCGAAGAAGGACTTGAGGCCCAGGCGAATCGGGCGGCTGCCGCAGCTTGTAGGAAGTACGTCACCGACATGCACCACCATGGGCGCGTCCAAGCCCACATAGACTACTACAGTCGGTGCTTTTGCATCCCTCCCAAGCCTCAAGCAAGGCGATTCTGTACCGACCGGGACCGATACCTTGAGGTAGGCGAATAACATTCATAATGATTCGTTTTGATATTAAGTAGGTTCAATTTCATCTTCTTATATGTCAAATACTCGATGACTTGTAGGTGATTCCACGGTGGTGCCGATCGTATCCAGTCTTTGGGCCATGATCGTGGACAAGTGGTTATCACAGGACTTTGTTGACACGAGAGAGGCGCGGAATGCGTCGATGAGGCAAGGTCCAACTCACCATCAAAGCGACCGCGACCTCCCGGATACAAACAAGCATCGTAAGTGATTTCTTTCATTTATTTTGATGCTCAATTCTGCTTGATTTCTCACCATCTTCCCGTCTTTCTCGCAGGAGGCTGCGCATCCGGGCGAGGAGGTCTCGGAGTTCTCTGCGTGGGCTATGTCCCACATGGGCAGGGCGTCGTCCTCTGTCTCCTTCGACCCGTGCCCGCCCGGTGTACTCAGGCCGACGTGTACACTAAAGTCCAAGAGTACACGTCCTCGGTAAGGGAGATCTATGGGGAAGATTACAATGTCGACCGAGCCCATTGATGCGAGAGCGATCATGAGGCTCGGAGGAGGCAAGAAGCACGGGCGGCTGTGGATTGCAGACGGCGCCATCGACTCCACCACTGTTCCTTCCCTCAACGCTATCCGAGCACGGAGCACGAGCTCCATCCAGCCCATACGCACACGGCCTTCTCGAGCACTGCAGCAGGTCCATGCACTCCAGGTAATTCCTGTTTTACTCGTCGTACGTTGATATTTACACACCTAAATTAGATTTACATTCTTGATACATTGGGTGAAATATTGCGAGCCGAGCCGCAAGAAACAAAAGGCAAAGTCAAGAGCGAGCAGGCCCGAACCGACCGCAGTGCCGCAGCCCAGAGTCGCGTTCGGCCTTGTATGAAAGCGAATAGCGGAGATGATGGTGATCATGCAAAGTCTTGGGCAAGCATCGGGTGTACAATGCGATTTTCACTACTCCACCTCCTACTCCTGCGGCTACTCCTGTAAGTATGAAAGTTCACTTTTCGCTTGTGCTTTGCATGGATGTCGGCCTTCGTGCGTTGTGGATGTCGGCGTTAGTGCGTTGTGGATGTCGGCGTTAGTGCCGTTGTTTCTTGCAGTTTTGGAAACCTCCCGTGCGGGGAGGTGTCTTTGAAATTTTCAAATGAGTCTAATCTTTTGTATTTCTAGATTACTAGATGCAATCTCTAAGTTCCAAAACTGTTTTCCCAGATTACTCACACATGCAATCTCTGCTCCTTTGTGCAGCCTCCGTCCGCGGGTTCCAATCATCCCGGTAGTGCGTCACCGGGTGATCCCGCCTTTCCTTCACCACCGTCTCATAGGCTACCTTGATTAGGACTAGTGCTAGGCGATGTGGTTGGACTTTATTGTAATATTTGTGGTTTATGGTTCTGACTTGTGCTTGGATTTCATGAACTTGTCGTAATAAACATGTGAATTGTGGTTGTAATATATTTGTGAATGATGATGAACATATGACTTGTCGTTGTAATATATTGTGATTTGTGGTTCACAATTATGGTTGTGATATATTGTGAGAAAATGGGTTATGTGTGATATATATATGTGATGGTTGATATATATATGAAATGCTTGTGTCGATGGAATGCAAAAACAAAAAAATTAAAATTTACGCCTCTTTGCAGAGGGCAATGACCAAGGCCCTCGGCAAAGACTCATTGAAAAATTCGGAACCAGGTTCTTTGCAGGGCCATGGGAGGCCCTCGGCAAAGAATTTTAAAAATAAATAAAATTTCTTTGCAGGGCTGCGGAGAAGCCCTCGGCAAAGATTATTCAAAAAAAAAATAATTCTTTGTTGAGGGCTGGCCCTCGGCAAAGATTATTTCAAAAAAAAAATAATTCTTTGCCGAGGGCCATGGTTGGAGGCCCTCGGCAAAGATTTTTCAAAAAAAAAAATTTCTTTGCCGAGGGCCCCCGGAGACGGCCCTCGGCAAAGACTCCGTCCCGAGGCGCCGCCGCGTGTGACGGCCGGTTTTCTTGCCGAGTGCCGTGCGACCCTCGGCAAAGGCTTTGCCGAGTGCTCGATAAAGGGCCTCGGCAAAGACCCTCTTCGCCGACTCAAAATTCCCGAGAGCTCTTTGCAGATGGCCCTCGCAAAGCCTTTGCCGAGGGTTAATGGGCCTTTGCCTAGGGCTTGAGGCCCTCGGCAAAGAGGCGGTCTCCAGTAGTGTGTTAGTAGGTTAGGTAGCTAGATGTTTAGTTAGCAATCCACATGCTCAAATGGTGTTAATTAATGAACATGACTAGTGATTAGGGGTTAGCTAAAAATAGTTAAGCTTAATAAAAAGATGGCTTAAAGTCCCGTTAGCACTAAGATCAGGATTAGGTTAGTAATACTATAAATTAGTAGGTATACATTTTAATTAGGATGATTAGTGATTAAGTAATTAGCCTAAGGATGCTAGATGTTAATTAGTTGTAGACATTCAACTAGCAGGCTCTGTGAGATTGATTAGTTAGGAGTTGTTAGTCAATTAGTATTAAGTATGGCAATTAGTAGCGACATTTCAAACTAAGCAAGCTCCCTGTTGATTAAGTCAAATAGTATACTATTAGCATTTAGATGAAATAGCAGGATCACATTGAAGCTTAGTTGAACTATAGGTTAGTTACTCATGGTAGTTAGCACTTTGCAAATTCAACTGATGATTAAATCAGTTAACAGTGAGCAACAAGCAATTAAGCAACAGTTAGTGCTTCATGAGTGTATCACTGTTGTGGATCATTTCAAACCCAATAGTTACCTAGAAGCCATATAATAATTAGTTAAAGTCTGTTAGTAGGCTAATTAGCTAATACATGTTCCAATAGCAAATGGTATGCCTAAATAAGGTTACTCAAGGAATAAGTTCAGTGGCAAGAGGATCGGTAGAAACGAATAATGTCTAACGAAATAAGTGGTTCTGTTAAAATAGCAACGGACCGCACCTACAACTAAGGATTTCATTAAGTTAAATAATGGTTAGCATAGGTGGTTAGATCAGACTAGGAATTGTTAATAACTCCTTAAGTTGTTACAATCCAATAGTCTGTAGACCCTAGGCCATCGTCATAAGATAATACCTCGTAGGAACATACATTTACGAGTGGACCCTTACTAAATTGATTAGGAAAAATGATTGCTTTCGTTAAAACCTAACTAGGATCATGGCAGGTCACTAACACATATACAATAGCTAGTGACTCTAAATGTTTAATTAAATCGATCGCCAGTAGTTAAGTTAGGCCTAATAAAATAATCACAAAGATTGGTAGCAGCCATGTCACAACTTCATACTGGTGAGTCCGAGCCAAAGACAATAAGATAAATCGCTGAACAAGAAGATCCTAAACCAATAGCAATCGTTTTCAAACTTATTAGTTAAGATTAATATGGTTATACAGTCTCATAAAATGATAATGTGAAATGTGGACCCCACACAAATGTTATTTGATAGATTGACCCATTGTAACAAAGCCATTTAAAAATAAACAAGGATGTAGTCATGTTTAGACAAATACTAAGTTATTACACTAGTTAAATTCGATCAACATGTAATAGTAGTACACCTTAATAAGAGATGATCGTATAAAAGGTGTCTAGGCAATCGCTTAACCCCAAGCCATTACCTATTGTCTAGTAAAAGTTGGTTTACTCAACAAAGATCGATATCAACTGGAACAATAATGTGACAAGTACACTTCATCTATAATTAAGTTTTAATAGCAAATAGAAACTAAACTACGAATCCAAGCCATGTGAGATCTCCCATTGGATAAATGTTAATAAAATAAAATAGGTTAATTACTCACTAAACAATAATTAGCAGTCAACACTACAACTAGTTAACTCAAGAGGCCGATGTCTAGCTAATGTTTAAAAATTCCAGCTAAGGCTCATGGAATTATCTTGATAAATATAAATCGATAAGATAAACTATTAAATGAGCTAGGTCTCATGTGTCGGTGAGACGTATGTCTACCCTATACGAACCCCGCACTTATGCATAGGTCTCGTTTGACTGTCATGGAACTTCCATGGTAAAATAGGAAGTAAAAGTCTAAAAGAATCATTAGAGCAGCGGTAATATATTCCCATGTGGATGATAGAAGTTCATCCACCAAGCCTCTCCTAGGCTCTAGTTACCATCCACCACTATCCGTTTCCAATGATCGAACAATTCGTGATCCGAAGGTGGATAAGAGGATCCTACCCAACTGGGTAATCTCTCCCATCTCGGTAACCATTGAGGAATGTTCCTGTAGATATTTTCTCTCTCCATGTTAGATTTATCTACTTTTGTATGCATTATTTCTTTCATCAACTTCTTTGGTTATACTTCGTCTGAAGTATTTTTTTCATTAACTTCCTTTGTTTATATCTCGTCTACAGTATTTCTTTCATCAACTCCTTTGGATATGCTTCGTCTGAAGTATTTCCTTCATCAACCCCATTAGGTATGATTAGTTTCGCTAGGAGTACTTCATCCTTACAAGTTGTCGTTAAATATGTTTATTTTCATTCAAAATATTTTCTTTTGTTTGTATGTATTTGGATTTATTAGATTTCATTTGAATACTTTCAGACATTCTTGGGTTCAATCGTATTCTGTGTAGTTAGAATATAAAGATTTAATGGATCAACAATCCCAACAAGGGCGAAGCTGGGATCAAGATTGTTAGAGCATTGAACATGATGATTATCAGCATATTAAGCGTGATTATTATCATAACATTGTGCAAGAGTAGAACCGAGGTTATCAAAATATTGAGCAAAACGAGTCAATACTTTGATCATATTGTACATACTTTTTGCAATTATATTATTTTAAATTATGAAATTGCATTGCTATGATTTATACAACTATATTGGTCTAACTTATAGTTAATGCCTTAATAATAATTGCGTATAAACTTTCAATCCTTGAACTTGGACACTATCATTTGTCATCATAGAATTAATTATTTACATACTAGTTAATAAGTATGTATCTAAGTGCCATACTTAGCCTTGCTTAGATACATTGACATGTGGGCATTAAATTGCTTGACAAAAATCATTCAAAACATGAAAACTGGATTTGGGCAGTCGAGGCTGGAGCCTGGGTTGTATGTTGGACTAAAGGTTATTAAATAAAACAAAGGAAAATCTAAAAAAACAGATTTCGACTCAGGTGGCTGGAAGGAGTGGCTGGTGCCGGGTGTACGAGAGACAGTTGGTATGTGGATGTACCGTCCGAGTTAATTAAGGACCGAATCTTGTAATGATCTCTCATGTAAAAATAGTACAACCAAAAGTCGGTAACACATATGACCTGGCTAACTAATTTGTTCGCCTTAGCGAGGCTTCGCTAATGGTGGATGCGGGTGGGTAGACGGGGGAGAATGCAGCCACATGAACCGTACTGCACAAAAGGGAGACCTCTCGGGGGCAAGCAGGAGAGTCCGAAGGAGGTGATACCTAGTGGTGTGAAGTTGCGTTGAGGTGGGACATTGTAAAGGCCTTGTGATAATCAACATTAGCCACACACCTACAGAAGTGTGTCGGAGTAGTATAAGTTGATTTATCTCTTGTGGGTAAAGGGTACAAACTATGCAGAGTAAGAAAACTATCTGGATAGCCGTACTCACGGTCAAGAAAGGTATTGAGAACTTGCTTGATCTAGCTTTTATTTTTTATAAAACCATTTGTGTATGGATGAAAAGGGGTGTGTTGGAGCCCAGCAGTCGGAATTGTTTGGTTGGAGCCCTGAGAGTTGAGAAAGCCTGATCGAGAACTAGTGGTAAATACGGGATAGCCTGAGCATTAGGTGGATGTAGTCACTCAATGATATAGGAGAGGGAATCTCCACTAGTACCTTACAAACACAAACTCAGTTTATAAAACCTTTGTCGGTTAAAAATACTAAGTCTGAGGAATTCTGCTATTACATAAACTAATTTAAAACTGGCTTTGTGCAACTAAAAGAACCATAAACCTCCCTTGATTAGCTTTGCATCTATAATAATTGTATTATGTATTGGCTCGGAGTACGGTTGTGTACTCATGCTCGCTATTTATATTCTTTTAGTCAGTAAGTACAAAAGAAGACTACATGGACAAATATGAGTATTGGACAGGACTGAAGATCAAGAAGGTCAAGAACTAGGATAAACTAGTGATAAACTACCATGTGGTTTAGTGTCTCGTAGACATTAAACCGCCAAACGGTTGATACTTTATCAACCGTCGCCTCGCTCCAACCAGTCGCGACACTCACAACAGACGCCTATACCAGGATTAACTGCCATCACTTCATCAACTATTTAAGGAAGGGCGCGAACGACGGAAAGGGGATGGAAGCCATGTGAGACCATGTGGCTAGGTCTAAATTA
Source organism: Hsuehochloa calcarea (assembly GCA_036346395.1). Lineage (NCBI taxonomy): Eukaryota > Viridiplantae > Streptophyta > Magnoliopsida > Poales > Poaceae > Hsuehochloa > Hsuehochloa calcarea. The sequence goes on along the minus strand of CM070597.1, from coordinate 17,340,644 downwards.
ATTTAGGTGATGAATAATTAACAATGTTATTTACTGATGTTATTTGAGGCGTGTTGTGTTGTGTGGACTTATGTCGGTCAAGTTGGGAAGAATTTGTGTTGGGAAAAGATATTGCTTTGGTCTTTGCTTGTGCAGGATAACTCGGAGGTGATCATGGTCTACAGCGATGACCGGGAGATGGCTTGGTGCGAGGTCATGGTCCAGAGGGTCGAGGATGCTGGAGGAGACGATCGGGCTCGAATTGGGGCGCGTGAAGACCAAAGATGGATGATGCGTGTTGGAGCTATGTAGGTGCGGTCCGGAGGCTACGACACATGATAATTTTGCGGTGTCCAAAATTGGATTAGATTTGAATTTTGTAACATGGTGTATAAGCCCACAATTGGGCCGTATGTAGGTAATTATGTGTGAAGGTTGAAGGCTTTAGGGTTGATTGCTGTAGAGGCTATTTAGGTCCTCGCGTGAGGAGGATTTAGTGGCGGCTGTAGACAGTTTTGGGCATTACGTGATTAGGGCTGACGTCTTGTTTCCTTCGTGACGTGAGGTTTTTGAAGGAATCAAATGATGCGGCTAGAAAAGATTCTCGGCAGGAGGGCTTTGTGCTGGTCGCTGCTGTAGCTTGACTTTTTGTACATGCATTGGTGATGTGCTAGCAGTGTTGGCTTCGGTGGACGCTGCTTTCTGTTCGTGCACAAGAACAGAGAAACCACGTGAGTTGCTAGTTGTAGCTTGGTTTGTCTCTGTAGGTGAGATTTGTTGGGATTTTGGTTGGACGTGCGGCTATAGAGGGAGGCGCTCACGGCTGCTGGCGAGGCATTCTTTGGTGGCTGCTTTTCTGCTCGGGCGAAGGAGCAGCGACAACACTACATGCGAGCGGCACTACATGCGTGGCGAAGGCAGCGTGTGCAGCTCGGGCGAAGTTGACGGAGGTTACGAAAAATCTTCTACAATTATTCACCCGTCTCTAATTGTTATTAACGATCCTACAAATCAATTTGAAAAATCAACAGATGATTAGATTTCATCTCAAGAATTATCATAACAAGAACTGCGCTGAGTGTAATTAAGATTAATCTACTACTTTGTCAAGGGTACCCCTTGTAAAGCATCCAGTTCATAGCAATAACGAGCAATCCCATCATCTCCCTAAAACTCTTTACTATTTTTCTCTGTTTTATTTCGTAAGATTGGCGACTCGATCGTCGACAGTTGTATTTCGGAATAAAATTATTATTATTATTATTAAAAAATTCCCAACGGGGCTACGAAAGTAACCTGTCCACTTAAGAGGTTTGAAATTGGCATAAAAATCGTCTATGAAGATCGTCGTCTTGAATCTATCAATGACCACCTAAATTTCGTTCTCTTCGGAGACCACGAGCGCTGAGAAGTCGAACACGAGGAATTATCTCGCCCTGCCTTACACACCCTGCCACTAGCCGACAGGGGCGCTGAGAAGTACATCGGTTTCCCACGCATAAAATACTTTTCTCTTGAGGAGGAATGGAGGGGGAAAGGGGAAGATGGAAGTCATGGAGGTGATTCCAGGTGCTCAGCAAAGGAGCTACGCTGAAAACAACTTTCCAGCCCAAGTTCTGCTGCTAGCGAGGCTCCACCTCGTCGTTTGGTCTCTGTAGCTCCAGCCATTGTCATGGACGCGAATCCTAGGGAGAGTCAAGAGCATGGTGAATCGACTCATGTCTCCAGAAATCGTAAGGTGCATTCTCCTCAGTCAACTGCAGCTAAGGCGACCAACAAGGTGTCCTGCATGCCACCTTGGTTGAAGGGGAAAGGTTTCAAATGTCTTGCTTCGGATCACCTGGTTGCAACATGTCGTAATCCTGCTCGATGCACTCGCTGTTGGGGTTATGGCCATTTTTCTCACCCAATGCCGTCGACTACGGTCTGTTTCTCAGCCATCAGTACCAACTACACCACGCCCATCTCCTGCACCGCCTCTCTTACGTTCGGTAGCAACCTTTCCTCCATTGAGTCGATCTGTCGTTGAGACTGATGATGTCCTCTGATACGGCTACAGCTACTAATTCTGTTACTGAACTTAATTCTCACGTATAAATTATTTTGCATGAAATAATTTCAGGCATCGTCGAGGATGCGCGTGTGTATGACGCAATGCATACGAGTGTGCTGTGTGTAGCATATGGGTAAGGTGTGTATGTGGATTTGCCTGGCGACCCAGGACGCGTGGACTTCATCATTTGCGGTCATACTGATTTTGGGATTTCGAGAAACTCTTGCAAAAACATACTTTCTGGAATATTCATACCGTCAATTGGATTTCGGTATTACCGACTTACGGTAATACCGCTCATCACTGCGGTCACATCGAAATTTCTGAACAACTTTTCAGAGGTCAAGGATAAATGCAATGCATGACTTTTAGTTGATCAAGATGACACATAAATAGACCCTCAAACTACTAGCTATGATTCCTCTTTATTGTACGACATCTAGCTTGCAAATCTGGTCTTTTCTCCAAACATTGAGACCGATTAAATACTATAAAATGATCCTTAGATACTATTATACATTTGCTTGAGTCAAGTTGATCTTTGTCACCTTTGTATTGCTATTTCCATGTCATCATTCGATCTTTGGGACTTAACATTTAAACATCTTAACACACAAATTAGTCCATTGATATGTTGTTACCATTAATTACCAAAACCATTATTATGGGTCTAGATACTTTTAGTGCCTCTATGCGAAGGAGAGGAGTGTATGGATTTACGATTTGGGGTTGGAGGGGAGGAGAGGAGGGATCTGCGAAGGTCGGAGGGGAGGAGAGGAGGTTAGGCTGTGCTTTGCGATTCTGCAAAGGAGAGGACTGAGGAACGATCTGCGAAGGAGAGAAGTAGATATACGCAGAGAGTGTGATTGAGAGAGAACTGGGAAAAGGAGAGACACACAGAAGTAGATATCTATGAAAGAGATATGCATATGTTCTATGCATAATTACAAACGTTATGAACTATTTTATGAACTAAAGATAGCTCTCTGTTCTGTGCATATGTAGACATTATGGCAGATCAATTTTTAACTCCAGCTCTAATTCCGACAGCGGGCACAGAAAGGTATGATCCGGCTAATGATACTAAGCGGAAGGCTAAGTCTAATGATCAGGGATAGATATGGCTTTTGTCCAGTTATTGGCAACCGAGATTTTGTCCAATGTTCACATTGTGACCGGAAGGTATCGGGAGTGTCGTGGGGCTCATCCGTGGGGACAGAAAGAAGCATTCTCAACCTCCCCAAAGTGACCGCGGCCGTCGCGCCCTAACCTCAAGCTCAGCGAAGCAAGACCTCGAGGCCTTGCACAACATCATTGGGGCGACAGCGCAGTCGAAGGGCTACTCATCGAGCGCCACCCAGCACTGACGGTTAATTTGCACAACTTGAAGCCGAAGGGGCTACTCATCAGGCACCACCCGCCGTTAATTCGGCTCTAGTGCTTCGGGGGGATCCCAATTCTCCCTTGAGCGCTGGGCTGAAAATAGCCCACTGGCCCCAAGGCTTCAAGATGCTAGAGGTTAGGCCCTTCGAGGGGTGCACGGACCCCTCAGAATTCCTTCGCGTCTACGAAATGGTCATCGAGGCTGTCGGGGATGACACCATAAAAGCAAAAAGCACCACCCTAGCCCTTAAAGGCATGGCGTTGACATGGCTCTTCACCATCCCACCTCGCTCTGTATACGCGTGGGAACAGCTGCAGGACCTGGTGCGTAACAATTTCTAGGGGAACTATGCGGAACCGAAGGATGCATGACATCTGTTCGCATAAAGCAGGCCCCAGCCGAGTCCCTCCGTAGTTTTTTCAAAAGATTTGCGAAGGTAAAATGCCAAGTGAAGGGGGTCAATGAAACTACCATCATCAGTGTAGTGACCTGCGTACTCCAAAAAGACCCCCTGGCGGAAAGACTAGCCCGCAAGCCCATTTGCTCGGTAACGAGCTCTTCGACAATATGGAAGAGTACGCACGGCCAGAGGAGGACAGCGCCCGGCGGCGGGATCTCCGAACCCGCCCACGTGGATGTGACACCAAGCGGGCCACCCGCGAAGGAACCCATGACAACCGCAGCAGAAGCTGCAGCCAAGCCACGTGGCAACGATTACCGCTAGAAAGGGCAAAACGTATACCATGTGGATGGGGGCAATCCATGGAAGGAGCGAAGCGAGGAGGCCAAGCGGGTCGCAACCGCGGCTGGGGCCATGGGCGCAATGGCGGAAGGCACCCGGACACCCTAAGCGGCGCCAGGGGCGCCCCACTCTATTGCGACCTGCATGGCGAAGGGCCCCACATAACCCAGGAGTGCCGCACCACCAATGGCTTCGGTGGGACATCTTTGTTCTGCGACTTGCATGGGGAGGGCTCTCACATGACCCAGCAGCGCCGCACGATCGCGGCCATGCGAGATTACATGAACTGCAGTCAGCAACCGGCTGGGAACAAAGACAGGAGGGGCCTAGGCAACCAGCTACCCCCACCAAGTCCGCGCATAGAGGGAGCTCAACCAAAACACTGTCAAAGGATCATAAACATAATCGCGGAGGATCATCATCGAACATATCATCAAAAAAGACAACAATGTGCATACGCCCTCCAAATCCATCATGTCACAACATACTCGGCCTCCAGCCCACCTCGCTACGTTGAGATTCCCATCACCTTCGGCCCCGAGGACGCTCGGGGTGTCTACTTTCCGCACCAGGACCCCCTCGTCATCTCGGCCAACATTTCAGATTTCGACGTCCGGTGCGTCCTCGTAGACGAAGGAAGCTCCGCGGACTTGTTGTTCGCGGAGGCCAAAGACAAAATGATGATCCCTAGAGACCGCCTGTCACCCCCGGGCATCCCTGGTAGGCTTCGGGGGTAGACCGGTGACGCTCTGGGTTAGATCAACCTGGCCGTCACATTCAGCGACGACTTCACTTCCCGGACCGAAATCGTCACATTTGACGTCGTCTGGATTCCATACCAATACAATATCATCCTTGGCCGAGCCACGCTGAACTTTTTTGGCCTATAACACACCACAATTACCCATGCATGAAAATCCCTTTTGAAAGGAATAGTTCTGATGCGGGAGATCATGACTTGGCAAGACAAGCGAGCCGGAGGCACTTGTCGGCACGACACGTACACGGTCGAGGTAGATGCCATTTCCTGTGTCATCAGCACCTCGGCAAAGTGGGCACCAAAGGCCAAACAGGAAGGCCAACTCTTGCGAGTCACCCTCGCTGACAGTACCCTAGAGAGGATGGTGGCCCTCGGAGCCGAGCTCCCAGTCGCGACATGCGACGCCATTCTCCAGGTGCTCCGCAGAACGCGAATGTCTTTACTTGGGCCTTGAGGACATCCCTAGGGTTGCACGAGAGACTATCAAGCATCACCTCACCCTGCGAAGCAATGCATCGCCTAAGAAGCAAAGTTGCGCTACATATCGGTGGAGCAATTAGAAGCAGCCAAGAAGGAGATCGCCAAGCTCCTAAAAGCGGGAGTGATATGCCAAATCAAACACTCCGAGTGGCTAGCCAACCATGTCCTCGTATCAAAGAGCTCAGGCTATTGGTAAATGTGTGTCGACTTCACCGACCTCAACAAGGCGTCGCCAAAGGATGATTTTCCTTTGCCCCGCATCGATCAGCTCATGGATGCCACTTCGGGCTGCGAGCTAATGAGCTTCCTTGACGTCTACTCTGACTACCATCAAATATTCATGACAAAGGAAGATGAACTCAAAATGACATTCATTACCCCCTCGGCACTTACTGCTACACCCACATAGCCTTCGACCTCAAGAATGCGGGTGCCACATTCACTCGGATCGTCACTAAAGTCCTCGCTAATCAGCTCGGCCGCAACGTAGAAGCATACAGGGACAACATAGTGGTCAAAATCAGATTCGGTGCCTCGCACACGGTGGACTTGTAGGAAATATTTACCAACTTGCGAGCAGATGGAATCAAGCTCAACCTAAACAAATGCGCCTTCGGCGTCAAGGCCGGCAAACTCTTGGGTTTTCTCGTATCCGAGAGAGGCATCGAGTCCACCCCGGAAAAAATAAAAGTCATTCAGGAGATGACCCCCTGCAACTCCCAGGAAGTACAAAAGCTGACAGGCCACCTCGCAACCCTCAGCAGGTTCTTGTCCCGCTCGGCGGAGTGGACAATGCCGTTCCACAAGACACTCCGAGGAGCGTAGACATTCAGATGGACCGAAGAGTGCTAGTGCACATTGGTAGAATCTCCTCATGTTCCTCGCAGCTTCCTCCTTCACTGTCAGCGTAGTCCTCGTCCAAGAAGACAACGGACAGCGCCTGATGTATTATGTCTCGAAAGCCCTCCAAGGGGCCAGAGCTCGATACACCGAGCTAGAGAAGTTGGCGTACGCCTTCCTCATGGACTCACATAAACTCCGACACTACTTCTTGGGACACGCCATCATAATCCCCACGTCTTACCCTCTAGCGCTTATGCTGCGGAATAAGGATGCCTCGGGACGCGTAGGCAAGTGGGCGGCCGAGCTGGCACCATTCGACATCATCTTCGCCACAAGCATAGTAATCAAGTTGCAGGCCTTGGCCGACTTCGTCGTCTAATGGACCCCGCAAGCACATGACCATACACCAAGCGAGATCGAAGCACCATGAATAATATACATCGACGGGTTGTAGTGCGCAGCAGGGGCCGGCGCTGCGGCCATCTTGGCCGCACCAGATGGTCGAAGTGTATCCCACGCCGCACGCCTCAACTTCCTAACAACCAACTATGCATCTGAGTATGTGGCACTGCTGCTAGGTCTGCGAAAGGCAAAATCACTAGGCGCGAAAGCGCATAATAATTAAAAGCAACTCCCGCCTCGTTGCATGCCAATTCGACAAATCATTCACGATAAGAGATCTAGAGATGTCCAGATACCTAGCAGTGGTTAAAGCATTTCCACAGCATTACAGTCCAAAACATCCCTCGAAGCAGCTCGGACGAGCCCCCCACCAAAAGTGCTATACTAAATACTGGGCGTGCCCTCAACGGCCTCGGAAGCACCAAGGGCTGCCCCGAAAGCACCAGGGGCTCGAGCAAAGCGACTCATTTCGCACATGCTCTGAGTCGATCTGCTCTTGAATCTCCGCATAGCCGCGGTGAATACCCTCCTCGAGCGCGCGAGACAGCGTCAGGGTCTATGCGAAGTGCATCTTCGTCAACCAAATTATATTTATACATTAATGAGCAAGGAGGAAAAGATTGTACAAATTTACCCGAGCGTAGTTTACCTGACCTGAACATCCGATGTGTAGGCATGCTTTCGAAGAGCCGCTCCCCAACGACAGGGCGGTGAAGCGAGCCACCTCCTCTCACACAACGGCCGCACTAGCACTAACCATGAAATTGTTGGTGCACAGCGGGCCATAATGGCGGCCTTGGAGGCGCCAGCAACCGGGGCCACCTCCTCCCAAATCCCTTGATCTTTGGAGCTCGCCCCGACCCTACCGTCGTCAGTCGCCTTGACCCCCCACGCCGTCGAACCACCACCCTCGCCATTCCTGTCACTCACGGTAAAAAAGGAAAAAAAATAAAAAGAAAAAAGAGTCGGTACAACAGCGACGACCAGAAGAAACGCAACAAGAACCTACCAATCACATCCTGAGTGGCGACGAGATCCCCCACCAGAGTATCCTCGGACCCCTGACCGTACACATTCGAAGGAGTAGGCTCACCATGCGAAATGAGCCAGACATCCTAGCCGCTCCGGTGCCCATGGTAATGGGCACCGAAAGGAATCGTCCGCGCACCCGAGGAAGAGCCCGTCGAGCTCACATGCTCGACTCGCCCCACGGGACCACACGCCAATCATCCATTGACACGTGGGCCCTAACCGAAGACACGATTATGTTCCATTATACCGCACAGCGCCCGAACAAACGCCGTCAGAACACGAAACCAGAGCAGGCGCCATCAAGACCGCCGACGAACCAGTCGAAGGTGGCTCGGGGTTTTCGACAAGCAGAAGCACAAGTGGTTCCACTATAGCAAGAGCGAACCAAGGAGTAACACGCTGTGGGGGTGGCGAAAAAATGCTTCGCTAGGTTGAAGGGGACGGTGTGCCTGGACTCTTTGGGAAAGACGACGCGGCTTCAGCCTTGACGAAGCAGGACCTCGACTGCGAGAGGCTTGTCATGGGGGCGGCCCCACCGGCCCCAACAACCCAGTGAAGTCCGCAGGACATACCCTGCAACCCACGAGCACGGAGGTCCTTCGCCCGGGGCACGGGGTCCCTTTAGGGATGCTCCGGGACGGACCCGGAGCCCCCGAAGTCCCAAGAGGCCCAAACCAGCAGGCTCTCCGGGACCACCTTAGGGATGGATCGAAGCCATTCCGAAGGGTCCCCAGGGCACCGTGGGGCCCGAAGCAGTAGACCCTCCGGGGCCACCTCAGGGAAGGTCCGAAGCCGTCCCGAAGGTTCCCCGGGGCACCGCGAGGCCCGAGGCAGCAAGGCCTCCGGGACCACCTCGGGGGAGCCGGAGAGGGCCCGTGGCTGATTCTTTCTCCCGAGGATCCTCCGGTCCCTTCGAGTATACCAAGTGTCCCCTCTTTTACTGTTTAGTCCTCTTTTTTGGCTACAACAATGTGCGAGGAAGCTAATATGAACGCAAGTTGCAGGTCATGTAATAGGGTAACCGAGCCTCATGCTTGTGAGCTAGTCGTAGCGGCCCATGGACTGGAATCCATCCCTAGTTATCGACATTCAAAGGAGATTTTTGAGGAGTTAGGAGGAGAAATACCTTTCAATATTGATGAACAATTAAGAGCTGTCCAACACATTGGGATATGTTAGACTATATTTGGACTATTAGTCTATATTTGACTTACGCTTATCTTGGGCCTCCCTTCCTATTCTCCCGGGATTCTTATTTCTATAAGCCAGTGGTTGAGATATGGAAGGCTTGCGCCTATATATGCAGCCCTCTGGTTATCAATCGATTATTGTGTGATTTGTTTCCTCTTTCATGGTATCACGACGGTCGCTCCTGTGACCTCCCTCTACCACTTCCGCTCCTAAAATCTAGCAGCCGCCATGGTCGGTGTCCTCCCACTCGAGGAACTCGAACGCTAGCGCCAGGAGACCGAGCGCCAGCGCAATGATGAGGCCAGCGCATCATGGAGGAAGAACGCTAGCGCGTCGCGGCTGAAGCCGCCATCGCCGTTGATCTTCACGCGCAGGCGGTCTCCGTCGCCAACATCCGATCGCTTGTCCCCATTGTCCTCGACCTCGCATCCTCGAGTTACTCCAAGTGGCGCGGCCTCCACCTCGTCACGCTCGGGAAGTACACGCTCACCGAGCACGTCCTCTTCGACGACGCCTACCTCGACTGCGCGCCATGGCAGCGCATGGACTGCGTCGTCCTCTCATGGTTGTACGACACCATATCCACTTGCCTCCTCGAGATCATCATGATTCCCAAGACCACCGCCCGCGCCGTCTGGTTGGCCCTTGAGGACCAGTTTATAGGCAACAAGGAGACCCATGCGTTGCTCCTTGACGTTGAGTTCCGCACTCTCATTCAAGGTGATCTCAATATCTCCGATTATTGCCATAAGCTGAAGAACATGGTCGATCTCCTCGGCGACCTTGGCGAGCCTGTTCCGGACCGCACTCTCGTTTGTCCGTCCTACGCGGCCTCAACGACAATTACTCCCACATGGTGTCCCTCCTGAAATGGCAGAAGTCATTTCCATCCTTCGTCGACGTCCGCAACGACCTCTTGTTGGAGGAGCTCACGATGGCATCTTCCTCCACGCGGCCGGTGGCGGAGCTCCGCTCCCGGTCGCCGCGATGGTGGCGCGCGAACCTTGCACCTCTCACCACGGGCGGTGGCAACCACCCGAACAACCGCCGCCATCGCAAAAACTAGAACGGTTCTGGCGGTGGATCATTTGGTACCCATCCTTGTGGACCCGCGCCAGGCGCAGGCGGTGCTGCGGGCAGTGTCATGCCTGGCGTGTGGCCCTCGTTCTTCATTCTGTGGACCGGGAAGGTGCAAGTGTGGCCCCACAGCCTGCCTTATTCATCTGCAGCGCCCCCTAAGCATCCTGCGCGCGGCGCCGCAAGAACCACGCACGCCGCCCGACGCGTTCTACGCTGCACGCGCTATCTGGCGTGCCCCTGCCCATGAGCTACCCCGGCATGGTGGACGCCGGGCCCTACCTGCAGCAGCGCAACACCATCCCCCACACCGCAACACCCCTCCTAGGATCAGGCTGCTTTGGCGAACGCGTTCAACACAATGACGCTCACGCCACCCCCCACTGGTGAATGGTATATGGACTCCGGTGCCACCTCTCACATGACATCCGATGCCGGTAACCTTTCCGCCTCTTCTCCTATTTCTCGTTCTACTCCATCAAATGTCATTGTCGGTAACGTGTCCCTGTTGCCCATTACCTCCACCGGCTCCACTCATATTCCTAGCATTCATGGTCCTCTTCACCTCTGGAACATCCTTGTTACCCCTCAAATTATTAAGAATTTGATCTCTGTTCGTCAATTCACAACTGATAATAATTGTTCCGTTGAATTTGACCCCTATGGTCTTTCTGTGAAGGACCTTCGCACCAGGAGCGTGATCGCCAGGTGCAATAGCACTGGTTCCCTCTACCCGTTGTTGTCGTGTCCGTCCAGTCCGCAGGCCCTCACCGTCATCACCACCACTCTTTGGCATCACCGCCTCGGTCATCCTGATGACGTGGCACTCTCCAAATTAGCTCGCAGCTCCGCTATCACTTGTAATAATGGTGCAACAGAGTCTGTTTGCCATGCTTGTCAACTTGGTCATCACATTCGTTTTCCTTTTGCTACCTCTAGCTCTCGTGCTCTCAAGAATTTTGATTTAATACATTGTGATCTTTGGACCTCCCCTGTTCCTGGTGTCTCTGGTTACAAGTATTATCTTGTCATTCTTGATTATTGCTCCCACTTCCTCTGGACTTTTCCTTTGCATTTAAAGTCGGATACTTTTCCCACAATATCACATTTTTTGCTTACATCCAGACTCAATTTGGGTGCTCCATTAAAAGTGTGCAATGCGATAATGTCCATGAGTTTGACAACTCATCTGCCCGCCACTTTTTCCTCACCCACGGCGTTGCACTCCACATGTCGTGTCCATATACATCTCAGCAAAATGGAAAGGTCGAGTGTGTCATTCGTACCACCAATAACATCATTCGTTCCCTCCTATTCCAAGCAAGCATACCTCCTTCTTACTGGGTCGAAGCCCTCCATGCCTCCACTTACCTCTTGAACCGCCACCCAACCAAAACACTTAGCTTCCTCACACCATACTTTGCCCTTTACGGCATTCATCCTTCCTATGATCATCTTCATGTTTTTGGTTGTCGATGCTACCCCAACCTTTCTTCCACGGCTACACATAAGCTTTCCCCTCGCTCCACTTTGTGCGTCTTCCTTGGCTATCCCTCAAAACACAAAGGTTATCGGTGTCTTGATTTGTCATCCAACCGGATCATCAACTCCCGGCATGTCACATTTGATGAGGCCTCTTTTCCATTTGCTACTAACGCGGACTTGCCGCTTTCTAACTTTGATTTTCTGTCAGAGATGCACTCCTCGCCGCTACCCATTGGGCGCGTTCCTCTGCAGGTACTACAGGCGCCACGGCATCCAGCGGCTCAGCTGGCCCTATTGTCCCAAGTAGCTCTCTGCCGTGGGTTGCTGCCAGCAATACTGGCGGACCTGATTCGGCGCCATGGCCATTTTTGCCCGGCCACTTGGCCCCCTCCAGCCGGTGCTTCCTGGACTATGTCCCGCCGCGCAGCCTGCTCGTGTGCCTGGCTCCTCTGCCTCCGCCGGTCCATACGGGCCCGGCACGGCTGGTGTTTCTCCCGGTTCGGCTGGTGGCTCCCATGGCTCCCTGACGAGCCTCCCGGGGCCCAGCGCGAGCCTGAGGCAGACGCTGCACAGTTGTCGCATGCGTCCAACCCCGACATCCCGAGCACCCAGCACGGTGCCTCCTCTGGTTCGGCTGCCCCTGTTGACACCAGCCGAACCGGTCTGAAGCAAGTTGTCTCCATTCCCCTTTGACCAATGAACACCGCATGGTCACTCGTGGAAAGACCGGTTTTCGTCTTCCGGTGATCGCATGAATCTTCATGCCTCCACCCTCTCGCCGCTCTCGAAGATGTACCATGGAGCCTTGTCTGATCCTAATGGGCGAGCTGCCATGATTGAGGAATTCGAGGCCCTTCAGGCAAACAATACCTGGGATCTCATCCCTCATCCTCCTGGCGCCAACATCGTTACAGGCAAGTGGGTTTTTCATCATAAGCTTCGGCCGGATGATTCACTTGATCGATACAAGGCCCGCTGGGTACTTCGCGGCTTCACCCAACGGCCCGATGTCGATTTTGATGAGACTTTCAGTCCTGTGGTCAAGCATGCCACTGTTTGCACAGTTCTCACATTGGCTCTCTCCCGCGACTGGCCGGTTCATCAACTTGATGTGAAAAATGCCTTTCTACATGGCACTATTTCAGAGACAGTCTACTGTGTGCAACCGTCTGGTTTTGTTGATTCTACCAGGCCTGATCATGTGTGTCGCCTGAACAAGTCTCTTTATGGATTGAAGCAAGCACCTCAAGCGTGGTATGATCGGTTTGCCTCTCACCTTATATCCCTTGGCTTTGTGGAGGCCAAGTCCGACACATCCATGTTTGTCTTTCGTCGGGGGATGGACACAGTTTATTTGCTCCTGTACGTCGATGACATTGTCCTGACTGCCTCATCCGTGGATCTTCTTCGCCGCACTATCTCAGCCCTTCAGCAGGAGTTTGCCATGAAGGACCTTGGGCCGCTACACTATTTTCTGGGTATTTCAGTCAGCCGCCACGATGGAGCTCTCTTCCTCTCACATCGACAGTATATCCTGGACATATTGGAGCGTGCTGGGATGTCCACGTGCAAACCTTGCAACACACTCGTGGATACACATGCCAAGCTCTCTGGTGATGGTGCCCCTATGGATGATCCAACCCACTATCGCAGTCTTGCTGGTGCACTGCAGTACTTGACTTTCACCCGTCCGGACATTGCATATGATGTGCAGCAAGCATGCCTATTCATGCATGACCCTCGTAAGCCTCATCTCGCTTTGGTGAAACGCATCCTCCGGTATCTCCAGAGCACTATTGAGCATGGTCTAGTGCTTCACCGGACTTCTACTGCTGACCTAGTTGTCTACTCTGACGCTGATTGAGCGGGCTGTCCTGATACACGCAAGTACACCTCGGGCTATGGTGTTTTTCTTGGTGACAATCTCATCTCCTGGTCGTCTAAGCGACAACATACTGTCTCACGATCCAGTGCCGAAGCATAGTACCGTGTTGTGGCCAATGGTGTTGCAGAAGCTAGTTCGTTGCGCCAGTTGCTGATGGAGTTACACAGTCCTCTCCGGCGTGCCACTCTAGTTTATTGTGACAATGTCAGCGCCGTCTACCTCTCCAGCAATCATGCTCAACATCAGCGTACCGAGCATGTGGAGATCGACTTGCACTTCGTCCGTGAACGTGTTGCTCTTGGTGACATCCATGTCTTACACGTTCCGACGTCATCCCAATATGCTGACATCTTCACCAAGGGATTACCTACGTCCGTCTTCCAAGAGTTTCGGTCCAGTCTTGAACGTTCGACCTTCTGCCGTTTCGACTGCGGGGGCGTGTTAGACTATATTTGGACTATTAGTCTATATTTGGTTTACGCTTATCTTGGGCCTCCCTTCCTATTCTCCCGGGATTCTTATTTCTATAAGCGGTGGTTAAGATATGGAAGGCTTGCGCCTATATATGCAACCCTCTGGTTATCAATCGATTATTGCGTGATTTGTTTCCGCTTTCATGGTATCAGCGACGGTCGCTCCTGTGACCTCCCTCTACCGCTTCCGCTCCTAAAATCTAGCAGCCGCCATGGCTGGTGTCCTCCCACCCGAGGAACTCGAACGACAGCGCCAGGGGACCGAGCGCCAGTGCAACAATGAGGCCAGCATCCGTGCCGAGGCCGAGCGTCGCCGCACCACGGAGGAAGAACGCCAGCGCGTCGCGGCTGAAGCCGACGCCGCCGTCGTCGTTGCTCTTCACGCGCAGGCGGTCTACGTCTCCAACATCCGGTCGCTCATCCCCATCGTCCTCAACCTCGCGTCCTCGAGTTACTCCAAGTGGCGCGGCCTCCACCTCGTCACGCTTGGGAAGTACACGCTCACCGAGCACGTCCTCTTCGGCGACGCCTACCTCGACTGCGCGCCATGGCAGGGCATGGACTGCGTCATCCTCTCATGGTTGTACGGCACCATATCCACTGGCTCCTCGAGATCGTCATGATTCCCAAGACCACCGTCCGCTTTCAGGATATCTCAGCCCATATCTGACAAATGCTCGAACAAGGCGAAGGATTCAACTATTGATGTTATCGCCATTGAGGCGCTTGTAGGCAAACCCATAGAGTCTGCATCTTCTGTTATCCAACTATCAGTAGAGAAATCATCAATCACGCTATCACCCATGAAGAAATCATCAAAGTTACTGCCAGCCTCAGCCGCCCTAACACCAGTTGATGGTGGCTCGTCTCAGGTTTTGCCAACCTTCGAAGGAGTTCCCGTCTTATCACCAAAGTAAAACGGAGAAAAGGTAATGTGGAGGAAAACACAAATTATGCATTGACATTGATGAAGAATTTAGGCATCATTGGGAAAGATAATGAGATAGATGAAAATGCCATAGATGAATTCATTGAAGCTCTTCAAGGGTTCATGTTAGGATGCCCTAATAATGCCTCATAGGATGTTGTTGCTAAATGTTTTAGGAAAGAATAATTATGTCCAGTGTGTAGTAGGTGATTTTAGGTGACTTAGGTGTTCTCAAGTTATTTATTTAGTTTTTCCTTCGTGTTTGGTTTTAGGTGACTAGGTGATGTCAAGTTGTTTAGTTTAGTTTAGTGTTTTTTTTGTGGTGCTTGTAACGCTTCTTCGCTTAATGAAATTAAATGCAGTTCTTCTGCATTTGGTTAAAGAGAGAGAGAGAGAGAGAGAGAGAGAGTCGAATACTAGTTTGGTTGGAGATTGTAGAAACAGACGATGTTTTTGAGACATGCACACGCAGCCGGTAGAGTTCACAACGGATCTGTCGTGGAGAAGTCTTTAACTTCGACATTCAGAAGCAAAAAAGAAAAAAAAAACTGCAAACTGGTACAACACGATGTCAAAAGTGAGAGAACGAGGGGACCGTGATGGAAGAAAGATGAGGTTCAAGTTCGGTATACACTGCCGTTGTAACTAATATGCTGTTTAGTCATTTGCCCTTGTATTTCCCTGTTCTGTTCTGGGACAAATAGAGAGCAGACAAAGCCTAAGAGCTTTTAGGGGACCATAGACAATGAATCGGCATTACATCAATTAAATCATCAAGTAATAAGAACTGTTAGTATTTCAAAGGCCTAGAATTTCAGAGGTGTTGTAGGTACACAAGGCCTAAGAGCACACAGCATGCTGAAGTGAACTAAACTGAGTTCTCCACAAAGATTAATTCAGTCAGAGACGAGTGTAGGTCTTTCTGACTGCCGATTCAGTGTTTTCATCAATTAAATCATTAACCAATACGCAACTGTAACCAGCCGCGCGATCTGAGTGTGCATAATTTTTTCAGGTCAGCAAATGAATCGTCATCAAAGGCAAGAGACAGGAACTCCGCAGAACAAATATATCCAATCAAAAGTCAACATTGCACACCCAAGTAGAGCCACACTAACACATAACACAATCTCCTAATTAACCTAGAATTACAAACCAAATCTCGCAATAACGAAATGTAAAGGAGCCAAATATATGAACCAACGAATCATCACGGTCACGCGGCGTTAACCACGAGCTTCATCCCGAGGTTGCAGTGCCCGAAGCGGGTGCAGATGAAGAAGTTGTCCCCCCTGGCGAGCTTGACGCTGTCACCGCCGGACGTGTAGGTCCTCGACCCCGGCGGCGTGGTGCAGCCGTTGTACCCGTCCTCGTCGACGGCCACCACGTTGTGCACCCACGGGATGTACCTGAACACTGCAACCAAACAGTTTCTATACGCAGGTTGGAATGGGGACGCTTCACTCAGTACTAACTATGCAATTCCAACCAAATGCACATGATAATGCTCAAGATGTATGCAGCGTTAATTAGCTTTACCGAGGACGTCCCCGGCGTGGAACTGCTTCCCGTTGGGCCAGCTCGCGCTACTGAAGGACCAGCCGTTGCCGTCCCCGACGTAGTAGGTGGCGGCACTGGCGACACTGACACCACAGCCGGCAAGGCAGCAGCACACGACGGCGAATGCGACGGCCATGGCGCCTCGCCCTGCACTGCCTCTTCCCCGAGCCATCTCACTACTCACTGTCATTCACTATACTAGTTACGAGTATTGGAATTTTGAAGTAAGGGGAGAAATTTCTGCACTTGATTGACACAAAACGAACTGGTGAAATAGAACAACCAGGAATGGGAGTGTAGTGTGGCTGGTTGCCTTGCCTGGGAAGCACAAAGTCTGATGCGATCAATGTTGTGCAGAGGAGGACGAGATGTGGGGCAAAAGGCTGTAATGTATAGCTTCAATGCAGCATAGGACGCAAGTCCGTGATCACATGACCGGCCAGCCAGACAAGCGCATCCCGCTGCAATGCAGACAACAAAATCGCTTTTTAAAAGATCACTCCTTGTAGTTGTAAGTTAGAGTAGGAGGGGGAGGGGTGCGGCGCAGAAAACACTAGCTCGGGCGCAAGGGCAATCGGGGAATGGCGCAAGGGCTGGATGAGGGGAGTGCGGCGCGTGGCTCAGGGGAGGTGCGGAGCAGCGGAGACGTGGTGTGCGGTGCAGGGTATTGGTGCAGAAAACCCTACCTCGGGTGCAACAGCGACTGGGGAATGGCGCTCGGGTCGGAAGAGGGGAGCGTGTCGTGGTGGGGGTGCGAAATGAGAGAGAGTTCGATTGGTTTTTGTAACATCAAAAAAAAAAAATCAAACTTAGGATATTTGTACTGATAATAAATGAGAAAATATTTTGAGCATGTTTTTAAAAATTTCTCAAATCAAATACTGCATTTGCATACAAACAGTAGCCTTAAAAGAATTTTCAAGAAAAATACAAAATAAATAAAATTTTGAAAAAAATTTACACAAGCAAGCATACTGTGTTAGGAACATCAACAAAACATTTCATAATTTTTGGAGCTCGTCTGCGATATTTAGAAACTCCTTCAACTCTCGGCCTTTTCTGGCAATTTTCAAACCAATCCCATTTTCCCGCCACCTTAATGGGCTGAAAGCCCAATGCGGCCCAACTCGTCTGCACTAGCCAGCTTACCAGCAAGCCCGCTCTCCCTCTCGCTGACATCGCGGCCCTACCTGTCAGATGGCTTCTCCCACCTAACTGCGCCTCTGAGCGCCAGCGCGCTCATGCTCGTTTCGCCGCTCGCCCACGGGAAACGATCACTACCCACCGTTTTGGAGATCAATTGCCCCCATCGCCACCACACTGTGCTCCGCATCACACCACCGCGCCAACTCCCGTTGCGTTGCTAGGGTGCCATCACTGTCGCAAATTTTCTCACGCGCACGCCGCTCTAACCACCATCTCGTGTCATTTCCAACGGTGCAGAAGCAGCACAATGGCGTCGTCGTCTTCCTCAGCCCGACTCGTTCCATTTTTGTGCAAACTCAAGTTTATCACTCCCTAGTTTCGCGGGAACGTGCGCGTCATTCTCAACTCTGGTGAGTGTGCCACCCCACCATTGCCGTTCTGGTGAGCTTCTCCTCCCACGATGAGCGTGTCATTTTGCCCCTTGAGCTTCACTCATCCCATCTCTTTACTTAATGTCGCTTCTTGGACTCCGTAGCATGATCGCACCACCTTTGTCTCCATCGCGTACCCAGATCCAAGCCACTGAGTTCTTGCCTCTTCGGTGAGTTTGAGCTCAATCTGAGCGTGTCACAACGTGTTTCACTCCCTAGTCATGTTGTTCCGCTGGTTAACATTGTCCATGTCGCAGAGAATCAAGCCCCCCCCCGCCATCTTCCCCAAATTCGGCCGCCACTACCATTCTCCATCGTTTCTCGTAGACCGGTGAGTCCTCGTCCGATTCCCTTCATCTTTACCATCTTCAGCATGTTAGTGAGCTACTACACACCTTCTTGTAGCACCTTCAACACCGAAACACGTCGTCACTGTGAATCTCTCCATCGCTGCCACTGCCATTGACATTCTCCCCTCTCCAGTGAGCCCCTAACCTCATCAAGGTCATCTTCCTGATCCTTGTGCCCGTTTCAGCCTGAATCCACCGAGGAACTTCGTCCCTGTGAGGCTTGCTGCCGCCCCCTCTTTTCTTCATTGTCCGGGCGCCACACGCCTTCCCAGACTTCATCAACACCCCACGGGTGATTGTGGTGAGCCCCTGAGGATGATGCACCATTTAGTTTGCCACGGTCGAGTAGGTTGCACCGTTACTCTCATAGCCGTCCATGGCACCACTGAAGAATCTAGACCTGCTATTATGAGTTAATGGAGTATTTTAGTAATTAAGGATAAATATATTTGTGAGACTAATATTTTAATTGTAAAGATGTGTGTCATCGAGCTTCAAGAGGATGCTCAAGGCAAAAGGTATGACTAGCTAGGGCTAAGGATGTTTTCTGAGTCTTTTACCGGTCTTGGTGTTTGGTTGGAGACCGAATTACTAGTATAGATTGCCGTACTATTAAGAGGGGTTTTGACTAGTAGCTTCAGTTTGTCATGTGTTGATAGCTCGTCTTGCTTACTCTAGCTCTCGTTAGCATGTTGCCAATAATTGCGAATATATTTTGCAAATAGTTGAGGCTCATGTATAATCCTTGTAGAATGTGACTTTAGCTTGCAAATGAGTTTTGTAAATGGTTTAAGTACATGTATCTTATTCCTTCTGCATTGATTTTAAAAGTTGGCAAATATATTTTGTAACTTGTTGAGAATCTTGCATTCATCCCTTGTGTGCATCTTGTGTCAATTGGAAAATTTGTTTTGTAAATTGAGTTGAAGCAAGGTGTGTAACCTGCTTTCAGTCTTATTGACAATGGGCGGTCTGACCGACCATGTCAGTCGGTCTAACCGGTGGGGTATTGGTCTGACCGTCATGTGTTGGTCGGTCTGACTGGTCATTGGTCAGCGGTAAGACTGCTTGTTTCGTGCGATATGTTTTTTTCTTGAGAGGGCCAGTTTTGGAAGTGGTAGTACCACCCTATGTGAACAAAACTACCGCATTTCTTCAGTGGTATTACCGCAACACGGTAGTACAAATCTTTTGTTGGCAGTTCATTTTTCCCAGAAGAGTTGATTTTTTAGTTTTGGACCTTTCTCTCTTGAGCGGTCTGACCGCCCCTCTGACGGTCTGACCGACACTTGTGAGGGTTGTCGACCCGGCAGTGCATCTAACGAATAGTTTTATTGCCGTTGGAGCTAGGGCGGTCTAACCGACCATTGATTGGCGGTCTGACCGGTTTTCTCTAATTTTCTAAAGATACTCTTCCAATAGCTAGTTTTCTTTGTGTAGGTATAAATACCCCCTTATGGTCAATTATGGAAGAGTTGCTGGTGTCATATTCATTCCCTTGAGTAAAAAGCAAGCCCTCTACTCTCTTTTATGCATGTGTTGCACTTAGTGAGTTTAGAGAGCAAACCCTAAGTGTATGTGTTGCATTACGTAGTGGATTGTGTATCCACTTGAGCTTAGATACTTGATTTGTTCAAGTGAGCATCTTCGGCTTATTACTCTAGATGGTTGCCGACGCCTAGACGGCTTGGAGGTGTTGCGCCGGTGAGCTTCTCAAATAAGATTGTGAGAAGACCCGGATGGTTGTGAGTGGTTTGGTGCTCGCCATCTCCGGAGTGGAGGGAGAGCAACCCCGAGTGGATCAAGATGTTGTTTCGTGGGAGCCTGTCTAAGTGGTCGGACTTACCTCGGAGGTGTTGGCTAAATTTGTGGAGCCGGTATAATGTGGTTGGGCTTACCTCAACGTGGATTATGGGAGACCGGTAAGTCTCCGAACACCACGGTAAAATATTATTGTGCCATTGTCATTTGCTTTCTTGTGTTTTACTTTGTGTAATTTATATTCCTTTTATTAAATTGCTTGCATGCCTTTGGATGATCGCTATCATTATCAATAGTCTTAGAATTGTTGGTGCACTTAGTAAAGACTAGTTAATTTAGACTTTAATTGAGCAAAACTGAATTGAGTCACAATTTCGCATAAAACTCAATTTTTGCCCAAAGTTTTAAAATTAGTCTATTCACCACTCTAGTTAGCCTCATCTTACAACCATGACTCACTCAACCCTAGGTCCCCATGCGTATTTCACACTCCGGTAGCTATTAGAAAGCTATGAAGATCAATATACCAAGATGCTGGAAGACTAGTATTGAATCCAATTAAACCCTAAGCAATATAACAAAATCAACTAAGATTACCAAGACTCACAAAGACGGGCGATTCGACTGTTATACTCAACCGGTCGGACCGATTGTCGCGGCGATCGACCGGCGTTGTCTTTGGCGGTCGGACCGCTCAAAATCGGTCGGACCGGTGATGACTGGCGGTCCGACCGGCCGACACCAAGATGCGACCGCAACAAGAAAATCACCCGATGACGGTTGCAATTAGGTGAAACTTTTGATTCTCAACTCCAATCTTTATGAAACTTTGCACACACCTTCTATATGCTATTGAGAACCTATTCCAATCGAATATTATGATAATTCTTGGAACGATCTTGAGCAATTGCCAATTGATTAACGAAGGTCTAAAACCGGCAAGAACGAAAACTTGATCATAAAGCTTGTTCGTGAGAGATTGATGATCAAGATGATGCTAGATAGATTCACACATATCACACAAGCTAATTCACGTGAAAGAATCAATCACAAACTCGCGGATCAAAGAAAGCCCTAAAATCACCAAATTGAAAGCAAGAACGAAAAGAGACTTATCTCAAGCAAACCTTGCATAGATTGATTTCGTGATTGAAGCTGGATTACATCCACACCATCATGGATCAGTGGACAATCAAGGATCACGAAATTCACCACAAACCATCAAGAGCCCTTGCCTCCACCTCAACTCCCTAAAGACAATTAGGTTTTGAAACATAAAAAGCGAGAGAGCGAGAGGTGCGAGCCACCATCTCCTCCTATTTATAGTGGAGGCCTAAAACTCTTAGGGTTTGACTCTCTTGGGCTCCGTTAAGGCCCACTAACAAGCGGGTCACACACGCACGCTTGCGCTGGCGCCGTCTTTAACCTTTTGACCTAAACCGCTTCACCATGCGCCATGGATTCGCCAATAGGTCACCCTTGTCCATCTTGTGTCACGCTTGAGTCGTTGACCTCGCCGACATCGCCGATCGCTCGACCTCAACTCTTCAAGTCTAGTCCCGATTCTCCTCGCCGTGACCGTCGTTGACCACCAAGCTACCCGCACAACCACGGATAAGAAAACACGATTCGGGAACAAGTTCTTCACAACTTGACCCATGTTAGTCAAAACATGCATCATGCAAATCATATGCCATGAAACCAATGACTTTGACCTAACAAAACAACATCGCCACGGTTGGTCGTCGTTCAAGTAGAAACCGGTCGACCGCTCCAGGGTGAGCGGTCGGACGCCTTGGCGGTCGGACCGCTCCACAATGAGCGGCCGGACCGCCTGGGACTTAGCCGAAATTCATACTCCCAAATTCAAACCTTCTCGGAAATTAAAACGAATAGAACTTCTTCTTGGAGACTCAAAATTATGAGACCAAGTGCATTGGGATCCCCACTTGCCTACAACACCTATTTTTGGCCCACTGTTTTGAACACTTTTAGGTCACCGCCGGTCCGACCGCCCCATGGCCGGCCCGACCGATTTGGGACCGGTCGGATCAGCCGTGCAAGGACCGGTCGGACCGCCGCCCGAATACTTGTAGCTTTGTCGAAAACACGTGAAACTACAAACCGTAAACGCCATTGCCAATTGTCACATCATCCTAAGATCTGTAACATATTCCCATGAATTCCACATGGACCTTTCTCTCTTGAGCGGTCTGACCGCCCCTCTGACGGTCTGACCGACACTTGTGAGGGTTGTCGACCCGGCAGTGCATCTAACGAATAGTTTTATTGCCGTTGGAGCTAGGGCGGTCTAACCGACCATTGATTGGCGGTCTGACCGGTTTTCTCTAATTTTCTAAAGATACTCTTCCAATAGCTAGTTTTCTTTGTGTAGGTATAAATACCCCCTTATGGTCAATTATGGAAGAGTTGCTGGTGTCAT
Source organism: Hsuehochloa calcarea (assembly GCA_036346395.1). Taxonomy (NCBI): domain Eukaryota; kingdom Viridiplantae; phylum Streptophyta; class Magnoliopsida; order Poales; family Poaceae; genus Hsuehochloa; species Hsuehochloa calcarea. The sequence continues at coordinate 17,318,239 of CM070597.1, read as the reverse complement.
ATTCATTCCCTTGAGCAAAAAGCAAGTCCTCTACTCTCTTTTATGCATGTGTTGCACTTAGTGAGTTTAGAGAGCAAACCCTAAGTGTATGTGTTGCATTACGTAGTGGATTGTGTATCCACTTGAGCTTAGATACTTGATTTGTTCAAGTGAGCATCTTCGGCTTATTACTCTAGATGGTTGCCGACGCCTAGACGGCTTGGAGGTGTTACGCCGGTGAGCTTCTCAAATAAGATTGTGAGAAGACCCGGATGGTTGTGAGTGGTTTGGTGCTCGCCATCTCCGGAGTGGAGGGAGAGCAACCCCGAGTGGATCAAGGTGTTGTTTCGTGGGAGCCTGTCTAAGTGGTCGGACTTACCTCGGAGGTGTTGGCTAAATTTGTGGAGCTGGTATAATGTGGTTGGGCTTACCTCAACGTGGATTATGGGAGACCGGTAAGTCTCCGAACACCACGGTAAAATATTATTGTGCCATTGTCATTTGCTTTCTTGTGTTTTACTTTGTGTAATTTATATTCCTTTTATTAAATTGCTTGCATGCCTTTGGATGATCGCTATCATTATGAATAGTCTTAGAATTGTTGGTGCACTTAGTAAAGACTAGTTAATTTAGACTTTAATTGAGCAAAACTGAATTGAGTCACAATTTCGCATAAAACTCAATTTTTGCCCAAAGTTTTTAAATTCGTCTATTCACCACTCTAGTTAGCCTCCTCGATCTTACAACCACTGTGGAAAACACCGCTGACTCACCTTCGACGACCCTAGGTCCCCATGCGTAGCCCGTTAGCATCACCTAGAACATTGAGTCTAGTACACCAAGCCATTAGCCTAGGAGAAGTCTCCTTCGTAAAAGCCACTGTGAGCTCGAGCGCCTTCGCCATCTCTTGCCGGTGTAGTGTCGCTTCCGCCCACCTCCCTTGTCGACACTGCCATTAGGGATGAAAACGGATCGGATAGTTTCCGACCAATCCGGACGGAAACAGATTTGGATTGTCTCAGATCGGATTTTTCTCGGATAATTTTCAAATTGGAAACGAATTCAGATTTTTTGTCGAAACAGAAACGAATACGGTAGGCATGCTATCCGTGAATACGGATACAAATACAGCTTATCTGGATAAGACCAAGTTCGGATATCCAGATTTCACCCCAAAAGAAGAGGATTTCAGCCCAAAAGAGAAAATGAGATTTTAATTGATTTCTGAATTTCAGAAAACACAACAAATCAAATAGCCTTTTAGAAAATAGCAAATAGAGTTAAAAAATTCTAGAACAAATCACAAAAATTCCATGAATTATTTTGAAGTTAATAAAAATTAATTCCAAGTTAAAGTTGGTTTTTATTTTTGCACATAAATTATTTTTAATTTCTAAAAAATAGGAAAGCCTTTTTAAAATTTAGAAATTTCAAGAAATTAATTATTTCTTCATTTTCACTTTAAATCCAATAAAATCCCAAAAATCTTAATAAATTTTATTTTTTACATTGAAAACTAGGAAATTAAAGAATTATCTTTATTTTATTATTTTTTTTTCTTTTTAACCAAGAAAACTTTTTTAAATCTCATAAAATCTAATAAAATAATAACTTTATAATTTTATTTTTGGTAACATACTTTGGGTTGCTACAGTCATTTGTATATAGATTAACCATCCAACCTGATCAATGTTAGTGTGAACTAAGTTTTATGTATGTGATGAACTAAGTGTGAATGTGTGATGACTTGTGACTTTGTGAGTTATAACTTATGAGCTAGATATGGTAAACTAAGTGTTATGTTTGTGATGAACTAGTTAATGCAGCTTACTAGTGCCAATGTTATATGTGGTTGCTGAAAATATGAACAATTCATGAATGTTTGCATCAAATAAACTAATTATATGTTTTCGTTAATTTTTGGCATACAATTTAAGGGGTTTTCATGTTTCAAAAAATATCCACGATCGTGTTCATTTCAATTCGTATTCACTATGTATTCATATTCAATATTATTCAAATCTGTATTCGTATCCGGACTATTCGTATTCGTATCAGGATCCGAAAAAATACAAAAACAAATATAGCAAAGCCATTATTCGTCCATATGCAATCCGTTTTCACCCCTGGCTTCCACCCAAAGCATCGCCATGCAACCCTCTTTCTGTTCTGTCGCTTAACATCGTCGTTCGCCACTGGCGAGCTCACCTTCACGCTCGGCTGCACGCGACACTGGTTCCTACTCTCTTTCTCTCTCTTATAGCGTGCCCCACCAGTGGATTAAGGTTTGATTAGAGCTATTGACTGTAGTTAATGATGAGTCACGGCGGCCCGATCTTCCGATAGGTTCGATTTGGTTCGTCGTGAGGACGTTAACGCTTTGAGGCTTCCGACCAACAGATCGTCACCTCGCAATTCGCTACACCCGCACGCCTGTCGTTATCGACCACGCTTGCATGCGATCGACCTTACCACGAAGGTTATTGTTCCTGCAAGCAATCGAAGCAACTCACAAGAACAAGGTAGATGCAATCAATTGTATTGCGGATATGGATGAAGTTTACAAGTGGGGTTCTCAAACCGATAATCGCGAAACCGCAATTGGCGTAATAATCTAAGAAAACACGCCTAAAACTATGGCGGCTCTCGATATATATAGGGAACGTGAGGAGATCGACCTAGGATTGTGCGGCCGTGGGATGAAGCGCATACAACCGGACTCCGACCTCGCTACGCTTACAAAGTCTTATTAGTTTCCAAAGCGGTGACGCGGCACCTTGTGTTGCGATGTCCGTCGAAGATCCGGTCGTGGGACCGGTCCTAGGGTGGTTTTGAGGAGTCCATGCTATCTTTGGTCGTAGATTGTGTCCAATGAGTACCGTGCTCGCTTTCTTTGGTCGTAGATTGCTCCAATCGAATCAACTAGTCGTAGGTCTTCTTGTAGTGGTCGAGATCTTCTTGCAGTGGTCGAGACCTTCTTGAACCGGTCGTAGTCCTAGATTCCGAGTACAAGTAAATCATCTCCATTAGGCAAGATCATAGAGTTCTCAAATAATACACTCACCCTAGAAACGACTTTACGATCGATTAAGTGACGTGCTCTAGCTCTTGTCATAGGACCATGTAGTTCAAAGACCCAGATCCGGAGGGTCTTGTGTCGTGCGTGTATCCAAGGAGGGATGTCCTCATCATACTCCCCTCTTGAATTGGAGTCGTCCTCGACTCAAGCTCATCTTCTTCTCCCACGATGGTTTCAAATCTGAAATGTTAAATGTGGGCTAACCCCAAAATCTGCAGTAATTCTAATTGATATGCATTATCATTTATCTTCTTAATTATCTTAAACGGTCCTTCACTCTAGGCATCAACTTTGATTTTCTTAATTCTAAACCTATCCTTTCTCAAATGAACCCAAACTAAATCACCGGTTCAAATTTGACAACTTTCCTACCTTTACTTCCAAAGAATCTTATACCTTTCACCATATGCTCTATATTCTTTTAGTGGTTTCATGCAACTTGAGAATAAATGCAAGACGCTTCTTAGCATCTAGATTAATTTTTTAGAGGTCGGTAAGGTAGTAAATCAATAGGCGCACGGGGTTAAAACCATACACTACCCGAAATGGACTTGCCTTGGTGGTGGAGTGTATTGACCTATTGTAAGCAAACTCAATATGCGGTAAACACTCTTCCCACATCTTCAAGTTCTTCTTTAAAACAGCCCGCAACATGGTGGATAACGTGCGTTGACAACCTCCGCTTGTCCATCGCTTGGGGATGGCATGTAGTAGAGAACAACAGCTTTGTCCCCAATTTATTCCAAAGTGATCTCCAAAAGTGGCTCAAAAACTTCGTGATCACGATCCGAGACAATAGTATTGGGCACTCCATGTAAGCGAATGATTTCCAAAAAACAAATCAGCTATGTTTGTAGCATCATCGCTTTTGACAAGATATAAAATGTGCCATTTTAGAAAATCGATCCACTACTACAAATATATTGTCTCTCCCCTCTTTGTCCTAAGCAATCCTAAAACAAAATCCATAGAAATATTCTCCCAAGGGGCTAGGAATAGGAAGAGGCATATAAAGTCCATGTGGAAGGAGACGGACTTAGCTTTGTTGCATGTAGTGCAATGAGCCACGTGGCGCCGACATCACGCCTCATCTTTGGCCAAAAGAAGTGGGTGGCCAGACATCTTCTGCCTTTTTGCTCCAAAATGCGCCATCAAACCTCCTCCATGTGCCTCTGAATAACAAAAGACGAACAGAGCTAGCCGAACGCATAGCTTGTTAGCACGATAGATCAAACCATCATTCAAAGACATAGTTATTCCATGTCTTCCTCCTTTACAATGTTCAAGCACTTCCTTAAAGTCCAAATCGGTGACATATAAACTCTTAATGGCCTCCAAACCAAAAATCTTATGGTCAAGTTGAGATAACATGGTATAACGCCTAGAGAGCGATCAAGAATCACATTATCCTTACCTTTCTTATGCTTTATAACATATGGGAATGACTCAATAAATTCTACCCATTAGCATGTCGCTTATTCAGTTTAGCTTGACTTCTAATATGTTTTAGCGATTCATGATCCGAATGTATAACAAATTCTTTGGGCCATAGATAATGCTGCCAAGTTTGAAGCACTCGAACTAAAGCATACAATTCCTTATCATAGGTAGAATAATTCAAACTAGGCCCATTTAGTTTTTCGCTGAAATATGCAACTGGTTTACCTTCTTGAATCAATACACCACCTATCCCAATCCCACTGGCATCACATTCAATTTCAAAAGTCTTACCAAAATCAGGGAGTTGGAGTAGGGGTGCTTGGGTGAGCTTTTCTTTCAATAAGTTGAATGCCTTCTCTTGTGCAGGACCCCATTGGAAAGGCACTCCTTTCTTTGTCAATTCATTCAATGGTGCGGCAATGGTGCTGAAATCCCGCACAAAGCGCCGATAGAATCCAGCAAGGCCATGGAAGCTCCGCACTTGTGACACAAGAGTAGGCGTCGGCCCACTTTGGATGGCTACAATCTTTGTCTCATCCATCTCAATGCCCTGTGGTGTCACAACATAACCAAGAAATGCAACTCGATCGGTGCAAAAGGTGCACTTCTCGAGGTTACCAAACAAACGTCGTCTCTCAAAGCATTAAAAACAAAGACGATATGATTTAAGTGTTGCTCATGTGACTTGCTATAAATTAAGATATCATCAAGTAAACCACCACAAATTTTCCAATGAAAGGACGAAACCTCGCTCATCAAACGCATAAAAGTACTAGGTGTATTAGTTAGACCGAAAGGCATTACTAACCACTCATATAATCCGAACTTAGTTTTAAAAGCGCTTTCCATTCATCTCCTAATTTCATTCTAACTGTGGTAACCACTCCGCAAGTCGATCTTTGTGAAAATAATAGAACCACTCAATTCATCTAGCATGTCGCCTAGCCTTGGGATAGGATGACGATACCTTATAGTAATGTTATTAATGGCTCGCAATCAACACACATACGCCAACTACCGTCTTTCTTAGGAACCAAAAGAATTGGAACAGCACAAGGACTAAGTCTTTCTCTTACGTACCCACGGTCCAAAAGATCTTGGACTTTCCTTAGTCTCCTCTGGATTGGTCCTATATGCAGCACGGTTTGGCAAAGTCGCTCCTGGGATCAAATCAATTTGTTGCTCAATTCCTCGAATAGGTGGTAATCCCGGGTACCTCGCTTGAAAATACATCCACATACTCCGCAAAAGGTTAGCAACAAGGCAGGAGGCAAAGAGCTAGCTATGTCCTCAAGCGAATATAAGGCATTTTTGCATATCAAAGCATAGCATGGCAGCTCATTATTACAAATTTCAGCAAGTTCAGATTTAGTGGCAATCATAACACATCCCTTTAATTTAATTCCCTCGAACTTAGGACTAGACGTCACTTTCTCCCTTTTGGGTGGGAAAACATATTTTGCTACTTGCTGATTTTCAGAATCATGCTTATCGGTGTTTCTTTCATTTTTAGCGCTCTTCTTCATCTTTTAAAATCTCACCGGTGTTAAAGGTAACAACTTAATCTTCTTACCCTTATGTGAAAATGAGTAGGTATTAGCTCTACCATGGTGCAAAACATCATTGTCATATATCCAAGGTCTATCGAGCAACAAAGAGCATGCTTGCATAGGCACGATATCAAAGTCAGCACTATCTTTGTAATTACCGCTAAAAATTGCACTTTCACAACTTTGTGTACCTTTAATTTACCACACGAATTGAACCATTGGATGTAGTAGGGACGTGGGTGTGGTCGTGTGGTCAAGCCAAGCTTCTCGACCATCTCGGAGCTTGCAAGATTGTTGCAGCCTCCTCCATCAATGATGACTCGCAGCTCGTCCTTCACGAAATCTGGTCCAAACAAGTTGTGCCGCTGATTTTGCTCGCCTTCCACTTGTGCGCCAAAGACTGCTGCGCGACAAGGCTCACATGATACTCGTGTCAACAAAGCAGCTACTTGTTCCTCTACATCGCCAAGATCACCGCTCATCTCCTCTCCTCCACCGCAATGTTAGCCGCAAGTACATATTCGCCCTCAATATCACTAGTACTTACATAACCACCGCCTTTGGTGGCAAGGTATGCTCACGACCGGGCAATCCTCATGACGTGTCCCATTCCTTGCAACGGTGGCACACAATCCCGATGGTACAACCAAAGGAAGCAACCGACGAAGAACTCTTGGTGGTGTCCGCATACTAGTAACTTTACTTACCTCGGGTGCATGTGATGTGGTCGGAGGTGCCGCTGAACGCGCCTACTTGTGGAGGGGCAGCAGATCGTAGTCAAGGTGGGGCTGTTTTGAATTGCCCCAAGACCGGTCGTGGTGTAGACATGCTCCCAAAGTTGTTCCTTGGCCTCTGTTGTCGCCCCCGCAATTCCTTTCTCGCCAAACATGCAAGTTGGAACAATCTAGGACGCTATCGTATTCTTTGTAATCCACTATATCCCGAATTTCACGCCTTAATCCTCCATAAAACGCGCCATTGCAGCCTTCTTCATCTTCAATAATATCACAACGCAACATGCTAATTTGTAGCTCCCGATAATATTCTTCTACGGATCTATTACCTTGGTTTAAGCGCTGCAATTTATTATGCAAATCACGCTTAAAAGAAGGTGGGACAAATCATTACGCATAGCAACCTTTAAACCATCCCACGTAGTAGGCGCTAATCCTTCTGCATACCCTATTCCACCAAATGATGGCAAAGTTTTAAATTCACTTGTGGCTTGCCTAACTCTATGCACTTCAGAACTAAGTGGGCATTCAATTTCATTCTCTAGTCATCTCCCAATCTAGATATATTTCGCATCATAAGCACCCGTAAAAGATGGTATAGTGAACTTGACTTTAGCATATGGATCATCATGGGCATTATGTTGTCAAAATTGTTACCTCTCATACCTTGACGGTTGAAGTTCGGCAGATTCCGTCGTCGTGCTTCAAAGGTGTCGTGGTCGCATCTCATTATCAAACTCATGGTCATGGGTCGCACCATGAGGTTCCACACGACCGGTGTTTGGTGGTCGGTTCACTATTCTTTCGAGGCGTAGTGAGCGCCGCAATACTATCGCTGATTGAGCGTTGTAATGTGATCGTGGTAGCTTGAAGCTTCCCGTCGATGTCCTCATTAATGAGTGTGTTGTTCATCCAAGAGCGTAATGAGCTCTTCCTCAAAACACACTCTTGCGCATCCAATCCTTCACCTGACATGGTTAGTAGTAGACAAAAGACAACACAAAAGTATTATTCCTATCACTACTAGGTGGTCGGAGGATGGAATCACACACTCACAAGTGTCTTACCAAGCTCTTATGAGTTTCTTACCAAATTACAGCAGGTGGTCTGATCGGAGAAGGTGGGATGTACGACCACGGCGGAGGCGAATGCGAGGATCCAATCTGAGGGCGAAAGTATGTGGAGCTCTTGATAGGCAATGTTTAGTAGCAAGGAATAGCAATAATGAAATCAGATTAGCAAAGTGAATAAAAGTCCACAAGACTCGCCACGATTCTTGTCGCCCAATCGCGCTCCTAGAACTAGCTTAAGCAAACTAAGGATAGGGTAGATACAAACACAATCGGATCCAAAATCACAAAGCAACTTTTTTTTCACTCTTTGCTTTCTTTCTTTCTTTTCTTTTTTTTTGACTGCAAAAACCCAACCTAGGGTTTCCTTTTTTTTTGCGAATGTGACCTTGACTCAAAACTCTTCAAAACCCTTTTCTGGGTCTATGGATATATATGGGTCACAAACTTTTTCCGAGAGCAGGGTAAAAGGTAATTAAAAGATACTCTCTCTCTTGTTTCGAACTTTAGCTACGGAAAAATCCGACCATTGATTGTTTCCACTGTGGTGGGGTGTCCGAGAGCAACAAGATAATAAATAGGATTGTCGACACGAGTGGTCTGGCCGAATCCGACCAGCGCTCGCTTCCGATCAGTGGAGAAGCCGAATCCGAGTAGGTGGTCGATGGGGTGGTGTCTAGATGATCGAAACAAAGAAAGACTCGACGCTAGAAACTAGATTACGACGACTAGACCAAAGAACAAAGACACCGACGATGGACTCGAATTCAACAACGCAAAATGAAAACACAATTGCGAAGGCACAAAGTGGTTTGGACAATGGAATAATTACGATCTAAAACTTTTGTAGGGCAATTTTCGGACTCTAGGTGATGGAACAAAACTCACAAAAGGGGATAAACGAAATTACCTAACGGCAACCTTAGCTCGATACCACTTGATGAGTCACGGCGCCCGATCTTCCGATAGGTTCGACGGTTCGCCGTGAGGACGTTGACGCTTGAGGCTTCCGACCAACGATCGTCACCTCGCACCGCTACACCCGCACTCTGTCGTTATCGACCACGCTTGCACGCGATCGACCTTACCACGAAGGTTATTGTTCATGCAAGCAATCAAGCAACTCACAAGAACAAGGTAGATGCAATCAATTGTATTGCGGATATGGATGAAGTTTACAAGTGGGGTTCTCAAACCGATAATCGCGAACCGCAATTGGCGTAATAATCTAAGAAAACCCGCCTAAACTATGGCGGCTCTCGGGGGAACGGAGGAGATCGACCTAGGGTTGTGCGGCCGTGGGATGAAGCGCACACAACCCGGACTCACCTCGTTACGCTTACAAAGTCTTATTAGTTTCCAAACGGTGACGCAGACCTTGTGTTGCGATGTCCGTCGAAGATCCGGTCGTAGGACCGGTCCTAGGGTGGTTTTGAGGAGTCCATGCTATCTTTGGTCGTAGATTGTGTCCAATGAGTACTTGTGCTCGCTTTGTCGGGTCGAGATTGCTCCAATCGAATCAACTAGTCGTAGGTCTTCTTGTAGTGGTCGAGATCTTCTTGTAGTGGTCGAGACCTTCTTGAACCGGTCGTAGTCCTAGATTCCGAGTACAAGTAAATCATCTCCATTAGGCAGCATCATAGAGTTCTCAAATAATACACTCAACCCTAGAAACGACTTTACCTGATCGATTAAGTGACGTGCTCTAGCTCTTGTCATAGGACCGTGTAGTTCAGCACCCAGATCTGGAGGGTCTTGTGTCGTGCGTGTATCCGAAGGAGGGATGTCCTCATCAGTTAAGGCTAGTAAGTCACTGACATATGGGACCGTAGAAGAAGTAATAAAAAAATCTCGTTTAAACGAGGTTTAGTAAATCAGTCACTAGTATGCGGGACCCACTCATACTTTCCCATATTAAAACGTGTTTAAAAACCAAGTGACTAACATGTATGGCCCGACATGTAAGAAATGATTTTCAAAAAAAATGAAAAAGCCACTTTCAGTTCAAAGGAAATTGCTTTATCTGTTGAAAAGCGTAAATTTTTGAAAATACGCTTTCGACGTCACCCTTTTCTTATTTTTCAGGGTTTTTCAAATCTAAACAAATTCAAATGCTAATAACTTTTGCATATGAACTCCAAATTGGATTATTATTTTTCTTTCTAAATTCATATAAAATCATGTTCTATCAGAATATGCAAAAATCTATTTTGCATGACATGTGTGTATGTTTGGCTAAAATTGCTATATTCACAGGTAACGATAGTTAAATTCCTATTGAATGCATGGATCCCCCTTGTGAATTTGTCATCCCTACTATTGTAGCCATTAGGATATGGTTTAGGTAGTTACTAATGCCAATTTGGGTATTTCGATTACAAATATCGAATAGATGCTTAACCGGGCTCTATTTTCGCTAAATTTGATCAATTGATGGAAATTGTGTATGGATTAGGGAGAATTTGAAATGTTGTCCAGAGGGGTTACCTCTGTTAATTTGTATAAAAATGAAAATGAAAAACTTATTCTTTGATGCGGGTGAGTTATATTATGAACTGATGAACGTGAGAGGTGTATCTCGCGTGTAGATAGGGGGAGATCCTCGCCCAGGTCGATTAAGGACCGAACGCCAGTGTACACAACCTAAGCCTGAGCGTACAACCACATGTGGTAGTTGTGGATAGCCTTAACTAATTAAGTCATTTAGGACTAGCCTTGCATGTTGGTAGGCCGCAGTAGTACGAGCATGTCTGGGTAGGTTTGCTCGAAGGGGCTCCCTTCACCGAGGCATTGGGACCAAAGTCTTCTGATACAACAGTGAATACCTCACTGAGATGGGGGGTACCCAGGTGAAGTAAGGGTGTTTCATTCACCGGGCTAGTGCAAGATTAGGACCAGGTGATGTAAAGACTTCGTTACTGTTGGAAATATGCTCTAGAGGAAATCATAGAGATGATTATATTTTGTTATGTTCATAACATTGGATAATATGTTATCTTGTTCTTGGAATAATATCGTTAATATTTATTATCAAGTATGTGACTTGATTGTGAAACTTTGTATTTCTACGATGATTATTCTTAAACGTTCCTTAGTCGAAAACATAAGAGGACACATATGAATAGACTAGCATATGTATTGATTGATGACTATGTTTCACTGGTCATAGACATGGAGATATCAAACAAATAATATGGACACATGTTAGAGAACATAGTGTTTGATAAGACCCACCTTGAGACACTGTTGAGATTGCTATGATTCTATGTGTCATTAGTTAGTCTCAAGCAATGATGATGTATAATCCTTAGACCAGAGATCAGCATGATTTCCTACATGTGTAATAGCACTCTTAGGGGTTGCCAAACGCTATTCATAATTGGGTAGTTACAACGGTAGCTTTCAGGTATGCTATGAAACATGCGGAGGAATGTGACTGGTCGGATATGTGATTTTCCTCCTAACATAACAAGAGAGATGTCTCTAGGACCCTCATTGTGGTCAGATAAAGAAAGTGCATGGCCATGCCACTAGTGGTCGAAGTGTTGATCACATGAAGTTATTCGACACTTGATCGAGAAAGTATTGAACAGTCCATGGATGCCAAATTATCTCACCTGGAGTTCAACCAGATATCGTGAGGCAAAGGGAGAATACACAAGGAGGTCGTTTAGTTCGACCAGATACGAGCTAGTCGTGTAGAGATATAGACTGGTCGAATATGGTCTCGCAACTGGTCGTATGGATATACGAGTAGACTGCTCGAAGCTGGTCGTAGACTGGTCGAACGTAATCGCCAACTGGTGTAACTAAGTATGGACTGGTCGTGACTAAGTGCGAGCTGGCCGTAAGTGATAAGGACCTGATCTTAGATTATATTGCATTAAGGTTCGCCCGATATATTCTATGTGTGTTCGGGAATCGTTATGTGTTGCTAGGTACCGCTGACGGCTTGTGGTCGAAAAAAAGTTTCAAGTCACAACTGATTACACATAAACCTATAGGGTCACACACTTGAAGGGCAGGGATTTGATTTGGATGGTGATCCAAATTCTTATAGGCCACGAGTTCCTAATGGGCCTCAAGTTCGAGACCCATTATGGATGCCTATAAATAGAGGAGCGGTGGCAAGGGGTGCAGTAATCCTTTTGAAGAATTCCCGAAACCCTAATAGCCACTCCTTCCTCAACCATGCTGCCGGTGCTAGCACTCCAGCGTGTAGTGTTCATGCCTCGTACGTGTGGATACCTTGGAGGTGTTGTTGCGAAGCATCAGCACTAGGATGATCTGCAACTCGTGACGATCATCGGAGCAGGAGAAGATGACGCGCGAGAAGTATGACCACTATTGCATCAACTCGCTACATCGACGCTACTTCTACTACGAGTCGCCGTGTCTAGTGGTAATCTCGTGATCTATTACTAGCGGAGGTTCCTTGGTTACGTGGTAGATTTTTTCTTGTGCTATCGTAGCTTTCCCGTGATCTTTACATTTACGAACTCTAGACTACATACTATAATGTTGTGTGTCGTAGTTTCAACAGATACCGAACAAACTAGAGACCTCTTGTCATGAGGGTAATGTTGTACACCTCTACAGAGTATAAATCTATTTAAATATATGTGCTCGTGGTCGTGAGCACGCTAAGTATCGTTTCGCCGGGTATAAAACGATCTTGTTGGAAAATGTTGTTATGGTTTTATTGTTGTTATGATGATCGCCATGCCTATAGTTGAGAATGAAATGATAACCACAATCGAGGAGGGTTGTGATTTTACTAATGTTAAGTTACATACTTGTTATTTCATTATCTGTCAATTGCTCTTTAAAATTTTCGTTGCAGACTTTTACATATCGGTATTGCAAATTAAACTTGCTTAATGCTGAAAATAACTTAAAGTGTAGAACCTCATCCTTTGATAGCCTTGCACTTATATTGTGTTGTGATACATTATAAGTCTTACTGAGTACAAAATATACTCAATATTGCTTAGATTGTTGTTCAGAGTATGAGGATGAACCGATTTCGGACGACACGTTCTTCGCACTCGGTACTGGAGGGTACGGTGATGGGTCTTGCTAGGGTTTTGTCCTTGTCGGTTTCCTGAGGATATGGATGCGCACACCGCTGTATGTTTGGGATTTACTTGCTATGCTTTTGCTGTTTCATTTGACACTTGAGCTTTAATTTGTCCAGTCGGCTGTGTATTGTAAACTTGCGATGTAAACGCCTAAGTTTAATATCCTATTTGTTTCATGTTGTATGTGTAAATTGTATGAATGTGATTATCAATGTTCTTGATGTGTTTACTAGCCACTAATCTTGGGACTAATATATTACACAAAGAGGGCTTTAGGTATTCGACGCCCGGGGTTCGACACCGTTGGTATCAGAGCTATACCGACTTTATGTCAAACCCTAGTTAGAATGACCGTTAGTTTAGGATTTGGTTTTTAAAATGCAACTTATCTTAATCTTAAAAATAGTTGTGAAAAATGTAGGAGTTTTTGCTAATCTTACCTCTCTTAACTATCTCCTCTCATCTAAGTCATTCTTTTGTCATCTTCCCTCAAATAACTCTTGTTTTAGAAGAAGTTGCGCTCTCTGAAAATAAAAAAAATTAGCAAACTTTTTATCGTTAAAACATGATTGAAATATTTTGAAAAAGTCCCTAAGACACTAAACCAAAAGGTCTTTCAAAAACCTGATTTAAACTAACGCAAACGTTATTAAACATTATTTTGATGTCTTTTTCGCAATAAATTTCAGAACTACCATACATGCCGAAATGTATGTGTTTTTATTATCCCTTTAACCCTCTCTACACTCGTTTTGTGGTGATTTGATGGGGTAGTAAGGAGTAATATTTAATGGCGTAGACCAAGGGGTAATAATATGAAAATGAACCTTAGGGACCAACAAAAAATTGTAGAAAATGTAAGACAACATATTATTGTACAATTATCTTTTCCTAGCATCATCTCTTATCTTTACTCTCATTTTACATTGTAAAAATGATCACTAGCCTGCTGCCTTTGAGTCATCTCATACCGCTAGGCGCAACGATGATACCTAGGACTAGACTATCGGACGGGAGCTCACTTGTTGAGAGGCATGTGTCGAGACCCAAATATGCAAATCTGAACCCTCTGTGTATTCTGCACTAGTCCAGGATCACGCTAGTGCACACAGTGTCAACATCGATGAAATATCACATCCATACAACGAATATAAGAATAAACGAGTACTTTGAATAACAAATAACTATTGGGACCTTACGGTCGAGTTTTATATTTATTAAGCCATGCAAGGCAGACGATAAAGAATAAACTGCAGCGAAAACGAAGTAAACTCCAGTGGGCTCCCATCAATTTACCACAGGCAACTGACTGGGATCAAGACCCTAACGATCAACCTTCGTAGAACTCTTCTTCAAAAGCAGGCGACGGCTCCTCTACTTCTATTGATTTGTTTAGCAAGAGTGAGTACACACCGTACTCAAAAGTCATACCACAGAATGCATTTATACATGATGGCTTATTCCAAAGAAATAGCTTATGTGGTTATTTTGCGAAATACGACATTTGCAATTGAATACAAATAATAGATTGAAAACAATTAAAGAATATTAATTTGACAATTGGTTTCACAAAGGATACACAGTCTAAACAAGTTATTCACACAGTTGTACAAGTTATCTCACACAGCTGACCCTTCCCAAATGTTTTATGAAAATCTACCCCTCGTGTGAAATTCCCGAGCATGTCCATAACCGAGGACGCGGCTATTCGAATAGATTGATTTAAACACTCTGCAGAGGCTGTACACTTTACCCACACGATACAATCAGTGTTGCAAGCACTAATCGTAACAAAACCTTTCAGAGACTTCATCTCAAACAATGACACTCCCGATGTGCTTTCCTGCCGGCCAACCGATACACACAGCGTTTGGTTACGACACACATCGTTGGACAGGGATGTAGCGAACCATCCCGCGATGTGACATATAACACCTCCAGCCCAACACATAGCTTAAATACAACCTGAGTTGTCAATGTCAAGACTCCATAACTTACTAAGTCAGGCCTAGCCCATACTAGGCATGTGGTCGTACAGTAAGGCTCAGTTCAATGGCGCACAAAGTGGAGTCCTTAATTGACCAAGGTAAGACTTCCAATTTTTCTCAAATTCACACAGTTTAATATTTCGGCACACAGTTTAATATCCCAGCACACAGCTCCACCATTCACACAAAATTCACCATTCACACAGAATCCACCACTTGCCTTCGTCCAAATCTTTTCCCACCCTGTTGATTAAGCGCAACACATGCCATCAACGAGTAATAGCACACAACACATACAGTTTCATCACAAAATTCCATAATCACTTAGTCAAGTTTATAATTGCAACTCACATTAAATGATGACTCGTGGCATGGCTTAGCATTTTAATCGTATCTAACCAACCCACGTTGGTGCTACGATAATACCAACTAATAATGAACCAACCTAGGGTGACAAAAGATCATGGCATACAATAGACAAGGTGGATACAACAAATTGGATTAATAACTATCCCAAAAGCATTTAAATAAGTACTTAAAATAAAATGCATTAATTTAAATCAAATTAATTTAAAACTGGGTGCAACATGATCAAAGGTATAACTTGCCTTGGAATAGGTCTATGTACTGGTCTTGATCTTGAAGTGCTCCTTCTTCTCCAAAATTTTCTGAAGTATCGACGTCTACTCGCAAACGAGACAAAAGAAACAAAAATAAATAAATAATAGAGGCAAAACAAACTCCAAAAATCAAATAAAATTCACCATTAAATAGATCTTGATTTTATATGAATTTATAAATTTGAATGGGCTCAATCAGAGGTCGGATGCAAAAGTTATGGGCTTTAGAAGATTGGAAAATAATTAAAACCCTAATTTGGATTTTAATTTGATTTCCTGAATTATTTTTATAAAGAAAAATCGGATTATTGCGCAATGCTTGCGTCAGCCGAGAATTTTCGTAAAAAAGAAATATATTTAAAACAGATCTGACATGTGGGCCCCACATGTCAGCCTCGGGGCTCACGGTAGACCGAGTGCACCGAGCCGAGGGAGAGCTAGCCCAGTGGACCGGGGCGATGTGGCTCTGACGATGCAGCCACGCAGCGACACGCCAAAGATCGAGGATGTGGTCGCACACGGGCGCCACGAGGCGAACGCCGGCGGCACTCCGGCGACCACGGATCCGGCGGATAACGGCGGCTCAACGGCAGCGGAGGTGCACTCTGGAATCAGCGTGACCTGACGATCCTTGTGACGTGGTCACTACCCACCGGAGACGACCAGAACGACGGCGGCGACACGAGGAGCAGCGGAGCGGTACGGCCGAAGGTGGCGACGGCGAGGTAGAGCTTCCCCAGGGCAACGAACGCGCGCATAGGGTTGCCCTCGACGTGGCGAATCAGGGGTGGGCTCAGTGGCGGCTGAAGCTCACCAATGGCGGCGCAATCCAGCGAGGAAGCTCACGACGGCGCTGAGGTTCGAGCTCCGCTTCCGGCGAAACGGCGGCGAGCTAGGGTTGGCGGCTGTGGGGAAAAGGCTGCGGGGGTGGATGCGATCCTCGTGACACGGGCACGGCTTTAAATAGGGCCGAGAAACCCTGGAACCCATGTCGAGGATGGCGGTGGCGCGCGCGGGAGAATCGGAACGAAGTCCTGATCGGAGACGATGAATAGTGCTTGATGGGACCCACTTGTCAGCGGCGGCGGCTCGGACGAAGGTGCGTGGCAAAAGGCGACGCCTCGGCGGTCCCACTTGACAGAGAGACGGAAGCGCGCGGTGCGGGCGGGCGAGATCCAAGCGGGAGCCACGCGGCGACAATCCAACGGGGCAAGGCGGGCGAGCTCGCGGGCATCCGATCGAAGTAGGGGGCACGTGTCAAGCATCCAACGGACGAGGGCGCGGCCGAGCGGCTAGATGGGCTGGCGTTTGGGAATAGTGTTGGGCTTTGGCCCAACACTGTTCCGAAGAAAAAATTTTGATTTTTCTTTTTAGAAACTCCAGAAAATGTAAATAGTAATTAGAAAATAGCAAATGACTTTGGAAAAATTCTAGAAATTTCTAGAAAATATATCCAAGCACATAGAATTCAAATAAAATAATTTTGGCAATTGTTGATTTTGGGATTAAGCACATTAAATAATTTTATCATTAAAGTCCATATTAAGATTTTAATTTAAATTCAAACAAATTGCAAATGGTGAGATTTTCAACTAGCAACCGAATAAAAGATTTTCAAAGGCTAAAAAGTTGGGGTGTTACAGCATGTGAGCTAATTTTGGGTATTTTGGTGCACTAAAATATGTAAGACGCTGATGTGTGGTGATTCCATTTGGTACTTATGCTTGGTTTAGTTGCTTGTTGTATCCTTAAGCAAGTGGATGGTGCAGAAATCAGCAAACAGTGGTTCGTCGAAACCGCGCGTTTGGCAATCAGCAAACGTATGTCCTTCGGCGCCACCACCTCCGAGGTATCAAGCACAAGGCCTCCTCTCATAGCAAGCCACGGTTCAGCAATATAACCGTGGAGGGAAGCTGTCCAGAGGTCAAAACCGGGCAGCCGGCGTCATCTGCTACAAGTGCTGCGAGCGCATGCATTATTTGAATGCATGTCCTAAAAAGAAGCTCCAGGCGCCTCGTCCTCAACCCCAAGGCGTCCAGTAGTGTCCCCAGGGCCTTGCATGAGGTAAAGAGGGGCAGCAAGCTCCCAAACCGGCTCAAGGTTTCGGGCGCGGTCGTCTGAACCACACGACCGCCGAGGAGGCCAATGAAGCCCCCGATGTGGTGATGGGTATGATTCTTGTGCACTTGGTACCTATATTGGATTTATTTGATTCCAGAGCTTTTCATTCATTCATATCCTAGAAGTTTGCTTTGCAACAAAAGAAAAACTACACACCTAGAGAACATGCTAGTTTATTCACCCGGGTCGATCATGAAAGAAAAACTTGAATGTTTTGAAGTCAAGATTGTGATTAATGGGATAGGATTCAAAGCCAACCTCATCATGATAGATACACCTAGATTGTATGTAATTCTCGAAATGGATTGGTTGTCCAAACACAAAGGGTTCATCGATTGTGTCGAACATGCCATTTCTCTTGTCAATTCCGACGGAGAGCAGATCGTTTTCTCCTCCACTTATGCCATCTCTTCGCAGCAGCCCACTCTCAACTCCATTTCAATTACAAAGCTTGGTCAAGTACTTGGGGTGGTTGAATATCCTGATGTGTTTCCGGATGAATTGTTGGGAATGCCGTCGAACCGAGATATGGAGTTTGTCATCGAGTTGCTACACAGGATAACACCTATCTCCAAGCGACCTTGTCGTGTGCCCTCATCCGATGAGTTGGTCGAATTGATGCAACAACTCAAGAAGCAATTGGACAAATGATATATCCGTCCTAGCTCGTCACCATGGGGAAGCCCCCATGTTGTTTGTGAAAAAGAAAGACGACAGTCTGAGGATGTGTGCCAACCATCGGTCCTTAAATGAAGTTACCATAAAAAAACAAAAATCATCTCCCGGGGATTGATTATTTGTTTGATCAAATGAATGGCAACGCATGTGTCTTCTCTAAGATTGATATGAGGCTCGGTTATTTCCAACTCAAGATCAAGCCGAGGACATTCTAAAGTCAGCATTCACCACCCGTTACGGTTTGTACAAGTGCACCGTAATGTCATTCGAACTTACCAATGCCCCCGCAAGTTTCATAAATCTTATGAATATGTTTTTTATGATATATTTGGATCAGTTTGTGGTGATCTTTATAGACGACATTCTTATCTACTCCAAGAGTGTAGAGGAACACAGGAAACACATGTGTATGATGCACGGAAAGCATCGCAAGTATCGACTATACACAAAACTTAGCATATACGAATTTTGACTAAAAAGTTGACTTCCTAGGCTCCGAAGGGGGTGTGGCCGTGGATCCGAGTAAAGTGTGTGATGTGCTAGCCTAGGAACAGCCCCACACCGTTCCCCAAGTTCGGTGTTTTCTTTGTTCATATATTATCGCCGAGTCATCCAAGTATTTTTTGAAGATAGATGACTTTGGATAGTCACCGCATGTGAAGAGAGTGGATGCGAGGCCCTAGGGAGTGGATGCGCGACGCTGGGCTGTCCTACTCGGGAGGCAGATGGGCTACGGGGAGTGCACGGCCCTGGGCGGGGGCCGAGTGTATGCGGGCGGGGCGATACACACTTTGCTTGGAATAACATTCGTTCTGGGCCGTGTCCCGGACGGTAGGATAAAATTTGGACTTTGGAGTGTTCGCCGCGGTTAAGCCAACCGCATCATTGAAGATTTGAAGGGATTCGTTAACATTACAGAACATACGAAATAATGAAATGTGAATCACCAACGTACTCCCGCAACCTCAATAGTTCCTAAAGAATAAGCGTACTTCCAAATAGGCATGAACTGTCGTATTATACACAGCAATTCAAAACAACATGGTACATACAGCCGGACCAACACAGCTGTATATGGCTTTTATTAGCTAGTTTTTGTCACATCCACATCACATAACTCTATTCTCTATAGTGCCACGTACGAGAGAGAGAGAGAGAGTATTATTGAACAGGCACCGTTTAATTTACTAGTTACTTTAAGGAGATTAAGCTGGCCCGCTCGGCCGGCCGCTCATCAGCTGATCAGGCGGCGGTGACGGCGATCTTCATGCCGGCCTGGCAGTGGCCGGGGAAGTTGCAGATGAAGTAGTTGGTGCCGCGCGCCAGCGTGATGCGGTCGTTGCCGGACCTGAACACCATGGCGCCCCTCGGCGTGCTGCACGACCTGTACCCCGCCGCGCTCACCGCCACCACGTTGTGCGCCGACGGGCTGTACTTGAACACTGCACCGTCGCCATATTCCGACAATAAAAGTTTCAAAAAACGCATGAGCCAATCGATTCGGTACGTGCATCGAAACTTCAAAGTTACTCGCCTTTGGAGGACTAGGCAGTGTGTTTCTTTATTGTGCATAAGCTCTATCCGAGCTTTTCCGTCTACCCGGGGGGGCGCAAAAAGAGTAAAAAAGTAATTCTTCACAAGTGGTGGACGGACAAGTACGTCGGTGTGGCATTTCCCACAACGTACTGGCCACACATAAATGTCCAGCTTTTCACACCAGTAGAGCCCGGCAAGTGACAACCACCATACCGAGCCGTGCATGTGTTCGCTAGTACTTTGCATTTGCAGTGAGCTAGCATTCATGAGCCACGGGACGCCGTACGCACGTACTCTCGCCAAACATGCTATGTACTGTGCACCCGACGCTAATTAACCGGATCCTATGCTTGGTGCCACGTACGGGTTCGCTCTTATGTGAATAAATCGAAAACTACTTGACGTGTGACATGAGCACTCACCCAGCACGTCGCCGGCGCGGAAGCCCTTGCCCCTGGGCCAGCCGCCGGCGTTGAAGGTCCAGCCGCTGCGGTCGCCGACCGTGTACACCGCCGACTCGGCGAACTCGCCGTGAAGGAGCACGCAGAGGAGGGCCAGCGCCAGCACGGCGGCGTTGCAACGTGCACTGCCCCTTCCCTGAGCCATCGCTGATGATCGACTGACTGGTCCTGTCTCACACCCACCCACTCCACTAAGCTCAGGAAAGCAAGCGAAGTTGAGTGGTAGTGCTCGGTGCTGGGCAACGGAAGCCTCTTTTATAGGCACACGCCACACGCCCTACACCAACACCAACCACACTTGTGGCCACCGTACGTTACTACAGCACAAGCCTAATGGTCTATGCCGGCGCGTGTGAATGCCACTGATCGCGGGAGTTACCAAGCCGGTGCGTGAAAGCGTGAGGAATTACAGAATCAGTGCCGGTGTCAAAGGAAAGTGGCACCCCACACCGCGCAGGCGAGCAGCTAGCTGGGAAAGTTTCCTAGTCGTAGAGGGATTTACTTCGGTTGAAATGGGGGGCGATGAGTGAACACCGCCGCGCGCGATGGGAGACGGAGACCCGGTTGGGAATGGGAGCTAGAGGCCGCCGGGTCGTTTCGCTGTCTTGTCGGAGGGCGTCCGGTATGTTTCCATTTCGAACATCCACGTACGGGTCCATTTAGGCCAGGCCGATTTGCGTTGAACTGGGAGATCATCCTTAATTCGAGGGTTCAACACACTTGCTGTGGCGGTGGTGACCAAGGTTGGCACTGATAGAGCTTTCTAGGCGCGTGGGAATTTTGCAGGTTTCTTGCATGGATTGCGTCATGTCTTGCAAAATCCCTACGATTTAGGCAGGCTTGCGGGGTCTGTTTGGACGTGGGCGACTGGTCTACTTTGCAGGCTTGTAGGCTCTCCATGTACTCCACTGCTAAAAATTTGTACCAGAGATAGTGGGGAAGCGAACAAAGGATTGGAGCTTGCCAGTTCAATAGTCCAGATGCGGGCAAAACCATGTTTAACACTTTTCGGTTAAATATATTATCTGACTGAAAAGAATTATTAAGCTATATTACATATTATCAGGTGAATTCTAATTTAATTGGGTCTTTCTTTACTATACTCGGAGATACAGGGCACCTGCTGTTTTATTTAATTAAATGCATGTCCATATTTGATCCGTGCAAGCGTAAAGTAAAAGTGTTATATCAGAATTAATATTAGCATTGCGAAGATCGCATTGAGCCTATATTTCAAGCTTGGTGAAAAATATAAAGATACAGAGACACGAAGATTCAACAAACACGTGGGCCCACCAATCAGCTCGTGGGCCGCACCTTCGTATGCTACCACCGAACCAGACTTCAATGTCGGGCCCCATATGCGGCTGTTGCATCGACATAGAGTAAAGATTCTTCACAACTAATTTGTTCAAAGCTAGGTGTACATGAAATTCTACACAAGCTTTGCTATAGTTCCAATGACATGCGGGCCATCACAAGGATATGCTTATTTTGGGAGTCGGGTGAAACAAGCGTGCCACCTCGACTATGTTTCGTAGAGTTTTTAGCCCATTTAACATATTTTTAATTGAAATAGTAAAAATAGTCTCCGAATGAAATAGCACCTCAACCGCACAAAAATATCGCGGTAGGGGCTATGCACGATAGGACATGTCGAGAGGTGTCATTCGGCGGCAGGCGGCCTGCCGTGCACCTAGATCGCAGTAGGCCACCTGCCACTAACCTAGTCCGCGGCAGGCGTCGTGTGCAGGCGGTAGAGTGACATTTTGTTTTTGGGCTATTTTTATTATTTTGCTTCAAAACAAGGCTAAATGAGCCAAAAACTCATGTTTCGTGGTACCAGGAGTTCGAATATCTGAGACGATTTTAATTAGGATATTTTGTTATCGTCCGATCAAATGTCTTTTCAGTAGTTTTTGTTTCCCTATCTTGTGGTTATACCCTCTGGCTATAAATAGTAACGTATCTCCTCATTGTAGTTTAGGCCACGTTTAATTCAGAAAATAGATTGCTTTTTGTATCTACACGAAGCTTTTGTATGTTCTTCCTATTTGTTTGCTTTTGTATCTACATGAAGCCTTGTGTATATTCTTCCTATTTGTTTGGCACAACCGCAATATAGAGGGGAATAGAGTGTTCTACTAAAGATCGTTCATGCTTTTCCGTTGGAAATTGAGCATTCGATATCTTTCACTTAGTGATCTTGTGGATTTATCATGCGAAATTACACTGTAGATCCATGAACTTGTAAAGTTGTTCCACTTAGCTCTTTGAACATATATTGTACTCTAGTAATGGAAATGTACTTCTCTCTCACTCACGGCCAACTCAGAGGAGACAAGGGTGAGGGCGGCGGCAAGTATCGGCGGTGGAGCTTCGGTGAAGACGCGAGCACGGTGCGTTCCTGAGCCCGGAGAATCCATTTTTGTTGGCGTGAGGCGACGGGGACGATGAACACGACCGTAACAGGGTGGCGACGAGTCCACCAGACTCGGAGGAGACGAAGTCGCCGGCATCGTATTCAACGAACTTCGCTTCAACGCAAATTCAGGGAGCTAAGTGACACGATCTCGCAAGTTCAGGGACTAAGAAAATAAAATGTAAAATCAGGAAGCTAAAGTCCTGTTTGGTACAGCTTCCACTCCCAGCTTCTCAATCGATTCTTGTAGAGCCGTACCAAACACCCTGATTCTCAAAACCACTAGATTCTGTTCCTCGCGAAGAGAAATCTCGAAAATGAACTAACAACGACAAGCAGCCTCCCAGCAGATTCTCGTGAGAATCCAACCTTTAGAAACGAAAATACCCCTTTGAAGTTGAAGGTTTTTACCCGCAAAAGCCACTAAGTTACACAAATACAATTGAAGTATTACACCCAAGGGTGACATGGTCTATTTGCCCGTAATCCTCCATCATATGGTTTTTGGAGCCAACCTACCAGCCAAACGTTTTCAACAGACAACTCCAGATTCTCATATAAGTGGATTCTCAGAGAATCAGGAGCAGAATCTGAAAAATGAGAATCTGAAGCTATGCCAAACAGGGTCTAAGTGACACAACCTTGCAAATTCAAGGACTGATAAAGTAAAATGCAAATTCAGAAAACTAAGTGGCACAACCTCTCAAGTTCAGTGATGCAACAATGGGTGTCCCAATCTTTCGATGAGAATGATAACTCGATTTTGGTGGAGACGACTATCACGATTCGCCTACCAATCGCACACGATCAATATGCCTGCAATCGCTGAACCAATTCTGTGATTGTAATTAATTTTGCTAGAAGCACGACCGACCTGACAACGAAGGTCTATTCCTGCATGTAATCGAAGAACATGCAAGAACAATATAATAAGCAATCTGAAATTGCAAATAGGATTGAAATATTTGATAAATTTGAAATTCCGAAGCGGTATCAGGGTTGGTCTAGTTGACACAAGCTAATACACGAAGTTGCAATGTAGCTAACTTTTAACTAAACGAAATCTAAGGAAACTAGATGGGTGCGACCACCTTAAATAGGGGTTGGGGGAGCCGTACATAGCTAAGAGATAGGGTGGTACTATTTATGATATTGTTTATATGAACAATACCAAATAAACAGTACCACGTAAACAATATGAGCCGCTTAGAGTGTCGCCTTACTCTTGGGCCCAAGCATTACAAGGCACAATAGTACAGTGTGAATAGTACTAAAAACCCTAGGTGGCCGACCATATGGGTCAAATCAACCCATTTATTACAAAGCTCATGACCAACAATTGGTGGCCCAACACCATAGCATGTAGACGAAGCTCAGCTTGTATGAGTAGAAGTAGCTCGGTCCTACTAGGGAATATGACAGTGCAGTAGCCGAAAGTTATATCGGAGAAGATGTGGTTGAACTAGATGATGCAGTGCAGCGGGGCGAAGTAGTGGTTGCATCTTTAGGGTTGATGTCCTCATTATTTAGGGACATTAAGTGTAATTTTCTCATTTAGCACCAAGGGTGTGGTGGGCAAATTCAAAGAGTTGTAAGCCCACTGCGTTTGGTCGCAGGTGAGCAATTACGGATCGTCATGTTACATAATTTATCTTTGATCCTATGTTGAGAAGATCGAGCGACTCGTATCATGATATTTAAAGAGTATACTAGTGCATGATTTAAGTGCAAACTAGTACATTATTCCCTAAAATAATCCAAGTACCATCTGATTAGTCCAAATGCGCAGTTAATTAAGTGAATGTTTTCTTGTACTAGATCAGACATGTGGAAACTGCATTGGTGCGTCATAAACCCACCAAGAATAATTCACTATACAGAATTGAAAGCTCTGCATCATGTTCGGCTGTTCGCCAACTAACTGCCTTGCTTTGAAGACACTCCTTCTAGAAAGTTTAGTCCTTCTGCGCACTTTTTTTTTTCTGTACCGGTATACGTGTGTAGTTGTGGCATGCGATAATGCGAAGCTGCCGAAAAAAAAAAGCATGCCCGCCCTGGGTCAACTTGAGTTCCCGGATTCCAACCTTGGAGTACAATTTCCAAATCACAATTAAGGCAAATGGTTGGAACTTGGACGCAGTCCCATGCTGTACGCCTGCGAAGTTGGTTGAATGTATGGCTACCGAAAAACAGAGAAAAATAGAAGTCAAGTCATGTCTGAATTTACAAATGTCTCAGGCTGTTATGCGTAAGAACCCCACTTCGTTCAGAAATTCCGTAAAACTCACTCAATGAAAGCAAGGGCAAAGTCACTGGTGCAAATCTGATTGCTGACGAGCTATAAGCTACTCCATGTACTTACCACTGTTTCACATTAACTCAAAGGCCCTACGGCATGTAGGTGTTGGAAGTTCACCCAACCTCCTATGAATTCTTGGCTCTGCCACTGCATGAGAGGGTTCCAGACTTCCAGCTCCACCGCGCTGCACAAATTGAATTCAAAACTTTTGTCTGTCAGTGTGTCGTGGAACTCGGTAATTAACAAGGGAACATATCAGCTGCAATAGTCACCATCGTACCACCCATGCGACTCGCGATAACGTGTGTATGCCGGGATGCATCGGGCATGTACAATGTAGATATTTATATATAGATGCTCTTTTAGAAAGAATATAGTCATATCATTAAATACATATATGTAAAAATTATTTTTCCAATACAAACATCCCTTTTGTAAATAGCTAGAAGCTTGTATTATTTTTTTAGTAAATTTTACTTTTGATCATATATTCTTACTATAGTTTTACTTTGCACCACCCTTAGCAAATCTTTTCATTTTACACAACATTTTCTTACTTTTGTTTCACTTTGCACTGGGGACGTCCTATCAGCAAGAGTAAAACATGAGGCGCGCAGAAAGCATTACAACAGCGAGGAACGACTAACGAGGTAGTAGCAACCAAAAAAATAGATAGCAAGTTGTTTTGTCATCGCCGTCGTTGCTATGACCGCCACCGACGATGGTTCGACTATTCTTCTCCGATTTTAATCTATTTTCTAGCTCCATCTAGCTCCCCTCTCTCTATTCCGTACCTCGCCGGCCCCTCACGCACCGTCATTCATCGTCGGCGAGCACCAAAGTAGAGGATCAAATCCTCACTCTAATGCAAAGTGCAACACATATTAAAAAGAGTTGGTATAAAGAGAAAATATTTGCTAAAAGTGCTGCAAAGTGAAATCATAATAAAAAATTACATGATCCAAAATAAAATTTACTGGATTTTTTATTAGATATAGCTACATGCATAAGTATCTGTTAAGTGGATGCCTAATTAAACATCAATGCTATGAAATAAGTATTTTATCTATCATAGCGAAAAAAGTTAATTTTATATTTTTATTTGCAAAGCTTTTTTCTCGGCACCTGCATTTCACGTGCTCTTGCAGTGTTTTTGAAAAAAAAAAAAACGCCGCGGAGCAGACTCCCACCTCGAGAAGGCAACCTCCCCAAATCGCTAGGGTCTGGGCGACGCCACCTCCCGTCGACGCCCTCCTCCGCACCCGGCGACGCCCTCTACCGCACCCACCACGACTCCTCCCTAAATCGCTAGGGGATATTGGGTACTAGCCTCCATTGTATCTTCAGGAACATGAACACGAACGAACATGCAAAATTTTGCATCAAGAATTTGGACCAGTGAGGGGATGGAGGGGAGAGAGAGAGAGCTCGGCTGTCGGAGTGGAGGGAGACGCCGGGGCTATCGGATCCAATCGTCGGAGGCGAGGGTGAAGCCCGGGCCCCCAGATCCAACCGCCGAAGGCCAGGGAGACGCTGGGGTGGTGGTGAACGGCGAGGATGGCCGCCGGGGTTGAAGACGATTTGCGCCACCCCTTTGAGTTTGGCGTCCTCCATGGCGCCGGATCCGGCCTCCTCCGCTCGCTCCGCGTCGCCTCCCGCGGGCCCGATCTGAGCTCGTCGCCGAGGGAGGCCGGCATCAAATCTGGCGTGGACGACGAGGTACACTCCTACTCCTGCACTGGACACTCCGCCACCGCTTGCCATGCAGCTACCTGCCGCCGGTCGCTCCCCTGACGCCATGGATTTCCTTAGAGAGAGGATGTGAGGAGAGTTGAGAGGACAGGAGGCAGCTGTGGGTAGGGATGGAGAATTTTGGAAATTTTAACAAAAATTTTAAAAATAGTTTTGATAATTTTAAAATTTCAAAATTAACCCCCTATCGTACTAGCTGCCGTCCCCCGACGGCAGCACGTCCCCAGGGGTAGCACAGGTGCTGCTCCACGTGGGGCAATTTTTTTTTAAAAAAAAATTAATTAATAATATTTGTTAGACGATTTTTTAAATATGCAAAATGAGCTCAAATAATTACGAATTTTTTTGTGGAGCCTTCTAGCATAGTTTTTCTGCTTGTGTAATTTTTTTTGAAATTTTATGCATTCTTTTTTTCTGTAAAATTCTTTAAAGTCTAATGTTTGTAGGAATTTTCTAATATAGCAAATGAGTTCCAAACATTATGAATTTTTTTTTGCCATACTCCCTACAGTGGACTTGATTGCGTAAATTTTACATAATTTTATATGCTCTGAAATTGTCTCGACAAATTCAGGGTTTAGGTCTCAAAAATTAGGACGAGACGTTTCGGAAATTATGGTTTCATGATTTCATGTGACTTGAAATGTGCGAAGTTTGGTACGACATGACTACTCTTGGCCGCTATGGTTCTTGATCACATTTCTTACGTGAAAGTAGAGTACTGAAAAAGCGAGTCGGAAATTAACTTTAATCAAGGGCCGAGAACGTTGCGATTACGGAGAA
This sequence comes from Hsuehochloa calcarea, assembly GCA_036346395.1. Taxonomy (NCBI): domain Eukaryota; kingdom Viridiplantae; phylum Streptophyta; class Magnoliopsida; order Poales; family Poaceae; genus Hsuehochloa; species Hsuehochloa calcarea. The sequence goes on along the minus strand of CM070597.1, from coordinate 17,290,646 downwards.
ACCCTAAAACATAGCGAGAATCGATCTGATGTGAATTGTTATCTCTGGAATTCCACGGAAGAGGCATACTTTGATGGCTCGGCGAGGCCTGCGACACGAACTACATTGCGACCGCGTGCGGACAAAAGCACGTTACATGTGGTCACATGGCATGATGGTTCGGCTAATTACTTTACCATGGGCGCTACTACTACGGTAACTTGCGACACGAGCTTTGGACCATGTAAGTACGCATGCCTTTAGGGGATAGTTAAAACATGGTGAATAGGAGGGGGACTACTACGGACTGGCCCGATCTACTGCGTGGACCGGGGCCATTTGCCCTTTCTTGCGAGCTCGGTATTATACTCCTCGCTTGCCGCCCTGGCCTCGGCCGTCATTTCCCGCTTTTTCTCGCGCTCCCTCTCGCGTGCCTCGCGCTCCTGCGCCAGCGCCTCGAGATGAGTCTCCCACGGATCGCTCGTTGTGCTCTTGGTCAACGATCCTCCTCCGGATCTCGCGTCCCTTTCGCATTCCACCTCGAAGTCGAGCGCCCATCGGTCGTGTGGGTGGATCTCTAGGTCGATCCACTTGCGGAAGACACATAGCGGCTTCGGGGACTGCGGGTAGACGGGAGAGATTGTTAGTGCGTACTCGAAGAGAATTGGTACGATAAATTACGTAAGTACTCCTTCCGCATTGCCGATACGCTCAGTATCCCAACGGCGGTCGGGATAGCCAGAGGAGTAGTTAGGACATCCCCATTAACGCATGCCGAGGCTGAGCTGGTGCTTGGATTTGAAGAACTTGCATGTGTCCTCGCACCAACAGAGGCGTCTCCTCCTCTGGCGGGTGTTGCGCGAAGGCTCGTTTGGAGCGTTCGGCGGGGTTGCTTGCTGGGGGCTTCATTGCGGAGTCGCCATCCCGCAAGTCGCTCTTCGGACCGAACCTCAGCTGACCCTAGCTTGTTCGGCCGTGCCGTTGAAGCCCTTGCTAAATCACGGATCTCGTCCCATTGCTTCTTGAGGTTGTCCATCCCAGCGTAGTGAAGCAAGCTCTAGTGTATTGTTTGGTTTGGTTGTGTGGTTTTCTCTCGTAGATGACTTGCACCTCCTTTTATAAGCTAGAGGGTTGGCATGGCGTGGTTGGCAGAGTGTTGTCTAATCTTTCTGCGAGAGTAGTCATGTCCCTTTTTAGTCTTTGTATTTTCGGTAGGAAAAGCTCGGGAGGCAGAGTGTTGTCACGTTTTGCTTTGCAGAGTCCTGTCTCGTCCTGATTTGCAGTGTGTTGTCACGTCTTACTCTGCAGAGTTGTCATTTGATGCGAAAAATTCGGCGAGGCAGGCGTGTTATCACGTCTTACTCTGCAGAGTCTTTGTCATTTCGGCCGAAAAGTGGTGAGGCGTGTGTTGTCACGTCTTACTCGCGAGTCTTTGTCATTTGATGCGAAAAGTTAGCGGCGCAAGTGTTGTCACGTCTTACTCTGCAGAGTCTTTGCCATTTGATCAAAATCTGGCGAGGCGGTGTGTTGTCACGTCTTACTCGAAGAGTCTTTGTCATTTGATCGAAAAGCTAGCAAGGCAGTGTGTTGTCACTTAAATTCGTAGATTTATTTTGCAATTGAAGTTGTTTTGAAAGCCATCTGCTGCTTTGTTAGGATGATCGGTAGTTCCGACGATATAAGTGCGGAATTACCTCTCGTCAGAACTTCCAAAATCCCGCGAACGTTTTTTCCCAAAGAGCCCTCTTTGGGACTTAGCCGATTTTCTACAAGCGTGGTTCTTACCGCCATGTTGGGAGCGGAACTCTGCACCGCTGAAGTTCGATTTTCGCGAACGTTTTTTCGAGATGGTCTTTTGCGCTTCATTTAAGAGCGGTAGTCTTAGTAAGAAATTTGCGTACTTAGATAATCAATCTTGCAAATTAGATAGCGGTAGTTCCGCGCTGATTTAGAAATTACTGTTTGATTAATTCACACGCAAAGTGTTCACTACGGAATTAGATAGATGCATACATGATACAAACTAGTACCACAACGCCGCAAAGGCATACATCACGTAGTGCAGGGATGCATAGATAAAGAGTAGATATTACAATCTTATTAAAACTGAACTTCTACTTAGCAAGAACAAGAAATAATAGAAGAAAAATTACCAAACTGACCATATTAACTAATTTCTGTAGCGATTTCTCAACACTTTCTATCCTTTCATCCAGTCCTTTAAGAACATTATCTTTATTTTCCGTCGGTTGATCCGATGGTCGAGGCACTTGACGAAATACAGCCACACGACGTGTGTCCTCTTGTAAGGCTGCAATTTGCATTGCAATACCTCGAACCTCTGGCGCATCTTCATCAGCCCACAGCCAGAACCGACATGTTGTGTTCTGTAAAAATAATTGGAACTACAAGTGAAAAAACATGATGTTTAGAAAGAAGTTCAATGGGGATGATCAGACATAAGTTACCGTAAGATTCGAACACTCGGGATGGATTCGTTGGCGTATGGGAGGTGAACACATTCACCGGATCCCTGCAACGAGGGCAATCCAAGTGCTGTCGTAGTACTTCTAATTGCCTGCTCACTCGAAAGTTTGATGAGGCCGTAGACATCCCGTTTAAGACTAGAAGGAAGGAGAAGAGGAACTGAAGAGTGAGTGGAATGGCAGCCAAATCATGCATATATATAGCCTGTGAACATACGAGGACGTCATGTTGCGGTGCCTGTGAAGCGACTCAGCTAACTCGCATGTGTGGTCCTTCAGCACTATTATCGGAAGCCCATGGCAGCGGTCCTGAACCTCTGCACACGGACCTTGCCAGCACAGGATTCATCAACACACCTGACGATGTACGTGTCGGGGTTGGACCTCTGCACCCGATACGTCCGACCGATGTTAACGGTGTATCTAGCAATAGCATGTTGTGCGGCGCTCTTGCTAGGAAAGCGCTGGCCTAGGAGCAGAGTGTCCTCATTGAACCCCCACTCAGCACCCTCCGGACGTGGCAGAACCAGCGATGTCGTCGCAACGTCGTCCAATCGTGAGGGGACGTAAGCAATGTCAGTGGTCACAAAATGTAACATCCCAAATTTCAGAGCTTTAAAAATCTTTTAAATAGTGGTAGTGAGAAAATTCACCATTTGGATTTATTGGAATATTAATTTAAAAAGCTTAATATGGACTTAAGGACAAATTGATTTAATGTGCTTAATCCCAACATCAACAATTGTCAAAACTATTTTATTTAGATTCTATATGCTTGGATATATTTTATAGAATTTTCTGGAATTTTTCCAAAGTCTTTTGCTATTTTCTATGGGCTAATTGTATTTTGGATTTATTAAAAGAAAAACCTATTTTAATTCCTTGAGCAGTCTTGGGCGAAGCCCAACACTATTCCATCGTAGCCCATTAACCCCGCTTGCGTCGCTTTCAACCGTTGGATCGCCATCGCACGGTTCTTGCTTCGCCACGCCTACGCTTTCCTCGCTCATTGGCCGGTGGGCCCGCGATCAAGTCGTCGTCTCCGCGGATCTTCTTCCTCCTCGCAGCGTCGTGCTACCGCCATTACCGAGAGCTTCACTCCCGTGCGACAACGGCGATTCTCTCACGATTTCTTGAGCCGACCCCCTTAAACGTGTCTCCGGTTATTCCATATCCGTTCCAAACCAAATCAAACCCGAATCGGTTTCAATCTCCGAAAATCTTGGAATTCAAAACCCATACATTTCGGACCCGAATTGGGGTTTCAAATCTCGGCGTCTCCGAGCCTATAAGTACTCCTTAGCACCGCCCGCCTCCGCAACCCTAAGCCGCCACTCGCCGCCCCGATCGCCCTAAGCGCCAAGCATTTCAAGCTTTAGGGTTTTCGGCGAGTTTCTTCTCCGGTGGATTGCGCCGCCGTCATCGCCTTTGCTCCACCGACCGCTGCCAGTGATCGGCAAGTCTCGGGCTACCTCGTGCGCACTCTTCGTCCGCCGAGCATCGCCGAGCGTCTGCTTCGACAAAACCGGTTTCTCCGCCGCTTCTTCCTGCCACGCCATCTCCACAACCCTGGTGCTCAAACGGTGCCCGTGTGTGCGCATTAACCTCCTCTACACGTTGGTACCACTCACCGCGTCGAAGTCGCCGCGTTCGCTGCTGCCATTGGTTCCCGAGCCATCGCCGCCGTCGATCGATGTGGCGGCCGCGTCGGCGTCCACCTCACCACAATGCGTGCGTGTCGACCTTGTTGGCGCCAGCGTCGGTGCCACCCGCGATGGGTGCGCCACCTCGACCGACCCGATCCGAGGCTTGGTGGATTTGGTCGCGTGAGCCAGAGACGGCAAAGGGTCCCACCACAAGACGGTTTTAATTATTTCTTTTCCGGTGAAATTCATTGCTGACGTCAGCCGACGTCATTAATCCGAATTTCCTTTATAAAAATAATTCGGGAAATTCAAGAAAATCCAAATTAGGGTTTAATTGATTTTTCAATCTTCCAAAGCCCATATCTTTTGCATCCGAAGTCCAATTGAGCCCATTCAAATTTGTAAATTCATATAAAATTAAGATCTATTTAATGGTGAATTTTATTTGATTTTTGGAGTTTGTTTTGCCTCTGTTATTTATTTGTTTTGTTTCTTTTGTCTCGTTTGCGAGTAGACGTCGATACTTCGGGGAATTTTGCAGAAGAAGGAGCGCCTCAAGACCAAGACCAATATCTAGATCTATTCCAAGGCAAGTTATACCTTTGATCATATTGAACCTAGTTTTCAAAATACTTTGTTTCAATGTATTGCATTATATTTCAAGTATTTATTTAAATGCTTTTGGGATAGCTATTAATCCAATTTGTTATATCCACCTTGTCTATTGTATGCCATGATCTTTTGTCACCCTAGGTTGGTTCATTATTAGTTGGTATTATCGTAGCACCAACGTGGGTTGGTTAGATACGATTAGACTGCTTAGCCATGCCACGAGTCATCATTTCATCTGAGTCGCAATTATAAACTTGACTAAGTGATTATGAAACTGTGTGATGAAACTGTGTGTGCTGTGTGCTATTACTCGTGATGGCATGTGTTGCACTTAATCAACAGGGTGGGAAAAGATTTGGACTGAGGCAAGTGGTGGATTCTGTGTGAATAGTGGAGCTGTGTGCTTATTAAACTTTGTGATTTGGGTTAAAACTGGAAGTCTTGCCTTGGTCAATTAAGGACTTAACTTTGTGCGCCATTGAACTGGGCCTTCTTGTGCGACCACATGCCTAGTATGGGTTTGGGCCCGACTTAGTAAGTTATGGAGTCTTGACATTGACAACTCGGGTTGTATTTAAGCTATGTGATGGGTGGAGGTGTGTACTGCATGTGTTTGGGTCACATCATGGACGGTGATTCATTGCATCCCCGTCCAACGGTGTGTGTCGTTCCAAGGGCTATGTGTACAAATTGACGGCGAGGAAAGCACATCGGGAGTGTCATTGTTTGAGATGAAGTCTCGAAAGGTTTTGTTATGGTCGATCTTGCCCCACCGATCGTGATCGTGTGGGTAAAGTGTACAACCTCTGCAGTGTTAAATCAATCTATTCGAATAGGCGCGTCCTCGGTCATGGACATGCTCGAATTTCACACGAGGGTACATTTTCATAAAACAAATGGGAAGGGTCACCGTGTGAGATAACTTGTTCATGTGTGTGAAAGAACTTGATTAGACTGTGTGTCCTTTGTGAAATCAATTGTTAACTTATTATTGTCTATTTGTTTTGAATTATGCGAGGCAGCTGTGGGTAGGGATGGAAACCAGCCGGGCCGGCTCGGCTCGGATGAATAGTAAGGGGTGTTTGGCATGGCTCTAGAGCCCAACCTGCGCTGCGGGTTTGTAAACTACTAAACACCCTAACTCCAAAAAAATTGGAGCGAACAACTCCATGTAGTTTTGGAGCTCTAGTTCATTCTCTTGGAAGACCTATTTTCCAACTCTACAATCATCCGAAATAGATCTGACATGGAGTTTCAAAGAAATTACCCACCTTTGCCATCGACACACACTCATTCAACGAATCGCTTTTTTTCTATCCTACCCACCGCCGTCCCACTCCATTCCCCATCGCCCCACGCGCGCGGAGGCCGCCGCCACGCCACGCCCCGACCAACCCACCATGCTCCCAACGAGTCAATGAGCGAAACCGTAAGTTTCACTGCGTGGTCGACAAGGTCGCATTGTCACGCCCGAGTTCCAACCAGACCTTCTCGCCTCCGCCGCTAGCACACGCGCCAGCGAAGTCGTCGAGGAGGAGGGGAGCTAGGAGCGCCGAGGATGGGGCGGAGGTGGCGAGAGCTGGTGGACGGGGTGGTGATGGAGATGGTGGCCGCCATCGCGGCCGCTTTACGCCGCTAAGCCGGAGCTCGCGCCACGCCAGATCGACGCCATCGGATTCCGTGTCGCCACTGACTCTCAGAGGTAAAGATAGAATCTCTTGCTCATCTCTCTTTCTTGGATCTGTTACGGTGTGTTCCCGATTCGTCATGCGAGCTCTCGGATCCGATAATTTAATTCCCGATCCATCATGCGAGCGACCCTTCATATGGTTACCGTCCATGCGGTTAAATCTTGAAATGTTGCTTTTAGTAGTATGGATATAAGCGCTAGTTAATCGATTTGGTGCCAAGATCGAGCCTTGACCTCATTGCCCAGCAGCTTTTTTCGAATCTTACCGAATGAAATTTCCATCTTATTTTTCCAAATTGTCGCCGTGACTTAGATTTGCGATAACACCGGCATAAACGTCCTCATCCAAGTAGGCGGTTTGCCATCGAATTACTGATGGTTACATAATAGTCGGAAGAACAGCATAAAAATGTCGACAAGAGTATGACGGTGAGTTGCAATCTTTTGAGCAAGGTATAACTCTTTTCCCACAAGGTGTGATGTGTATAGTCACCTATTGAATTCTATATTGAATTCTAGCAAAAAGCTTGATTTTGCCCTTCAATAGATTGAACCAATTTGAGCGTGGATGTATCTTCTCAAACAGATGCTTATTCCACCAATTACCGATTTTTTAATAACTTAATAAGGCTAAATAGTTTGACTCTTCTCATGAATGCCATTGATGTACTTACCGACTATCAATATACACAATTTGACGTGCTCAATGCTTTGTGTGAACAATAGATCCGACAACCGAATGCCATCAACATCAACACTCTATCTGGCAAAGTGACCACTATCAAAAGATCATGCATACCGCCATATGGAGTATTTTAGTTAACAAAACTACTACTCATTTTATCAGTATGCTTGCCATTTAGTCATTGAGGGACAAAAGAATCTCAAAGATTTTGGATTTCAAATATCCTTTGAAGCAAGATAGACAAAGTTCATAAGACCTAGCTTTAGGAACTAGCCAAATCTCGGAGTTAATTACTCCTGCATTCATCTTAAATTGATGAGACATTTGCTAAACTTGTGGGTTTCCTAGTATGTTTAACTACAAATCCTTGGTGAGGTGATATAATTAGTAAAGGAAACTTGAGTGATACTTGACGATGCATCATGCCCTGCTCACCAAGCCGTGAGAGTTGAGTTGCCCCATCCATGTATGCCACACGCTTTCTCTTATGAACAGGTATGACCATGATTGGTGAATTTGCATGTTTATATTTTGTAATAATTGACGGCCTTTGTGAAAATAGTTTTGTGCACACTGCACATAGTATGTTGAGGGGGAACAAAATTATATACCACTGCAAATGTTCCGGATCCTTGATCTGACATTGTAAAGTGATTTCTTCCCTGCATACCACTGCAAACTCGAAACCATACCCTTTTATGCCACTGTTGTCAACTCCATTAGATAATTTTTTAATTTGTTTTGTTGCAACCTTCTGGAAATGATGTCCGCGAAAAAGGAAGAGGTTGATTATGGTCATTTGCAATCTGCCATTCTGCATGATTTAATTTTTGGTGCTCATATTAACCGCATGAGCTTAACATGATAGACGAGGAGTATGTATGAGTTACCTTTCAAGTTTGGTTAAAGTGACACCTCCTTTTCCACTTTTTAATTTGTTGCGAGTTTATTTTTGCGCTTATTGGTGTTGGTGTTATACTCTTCATTACATCCATCTTCGTTGTCTTTGAGCGTCAGCTAGGAGCGGATGCTGCTTGTCCTTTGTATCCAATTGTAGATACATATTTATGAACACAATATCTTGAGATGCATTATTATGTGCTTTGATGCATGTTACAGTACAAACTGTGTAGTATCTTGGATAATTTGGTTGGACATGATTATCTTGATATATGTTGGTACTTTAATTTATTTACATGCTTGTCGGACTTGTATCTCGGATTCATACAGTTTAGCTAAGCGATACATGAGAACATACGTGTTACTGTTATGCTGCTGCACGCATCATTGAACTCCACTCATGTCAACCAAGGGCAAAGTGGGCAATCCACACAGACAAACCACAATTCTGGAGCTGAGAGTACCCTTCTAGCCAAACACTCCATACAGACAACTCCAACTCCACTCAGAGCCGGCCCACTGGAGTTCTGAGTGAGCCGCTCCAACTGGAGTTAGAGCCATGCCAAACAGGCCCTAAGTTCAGTTCGAAAACAAGTTAGAAGGGTTGCTTGGCTCAGCTCGTGATCAGGTTTGAGCCGACTCGTTTAAGCTTGTGAGTCAAACTTCAGTACGTTCAAAATGCATTACAAATTTTTCTATCATTACTTCAGTTCATCCAATAGTTACAAGACTCATTGTATAAGTTCGTTCAAAACAAGCACATCTATTCCTAACAAATGAAATCGCAAGAACAACAAGCTTAGCGGCCGCCTCCACCCTCCGCACTCACCTGGACTGAGCCAAACTAGGCTCTAGAGCCGAGCCGAGCCGAGCTTGGCTCGTTTGTTTAACGAGCTGGACAGGCAGCTCGGCACGGGCTCAAGTTTTGCTCGAAAATTCACGAGCCCGAACAGGTTTGCCAATCTTGAGCTATTTTTTCAGCTCTAGCTATGAGGGGATGGAAGCGGGTGATGTTTGCGAAACGAGCAGTCTCGCCGCGTGGTTTTCACAAGATGGCCATTAAGTGGTGCGATAGTGAGCCCACCTGCATCCTGGCCTTCGATGCTTGATCGGACGCACGAAATTGTGAGTTGAACGATAGTGCTTATTTCACTGGATATGTACAAAAGGAATGCCTGTACACACAGCGTTTTTGCCTAATGTAATAATCACAGCAGGTAAATGGCAGGCAGGCCATATCCTCGTGTAAAAAGCTAATTCATATCACTTGTTATTAAGAAATGAATACATCAGTATTTAAGTGATATGGATAAGAGATAGCGAGGAGATAACACAAGTTTGTTTTTAGATGAAAACACAAGCAAGTTGTTGATACTAACATATAAGAAACAACAAAATAACTATTGAAAACTTGATTGTTACCTAAAAATTCATTTTGTGGTTAGCAATTAAAGTCTTAGATACAGATTCAAAAAATAATTTATTAAAAAATTCATTTCTTTTATTAAATTAAATACTCTCTTTTCTCTTAGTAATAAACTAAGAAATAAAATGTTCTAAACTATCGCTGAACTGTATGTCTGTTAACAGTGCGAAAAGCAGAAAGATAGAGTGAGTTATGCATGCCCACTGTATATCCAGATGGATGGCCGCCTACAATGTTAGTACAAGGTGCTAAAGCCTAAACTATCGCTGCTACGGGTGCAATTAAAGTTCCCATTTTAGGTGTGCTCGCTTGATCTGATCCGCATGCACTGGATGGTCACATTAATAATGTGCAGTTCTTTGGCCTCATTGAGCCATAAACCCATTGAAATGTCTCATACAAAAAAAGTAGGAGTAATATAGTCCTCCCATTTCGCGCACCAACGCACCAACATAATACTACGCACTTAGCTTCAAATCAACTTACTAATGGTGCCATTCCTCGAGCCATCCATCCCACGTATCATTAGCATCACAAATAGTTGACTATAACGCTGTAATTGTGGATGACAATTTTATTGCGGTAAGAGTAGGTTGTAGGTTAAAATCAACAAATTTTCCTGCTAGAACCTGTGCTAGAACCTGAGAAGACAATTATTTGTACCCTAAAACAGAACAATAATGGGAAGCATATTTGCATATGTATTAGGTTACAGATATCACCCTTTTTTAGTTAAAATTTTAAACTATGTCTCAACATGAATATATGTTCCAAGAAAACATGTGCCTATGGTTGGGAAACATGTGCAAATAGAGAAAAACAATCCATCTGACTTTTTCCTTTATTTGATCAACATGTGAACTGTCGCATACACTAAATCGAAAGCTTCATCGTTCACAATTTCATTGTTTTTACAAAATATTAGTAGCACTTTGCGTTATGGTAAAACATATCAAAGAAAAGAACACACCTACTAACCAAGTCAACGAAACCCATTACTTATTCATGGCAATTGGCTATCTCAGTTACCAATTTCTATTCTCCAAAACAAAACAAAACGTTCAGCTACAAATAAATGAAAATCTAAAATGGAAAGGCAACAACTAAACGGATACATCATGTGCATGACAAATGATAATATACATTAAATATGAGAAGAAAAATAGAAAAAATTGAGAAAATTGAGCGAAATCAAGGCCCAAGCACCCACAGTCCCAACTCAACAAAACTAGAGTTACTAACAAGGTATTTGTAAAAATAAAATAGGAGAATGCAAATGGACACGCGACATGTATATGCAGAATGATTGAATTGTTTTTGTTTATTTGGTCCTAAATGTGATATGTTTTGTCCTAAATGTGGTATCATCAGTATGAAAAACAGCAAAGAAAAAGATGAAGAAATTGCTGACTTGTTTTGTACACGACATGGCTTCCAAAAGGCTCTTTCGAGTAGAAGGCAGTATTAATAAGCAGAGCAATGATGGTGTGTAACCATCTTACAAGCGCCCTGTGATTCGTTCTCGTGGACCATCTTCTGTCGCCGAGTTTCTTCAAGTATGTGATAACTTTAGCATATGCTAAGCAACCAAATACTCCTAAGTACTCTAGATTTGGTTTTCTTCCACTTCATGCTTCGTACGGTGTGATGCCATCTAATGCTTTTGTCGGAACTCGATTGGGAATATACATCGTGTGTCTTACTACCTCGGCCCAAAATTTGCATGGCAAGAGCTTGCTTTTCAACAGGCTTCGAGCCATGTCCATCACAGTCCTGCTTCTCCATTCCACCACCCCGTTTTGCTGGAGGCTATAGGGAGCAGTGAAGTATCGTGTGATGCCCCTTCACTCACAGATTGATTCAAACTCACTGGATAGGAATTCTCCTCCTCGGTCTGATCTCAGAGCTTTTAGCTTGTGTTCGGTCTCAGTTTCTGCCAGATTGACAAACTTCTGGAACACAGCTTTTGCCTCGCTTTTCTTCCTAAGCATATATACCCACATGACACTTGAAAAATCATCCACTAGGAGAAGGAAGTACCTGTTTCCAGCATCAGTTGCAGGTGTAATTGGTCCACATATGTCAGTGTATACTAGCTCTAGTGGTCGAGAGGCTCTATGACTTGTATGTGCTGGAAAAGGTGACCTTGCCTGCTTGGCAATGATACAACCTTCACAAACCTGAGTAGGATGATCAATATTTAGCAGACCAAGGACCATCTTCTTGTCGGATATCTGTTTCAACGATCGGAAGTTCACATGCCCCAATCTTGCATGCCATAGCCATGCAGGGTCTTCAACACTTGCATTCAAACATATCGATTTGCATGTATCCAATTGAATCTTATATAGCATGTTTGGTGTACGAGGAACTTTCATTAGAAGCCAATTGAATCTTATATAGCATGTTTGGTGTACGAGGAACTTTCATTGGAAGCTTTCCATCTTGGTCATGTAGGAATAGAAAGGAGCCTTGCAATGCTACATCACAACCATCTTCTGTCAATTGACCCAGGCTTATGATATTTTTGTAGAGTCTTAGGATGTAGTAAACATGTGACAATAGCATTTGCTCTCCATTCTTGTATTGGAGTAGTATTGAGCCTTTGCCTTCAATGAATACCACAGAGCCGTCTCTGAATTTAACTTACCCATGAAACTCCTGGTTCAGTTCTCTGAAATTTCCCAACTGACCAGTCATGTGATTAGAAGCTCCATTGTCGAGGTACCACATATCTGGGTCGACCACCTCCTCACCGATTTTTTGTAGCTTAGGGTGAATCCCTTCTTCAAGCATGACCAGTCCAATCGATGTTTCTTCATCGACAGTTAGCAATAGAGCTGGTTCTTTCTTCTTTTGAACTTCCGACAAGTTCACTTCAGCATTATTCTTCTTGTTTCAACAGTGAGAAGCATAATGCCCAAGCTTTTGACACTCAAAGCATTTAATATTACTTCTACACTCAGAAGTATAATGTTCAAATTTATTACACTCAAAGCATTTGATTTTTGACTTATATTTCTTAGACTCACCGCCGCAACGACCAGGTTTATGGCCACGTCCGGCAAAATCTCCACGACCATGACTACGACCACCTCGAACGTGCCAAGCAGAGCCACAACCACCTTGATTTGATGAGTATCCTCGCTAAGACTGCTTGGTCTCTCCCTTCTGCTCATCTTTCACAAATAAAGCTTGGTTGTTGCGAGCCTTGCACCCTCTTAATAGTCCATTATGTGCTTTAAGAGATCCAGTTACCTCTTCCAATCCATGAACCTCCAAAACCACATACCTATCGGTTAGTACCGCAAGTATTTTTCACCACCTCAATCTAGTTTTATCACCTCATACACCCCTCGGAGAGTTTGGAGATAAACTTTCTTTACTCGATTCACACCTTCGTGAATCGTGCAAAGAGCAACCCATGCCTCCGAGTAGCGACCACGACCTAACGACCGCCTTTCCTTTTAGATCGATGAAGTCGTAGCACCATCGACCATGATAAAGTTGTTGTGGTACCTCTTACGACCATGATGAAAGTAGTCCTCCAAAACATTGATAACACCTCGACCATGACCTACGATGAAGTCATAGCACCATCTACTACCATGAAAAAGTAGTACGTAAGTAGTCGTAACACCTACGTAACAGTAGGTCAATTATAACTAGGTAGTAGAAACTTCCTTCGACCACGCTGTAGTCGAACTTCTTTCGACTACGATGTAGTCGAAGATGATGAACGATGCTCGATGAATCGTACTCGATGAACGATGAGTCGAAAGGAACGATGGTCAAATCGTGCTTGAAACCAAAGAATCGAGTACAAACAGAGGAATTTTGTGGTGCTCGATTGCACACCTTTTTTTCTTGTCTATTTCTTATCTGATGTTGTTGTAAAGACTTACAGGACCCAACAGCCTCTTATATAGGTTGTTTCGGCCGACTCAAACATTGATTCAAACAAAGCAACTCGAATACGAGTTGAAAACAAAACCGAATTTGAAATGAAAACTTTCTTCATCTAAAATTAAACTATTACAGAAAGAATTATTTCCAACAGAGGTGAAGGCACTTTCCGCCATTGCTCTGTCTACCTAGTTACAGGAAGCAACCAATGCAACGGCCGCGAGTCCATCTTGTTCTTGAAGTATCTTATACAGTATTAACCTAACCTCCTCAACTATACAAGAACAACTCCAAGGTTGGTGAGAGCGAGAAAAGGTCACGAATGCAATTGCTTTGTTAGGAAAAACGAAGTCAGTAAACCTCTTCAAGAAAAGTATACCATCTTAAATCAGTGTGTTAATACTATACGATGGCAATATATACCAACCTACAAAAATAAATCAAATTAAAGATTAAACATAGATATAGTCTTGAATATTTGATAGGGGCAAATCATCGATTTGATTTATTTATTTTAGGTTATGCATATTTGTCTCATCTAAGATGAACTACTACCTCCGATCCTTTTTACTTGTTTTGCACATTGACATGGATATATGGTTTCCAATACCCATATTTTGACCATTATATTTCTAATTATATATTCACAAAAAGAGATTAAAAATACAATGGTATAAAAGTATTTCTGGTGACATATTTAGTAATATCATTTCCACATGACAAATCCTAATAGTTTTGTGTTTACTAGAGGTCAAAGTTTCAAAAGGTTGACTTCACGCATTCTAAAAGGCATCTAAAAAGAACAGATGGGGTATTTTGCTAGGATTCATAAACCTTCTTAAAAATTGTTGTACCGAAGCATATATACCCCCTTTAAAGGGCATCTCTAATGAAAATGCATATCTACACGGGTTGCAGCTACAAGCGCTATTATAGCCGTCTGTTTTCCTCGATATTCATCTCAATCTCTCTCTCTCTCTCTCCGGCAAGCTGTCCCGCGTAAACCGCTCCGTTACCCGAAGCGCGCGGTTTGGAGACCGGTTTTGAATACTTGGCAGTTTGGATCAAACTTTTCTTCCATAACTTAGCGATATTCCATAGATAAATGTTCTCAAACTACCCTCATCAACTCTAGCTACTCCATCTGCCTCGCAATATAAGTCCAAAGTCCACTATACACGCCGACAAAGAGGCACACAATCTAAGAAAAAGTTAATGCCATTGTACCACACATGTTCATATTATTTGACATACTACAACCACTTATCCACTTTGTCGGTATTAAACGTTTGGTATATGGTGAAAATATTATAATAACTACACCTTTGATCTCTGTAATATACTTATATTGTGCGACAACAGTTTCCAAGAATAAAGACTTATATTGCGGGACTGAAGGAGTATTACTTCGCTACATCGTTTTACGTACTGAGATATTGTTGGGGAGCATTTTAGTCACATTTTATCACAAGTACATGTTTGATGAATTTTTGTATGCAAAATTCATGAAATAAAAAAGAATAAATATATAAGTCAAAGAGGCAATGGCCCACACATAAGGCCAATATGTGTTGACACGTGACGTAAGTGCAGTCTATAACGTACAAAATTTCATGGAGAAAGGCTCTGTGACATGTGGGCCTCACACATTACCTAAAAATTGTACGATAATGGAATGTGCTCGATATTGGACGCCTCTTGTTGTATTTGTCAAGTAGACCGCATCGTGCGACAGTTCAAACGGGTCTCGAATCCAATCCACCGAACGCCCTCTTCCTCTGCCTGTAAAAGGGAACGCTACGGCCTCTCGCCGACGAGAGCGCACGCAAATCCTCCGCGCCCCACGGCCGCACACAGAGCCTCTCGCCACGCAGAGAATACACACATACGCAGCCGTGCGCCCAGAGCGACGCCGAGAACGCCGGAAAAGCATTGCGACAGGAGACGGCCGAGAAGCAAATCAGGGAAACACCAGCCCAGCGACAAAAGAAATAACATCAAGAAATCTCGAGGCTGTCTCCCACGCTTCGTAAAGGCATTAGCTACTCATCCGCGACATCGCTCATGGCGTCTTCAATAACTGGTGAGCAACTGGATCAAACCTTGTTGGTTGATCTCACTTGATGATGAAAGAAACCCCCCAAAGCATCGATCTCACTGCAAATCAATCCAATAATTGGTTGATATTGTAACCAACTATCGGTGTATGTCAAGGCGGCACAGCTTCCTCATTGAAGTGAGAACTAGCTATAGATTTTTTTTTTAAGTCACAGTTCAAGTTCTCCCAATGCGCCGAAACTGACCATAGAATACGGATTATCTCAACACGGTGGAATAGCTACAAAAAAGCTACTTAAAGCGTAGTGTGGCTTCCCAGTTGGCCTATCGGACTGCGACACTACGCAAATAAATACAATATCATATTATTTTGCTCCGCACCGGAATAAGATAATTTAAACCTTCAAAGCAAGCATCGTCCCAATGTATCATATGCACATTGCCAACCGCAAGACAGAGACGCGCAATCCTCATAATTTACATACATCGACGCATCATATACACATCGCCAGCCGCAAGACCGAGACGCGCAATCCGCATAATTTACATACATCGACACATCATCGTCCATTGCATCATATACACATCGCCAGCTGCAAGATTGAGACGCGCAATCCACATAACTAACATACAACGACACCATGGCCGGTGTCGATAAACACTACAACAGGACTAGGATATAGTAACACACGTGTTGTTATAGCTTCAACAATGTGTTGCTGGGACCTATAACAACACATGCAAAAAGAGCCGAGGAGACAGAGGCGAGTGAGGGAGATGGGAGGGCTGCGTCGGTGGGAGACAGGAGGAGGTGGGTGGAGGGACGGGACACACAAGCAGCGGTGACGGATAGGAGGGCGAGGAGCTGCTGGAGCAGGAGGAGGTGAGCCAGGGCAGAGAGTGCCCGAGCGGCGGGTGCAAGGTAGAAGAGGGAGTGGAGCGCACGGGGCAGAGAATGAGGCTTACTCAATGGCGAGGATGCAGATTTGGCGGTGGGGAGGTCTGTTCGTCGTCGACGATGGCAGAATCGACCGGCGACGAGCCGGATTAAGCGGCGACAACGGAGGATTCGGCTGCCCAAAGCCTAGAATTGCATCATACGGCACTGGGAAGGTGGCGTCGTGGGGGAGGGGAGGCTGGATCACGAGGAAGAGGAGGTCAGGGCGCTGCGGAGGTGGAGGCGGCGACGAGGGGGGGCGGCGGCACTAGGGAAGAAAAGGGCGGCAGGGGCCTGGGAGGGAATCAATGGAGAGGAATGGAGGAGTCGAGAGGATTCGAGACAGAAGAGAGAAATTAAGAAGGGGAAGGGAGGAGAACCGTCCGCTCCCACGCGATTCGATCCGACAGCTCTAACTGGTTCGGTCTTTCATCCAATGACTAGGGAAGGGAGGATGGCACTATCCAACGGCCCAGATTAAAGGACGACATGGCCCAATAGATTTGCTGGGAATCCATATATATATGTGTGTGTGTGATTCTTCCTCAATTGATTTTCTTATGGCCCTCCAAACTCAGAATTTGTAGCAAAAAGCCCTATGTGTCCGTATTAAGGAGTACATTTGTACAGTTGCGAAATTATACTCCTCAATCACACCAGCCTATAGATAGAAAAAAATGCATAGTAATCCAATGGGCATATAATCGTGTAAAATGTGTATAAAAGATGGAAATATGACCACAAAATGTGAAAATGATAGGTTAATAATAGGAATAAATTTGAAAATATGGCTTCTATCAACTACCAAAAGAAATGACATATCAAGATGATTTTTTGTACGTCGCAACAACATGTATGCCTCCAACTAATTCTGCTAAGTAAGTTGTACCTGTTACACATGGGCCTTACAGCACATATCATATATTGCAATGGTGTTTTCCCTACTACACGTGTTATATGTGTTATAGAGAATGTGTTGCCAAAAGCCAATGTTGTTGTAGTGGAAATCCACATAATTAACATACATCGACACCATGGCCAAATGTTGACGAGGAGAAATGCTACTTTATCATAATCCGTCTACGACAAACAAGGCGAGACACATCCACACGACCATCCGCCTATGACCGATGAGGCTAGAAGAAATTATGGTTAGTGCTGACGAGGCAATGTCACTACCCTATCAACAGGCCCCAAACTGACGGAATCGGACACTTTGTTACCGCGTACTGACGAGGCAAAGGCAACACACACATCTGTATCCTTTGAAGTCAAGCATACACATGACTAAGCACCGACAAGACGAAAGTCATCCTCTTCATCAACCTATTATGTCCACGAATCGACACAACGATGGTGCACACGTGACCGGGCATCGACGAAATAAAGCCACCTGCATCACATCCGCGTTATCACCACCTGCATCTACAGCAACACCATATTTGCATATGGACGGGCAACATAAACACGGTAAAGACCACAAGCGCAGCTTAATTGGAGGTATTATGTGGGCTTGTCCTACATATGTAATTAACCGGATGTCATGAAATGGGGTCGGGTCCAGTGAACTACGCAATCTCCAGTTAGATATTCTCCCTAAGCATAGACGCAAAAGACAAATGATGAATTCCCAAAGGAGCATATCATTTTGTATATTCAATACATAATTAATGAAACAGAGTGTTCCATATTCCTTTTTTTTTGTCCTTTTGTTTTCGCAAACAGTACGATCATCTTATTAATACGCGTGAATTGGTCATGCCAAGTATATTAAATCGGAGGTAGCATGTAGCAGCGGAAAGAGTCCAAAAGAATAAGCCAGCCCAAAGTTGGTCTAGAGAAAACAAACCTTTGCATAAGTTTGATGGCCTGAGCTGGCGTCAATTTAACCCAGAGGGCGGAGACGACATTCCTTCCCTTCACTTTCTTCCAAGCCCACCTTGGGACAATGCCAACCTAAATTATCCATAGGTTGCAACAGCGAGGGAGACGAGGTGGGGGCGACGGGCATGGGTGTGGGGCCGTGGGGGTGGAGAAAAAGAGAGGGAGAGAGAGAGAGAGAAACCGGGGGAGAGAGGCGTGGCGTGTGGGGTAAAAGAGAGGGAGAGAGAAACCGGGGAGGAGCTGAGAATCGAGATGGGGTTACGGTCACGGAGAGAGAGAGATAAACCAGGGGAGGGGAGTGATGGGGGAGAGAGGGGGGCAAAGGGAATCTGGAGGAAGGGAATATCGCTTTCTTTCAAATCGGTTTTGTTTTCAAATGGGCAAGCATAGTTTCAATGGCGGTAGACAATGGGGACAGGACCAAGGAGCTCCCGAGCAGTATGCTACCGAGGGGTCTGAGCACAAAAAGGACAAGCTTTCGACTTAGTGTAAGCTCTCTCTTTATTTCGCCATCTATTCCTAGTCCTCCTCCCATTATGCTCCGACTCCAAGGATGCTCGCGATTCTCGCCAAGCATGGGAGACTACGGCATGGATGACCGTCATATGGACGATACGGAGGGCTACAAGGAGTACCAGGGCGGTCCGGAGCCAATAGGGGCTCCAGAGTTCTCTCCCGCGTCCACGGACGGCAACATTGGCGGCTCTGAACGAATGGCGAATTGTTAGAAGCACATGACCTGAAGCCAGAAAATCCAAAACGGCCAAACGGTAGATATCGCAACCTGTAATTATTGCCAACCTAAATTATCTGCTCGTACAGCTGCAGTGACAGTGCACTTGAACCGGCACTACAAAGCATGCTTACGCAAGATCGGGCGCAGAGCCGAGGGGGAGGAGTACAAACGCAGCTAAACTTCGAGGCCAATGGTTCGTAAGTACTTGGGTATACAACCCACTTTCTGCCTGTGAGGAAATTTCTAGATATATTGTTGCGGAAGATCAACCTATTAGGATGAGTGAAAGTCGCGTGTTCGAAAGAATGATCCAACGTGGTTTTTGCCGTAGTACCAACATGTTAGTAGGAGAACCACTACATTTGATATTTTATGGATATATCATAAGGAACTAGCAGAGCTAAAAGAACCATTTCTACAAGTTCAGTTTTCTTTTGCTATAACTTCGGATATCTGGACATCATCACACCAGAGAAGTGCATACCTTAGTGTTGTAGCCCATTATTTAGACGATAATTACAAGCTAAACAAGAGAGTAATAGGGTTTAAGGTAATTAACAATCACACACGGGAGAGGCTATTGCCGAGCGTATACTACGCGTACTTGATGATTTTAAGATTAATAATAAGATTGCTTCTATAACTCTTGATAACGCATCAGCGAACACTACTGCTATGAACATCCTCACCCCAAGATTGCAGACGTATATTGGTGGTTATGTTCTCCACCAGAGATGTGTATGTCATATCTTGAACCTTGTTGTTCAAAATAGTATGCAAGCGATTGGCGGATTTTTGAACAGTGTCCGCAACGCTGTTCGCTACCTCAAAAATTCCCCACAAGTGGCAGCTAGGTTCGCGGAGTACTGTGCGGCCAATGGGAATGAGCCAATAAAATTCGGTCTTGACATGAAGATGAGGTGGAACTCGACCTATATCATGTTAAAGAAGTTACAATGATATGAACATGTCATATCCGTTTTTGTCAATGCTAACTCTCAAGACAATGAATTGGTAGTTACTAATTCAGATTGACAGATTGCTAGTCATTTTTTAGAGTTTTTAAAACCTTTTTATAAAGCAACAAAGATGTTATCTGGTGTTTATTACCCTACCTCTCCCTTAGTTATAGAATTTATTTGGTTAATTGCAGATAAGATTGTCAAATCTAGGTATGATCCTCTTTTAGGTCATGCTATCGCACTAATGGAGGAAAATTTTATTAAATATTTCGGTTCTATTTCACACGTGTATTGCTTTGCTATCATTTTCGATCCTACGAAAAAGTTGTCAGGTTTGCAGATCGGTATGGAGGGAATAGGTGAATGCATCGGTCTTGATTACTTGGAAGCTTTCGCACATGTCAAAGATGAGCTTTTTCGTGTTTTCTGCATGTATCATGACAAATTCGACAGCAGCGTGAGATCGGAGGCCTCACAGCAGATGCAACAAGGAAAGAAAAGCTTGACATCCCACTTGTGGAAAAAAAAACTAAAGGGCAAGTCCAGTTCTTCGTCCTCTCAGTCTCATGCAACCCCTTGTAGAATTCTGTCTCAGAGCTAAACCACTACTTGGAGTATGATTTTGCAAACATCGATCCTGATCTTTCGGTGGAAAGATAGACTTGCTCGAGTGGTGGAAGAACAAAAAGCGGATATTTCTCGTGTTGTCACATTTCGCACAGGATGTTCTGCTGGTGCCGGTGTCCACTATCTCTTCAGAAGCAGCGTTCAACATGGCAGGGAGAATAATTGAAGAAAGAAGATCATCACTGACGCCTAAGATGGTGGAGGCAATCATATGCACCAAGAACTGGGAATTGGCTAAAGAGCGGCAACAACATCAACTGGAGGATCTTGAGATCGTGCAGGCGTACGCTGACCTCAAACGCATGAACGATCTCGACATTAATGAGTAGTTAGTATGTACAGTATGTACGCATGTTGTTACTGTACTCTTTTCCTTACTTGGGGAACCCCACTCTAGGGCGTAAGGCTTTTAACGAGGCAGTAACATTGTATCGGTAAAATATCAAGAAAAATTCAATTTTTCTCTAAAATATTTACATGCCTATGTTTTTACCAATTAATTCAATTTTAACTAATTTTTAATGAGACGGTTACAAGAGGAATGAAGATGGCGGTCACCGCCGCCTCCGCCGTCTATAGTTATTTAGGGCTTAGCTTGGGCTGGCACGGTACGATCCCGACACGATAGGCTTTGGGTCGTGACTGAGCCTGATCAGAGACAATGTGGGCCAACGCGGTACGGTGGAGTGACCGATCCAGCCCGGTCTGGTCCAATACCCACCTCTAGTTGCAAACCTGCAACGGCCGCCGCTGCGGTGTTTGCACAGGACAGAGGCGGCTCTTGCCGTTCCCTGTACATTTAAAAAAAAAACAGAGGGCCGGCTCAAAGCGCCACGCTGCCACTCGTCAATCGTCATAGACTACGGATGCACCGTGTTGGTCCCAGATCCAGTCGCGCACGGCCAGAGGTTGTACGGTGCGGAGGACGGGCGAGCGGTGTGAGACCAAGCGTGCCGAGCCGAAGGTCCGGACGTCGGCCTCGGCAGAGTCAGAAACGGGCGGGTCTGCCACGCGGGCGGCGTCACGGCTCACGGACCGTGGTGCTGCCGTTGCTAACGCCAAGGCTTGGGAGATACAACAAATGGCATGGTGAAAGGTACGGCAAAAATTGTGTCGAGCATCCGAATAATATTTATATTGAAGACTCATTACAGATACGCAAGTTAATGATATGATGCGACGGAGCGATAAATTCAAGTATCATACGATGATGAGATGGGGAGCAATACGCCGGCTTCAAGACTTGGTGGACTTGGGTTGATTAACACAAGATTAATGAATAACTGCTTGATGACAAAATAGTTTTGGAAAATTGCAACGGGTTCAGAATCTTAAAAGCCAAAATACTTCCTAAGGGGTGACGTGGGATATTCTGATGCTCTAAGGCGATCCCAATTCTGCAGAAGTTTGCAGAAGGTGAAGAACCTTTTTAAGAGGGAGCGGGGGGCTATCTTTTAGATAGTAATATTGCTGATTGCTGGACAGAGTGGGCTTGGAATATTAAATTCGTCATAAGTTTTGGAGAGGAAGAGGTGATTAGTGGAAGCTTTTTAAAGACTCCCTAATTGATGTTAACTTTACTGATGACAGAGATAAAGTGATTTGGGGATTGGATAAATCTCATCTCTTTTCAGTTAAGTCTCTTTACAAACATACGACTTTTGATGGAGTTACTTATAGAAAAAAAATGAAAAAACAGTAGGAAAGTAAGATTCCTCTTAAGGTCAATATTTTTGTTTGGCAGGTCTATCAAAACATAATCCAATGAAAATGCCGACCATGTCATTTTTTGACATGTCCTTGCAAGATTTATGTGGCTATGTTCGAGAGAAATCTTAAATTGGGAGAGGATTCCTGGGGCTTTACAAGATTTCCAATTCAACTGGTTGGAGGGGAGGGGGACTAATGATTATGATGTTTATTTGTTAGTTTTATAATATTGGCTTGGACACTCTAAAAATAAAAAATAAAATGACGATTGAGAGGATCTTTCTTAAACAACTAATTGAAGTCATATTTAAATTTATATCTTATTTGCAGCGCAGACGTACGCATCCTAACCAAAAGGGGTGATCGGGAAGCTAGACTTCTTTCTAAACTCAACAAAAGATTGGATGAAGAACTTCCGTGCGATGGATTTGACTTAGTTGTATTCTGAACCTTGGTTGGAAACTTTTATCAGTTTCGCATGTCAGTTGGTTTTACGCTTAATAGTTAGCTAGTTTCCCCAGCAGCTGTGATCTTTTGTAAGGACGGTTATTAGCCAGAAATTCCCTTGTTCAAAAAAAAAAAAAAAACGATGCGACATAGCTGAAAATACTTGTGGGGTCGCTGATGCAATTCTTTCTTTTTAGATTCCCAATGCAATTTGTTCGAAAGGAAAAGTTGAATGGTAAGGACTTTTGTAACCTTAAATTTCCTCCCCCATTGCTATTTATGAACTTTATATGTTTTTCTTTTCGAGAATCGTTGACTTTTTTCTACTATGATAGTTCTTGTTCTTCTTCTTGTGTGTAGGGATTTCTTTTCTTCCCTGGCTTATTATGCGACTAATTTAGCTTTTTTTTGCTGCACTAAATTCAGGAGTTTCATATCCACCCACACGCTCATTTATCTACGCTTATAAGGACCTTTAACCGAAAGCACACGAATTCCGTGCAGCCCAAAAAAAGGATCAATTAGCTAGCAGCATCTCGGAAGACGTCTCCGGCTTGTATCAACTGCTTAAACAGCTAGCGAGCGAGGGCAGCGTGGTGCCACTGGAGAGACTGGGTGCATGGTGATCGCTTGTAGCTGACTGCTAATTCTAAACCGTAAGCTGACCCGTGGAATTCACGTTCTGTGTACTACTGTTCGTACGCTACGCTGCCCTGCCGTTACGTGCAGTAGACTCGTCGACGCGTTCTGGAAGAGGTGAGCGTGCGGGGACGTTGAATCATTGGTAACTTGGCGCCGACTTTGAATCCAAAAGGCCAAAAATTAAGTCCGGTCGACCGCAGCAAGAATGGAAAAAGCCGCACTTCTGACGGAAAAATCAACAACACATTTATAAGCATCAACATGCACTATCGTGACGGTTCATAGCTAACGACACCTATGGTCGTTAGAATTCTAGAGGTTATCGAATAAGTAACCTAGTCGGAAGGGATCATGTACCCATTGCACGACCAGATGACTAATCGTAGAAACTTTGAACTGGCACTTGGACCCGGTTCCAAGTACATCCATTCTGTGTGACGAATGGAACATGTATTTCAATTGCTCCAAATCACACGACGTTTTCAACCCTAAGTCACTGACAATAACCACTATGTAGTTATTATCTCTACTAAATATCAACCGCTGATCAGTTGGGTTTTCCCTAACAGCCACTGTTTCTCCGACCAGACGCAACACTTCTAAAGGGCTCCTCTTTCAGGAATAACTGCACCACTTCGTCGTTATTTAAAGGGGACACAAACGGCAAGAGGGGAAGGGAAATCTTAACTAGACAATCTGAAGCATCTGCATCTGAATCCGAACAAGACTTAACGATTGAAGACAATTAGAGCAGCAGCAAGCAAAACACCAAGTGTAATTAGGGTTAGTCCATCGCCTAGTCGAAGGCATTCCGTGTAATAGATAGTTCATTACAATAAAGAACAGTCTCATTCGCATCCAAGAACTCTTTGTCATTTTTCTCTTTTTATTTCGTAAGATCGGCGACTCAATCGTCGACAGCTGGCGCCGTCTGTGGGGTAGAAGGCGTTGAGTTCTTGAAGATTTCCTTACTCAGCAATCCTCGTATCCACTCCGCTCCATTATCGCCTACGCGATCATGGCTGGATCATGATATAAAGAGAACTGGTTCGACTCGGTGGACTACTCCAACCTTGACATGGACGCCTGGTCGTCAAGTCTTCAATCGACTGGTCCTTGGCTTGACACTGTTCTTCAAGCCTAGCAATTATGGCTTCTTTAGCCATAATTACTTTCTTATGTACCTTCAATTTTGTCAATCATGATAAGAGAAGAGTTAAGAAACAATGAGGAACCAAAAAAGAGGTCGAGAAAAATTACCCACTTTTTAGCTCGAAATTCTCTTTTTCCAAGCAAGTTATTCACTGGGTCAATCCTCCGACCACAACGATATTCTCCACCTTATGCTACAAAAATAGAAACATTCTTTAAGTCTTTTAAACCTTGAAGAAAAAGGCTATACAAATGGTCGTGGGTACTAACCTGAACCGCTATGTATGCATATTCGGAGTAAATAGCACTAGAACTCGTCTTTAATTGACGATTCGAGATTCTCCTCCATACCTCGTCAAACTTCTCATCGTCAAAGATCCAAGAACAATCGGGAAGTCGTTAGGATGAGAAGACTTCTTTAATAACAAAGAAATCTCCCCTCGAGCGATCCCAGCAGGGGGAAGAACCTGCTGGGGCTCTTCTTCGATTCCAGTCCCCATAGACGGGGTCGTAGCTGCCAGGGAATCCTGGGCGATGGGAGCCGAAGCTGGAGCCTCTACCCGCTCCGGGGCTGGCTCGACCACACTTACCTCATGAGTTTCCTCCTGGGGGTGTTCTGGTCAGAAACGACTAAAACACCAGGAAATCTACAAAAAAGGAGAAAGGAAAGTCAGGATTTCATAATACAGAAGAAACTAAAGGTATGGGTTTATAAACATTCTTTTCATACCTGGTGTTCTTGGTTTTGGTCTTGAAACGCCCTGGAGTAAAGTCCAGAGCGCTTGCCTTCCTCTTACCTTTTTTAACCGACTTTACCAGTTCCGACCCGGTAGGGCTGGTTTGACCCCTCACATCCTCCGACCAGAGGTTGGAAGAAATCTCCTCGACCAAGAAGTCAGAGATAATCTTCCCGACCATTTGGTCAGAGATTGTGGTTTCGTCGACCTCTGGGACAGTTGCTTCAGTAGCAACAACCTGGTCATCCATGACCACTTCAGAATCCGCGACCACGATAACTTTAGCCAACAGATCTTCCTTCTCTCGCCTAATTATACATCAAAGTTAGTTTGGCGATGGAATAATTCATCTAAAATATAAATTCATTTCTGACGTTTTTTCTTACCTCCAAGGGATCACCCTCTTGAGTGGTCATTGGGGTGGAAGTGGTCGAGCTTCGATTGGATCAGAACTCCCTGTGAGCTCGTTGATCTCCAATCCGACCGACTGCGCGCTAAGGTAAAGTTACGGTGTACCGATCGGAAAATACATAAATGATGAAAGAAGGTTTTTTTGTTTTACCTTGAGCCTCTATATTCTCTCCACTGGAGAACAGGCTACCAAAATTCGGGGAACATCAGCCTTGACATTTGGCTCCCTAGCACAAATCATCTTGATCCGTTCCCTGATCTCTTCAGCAGAAAGGGCTGTAAAAAGATAAAAGTGACTATAAGGGTAAAAAAATAATTAACCAAAATAAATACATCTGGTCAAGATTTTTAGTACTTACGATCCAAAGAATCTATGATCATATTGTCACAACCAACATACCATAGATTGGTACGTGATCGAACTTCAGAGGACCCATCTAGCGCGCAAGAAATCTATCACCACATACCAGGAAATCAGTCCCCTGATGCTAAAGAGCTGGATGGCTTCAATCCAACTCCCCACTCTTCCCTTCTTCTTCGCGGAGGAGCGCCATCTTGGGTTCACGACTACCACCTTGCCGGCGAAGCAGAGGCTGTCTTCTTTGGTGATCGTCATGTAGAACCAACTTTTCTTCCATGATGACCACGAGGGCTTGGAGTACGTATGGATGTACACCTCAGCCTTCCCGTCGGGGAGGCATAGAGCGCACTCCCAAGTGACACCACCAATTTCCCCGACCTCAACATATTGTAGAAATACCTAAAGACTTCCAAATATGGCAGAATCCTTAGGTATGCTTCATAGAGGTGGATGAAGATGCTAAGGTTAGCGATCGAGTTGGGAGCAAGATTCACTAGCTCCACTTCGTAATACACCAGAACTTTGCAGAGGAACGAGTGCGCTGGTAATTTGAATCCACACTCGATGTATGCGAGGAAAATATGGATTTCTCCCTCTTCATCACTAAGGAAGTGCTCCTCGACTATCGATCTCCAACGGATCAAGTTCTGGTCGGGAAGCATCCCGCTCTTCTCCAGGCTTTTGAGTTTCTTCATGCTCAAATCAGAGAAAGGCCAGTTGATGATCGGGTCTGGCATTGTTGGATTTTGGGCTAGAAGGTGAAAGGGAGTTGAAGAAAGTTCTTGTCGAAAAGACGGGAGGACAAGAAAAACTGAGAGCGTAAAAGCCCAATGGACCCCAACCTCTTCAGTTTCCCAGACTACAAGAGGGAGTTGCTCGAAGCCCAATGCACCCCAACCTCTTTAGTTTCCCAGACAATTTCTCAACTTTAAAGTGAATACAAACCACCTTGTCCCAATACAGATTTCATCGGAGGAGGGTTCACATTACAAATTCACTTAAAGTTCGGGGGCTAGCTGACGAGGATTAAATTCCTAAATATTAATTAAAAGACACATAGCTTACGTGGTCTTGAACCCTATGATAACGACCCCTATGGTCATTAGAATCCTAGAGGTCACCCAATAGGTAACCTGGTCGGAAGGGGTCCTGTGCCCATTGTTCGTAAAAACTTTGAACTGGCACTTGGATTTGGTTCCAAGCACATCCCTTCCGTGTGACGAATGGAACATATGTCTCAATTGCTCCAAACCACACAACGTTTCCAGCCCTAAGTCACTGACAATAACCACCATGTAGTTATTGTCTCCACTAAATATCAACCGATGATCAGTTGGCATTTCCCTAACTACCACTGTTTCTCTGACCAAATGCGGCACTTCTAAGGGGCGCCTCTTTCAGGAATAATTGTCACCACTTCGTCAGTTATTTAATGGAGGACACAAACGGCAGGAGGAGAGGGGTAATATGAACCAGACAATCTGAAGCATCTGCATCTGAATCCAGACAAGACCCAGCGATCTAAAGACAATAAGAGTAGTAGTAAGCAAAACACCAAGTGTAATTAGGGTCAGTCCACCGCCTAGTCAAAGGAACCCCTTGTAATAGCCAGTTCACTGCAATAAAGAGCAGTCTCATTCTCATCCAAGAACTCTTTCTATTTTCCTCTTTTTATTTCATAAGATCGGCGACTCGATCGTCGACACAGCTCGGATTCGGTGCAGGATAACTTAGATCAAAGCACAACACCAAACACACGTACGCAGGGTTACAGAGGTGGATATCGCCCCTGGCTTAAAAGAAAGTCAGTAGCCCAGATCAACAGAATCACCGCACGAATCACCTCCATGAGGGCCAAAAAGGCATGCGTAGCCCCCCGGGCGGACACCAACTTGGCCCGGCACTCTTATGGAGATAGAAACGCCGCAACGACAATTGGCACGAAAAACGTCGTTGACGAGCCCGACCTGGGGCGACATTTCAACGCTAGCCCCTTCGTGCCAGTTCAACTGGCGCCGAGCGTTCGGGGTGCTCCCTATGTGTCGAAAATGGCCACACAAGATGTCAAACACATGTTTGTGGGGGAAACAGAGATGGATTTATCCCTAGCTTAAAAAATAAGTCAGCGATCTGACACGTGGAGATCGAAACTCTCCGAGGGGTGTGGCCCAAAAAACAACGTAGGCAAACCCTGGCTCGGGGTGACATTTCAGTGCTACCCCTTCGTGTCGGTTCGAATGACGCCAAGCGTCTTCAGTGTCCCTAGGCACTTGAAATAGGCACAGGGCACACAAGATGCCAAATGCACGTTCTCTCGGGTATGCAAGTGGATTTTGACCCTGGTTTTAAAAATAAGCCAGGTGCCTGGATCGGCAAAATCTCTGCATGAGTACCCTCCGTGAAGCCTGAAATCATGTGTGTGCCTGGTTGGACCAACACCGAATCTGCCCAATGCTCCTGTGGAGATAAAAACTCTCCGACGGCCCCTGGCCAAAAAAATAACGTTGCCGAGCTCGACCCAGGGCAACATTGCAATGCTGGACCCTTCGTGCTAGTTTGACCGGCGCCGAGCATCCACGGTGCCCCGTAGGCATCCGAAATAGCCACGCACGACAGAAAACACACGTGTGTGGGGCTATGTTGGCGGATTTTGCCCCTATCTTAAAAACTAAGACGACGCTCAAATCGGTAGAATCACCGTATGAATCACCTCCATGTGAGAGACCATGTGGAGGTCGTCCCGTGTGTGTGATGAGTAATTGTCATAGGTTTAGGAAGTCGAGTTTGGTTTGGGTGGTTTGGACCATGTCGTTGCGTGGTGCAACAGGCTCAGTCGATTTGGTCAAACTTGGTCGTATGGGATTAGGATGCATATTCTTTGATTCGACAAGTTTGGATTTTGTCATGGTAAGTATGTTGGTATTTTCGCTTTCATGTATCGAGCGGTGCTATTTGATGTGTTTCTTGTCTGTGTGACTGCAGGACATCGGGTGGAGTCGTGGCGAGACACGGTGGACCGGACTAGGTGCAGTGGCACCGAGGTCGAACGGCCGGGATGTGTCAAGACGACGTGGACTCGAGGTGGTTGCGAGGCGTGCGAGACGAGGAGCGCGAAGCTTCCTGCAGGTGCGTGAGGGGCGAAACGGAATTTCGCAAGGTCGCATGCGGAGCGGCTCGCTTGGTTTTAGCGCGAACGGGGTGGAGACCCGTTAGCCATGGGCTATAAATAGGATGGATGGGTCACGCCAGAGTGAGCACTTGGGTGGAATTAGGGTTTTAGAGTCAAAAGAGGCTTTGTGAGGTTGTTTCTCTTTGCTCTTTAGTGGTTGAGAGTGGAGGAAGGCAGCAGAGTGTGCTCCTCGCGTGTCCCCTCTTGATGAGTTCTTGAGTGGTTCTCCTCCTCCGAGCATGTAGTGTGAGTGTGTTCTTGTGTTGGGAGAGTGAGGAGATGGATTGAGAATCTTGTAATCATCCCTCCGGTTCTAATGTCCATGCGTATGGGGATGTATTTATTTGTATTTCGCTTTTGATTCAAGAAATGAAAATCAAGTTTGCATTCCTCGTTTTATTTTTCCTTCGATTCTCTCTGTGATGGACTTGTGAGTTTTTCTTTTCTTGTTGGTTCTTGCTAGTGAGCTGCAAAATGGATTGCTCTATGTTGGGATAGTGCCCCAAGATCATTTGATCGATTTTTCCAAGAGCTAATCTTGTTAAATCTCGATTTCACTTTTGGCATCCTCTGCTCTTCATTTCCTCTTCTAGGGTTTTTGATGAAATTCTTGATTTCCTTGAGGATTTGGCCTAAGACTCATGCTAGCATGTCCTGAGGTTATTACTAACCTTCTTGCAAAATCTCATGAGCCAAGGTTGAGAGATTGTGGAGCATTTCGGTTTTTGCCCTGCTTTGCATCCTTCTTCGCTCAAATGCAAGAAGATAGGAACTTTGGAATGGATCTCTGAAATATTTGTTTGGAATAGGTTCCTAGTGTCTTTAGGGAGGTGTGGTTCAAATCTCGAGAGTTTGGCCAAGCGGTTCAAAAGTTACGCCGATTTTCGCTTTGAAACCCGAGAGGTTTTTGCTCGCTTCCAGACAATCTGATGAACCGGCTTAACATCGTGGTTGTACCGATCGCGGTACAACCGCCATTTGCTCATGGGTTGTACGATCGTGGTACAACCGCCGCTTGCCCGTGGTTGTACCGATTGTCCCGATTTCTTCTGCTTCTTCCTCGCTTTTGTTTGTCGAGCTTTGGGGTGAGGAGTGGATTCAACATAAGACTTCCTCTGTGCTTAATCATTGATCTTCATAGCTCTCATAGCTATTGGAGTAATTTACAAGTTGAATCCATTCTTTGCGAAAAAGATTAGGTGCTCCTATTCACCCCCTCTAGTCGCCTTCCGGTCCTTCAATTGGTATCGAGCAGTTAGCTCTTTTCAATAGATCTTAACCGGTCTCAAGAGCCGTGGCGATGGACAAGTACTCGACCAAGCCGCCTGCTGATGGCATCGACACCCTTCCGAAGAGCCGAATGGAGACATACATCCGTGCCTGGGGTATGCCATCCGCGAAAGGTCAAGGTTCGATTCATTGTTCGCCGATGAGAACATCAATGCCGGAACATGGTCGATGTTGAGGCAAATGCAAAGGCTAGGAACATCATCATCCGTGGTTTGAGTCGAGTGAGTTTGACCAAGATATCTCACCCGCCGTCCGCTTATGATATCCGGGTGACCTCGACGATACCATGAGGGCACCACCGATCAAGACGGTTCGACAGACCGGTTCAAACGAGAATACAACAAATTTGAGATGCTTGCCGGTGAGTCCCTAGATGAGTGCTTCGACGCGCTTTCACAAGATCTTGAGCAACCTCCGAGCGGTCGGTCTCACATACCCCGACTCGGACAACGCCGCCGATACTTACGACTCGATCTGCGTGTGTGGGAGATGAAAGTGACCACCATCAAAGACACGACAGACCTCTCGACCTTGACTCTTGATGCGCCAGACTCACGCCTCAAGACTCACGAGATTGACGTTGTCTCTCGAGGTCGAAGTCACAATCGATGGCCCCGTCACCGATCCCGCTCAACTTCGGTCTCTCTTCCGAGTCCTCTTGCAATTTCTCCTTGTCGCTCTCGTGACATAACCGATGATCGCTAGAGCAACTTTATGGATGAGCAACTTGCCCTCCTTGCTCGTGAGATTCTCCCACGCTACAAAGGGAGGAGGGACAAAGAGAGGAGGACCCGTGATTTGCTTTGAGTGTGGTGGCCCCAACCACATCCGAGCGAACCGCCTCAAGCCGAGAAGGGCAAGAACGACTACGGCGGTTCGGCAAGAACGACTACACCGACAAGAACCGCAACAAGAAGCCTCCACTCAGACGCCAAAGAAGAAGAAGTTCCGCAACTTTGGCAAAGCCAAGAAGCTCTTCCACCGCGCCCTCACCGCTTCGACGACCTCGACCTCGCCGAGGTGGAGGGATGGAGCGACGATGACGGACGGGTGACCAAGAGCCCAAGGATGGCGGCGACGACTTCTCCTAAGATGTGCTTCATGGCCCTCAAGGGCGAACTCAATGACAATGAGTGTGTACTCTCGACACTGACGAGGTAGATCCCACCTACGAACAAACTCAATCATGCTTTTCTTAAGCTAGGAGGTTTTCATGCTAAAGCTAAGGCTAGGTGTGCCGAGTTAGAGAAGGAAATAGATAGACTGTCACTAGAGATTATTGCTCTTACATCCGCTCCTTCTAGTGATGATTGTGATACATGCTCGCTTTGTCGGGTTGATATGGAGAAGTTAAGGACCTCACATGATAGTGTGTCCTCCAAACTTAATAGTGTTAAGGTGGAGAATGTTAGTCCGCTTGCCGAGTTAGAGTTGAGTAGAATGGTCATACCCTACTTATTACCGATGAGACTACTTCTCCCACCTCATGTGAGGGTAAGGACATTGTCGCTAGAGGATCTTATGCCATGCTCCTTGATCCGCCTGAGTCTTGTGAAAATTGCAATAACTTGAAGATGAACTTAAACGGGCAGATCATAAAATTGTCAACTACAAGCTTCTTTACTTGAGCCGATTGTTTCATGCTTAAACCGCCCTAAGTTAATCACGAACTTGAAGTCGTCTCCAAACAGCTTCAAGATATGATTGATCATGAAAGGAAGTTGGCTAAGTTTGCTTCTAAGGACCTGTTAGCTCACCATGCATTAAGTGTAACAAACTAAAATCGACTTGATTGCTTTGGATGAGAAATGTGAAGCTAACTAAGGACCTTCTAGAGAAGCCACATTGTGTTTGCAATATGATTGTGGAGAAGGGGAGAAGCCCTGTGGTAAGGATGAGACGCTTAGCAACGTGGAACCAACCGCTAGCGTGGGGGACTGCTCCTTCAGAGTCTACCGTGCTTGCACAAGCCATTCTTTCCTCTCGCCGGTTCTTCTTTTGCTCCCTTACCTTCTCGCCGCCTCTTCTTCCCCCGCTTCTTCTTGCACCTCTCTTTCGGGAGTGTCGCACTTTATGAACACTCTCGAGAGATTTGTAGGAGGCAAGAAGAAGCTCAATCTTATTCTAGACCAATCTAAGATCCGCAGATTTAATCGTGGTCTAGGATATGACTTCTTTGAGGGCATGAGGAAGCATCCACCGCCGTGCTCGCACTCCATAGCACTGTGTGTGATCGAGACTGAGCCTGTGACCGAGAAAGTCCATTTCAAGTCACGGGCTATGTCCAGGGATTTCGACAAGAAGGTAATTTCACATGTCGCTTCTACCTCTCGTAAGGTGAAGTATCACCGCACCTTCCGCCGGAAGGATGGACACACAATGATCGATGCTTCAGCGCGCCAAGATCGTGCGTAGAGACCATGTTGAGTCTCTTAGGCGCATTCGTGGTCGCCCTGCACCTTGAGTGCACCTAAGACCAACACGAGGTCTAGGCTTGTTTCTTCCGATGGGTTTGTGCAAAGATCGAGGACTTGGTTTTTCCGAGTTTTTCGTTTTCGCCCTCATGTCGCTTTCACCGTGACTTCCGCCGTCCCGAGGGTAGATCTCGCTTTCCCATCGAGATAGCTACTCGCGGCGTGTTCAAAGATGTTGCGTGTGCTCGACTCGCTCCTTCAGAGCAAATGACCCAAAGAACACCTTCTGTCTACTCTTAGACCTTCCGCTTTGAGTTACAGAGAGCGAGGGTAGATAGACGCCGATCGTGCTTGACTACTTCATCCGCCGACGTGTTATTCAAGATTGGGTGCCAAAATCATTGTTGATTTATCCCAAGATCGAGACTTTACTCTCTGCTTGACTCAGTTCGCCGGGTAGGGAAGGAGAAGGTTTGGCTTGTAGACTCGGTTGTTCTCGCCATATGACCGAGACTCCGCTGGTTCTCCTCCCTAGCCCGCGCTCCGTGTGATGAGACGATCACCTTCGAGACGCTTCGTCTGGGCGCGCATCGCCAAAGGTACTGTATGATAATGCTTCTTTTATTCTTAAGGATGTTGCCTTGGTTAGTAAGTCGCAGACAATTTGCTTTCCGCTTCTCACCACCGATGACGGTTTCGAGGTGAGCTTTAAGAAAACAATTGCAAAATTCTTGATTCTTCTGTAGTCCGTTTATGGATTTCGTTATGGGAGGATCTTTCGTGCCGAGTTCTCTCGAGTCTTCCGCGATCCTCTCGTGTGTTTAGTTGCTTCGAGTCCCGCGATCTCTTTTCTCGCATAGGAGACTTGGTCATATTGATTTGACCATTTGACCCGAAAGCGCGCCATGATCTCATTCGTGGTCCGCCAAACTCAAGATGGTCAAAGATCTTGTTTGCACTCCATGCCGCACGCGGCAAGATGGTTGCCGCTTCTCATCCTCCGTCACAAGCATTATGACCGATGCACCGACACCGCTCCACATGGACACAGCTTGGACCAAATGAGTCAATCAAGCAGAGGGAAGTGGTATGTTCTTGTTGTGGTCGATGACTTCTCGAGGTACTCTTGGGTGTTTTTCTTAGCCTCAAGGACGAGACATTTACACATTTCCGAGGTCTTTTAGTAGGATGTCCGTTGAGCTCCCGGTGCCTTACGAGCGATCCGCAGTGACAATGGCACGGAGTTCAAGAATTCCTACTTTGAGAGTTTCTCATGGTGAGACAGTGTAGAGCACCGCCTCTCTTCTCCATACGCCCTCAAAGAAATGGCGTTGTGGAGAGGAAGAACCGCACTTTGGTCGAGATGGCCAGGACGATGCTTGATGAGTACTCTACACCGAGGAAGTTTTGGGTCAAGCCATTGCATCAAGCGTGCCATGTTTCAATCGAGTTTTTCTTGGGCACTCTTGCACCGCACTTCTTATGAGTCGAGATATGGGCGAAAGCCCAGCGCTCTCATTTTCGTGTGTTTGGTTGCAAGTGCTTTATTTTGAAGTCCGGGAACCTAGATAAGTTCGAGTCACGCCTCGTGATTTGGTATCTTTCTAGGCTACTCGACTTCTTCGCGGGCTTATCGGGTTTGGAATCATGAGTCTAGTAAAATGGTAGAGACTCGTGAGGTGACTTTCGATGAGGCCACCGGGACTAGGCCGATATCTCAAGTTCTTTAGAGCACCGAGACCATCTTTGTGGATGATGAGGATGAGGGAGACGATGGTTGTTTACCCGATCCTCGCTCCTTTTCCTCCCTTGAGATGCCTTCTTCCATGGCACCTCAAGGTGATCACCCTGCCCTCCGCTCCTCCGAGCTAGTGGCTCTGCCCCCGCCTCGCCCGCACACGAGGTAGAGGCCACTTCTTCTTCTCATCCAGACCTCCCGACATATCCAGAGAAGGCATCCTTCGAGCGCATCATTGAGATCTTTTGAGCGTGTCACACGCTCAAAACTGCACTTCTCTTTCTGCTCCATTCTCGCTTTCATTGCCTCCTTCGAGCCCAAGGATGTTGATCATGCTCTTTACGATGAGTCTTGGGTCAATGCCATGCATGAGGAGTTGGAAAACTTTGAGAGAAACAAGGTCCGTCGCTTGTCGAGCCCCTCGAGGTCACAATGTTATTGGAACCAAGTGGGTGTTCAAGAACAAGCAGAGTGAGGATGGGGTAGTCATCCGAAACAAGGCGAGATTGGTAGCTCAGGGGTTTTCCCAGGTTGAGGGTCTAGACTTCGAGGAGACCTTTGCCCTCAGAGCTCGACTTGAAGCCATTAGAATCCTGCTTGCCTTTGCAGCTTCTAAGGGTTTCAAGCTTTACCAGATGGACGTGAAGAGTGCCTTCCTCAATGGCCTTATTGAGGAGGAAGTCTACGTCCGACAGCCTCCAGGTTTCGAGAACCCCAAATACCCTAACCATGTCTTCAAGCTTTCAAAGCACAGATGGACTTAAGCAGCTCCCGAGCTTGGTATGAGAGGCTTAAGTCCTACTTGTTGAGTCATGGGTTTGAAATGGGTAAAGTTGACAAGACCTTGTTCATTCGCAGGCATGGCAGTAACTTTCTACTCGTCCAGATTTATGTGGATGATATCATCTTTGGTGGCTCTTCTCATACTCTTGTTTCTCGCCTCTGATGTTATGAGCTCGAGTTTGAGATGAGCATGATGGGCGAGTTGAGTTTC
The DNA here is from genome assembly GCA_036346395.1 of Hsuehochloa calcarea. Classification (NCBI taxonomy): domain Eukaryota; kingdom Viridiplantae; phylum Streptophyta; class Magnoliopsida; order Poales; family Poaceae; genus Hsuehochloa; species Hsuehochloa calcarea. Next base: position 17,255,047 of record CM070597.1, on the reverse strand, counting down.
TTCCTTGGTTTCCAGATCAAGCACTCGGAGGGTACTTTCTTGCATCAGGCAAGTACACTCGTGATCTCCCAAACGCTCGACATGAGTGATGGTAAGCCCGTGTCGACTCCCATGGCTTCTACAACCTATCTTGACCAGATGAGGATGGCGAGCCGCTTGATCAAAAGGAGTTTCGCAGATGATTGGCTCCTCTTGTACCTCAACGCCTCGAGACCGGACATACATTTTTCTCGTGTGTTTGTGCGCTCGTGCTGAGCTTCTCCTCGCTTTCACCGCCAAAGCGGTGAAGCGCATCTTCGCACCGCGAGCTACCATTGACTATGGTATCCGTACTCTTCCTCATCCCGCCTTTCCTTGAGAGCCTTCTGATGCGCATCACCGGTCAGAGGATAGATAGGAAGAGTACTTCCGCACCGCCAATTTCTTGGCACTTCTCTTGTTTCTGGTCTTCGAGGAAGCAATCCTGTTGCACACCCACCGCAGAGGCCGAGCACGCTGTCGCAGCCCGCTGTCAGAGCCAAGTGCTCGATGACTTCGACCTGCGGGACTTTGGGTTAGTTATCGATGTTGTTCCACTCTTTTGTGATAACACTTCGCGATTAACATTGCCAAGAACCCAGCAAAGATTCCTGACCAAGCACATCGATATCCGCTTCCACTTCCTTAGAGACCATGTAGAGAAGGGTGATATAGTGCTCCAGCCAGGAGAGTGACCACCAGCTATCGACATTTTCACCAAGCCATTGGATAGTTCGAGGTTTTTAGCTCATGGGAGAGCTTGGGGTGGTTTGTCCTTATGGACTGTAGTGAGGGGAGCTTTGGGTTTTATCGCTTTACTATCTTATTTATGCTCTAGCTCCTTACTATTGCATTGCATTTTGGGTGCATTTGGGATTAGTCCTCCTAGCATAGATTAGAGTGCTTCTTTTGTCTAGTTGTTTAGTTTTTTTGCTCTTATCTTGTGATTCTAGGATGTCGCTTATTAGTCACACTTATCTCACTAGGTTGAGCTCACTCACTTCTTGCGTGTTCTAGCGAGGGTTGGGCCACCCTGCAGACAGGGCACGTGTTTGCTCCTAGGTGTGTTAAGTGGGCGCTGATAGTCCTAGAGTCATATGGGGTAGATGAGAGTTAGTCCGAGCTATAGTATTCTCTATATCTTATCTATGCTTTAAGGATCACTGCTTTATGTTTTCTTTGCCGCCTTCTCGATTTATTGTTTTGGTTCAAGGGAGTTCATTTGGGAGCTTCGAGCTTAATATTGACATAACTCAACTTGAACTAAAAGTTGCATCTATTGTTGAGGGGAGCCGGATCTTCGCATTTCTAGCATTCTCGCATTGTAATATAACTACATTGAGCCTTGATTATTATCCTGCTATGACATGTTTACAATGCTTTACACCTTGCCATGACTTGTGCTTATTTGCTAGATTTATCATGACTTCATATGTGTAGCCTAGCTTTTGCCATGATAAGTTAATTAAAATTGCTCAACTTAAACTAAAACTTGTCGTGTTAGCACTCGAGATTAGTCTTTCTCGAGCTATCCTTTTATGATTCATGCCATGTCAAATAGGTCGGGTAGAGTGATGAATCTATATTGAGCCTTAGAAAGAGCTGCTTTAGTCTCTTGATGATGCATGAGTTAGTACAACTTGTTAAAAAAAGATCTCTTTTGTGCGAAAAACCGATCTCACCAATTCTCTCCTATGAGACGGCTTGCCATTGCACTTGGCATGAACTTAGGGGAGTTTTGGGTGACCTAGACTATCTTCTTAAGCTTCTCGCTTGGAGTAGTCGATAAGGCTTGAGACCTAGCACATGATAAAACAAAAATCTGTTGGAAACCACCATGAATTTCAAAAGAAAATATGTGTTCAATGTGCTTAAAGCCACGTAAAGTATCAAGTTCTTTAACCAATGTTTCAATCTTGAGCATAGCACTCTATTTGGTCTCAATTTAAGCTTCTTAGTTCCGCTTAGCTTATTGACATGGCCTGCATCATCCTTGGATATCTCTAGCGAGACTTTGCTCATTGATGACTTGACTTGCTCACATAATGTACCTCATTTTCAGATTGTCATCTATGTGTTCTAGCTAGCTTATACATATCTTGTCATGATCTAGCTAGCCTTTTTATTGAGTTATGGCTTGGTGTACATTATGGTCATATTGGATAATTCTCATGGCTCTAACTGCTAAAGAATAATCAAACTTCAGCCATTTCATCCATTGACATGTCATATTCTCTCTTGAGCATTCTTGATGTGTTTATTGCCAAAAGGGGGAGAATAGAGAAGAAAAAGCTAGTTGGGATCATTTTAGAGCTTTGGAGAACAATTTGCTCTTTTAGTTGTTGCTCTAGTGTTCCGTCGACATGGTCATTAGTTTCACTCTTCTTCTTTGGACCATGTTGGTTTCTTCAAACTCAAACTCATCTTTGCGCTTTTTTTTCGGAGTTTGTCAATATACTCATCAAGGGGGAGATTGAGAGACCATGTGGAGGTCGTCCCGTGTGTGTGATGAGTAATTGACATAGGTTTAGGAAGTCGAGTTTGGTTTGGGTGGTTTGGACCATGTCGCTATGCGTGCAACAACAGCTCACCGATTTGGTCAAACTTGGTCGTATGGGATTAGGATGCATATTCTTTGATTCGACAAGTTTGGATTTTGTCATGGTAAGTATGTTGGTATTTTCGCTTTCATGTATCGAGCGGTGCTATTTGATGTGTTTCTTGTCCGTGTGATCGCAGGACATCGGGTGGAGTCGTGGCGAGACACGGTGGACCGGACTAGGTGCAGTGGCACCGAGGTCGAACGGTCGGGATGTGTCAAGACGACGTGGACTCGAGGTGGTTGCGAGGCGTGCGAGACGAGGAGCGGAAGCTTCCTGAAGGTGCGGAGGGGCGAACGGGAATTTCGCAAGGTCGCATGCGGAGCGGGCTCGGCTTGGTTTTAGCGCGAACGGGTGGAGACCCGTTAGCCATGGGCTATAAATAGGATGGATGGGCTGCTTTGCCCAGAGTGAGCACTTGGGTGGAATTAGGTTTTAGAGTCAAAAGAGGCTTTGTGAGGTTGTTTCTCTTTTGCTCTTTAGTGGTTGAGAGTGAGGAAGGCAGCAGAGTGTGCTCCTCGCGTGTCCCCTCTTGATGAGTTCTTGAGTGGTTCTCCTCCTCTCCGAGCATGTAGTGTGAGTGTGTTCTTGTGTTGGGAGAGTGAGGAGATGGATTGAGAATCTTGTAATCATCCCTCCGGTTCTAATGTCCATGCGTATGGGGATGTATTTATTTGTATTTCGCTCTTGATTCAAGAAATGAAAATCAAGTTTGCATTCCTCGTTCTTATTTTTCCTTCGATTCTCTCTGTGATGGACTTGTGAGTTTTTCTTTTCTTGTTGGTTCTTGCTAGTGAGCTGCAAAATGGATTGCTCTATGTTGGGATAGTGCCCCAAGATCATTTGATCGATTTTTCCAAGAGCTAATCTTGTTAAATCTCGATTTCACTTTTGGCATCCTCTGCTCTTCATTTCCTCTTCTAGGGTTTTGATGAAATTCTTGATTTCCTTGAGGATTTGGCCTAAGACTCATGCTAGCATGTCCCGAGGTTATTACTAACCTTCTTGCAAAATCTCATGAGCCAAGGTTGAGAGATTGTGGAGCATTTCGGTTTTTGCCCTGCTTTGCATCCTTCTTCGCTCAAATGCAAGAAGATAGGAACTTTGGAATGGATCTCTGAAATATTTGTTTGGAATAGGTTCCTAGTGTCTTTAGGGAGGTGTGGTTCAAATCTCGTAGAGTTTGGCCAAGCGGTTCAAAAGTTACGCCGATTTTCGCTTTGAAACCCGAGAGGTTTTTGCTCGCTCGGACAATCGGATGAACCGGCTTAACACCGTGGTTGTACGATCGCGGTACAACCGCCATTTGCTCATGGGTTGTACCGATCAGGTACAACCGCCGCTTGCCTCGTGGTTGTACCGATTGTCCCGATTTCTTCTGTTCTTCCTCGCTTTTGTTTGTTGAGCTTTGGGGTGAGGAGTGGATTCAACATAAGACTTCCTCTCGTGCTTAATCATTGATCTTCATAGCTCTCATAGCTATTGGAGTAATTTACAAGTTGAATCCATTCTTTGCGAAAAAGATTAGGTGCTCCTATTCACCCCCCCTCTAGTCGCCTTTCCGGTCCTTCACCATGACGGCTGAGATCCCATCGGTACCCCGTGAGACTGACACCAGCTTGGCTTGACACTCATGCGGAGATAGAAACGCCCCGACGACGATTGGCCTAGAAAACATTGTTGGTGGACCCCAACTTGTCCTAACATTGTAATGTTGGTCCCTTCATACCGGTTCGACCAGCATCGAGCGTCTTTAGTGTCCCTAGGTGGCTGAAATGGCCACCCAAGATGTCAAACGCATGTACACTTGGGCTATGGAGGTGGATTTCGCCCTAGGCTTAAAAAATAAGCCAGCGGCCTTAGTCGATAGAATCACGGTGTGAATCACCATCTTGGATCGACACTCCTATGGGGGTAGAAACACCCAACAATAGCTGGCACAAAAAACACGGTGACGAGCACCGATCTAGGGCAACATTCGAACGACGGCCCCTTCGTGTCAGTTCGACCAGCGCCAAGTGTTTGGGGTGCCCTCTAGGTGCCCGAAATGGCCACACATGATGCCAAACACACATACGAAGGGCAACGAAGGTGGATTTCGTCCGGGATTAAAAAAATAACCCAGCGGTAGAGATTGACATAATCATCGTCCGAATCACCTCCCCAGGGGCGTTAGCCCAAAATTAGCCATCGGCAAGGCCCAACCCGAGGTGACATTTCAGCGTGGGCCCCTTCATGTTGGTTCGACTGGCACCGAGCTTCCGCGGTGCCCACAAGGTGTCCGAAATGGCCACGCACGATGGCAAATGCACGTACGCGGGGTACGGAGGTGGATTTCACGCCTAGCTCAAAATATAAACCAGTGGCCTAGATCGGGAGAATCACCACACGAATGTCCTCTGTAAAGTCTGAAATGACATGCGCCCATTGAACCGACACCAGCTTGGCACGATGCTCCTATGGTGATAGAAACGCCTCGACGACAACTGACACCAAAATTGCGGATGAGTTCAGATTATCACCCGCAAACTGACGGGCAAACTGAACGTGTCAATCAGTGTTTAGAAACTTATCTTTGTTGCTTTGCGCATTCCTGCCCAAACAAGTGGTCTGATTGGCTGGCCTTGGCTGAATTTTGGTATAATACTTCTTATCATACTACTTTGAGGAGGTCACCTTTTGAGGTCCTATATGGACACAGTCCAAGACACTTTGGTGTGGTGGATTCCAATTCATGTGTTTCAGCTGATTTGGCAATTTGGTTGCGCAGCAGGGAATTGATGACTAAATTGCTGCGGCTGCACCTCAATCAGGTGAACCAGCGGAGGAAGGCACAAGTTGATACTAAATGATCTGAACGGAACTTCTTGCCTTTGGATTGGGTGTACCTGAAATTACAACCCTATGTTCAGTCGTCTGTAGCAACAAGAGCTAATCATAAACTCGCTTTCAGGTATTTCGGGCCATTTCAGGTGGAGCAGAAGGTCGGGGCTGTGGCGTACAAGCTCAAATTACCTTCGACGTGCAGAATTCACCCAGTCATCCATGTATCGCAATTGAAGAAAGCATTGTCTCCGGGAGAGTTTGTGCAAGAAGAACTGCCCGAACCAGCAGAAGATCGAGTGCCAGACGAAGTGTTGAATCGTCGACTTCATCGAGTAGGATCGACTTCGGTAACTCAAGTGTTGGTCCAGTGGGCTGGATCGTCGCCGGCGCAAGCTACCTGGGAGGATTTCCTTGAGCTAAAGAGCCGTTTTTCGCATACTCCGGCTTGGGGGAGGGATGTTACAGACCCTGATGGCTACTCAAAGAATATGACGATGAACAGGGGACCACTGGTCAGTAGGCGCAAACGCCAACCGTGCGATCGGTATCTTCGTAGGGAGCGAGTTTCCTAGAGGAATGGATCGAAGGCCCACCTGCCAGTTCTCAGGAGTTGGGAGTACTTATGTTCTTTGGGAAAAACCTGGAGGGGTATGAACATTGTAATAGCAGAATACTCCCTATCTGAACCTTCCTTCCGGTTCTTCTATTCCCCTGTCACTTTCTCCTACCAATCCCAGTCGTTGGTGTTGATTCGAGTGATATCTGAAGAGGGAGGTAACAATTTGCTACACTCTTCCGCGCGCGGTAGAGCAGAAATATTTGGCGCGACCATTTCCTCTCACTGTGCTTCAAGTTTTCAACTTTCGCCGGCGCACCGTCGTTTTCCACCCCCTCTAACCCGTCAGTTTCCCCAATACAAACTCCCGATTGCCCGGGTCAAACGAATCGAAGACGAAGAAAATCAAGCCCACTTCACGAGCAACGTGGCGGTTGGCAATTTGGATGCCGCTCACCTGACGATCGCCAAGCGAAATCTTGCTCGGTCGGACGGACGGACAAAACCCGCAGGCCCGTGCCGAAACCGGTCTCGCCTGCGGCCACACAGTCCGTGCAATTCGTTAGCCACGGCCCACGGCACGGTCACACGGAACCACTGGCGCGACAGCTAAGCGAGCCGCACCGGGCACGCACGCGTCTACTCGGACGCTTAAATACACGTCGCGCTCGCGACGGCGCCTTCGCCACAAAGCAAACCATCTCCATTCTCCAAAGCAACCGCACCGCGCGTACCCTAGCGCAGCGCCCCCAGCCTGGATCCTTCCTCTTTCTTAATTGTTTCTTGCCATTATCGCACCTTCACACCGCGCCACCCGGGGTATATAAAACCAAGCCAAAACCGCCTGGCCTTCACACTTGGGGGGGCGTCAGGAGCCAGGACTGGGTCGGGAGCTAGCGGTTGCTGAGGGAGTGGGGAGGTAGCCATGGGGAGGAGGCTAGACGTGCTGCTTGGGCGGACGTCGAAGCAGACGGCGCGGCTCAATTCGTTCCTGGGGCTGGCGGTGACGCGGCTCGGCGTGCTGCGGGGGCACCGGCAGGTGCGGTGCGCGCAGGCGCGGGGGGACGTCGAGCAGCTGCTCCGGCTCGGCCACCCCGACCGCGCGCTGCTACGCGCCGAGCAGGTCATCCGCGAGCAGAAAATGCTCGACGTCTTCCTAATGCTCGAGGACTACTGCAACCTCATCACCGAGAGGGCCGCGCTCGTCGACGCGCACAGGTGAGCAGAGACGCCAAACGCCAACCGGTTCTTGCATCTGTTTTATACTTGCGTTTCTTTCCGATTTCCAAATTTCCATCATATTGATCAGTGTTTCGACCGTGTTTTTGATCTGTCGTGCAGGGAATGCCCGGATGAGCTGCGGGAGGCGGCGGCGGGGCTGGTGTACGCGTCGGCGAGGTGCGGGGACCTGCCGGAGCTGCAGGAGGTCCGGCGCCTCCTAGCGGTCAAGTTCGGCAGGGAGTTCGTCTCCGCCGCGGCCGAGCTCCGCAGCGGCTGTGGGATCAATACCAAGGTGAGGACCGAAGACCCTTGCGCTTTTCTCGTAGCTTCTGATTCACCCAAGCAATTCTGTGATGACTCTAAATTTCTAACGGAACCTGAATGATTTTAACAGATTGTGCAGAAGCTGTCGACCAAGCAGCCGAGCCTGGAGAGCCGGCAGATGGTGCTCCAGGAGATCGCCGCGGAGAAAGGGATCGCCGTGCACGTGCACGAGCCCTCCTACGAGGATTCGGGTTCCAACCAGAGGAAGAAGAAGCAACATGACGACGAGAGGCACAGGGCGCCTCAGGTAGACTTGGAGAAAGACATCTCTGCCGACTCGGCGCATAGATACAAGGACGTGGAAGCAGCAGCGCAGGCGGCGTTCGAATCGGCGGCCACGGCAGCAGCTGCCGCGAAGGCCGCCATGGAGCTCTCGCGAGGAGAGTCCAGTGGGCCCGACGACAGGAGGAAGCCGGGAACAGTGCAGATGGACGTGACCAATAAAGATGTGCATCATGGCGGTGATGATTTAGCTGATGCAAAGAAATTCGAGAGGATCGGACATGTGCGGGGCTATAGTTCAGAGATAGAGGTTCTGCCTGAGATTGAAGCGCGTCATGGCGACATCGCAGAGAGCGAGTTGAAGCACACAGAACAGCTGGATCCGGCCAGGAGCACGCCGGTTTCAGTCAGAACAAGGAGAGGACTTTAGCTGCAAACAGATGGCAGCGATAGTAGAGATGGTTTCTTGATCTCATAATATCATCAGCATTTGAACTTTCGCAGCTCTATGTTGCAGATTCATTGTTCCTATAGTAGTCTAGGCTATTCCATGTATGTAATGTAGAGAGAGAGAGAGAAAAGGGAAAAAAATTGATTCGGAATTTTTCCATCAGTTAAGCAGAGAGCAAAACATCACCAGCGTATATTTTCAGTAAGATGCATTGTTTGTAGATATATTAAAGAGGATGAAGAATTGTTCTATTACACAACTGGTTCAAAAAAATTCTTCAAACCGCGTTACTTGTAGGATAAACTAATGCACTGAAGCTACCAACTAGAATACTCATAGAGCAGAAATATTAACAGACAACGTCATTGGTCTGGAACAACTCAGGCACAAACACCTTGCCTATGAAATTAGTAAAACCATGAAACTGCTTGGCTGATAAAATTGCTGTAACATACATTAGATTTGAGATACTCCCAAGCTACATCATCAGCGGGAAACTTTTCTCCTTTTATTGAGACTCGTCAGCATGTCACTGTAAGACTGCAAGTTCACATCGACATCTTCATCATACTCAAGACCAAGTTCTTCCTGCACAGATACATATTATTCATAAGCATGATGGCTGGTTGGATGACAGCAATAGAAAGTTTAACTGACAAGAAGCGGTGACAACTAAAATCCTACCAATTACAGCCTGCCAGTCAGGTGATCAAATCAAGAGAAGCATATAGGTACTAAGTGCAGGGAAAATGTAAAGAAAAAATGCACCAAAACCTTAAATTCCTTCTGATCTTTGGGGCTATTCTCAGTAATATTATCCCATAGCTCCTTGAACATCCTCTTTCGCTTTCTCCACTGGTTAACTTTATCAGAGAAGGACTCTTCAATGATCTTCTTGTCCTCAGGTTTCACCAAGATGACACCACTTCGCAATTTATTTAGTTTTTCTTCCATTTCCTGAATCTGCACAAACATGAGGTCCGCCGTTAAAACTGGTTGAAAGGAACACATTTATGTGCATAAAGCAACATATTTATATGTGCGTACTTCATTTTGTAATTTAGCCTCCTTTGACTCAATCTCTGCCAAAGTCAAGTTTGACTGCAGACCTCGTACCTCTGCGATAGAATTTGTACTTAGATAGTTCTGAACTCTGATTATTGTATACTGCGTTCAAAAAGACCAAAAACAAGACCATGGCACCAAACGAAACATACCAGATTCAACCTCACTAATTGCCTTCTTTTGATCTGCGAGTTCTTCCTGTAGCTGGCTATTTGCTACCTTCATCTCCTCAAGTTCTTCCCCGTTTGGAATATTGAATTGATCTTGCCGGGCAATGTAGATTTTCTGCTTGCCATATTCCTTGAAGGAAATCTGTCCACTGTCAGCCAATGCATCCAGTGCCTTTTGCACTGCAGTCTTCTTAAGATTAAACTTCTGTAGTGAATCAGCTGCATTCTGAGAATTCAATGGCCTATTTTGCTGCAGAGTCATGGCAATAGTCAACTCAACAAGATTGCTTATAAGAACTTATCTGCTGGTAAGGTATCGATCGGAGCTATGGTACCAAATATAGAGTATGGACAGAGTGATTTTGAAATCATCTAAATTGACCACACAGTGCAACTCTTATTGATATTCTGTATAAAATGCAAGCACAATATATAACTCCTTTTTCGAATAATTTCCCATTTTACAAGGACAATCACACACACTGTATAGTCAGATCAGTATAACTGAGTTGGTTTTGACCAAATTAAGGTAAGAACAGTGTCTGAAAGGAAAAGCCAGAGTATACTTTCTCTCCATCTTATTTCAACCAAAAAGAAGGAATGCTACATCAAGTTAACTGGGCAATAAACAATATATCAAGCAAAACTAATGACGATACATGATGACTTATGCAGTAATGCTTTAGAAGCAAGTAGAGAGGAAACAGCTCAAAACTGAATGAATTATCTTGACCACATAGGAACATACACAGACTAGAATGCAAGACACACCAAGAAGGATTTTTTTCCTTGGGCTGAAACAACTTAAACATCTCCTCAATCTTAGCGATCAACATAAAATTCCCAAGACAAGTGTTAAATACGCACTTCAAGTTAGGCACAACATTTCGGCAGATAACATGGAGTAGCTGCTTAACTAAAGAATGACCACAACTTCAGCCATTTGGAATTCTCTTAACCCTATGATAAACAGAGTAATGCAATGCACATAGAGCGACTAATTAGGCCGGCGATCGTGTGTTTTTTTAACATAATACAAAACTGTTCAACTTGCGTCTCACCGAAGCAACTATGGATGACAACCAACCAGCATGCTGTTACCACGGACTACCGTGCAATTAATTATCACCTTAATATAATAAGCTTGTCCCCCAAAAAAGGAGGGCCCGTTATACACTCCTGATACGCGACGCTCTACATCTAACATATTGCTACTGAGGCAGATCCTACCATGGTTTGTCATAGAATGACGCATCGCGGCGAAAGTTTACAGATTTTCTAACACGGGGCAAAACCCCATAAGATGTAGAACGGAGGAGGAAAAACCCAACCCTAATCGGGCAAGCGTGGCAAGCACGAAGTGCTAAAACGGAAGGAGGTAATTTGGTTTTTAGGGACGGAATTTTAGGCAGAGGAGGGGGTCGTTACCTCATTGACGAAGTTGAGGACGATGCCTGCAAATAAAAGCATCAGCAAAATGACCATCAGGTGCATCGATCAGATTGAGCAAAGGATTGGTGGAATTGGGGGGGATCGCGGGGATGGTTAAATCGGGGAGATGGAAAACACACCTTCGACGCTGTCGGATTTAGGCGGCATTGCCTCCTCGCCCGCTGCGCCTGCGCCGCCGCCGACTCACTGCTGCTTCCGATCTGAACGAGATAAAGGGAAAAGAAGGCGGAGGAAAGTTGGGGGAGAAGATGGGAAGGGGAGGGTTTGGCACTTCGGCCTCTACATTCTTCTATTGCTGACGCGGGTCACTGTCTCACTGACACAGCGGGGACCGCCGTGGCTAGTGACGTGGGGATTTCCCGCCAAAACCCCGGTGTGCGCGGCGCGAGTGTGACCCTCGCAGTCGGAATGGGGGCACATTTGATGGTAGTCCATAAGGCCTACACACCATGGGACTCCAGTAAAGCCCAATTGATGCGCTGCCGCTCTGCAGAGTCCAAATGCCCGATGTGCCTTGCTTGCGTTGCCTCGGCCTAAACAAATTTGTCGGCCACAAATTTTCTCATCACTTACAATATCATGCTCTCTTCAGTCTTCACGCCACTCTCTTCCCCCTTTCTCTTTCACTCGATTCAATTGACAGGTGGGCCCATCATTTTGTTTGTTTTATCGGAACCGATACTAGAGAATCTTTCCTTGGACGCCCTCTCCAATGGCCACTCTAGCCTGTATCGGTGCCAAAGTCCCTGGTACCGGCAGAGATCACACTCGCGGTGGCCTAACAAATACATCGAGTGAAGACTCGCCCAGTTGGCTACGCCTATCAGTATGCATGATGCATCCCCGTTTCCATGTTTGCATATTATGATCATTCTTTTCGTTTCCTGGTGCAGACTGGCAAAATACTTGTTTGGGGATAGCGCCAACATTTAGAACTCATAAGATAATTAGACACCAATTCAACACAATACTAGCCGATTGTGCATTTCTACTCCTTCACATTCGTAAATAACACGGTACAAGTTCACAACTACCCTTACCATGCATCGCATAAGAGTTACTCTCTACAAACAAAGTCACACATATTATCCACGCAAATCAACAGCAAAGCAACAACTCCAAATAAGCCGGATTGATCCCACGCTCCACCAAGCCGGATTTGAAATCGCAAAATCAAGAATGTCCAGCTTAGAAAAATAAAGGAATGTTCATATGGAGCTCTAATCATGCATGTTGCAAGACGAAACTGGCCCCTATTCTGATATGATGCTCTATGTGTGCTACTGATTATTGCTAAATGCTACACGAGTACATGTAAAATTCCACTACTCGTTACATACTTCTTCACGTACATGAAATGGACGAGGGCTCCGGATGCTAAGTGTTTTGTTTGGAGTTGTGCATCATAAATCGTAATACTCTATCTAGAAATGCCAGGTGAAATTTCACACGATCTGCTGAGGACACTCAAGAGAAACAATAAACTGAAACTCGGTTAGAATAAAAAATGTTCTTGGAAAACCTTACTGAATCTCTGTACATATTAGAGGAGCACCTACGCAGCGAATGGGCGCAAAAAGAAAAGAAAAGATTCAGATGCCAACCATTCAATAAGAATAGCGGTGTTAGCTGAGAACTCCGCTTGGAAACAATAGAGTAACATGGAGGGAAAACTCAAGAGAACCGAGAAGGAAGAGATACCCCCCAGGATGTTCATAGCCGCGTCCATTTACCATAGCGTGTGGCAAGTGTAAGCAAAGCAGCATCTAGCGATCTCCCTCCTGAGGCTGGCATAACATAGAGGCCAGGGCAAATCAAATATACATGTAAACACACTGTTAGTTTTCGTTGTGTTCTTTGTACATTCATCGTAGGGACTTGTGCGGGCTGGCCGGTGCAGCCGAGGCGCGGAAGGGATATTCCGACGGGAGGGGAAGGCGACGGGCCGGTGACCGGGATCAACCTCGGCACTGTTGGGTTTAATCTTGTTGTTTGCATATTTCTTTAGTGTAAGTTGTTAGTCAGTCATGTGAGAGGTCCATGCGTGAGTTAGTTTGATTAGAGAGGCCATGATCTGCATGTAATGCATGTAAAGCGGTTGCATGTGGGCTTGGAGATGTGGCCAAGTCAAGTGAAGTGTGGATCCGTGAATGGTGGATCAACTAGCTAACTGCATGGTTGCATTAGTGAGTGGTGTTCTGCATGCAGGAAGTGGTGGCTTGCATGTAGGGAGATGAGTTAGTGGTAAAGCCTGTGCGGCCAAACGTGGTGCATGAGGTGGTTATTTAAATCATGTAATCAGCTTGTGTTTTGGTGAGTGGTGAAGAGAAGAAAAACAAGGGTGTTGGTGTGCAGTGCCACCAAACAATTCCACCTTGAGCCTCTTCTTCAGAGCGCCAAACAAGGAGAGGGAGTGCTGTGCGTGAGAGTGAGCTGTGCCTTCAGGCACGACCCACTCGTGCGTGGGGTGTACCCGAACGGGCACGTGGACATCATCACCAGTCGTGGGTGGCCTTCACCGACGACGAGCCCCTCGTCGGCGAGGCCGCCAAGAACCAGGCGCCGCTCAACCCGCAGCGCACCTCATCGGCCGCAGGTAAGCTAAAGCAGATTCGACATTTACACCACCTTTTACTTTCTCGGGGCATCGGAAGTTCGAAACCGTGCTTGAGTAACTTAATTTGGTGACGAGGACATCCTACTACTACTATATCTTCCACTCCAAGCGTATATAAGATTGTTCATGAAGCACCAAAGAGTTCAATAACTAGAACAAGTGTCAAGCTTCTAAACCAACATATGCTTTTGTTTCTTAAAGAATTTTCTATTGACTTTGATGAGAAAGGGATACTATAACATGCAAATGCAGTGTGTATTCTCAAGTTTGAACATTGTGAAGCCTTTGAAACCAAGAGTGAAGAGAGGGAGGCCGGAGCCAAAGCAATGGAGGAGAACCATGGAAGATCAAGTGGTAAGGTCCACGACCAGGTCCGTTGTTACGATCAAGTCTTGGGCGAAGGTTGTAGTCGTGCAGAGCAGGGAACGTCGATCGAAGTCTACGACCAAATACCGCCATGCAGCACTAAAGGGAAAGGTCCAAACAACCCAAGACTTAGAGAAAGAAGCTAAACCGCGTGGAGGTCTAATGCGTGAACAGTGCTCGACGTGACCAGTATATGTTTAAATTAGGAGTTGGATTCGAATCCTTTGGCCGAATCAATTAGGAGTCTGCCCTAGGCCTTGGTGCGTGAGTTAGGAGGGCACCATAAATACCACCGTGACCCCCCATATATCCCTTAGACTATTATTTTTAGAACAAGTTTGCTCCTGTTCTTCCATGTTGGCGAACCAACTTGAAGGGAGAATTGGGAGTTCCAAATTCACCATTCAACCTTTCCACTGGGAATTAGGAGTACAATGATTTCACTTGGTGGTCGGTGAAATAAACGGGTGTGTTCTTACAAATTATATAGTGTTAATCCTTGCACGGCAATGAAAGATCACTACGATTCAACAGGGGCACGTGAGTATTCGATCTTACGTCGAGAAGATCGGACGACCCTGTATCATCTTGGTATCAGAGCTCCGTTTGCTCAATAGGACTATTTATTCTTAGCATTAGATTGATTTGCTTGCTGTTATTTTTTCCTATCGTCCAATAAACCGAAAACATGCAACACACACAAAAATTCTATTGGCCAAAGATGAGACGAGATTTTGAGATGTTTATTCAGCGTTGTGTTACATGCTATAAATCTAAGTTTAAACTCAATCAACATGGTTTGTATACTCCACTTTCAGTTCCTAATGCTTTTGAGAAGATATTAGCATGGATTTTATTTTAGGATTGCCTAGAACTAAGAAGGGGAAGGATTCTATTTTTGTAGTTGTGGATAGATTTTTAAAATAACACACTTTATTCCTTGTTATAAAAGCGACGATGTGTCGCATGTACCTGACTTGTTTTTCAGAGAAATTATGAGATTGCATGGCGTACCTAGAACCATTGTTTCAGATCATGATGTGAAGTTCATAAGCTACTTTTGGAAGATTTGTGGTCTAAGCTTAGGACAAAGTTGTTCTTTTCGACAACTTATTACCCACAAACCTATGGACAAACAGAGTGGTGAACCGTACACTCTCAATGTTGTTGCGAACAATGATCAAGAAGAAGTTAGAAAAGTGAAAATATTATTTACCCCACATTGAATTTGCATATAATCAAGCGGTGCATTCTACTACTCAATTGTGTCCATTTGAGGTGGTACATAGCTTCAAATCGATCACACCACTTGATTTGATGCCACTTCCATTGCAAGAGCGCTAATATGGAGGCTTCTAAGCGTGTTGATTTTATAAAAAAACTCTATGAAAAGACTAAAGAGGTAATTGAGGCGAAGGTACATTCTTATGCTTCCAAAGCTAACAAAACTAGAAAGAAAATGTTGTTTGAACCAGGTGATTTAGTTTAAGTTCATCTTCACAAAGAACACTTTTCATAGAGGCGTAAATCCAAGTTGATGCTACGTGGTGATGGGCCTTTTAAAGTGTTGGACCGAAAAGGCGACTAGAGGGGGGGGGTTGAATAGGAGCACGCTCACTTTTTCACAAAATATGAATTCAACACAATTTCACTCCAATAGCTATGATGAAGCTATGAAGATCAATATACCATCTGTTGGAAGACTAGTATTGAATCCAATTAAACCCCTAAGCAATGCGACAAAAATCAAGAAGAATCAAATCTAACGGTGGCCGGTCGACCATTATTATCTTGGCCCGACCGTACCAAATCGGTCTGACCTCTGGTGTGGGGCGATCGGACCGGCACCAAATCGGTTTGACCTCTGGTGTGGGCGATCGGCCGCGAGCTCGAGCGATAAAATGGCCCGATGTGAAGTTGCAATTAGGTCTAACTTTTGATTCTCAACTCCAAACTTCACGAAACTTTGCACACACCTTCTCTATGATATTAAGGACCTATTCCAATCAACAATTATGATAATTCTTGGATGAACAAAGATCTTTTATGATCTGATTGAAGAAGGGTGCAAAACCGGGCAAAAGCGAAAACTTGATCCTAAAGCTTGTTCGTGAGAGATTGATGATCAAGATGATGCTAGATAGATTCACACATATCACAGCAAGCTAATCCACGTGAAAGAATCAATCACAAACTTGCGGATCAAAGAAAGCCCTAAAATCACCAAATTGAAAGCAAGAACGAAAAGAGACTTATCTCAAGCAACCCTTGCATAGATTAAGAACGTGATCGTCGCTGGATTACACCCACGCCATCATGGATCAGTGGTCAATCCAAGATCACGAAATTCACCTCAAACCATAAAGAGCCCTAGCCTCCACCTCAACTCCCCTAAGCCAATTAGGGTTTCGCAACAAAAGAGGCGAGAGAGAAAAGAGCTAGATGGTGCGACCACCACCTCCCCTATTTATAGTGGAGGCCTAGAGTCCTAGGGTTTGACTCCATTGGGCTCCGTTAAGGCCCACTAACAAACGGGTCACACACGCACGCCGCAGCGCCGTCTTTAACCTTTTGACCTAAATCGCTTCACCATGCGCCATGGATTCGCCAATAGGTCACCCTTGTCCATCTTGTGTCACGCTTGAGTCATTAACCTCACCCGGCATCGTCGATCGTTTTGGACCTCAACTCTCCAAGTCTAGTCCCGATCATCCTCGCCGTTGACCGTCGTTGACCACCAAGCAACCTGCACAACCACAGACAAGCAAACACGAATTCGAGAACAAGTTCTTCACAACTTGACCCATGTTAGTCAAAACATGCATCATGCAAACCATATGTCACGATGCCAATGACTTTGACCTAACCAATCAACATCGCCACGAAGTTGGCCGACGTTCAAGTCAATACCGGTCTGACCGCTCCAGGTGAACCGGTCGGACCGCCCCTTGGCCGGTCGGATCGCTCCACAATGAGCGGTCGGACCGCCTGGGACTTAGCCGAATTTCAACCCCGAAAATCCAAACCTCATCGAAACTTTAAACCAATATAACTTTTACTTGGAGACTCCAA
Source organism: Hsuehochloa calcarea (assembly GCA_036346395.1). NCBI lineage: Eukaryota > Viridiplantae > Streptophyta > Magnoliopsida > Poales > Poaceae > Hsuehochloa > Hsuehochloa calcarea. The sequence goes on along the minus strand of CM070597.1, from coordinate 17,238,087 downwards.
AAATCATGAGACCAAGTGCATTGGGATCCCCTCACTTGCCTACAACACCTATTTTTGGCCCAGCTCGTTTTGACCACTTTGGTCACCACCGGTCCGACCGCCCCACATGGCCGGTCCGACCGATTTGGGACCGGTCGGACCGCCGTGCAAGGACCGGTCGGACCGCCCCTGTCCAGTAAGCCTGTAACTTTGTCGAAAACACGTGAAACGACAACCCGTAAACGCCATTGTCAATTGTTACATCATCCTAAGATCTAGAACAAATCTCCATGAAATCCACAATCTCCCCCTTGATGAACACATTGGCAATTATCCAGAAAATGTAAGTAAGAGGTTTGAAAAACGAGTTTACTCGCAGTTTTCGCACAAAGGCACAACTTGGTCCATAAGCAAGAAAAAGCAATAAAAATGACCAAGCTGGTATCAGAATAGTATAGGCATGTGAGACAAGGCAAAAGAAAGCATAAAAACTTTGATTTCCAGAAAAGGGTCAAAATTCTCACATGAGGTCCATATGAAAGAACAATTGTTCAATTGACCTATGATCATTGTGAGGATAAAAGAATGCAATTCAAGTTCAGAATATTCAATAAAACAATAAGAATGCAACTCAAGAACTCCCCCTCACTATGATCCTCGATTTTAAAAACTTTCAACTTTTCGCCATCCCCTTTGTAAAACAAATATATATATATATATATATATATCTCAAAATTTCTCCCCTTTGTTTAATCTTCTCCCCCAACAAAGAAATATCTTCTCATTAACACATCTTCTCCAAATAAAAATAGCAAAGAAATATAACACATCTTCTCCCCCTTTGACAATGGATTCATCAAGGAATCACGCCTTCCTCTCATCCAGAGATAACCAATAGATGATAAAGAAAGAAGCATAAATAAAAGAAGCATAAACAGGAGTATGCATGAAGTGCAATGGAGTGGCTTCATTTTTGTATTTTTCAATTTTTGATTAAAAGAAGCTTTGGAGATTACCCAAAAGAACAATCTAGTATCTCTAATATTGCACAAACAAAGATATCAAGCCCGACAATAGCTAGCAAGATCATGGTAAGATATATATATCAAAGCTAAGCACAAAGGCTCAAAAGTAAAGCAGTAGATTTGATCAATTTAAGCAACGCTTCAAATTCAGCAAGTTCATCAACATGGATCCTAAAGTGAAATTGGCCATGTCAAAATGTCAAAGTGAGATCAAAAATCTAACAAAGACCACATTAAGAGTCAATCAAGTCCCGTATTGAATCATTTTGCTCAATATTTTGTAAACGCCCATTTGTCAACATTTTTCTCATTTGCATTGAATGTTGAAGTTGACTAATGATCTAACTTAGTGATAAGATCCTGGACTAGGAGCCATCCACAAACTCATCCTAAGCTTCGACCAGAAGTTGATTAAAGGTATATCTTAGTAAAGAAGATCCTGGACTAGGAGCCATCCACAAACTCTTTCTAAGCTTCTACCAGGGCGACAAATCTTGAGGTTCATGTCATTTCTGACAAGCAGTCCCCATGAGATCGTCTGGTTCATCAAACTATCTCCAAGTTCATGTCATTTGACAAGCAGTCTCGTAAGAATAGTTTGGCACAATTTGAGCATAAGACAATCTTGATTTTCATTTTTCACATGAGCAGTTTTAGAATCTCAAGAACACAAAAGCTCAAGTAATGGTCAATTTTATATCAAAGAACTAACAAAACAATTCTGACAGGGCCAATGTCACAAGAGGAGCACTAATTGCGCAACTCGCTAAAACATCCACAAATTGCAATTTCTTAGTTTGAGTTGTTTAAAAGGTTCTAGCTCATATAGCGAAGACTTAGCTACACATGTAAAAGCATGATAATTCTATCAAGTCAAAGAACTAGACATGACATTGAGCAAGAATTGAAATACAAAAGCTCTAAAGGGTAATAGGCAAAGCTTCATCAATTTTTAAAAATAAGCAGAAAATCTTATATTACAATGCATCTTTTTGGATTTTTCATACCATTTGTTGTAACCACTTATTGGAGTTTTCATATGAATGCAATATGACACAATGAGATGCAATTAAAAAGCCTAAAAACCTAAAAAGTTCAAAAAGATCACTAAGTCCAGAAAAAGAACAATAAAAGATCAAAAGAACAAGGAAAGATCGAAAGATCGAACTCCCCTCAAACCAACCCATAAGGATAAATAACCCCTAAATCGCTTCTCAAGGTGGCAAACCTAGTTGGGTCTAAAGATTTGGTGAGGATAAAAACAAAATACAAAAGAAGTGCCTAGTGGGTGACAAGCGCCTGAGGTACTCTCTCTATCTAGCCGACAGCCCGCACAATCAGAATAAGAAAAACCCCCGAATGGACAAGGATAAAGAACAGGAATATCAAATGCCATACAAAGAGAGTAGAGTGTAAGTACCTGAATAAGAGCTTAACGGCCTGGCGATGGGAAGTTCTCGGAGATGCTTGAAACCCGTCGACCGCATGAAGGAGGTGAACCATCTTGAGTCTCCGGTCATATGACGTGAATAAATGAGTCAACAAAACACGTGCTCTTCCTCTTTCGCGGCAATCACGAAAAATCAAGGCACGAAGAACGATGTGTCTCGACATCAAGTTAGTTAAACAAGACTTGGGAACCCGATCGAGACACACGTCTGCGAGTAGTATGCAAAGCGTAGTGTTATCCTTGATTTCATCTAAAATTCTATTATGAGCAATGTTTAAGTTAACATGGGAATTAAAGCATCCATGGCGGTCGACGACCACGTTGTCTTTGGCGGTCGACCGGCGACCAAAACGAGCCGACTGATCATCAAGAACATGAGAATTAGGATATGTAGAAACATAATGATTAGCATGTGAGAAAAATCCTAATCCAGGTTTATTCCTTTCAGTGTTACCATGTCTCATAAAAGCTCTAGGTTGTCTGAATGAAATTCTATCAAGATTTTTCCTATCATTTTTCAACCTACGCCAACAGAATTCAATCAAATGCCCACTGTTCTTGCAATAAGTGCAATGGTACTTGGTACCACTAGAAGAAGCACCATTTGAATTAATACAAGGTTGGGCAAAACCTGTAGATTTAAAAGATGTTTTTGCAGGTTGGGTTTTGAATTCAATTAAACCTTTTTCCAAGATTTGAATGACTTTTGGGTTTGAATTGTCTTGAAAAGAATTGAATCATAAATCTTGCTTCTTATAAGGAGTTTTAGACTTGTCAAGAATCATGTTTAATTGTTTCTTACCTTTAGAAAATTTCTCTAATGTATCATGAAGGTAAGCATTTTCTTTCTCAAGTTAACACAAGCATCACAAGTTTTATCCATTGATTTCTCCTTATACAAAGCAATTTCAAGCTTAAGAGCGGAACATGAAGCACAAGTAGTATTTTCAATATTGTCCTTAAGCTTAGCATATTTGACTCTAGCAGACTTCTAAGATATCTTTGATTTCACGTTCTTTTCTAAGCATGAAGTGCAAGGGCTAGAATCAATCACATCGAAGCAATCAACTTGCTAGACTCTAAGCATTTTTCACAAGGAGCAGATTTAATTTCAATTAGCTCGGTTCTAGCATTTTCAAGTTGTTGTAAAGCAATATTATGAGCAGATTGTAAATTGGTAATTTCTGAATGCATAGCATGACAAGATAAACATTCATCAGGTTCAAGAGTCTTAACATTTGCAAGTTCTAGTTTGAGTTTACCAATTTTTGACTCTAGTTTCTTATTTTTAGTCATGACAAATTCTAGCGCTTTATCTTGACTAAGCACTTGCTCAACTATAGAATCATATTTAGCGTAAAGCTCATCATAAGAAAAAGATACCTCATCATTATCAATGTCGTTGGTGTCAGCCATGAAGCACATGCCGGTGAAGTCCTTGGCCTTCCCTTTCTTATCCTCTTCGCTCCCGGAGTCCACATCGCTAACGGATTGCTCTCCAAAAGCGGCAAGGACCCGGTGAGCGGCCTTTATGAGCTTGACAGCATCATACTCAGAGTTGTTCTCATGAGGCTTCTTCCAAGTCGTCTTCTCCTCCTGTGCTTACCCTTACCTTTTAGCTTGGGGCAATTGGCGGATGTGGTAAAGCTCTCCACACTCATAGCAAGTAACAGACCACCTCTCTTTTATTTCTCACATTGTTGTAAGCCCGTGTGAATTTTTTAGCTAAAAGGGCTAACTCAACCTCGTGGATATTCTCAAGCTCCTCTTCATGAATAGCGATAAACAAACAAATGAAAATCCGTAAGAAGATTCAAAAGAGTCATCAAAAGCCTTTTTGAGAGAATCGCTACCAAAGCTAAATTATCTTTCTTGGGATGATCAACTCTTTTAATTTCATGAGTCTTGAGTTTACTATAAAGCAATTCTAAAGTAAGACTTGAAAGATCAACATTTTCTTCTATAGCAGTAGCATTCATCTCCCACTCCTTGGTGTTGATTGCACCCAAGAGGTGGGTGGCATTTTCAGATTGAGAATATTCAATATCAACAGCTTTCATTTGATTAATCACTTTATTAAAACGACTGAAAATGTCATCGATGCTCTCTCCAGGACGCATCTCAAATTTGTTATAATCACGCTTATAGATTGTTTGGCGCACTTTCTTAATTTGGGACGAACCCTCATGATATGTTTCGAGAGTGTTCCAAATCTCGTGTGCAGTCGCAAAATTGCAAATCCTATCATATTCTTGTCTACCAAGCGCACCATATAAAAGATTCTTGGCCTTGTTGTTATTAGCCAAAAGAACCACAGAAGCAGGAGTTTCAACCTCGGGAATAATGAGCGGGATCGAACAACGTCCCATATAGCTTGTCCTCGCTCTCAAGGAATACTCGCATACGATTCTTCCAATATGCATAGTCTTGTCCATTGAACATATGCGGTTTTGTAGAGAATCTATCCATCGCCAAAGTTCAGTGACCGGTTAAGATCAAGATTGAACTAACCGTGCTCTGATACCACTTGTTGGACTGAAAAGGCGACTAGAGGGGGGGGTGAATAGGAGCACGCCACTTTTTCACAAAATATGAATTCAACACAATTTCACTCCAATAGCTATGATGAAGCTATGAAGATCAATATACCAAGACAAATGGAAGACTAGTATTGAATCCAATTAAACCCCTAAGCAATGCGACAAAAATCAAGAAGAATCAAATCTAACAGAGCTCGCCGGTCGGCCATTGTTATCTCAAGGCGGTCGGACGGTCACTCAAATCGGTCGACCTCGGTGTGGGGCGGTCGGACCGGCACCAAATCGATCGACCTCGGTGTGGGGCGGTCGACCGGCAGCTCGAGCAAGAAAAAATGACCGATGACGAAGTTGCAATTAGGTCTAACTTTTGATTCTCAACTCCAAACTTCACGAAACTTTGCACACACCTTCTCTATGATATTAAGGACCTATTCCAATCAACAATTATGATAATTCTTGGACGAACAAAGATCTTTTATGATCTGATTGAAGAAGGGTGCAAAACCGGGCAAAAGCGAAAACTTGATCCTAAAGCTTGTTCGTGAGAGATTGATGATCAAGACGATGCTAGATAGATTCACACATATCACAGCAAGCTAATCCACGTGAAAGAATCAATCACAAACTTGCGGATCAAAGAAAGCCCTAAAATCACCAAATTGAAAGCAAGAACGAAAAGAGACTTATCTCAAGCAACCCTTGCATAGATTAAGAACGTGATCGTCGCTGGATTACACCCACGCCATCATGGATCAGTGGTCAATCCAAGATCACGAAATTCACCTCAAACCATAAAGAGCCCTAGCCTCCACCTCAACTCCCCTAAGCCAATTAGGGTTTCGCAACAAAAGAGGCGAGAGAGAAAAGAGCTAGATGGTGTAGCCACCACCTCCCCCTATTTATAGTGGAGGCCTAGAGTCCTAGGGTTTGACTCCATTGGGCTCCCGTTAAGGCCCACTAACAAACGGGTCACACACGCACGCTTCGCAAAGCGCCGTCTTTAACCTTTTGACCTAAACCGCTTCACCATGCGCCATGGATTCGCCAATAGGTCACCCTTGTCCATCTTGTGTCGTCGATCGTTCTGGACCTCAACTCTCCAAGTCTAGTCCCGATCCTCCTCGCCGTTGACCGCCGTTGACCACCAAGCAACTTTGCACAACCACGCACAAGCAAACACGAATTCGGGAACAAGTTCTTCACAACTTGACCCATGTTAGTCAAAACATGCATCATGCAAACCATATGCCACGATACCAATGACTTTGACCTAACCAATCAACATCGCCACGGTTGGCCGACGTTCAAGTCAATACGGTCCGACCGCTCCAGTGAACCGGTCGGATCGCCTTGGCGGTCGGACCGCTCCACAGCGGTCGGACCGCCTGGGACTTAGCCAATTTCAACCCCTGAAAATCCGAAACCTACTGGAAACTTTAAACCGATAGAACTTTTTACTAGAGACTCCAAAAATCATGAGACCAAGTGCATTGGGATCCCCTCACTTGCCTACAACACCTATTTTTGTCCCAGCTCGTTTTGACCACTTTGGTCACCACCGGTCCGACCGCCCCACATGGCCGGTCCGACCGATTTGGGACCGGTCGAACCGCCGTGCAAGGACCGGTCGGACCGCCCCTGTCCAGTAAGCCTGTAACTTTGTCGAAAACACGTGAAACGACAACCCGTAAACGCCATTGCCAATTGTCACATCATCCTAAGATCTGGAACATATCTCCATGAAATCCACATAAAGTTCTTGCCAAGTTCAATGATAATGCATATAAGATTGAGCTTCCAAACAACGACTATGCAACAAGCGCTACTTTTAATGTTGCTAATTTGTGACCATTCTTTGGGCAAGACGATACAGAGTCGAGGACGAATCCATTTCAAGAGAGGGAGGAGGATGATGACATCCCTACTACTACTACATCTTCCACTCCAAGTGTGCATGAGGTTGTTCATGAAGCACCATAAGATCCAATGACTAGAGCAAGCGCCAAACTTCTAAACCAACACGTGCTTTCGTTTCTTAAAGAATTTCATATTGACTTTGATGAGAAGGGGATACCACCTCATGCAAATACAGTGTGTATTCACAGGTTTGAACATCGTGAAGCCTTTGGAACTGAAAGGGAAGAGAGGGAGGCAGGAGCCAAAGCAATAGAGGAGAACCATGGAAGATCAAGGGACTAGGTCCGTTGTCACGACCAGGTCTTGGCGAAAGTTGTAGTCATGCAGAGCAAGGAACGCTAATCGGAATCTACAACCAGATGCCGCCATGCGGCGCTAAAAGGGAAGGTCTAATCAGCCCAAGACTTAGATAAAGAAGCCAAACCGCGTGGAGGCCTAAGGCGTGAACAATAATCAATGTGAATAGTATATATTATGAATAGTAAATCTGAACACTATGTTTAGATTAGGAGTTGGATTCAGAATCATTTGACCGAATCAATTAGGAGCCGGCCCTAGGCCTTAGTGCGTGAGTTAGGGGGCACCATAAATACCACCGTGACCCCCCATGTATCTCTCAGACTATTATTTTTAGAAATAACATATTGAAATAAGTTTGCACTTGTTCTTCCATGTTGACTGAACCAACTTGAAGGGGAATTGGGAGTTTCAAATTCAAATCGTTCGACCTTTCCTCTAGGAATTAGGAGCATGATGATTTCACTTGGTGGTCGGTGAAATCAACGCGTGTGTTCTTGCGAATTATACAATGCTGATCCTTGCACAGACAACAGAAGATCACTATGATTCAAAAGAACACGTGAGTATTTGATCATATGTCGAGAAGATCGGGCGACCCGTATCATTTGGACTGGTAGGTTTGATGATGATGAGGTGCAGAGGAACGTGAAGTACCTGCCGTACAAGGTGGTGAACAAGGACGGGAAGCCGCACGTCGAGGAAGGTGTTCAGCCCCGAGGAGATCAGCGCAATGATCCTCGCCAAGATGAAGGAGACGGCCGAGTCCTACCTCGGCCAGCACATCACGGGCGCAGTCATCACCGTGCCAGGTACTACAACTTGCAAAAGGTTTCTTCGCGCCACCGTTTTGCGGCCAACTTGAACTGTTTTTAGACTCACCAATGCAAGATTCGACTATGCTTTGCAGCGTACTTCAACGATGCGCAGAGGCAGGCGACGAAGGACGCCGACACGATCGCCGGGCTGAACGTGCCACGGATCATCAATGAGCCGACGGCTACGGCGATCGCGTACGAGCTGGACAAGAAGGCGGCGGAGATGAACGTTTTGGTGTACGACCTCGGCGGCGGCACGTTCGACGTGAGCGTGCTCAGCCTAGACCACGGCGTTTTCCAGGTCCTCATCACCAACGGCGGCGGGGACCTCGACCAGTGCGTCATGGACCACTTCATCCGCCTTGTCAAGCGGAAGCATGGCAGGGAAATCAGCAAGGACGCGCTCAGCAGCCAGCACCAGGTGTGTGTCGAGATTGAGGCGTCCTTCGACGGCGTCGACTTCGCGGAGACACTGACGAGGGCCAAGTTCGAGAAGCTCAACATGGACCTGTTCAAAAAGACGCTGGGCCTCGTCAGGAAGGCCATCGTTGACGCCAAGCTCAAGAAGGCCGACATTGACTAGGTCGGCGGCAGCACCAGGATCCCCAAGGTACAGGAGCTCCTCAAGGAGATGTTCGATGGGAGGAGCCCACCAAGGGGATCAACCCCGACGAGGCCGTCGCGTACGACGCCGCCAGGCAGGTCAGCATCATCACCGGCGAGGGCGGTGCGGAGACCAAAGGTAACGAAGTGCTGTGACTTGTCAGTGACAGATAGAGACGTGGGTGTGGCTGACAGCTTGACATTGACATACAATTCGGTGTTCTTGCTGACCAAACATCTTGCTGCTCGACGTGACGCCGTTGACGCTCGGGATCGAGACGGCCGGCAGCGTCATGACTAAGCTGATCCCCCGGAACACGAGGATCCCGGTGAAGAAGTCGCAGGTGTTCACGACCTACGAGGATCACCATACCACAGTTTCGATCAAGGCAAACATAAAATTCAACTCACGCATCTCTCATTTGTTAGTCGCCATTCATTCTTCAGAATAATTACAGTTGAATTTTTTTGAACATTTTCAGGTGTTCGAGGGCGAGAGAAGCCTGACGAAGGGACTGCCGAGAGCTGGGCCGGTTTGACCTGTCCGGCATCGCGCAGGCGCCGTGCCGCGTGCCGCAGATCAAGCTGACGTTCGAGGTCGACGAGAACGGCATCCTGCACGTGACGGCGGAAGACAAGGCGGCGGGTCGTTCCAAGTCGATTACGATCACCAACGACAAGGGCCGGCTCAGCCAGGACGAGATCGACGGATGGTGCGCGAGGCCGAGGAGTTCGCGGAGGAGGACCGCTGGGTCCGGGAGCGCGTCGACGTGCGCAACCGTCTCGTGAACTACGTGTTCCGCATGCGGAGCACGGTGGGGGACGGAGGCATGGCCGGCAAGTTCGGCGAGGACGAGAAGGAGAGGATGGAGGCGGCCCTGACGGAGGCGCTGGAGTGGCTGGAGGACAGCGACGGCGACGGCCGGGCGGCGGAGAAGGAGGAGTACGAGAAGAAGCCGAGGGAGGTGGAGCAGGTGTGCGGCTCGATCATCAGGCAGGTGTACGAGAGGAGCGGAGGAGGCGCGGACGGGTCGGCCAGCGCGGGAGAAGAGGACGATGTGAATGAGCTGTAGAGTTTTTCGCTGCTCTGTTCGGACCCGTAGTTTTGCCTCGTGTTAGGGAGGGAATTGTGATGTAAAATGAACACTTCATGTAAAGGCCTCACTGGTTAAATGATCCTTGTTACCCTCGTCTGGATTTCATCAACGTACAGATTTTGATTTTCTAAGTTCTTTATCAGCTAGAACACCAATCAAACGGAAGTATGAAACTTGTAAATCTGGCAGTAATTATCTGCTCCCCCTTGTACGCTTACACAAGGGAAATGCTAATAGAAATATAGTACTTCTGGTAGTTAGCAGTAACACTCGCAACAATCTGGGATCCGTAATATTTGATCCCATAGAATGCTTCAGCATAGTACTTCTGGTAGTTAGCAGTAACACTAGCAACAATCTGGGATCCGTAATATTTGATCCCGTAGAATGCAGAGTATATGTATACATTTGCACGGTGAAGAGCAACGGCGCGTGCATCGTGCAAGGCTACGTACGTTCGCTAGCTCAGCCGTGATCCTCTTCGCGCGCCACCACCAGGAGTCTGCTCGGCGGCACCGCGAACTCCGCGGCCTCCGAGCCGAACACGAACTGCGCCCACTCCCGGGCCTGCGCGTCCACCTGCGCCTCGGCCTCGCGCACGCCCCCGCCAGCCGACGCCGACGCGATCACCGCGGCTACGATCACGACGACGAGCAAGGGGGCCAGCAGGGACACCATTTCCACCGCACTCTCCGCGATCATCGTCGTGCACGTACGACGTAGCCGCTATATCCACAGAAGAGGAGGCCTAAGGTGGTAAAGGTATGTGTGTCTCTCACACTGTCAGGGAATGACAAATGGGCAGCGTTATATAGAGGATTGCTCGTGTAGCTTTCTCGTGCACAACTACGTACCAGCCCATGGATTGTGTGAGCAGAGCTGCAAAGGCCTCGCCATCTTTTGCTTCGGATCATGAAAAGCTATGGCAGAACTCGAAAGAAGAAGAAGAACATTTGATGCGCGCTGTACGCTTTATGGTTCCCTCTCTCTGTGGGGAATTCAGTTCTGGTACTCCTCTCGTGGGTTTTGGTTGAGACTCGAGCGGTTGAACCCTGTACAGCGGCGCCTCCCATTGGGGTAACCAGGTGTTCATTAGCTGATAACGCGTATTGGTGGAGGAGCACAAAAGTGCAAATGATTTATTGCTGTGGCTAGGAAGGGTGAACGAACAACTACATCTGCATTTAAGAATTATTCAAACTGAATCTGGTACAGTCTAGTTGATGCTGGAAAATGTTACACTGGAATCTGGGATTGCTGCAGAGATTATGTATATAGTGTAAAATTCATTGGAAATATATGTTGGTGGGAAGAGGGCAGAGAACATACAAACTAGCTTCCTTCGGCTGATGTGCGTGAAAAATATTCAGGCACAAAAAAAAACATGAAAAATATAGTCGAATTTCATCACCAGTTCACCACTAACCAACTGTATTTTTTTTTTCTGATTTCAACATAGGATTATCTTAGAGAACTTTCAGTGCACAATAGAATGAAATTTGTGAAATACATTCGAAATTTCATCACCACTAACCATCTGCACATTCTTTTGATTTCAGTGTAGGATTATTCAAGGGAAAATTCAGTACACGATGATCACCTGCTAATTTTCTTAGCACTATGGTTTCAACTGAATCTTGTACAAGTCTTACTGGCTACCGCAGAGCCCTGTAGCTCAAAGAGAGAGCATTCATTTCTTTCCGCGATGTCTCCTAGACAGTCCTACTCAAGAGCGGGTGCTACCTCAGTTGGATTGCCTTCAAACACATCAGAGCTTGAGGATTCTGACTCTTCTGGGAACTCCTGTGTTTGGACTGATTCCTTGTAAGAAGGAGTATCTCTGAAGTCTGTTGCCCCTTCGTTGTATGTAGCCACGGCGACACCACAAGCAATCAGCTGCACAAATATGCAACATCAATTGGCAGATGAGAAGTGAGAATCCACAGACGACTGTAATTTGTCAATTGCTTGAGAGTTAACATGATTGGATTTGGTGATGTAAGAGGATGGAATGACATGCAAAGTTCTCTCTAGAGTAGATATTGAGTGGAAATCTGTCACGATAGGCGGTTAAGTTGATGTATGGCAATTACCAAACACCAGGATGTTTTATCACTAATGTAATTCAATGAAAAAGTGTTAGATTATGTCTTGTTAAACAGTCCGCAAAGAAACAATTTCATGTATGTTTTAAGCAACACATTCTTCCTTTTCCACCCACTGCACACCGGAAGGAACATCTTTTTAGTCCATATATGGAAAATAATCAGTGTACTAACAAACAGTGAGATTAAATCCTATAAAATGAATTTGGAAACCTCGCTGTTTACCACTAGAAATGAATTCGAATGAGTTTCAAGTTTCACATATCAAGCTCGCATAATTATTCTGCAATTCTAAACGCCGAAGGGGTTGTTTCATGCTGACTTCCTTATTTGCAAAGCATTTCAACATAGAGATAGAGGTGTTCAATTAGCTGCAAACTAAGTTTCACTGGCGAGGGTATCTCAGAAAGAAAAAAAAACTAAAGATTTACTTTTGAGCGCTAGACTAATGAGCAGGAATACACAGCATATATAAATAACACAGCAACTGTACTACAGCGTGAAGTAATGGAGGAGGAGGAGGCGCTCACAGCGAAGACGACCCCGAAAGCCCACATGTACTGCACGAAGAAGCCGAGTGCCTCCCACTGGGGGCCCTCCCAGAAGTCGGGCTTCTCCGGGTCCGACAGCTCGGGCATCGGCGTCGTCGACACCTCGAACCCCAGCGGTTCCCCCTCCCACTCCACCCCCTCCCCCGCCGCAGCGGAGTCCTCGTCCACGTCGGGCGGCAAGGGAGCGGTGACGCCGCCGCGGCGCTTCTTGCCGCGCTCCTCGAGGCGCCGCTGCGTGCGGGACGAGACGCCGCCCCGGCGCGCGAGCGCCACGTGCAGAGCGGCGCGGCGGCCCGGGAGGGCAGGGAGACGGCGGCGGACGGCGGCGGCGGAGGCCGTGCCGAACGGCGTGGGGGAGGTGAGGAGAGACATGAGGCCTGGAGGCGGCGGGGCTGTGCGACTGTGTTGAGTGTGCGAGTGTGAGGTCACGTGGAGAGGCTGGAGCGGGGAAGTTCCTGGCTGTCGACGCTTCTCAGGAGCTGCGAGGGCCGGGAGGGAGATGAGATAAGATTTTTCTCTCTTTTCCTTTGTTTTCTAGTACGGGGTTCTGCTTTGCATATAAGCCACTTTAGGTTTCCATTTTTCTACCTTTTCTAGCAAAGAAGGGTTACATTTCTTCTTCTTCTTTTAGGGTAAAGGGTTAAAATTCCCAAGTTAGATATGGAGGTAACCCTACTTACAAATCTTTTGTAATTAATCTACCCCTAGCGTCGTACTCCCTCTAGCCACAGAATAATGACATCCAATAATTCGTCTAGTCAAATGATTATAATTTTGACCGAAGGTTTTGTTGTGATTGTGAATATTTAGATTGAACATATACAGATGACACGAGTATGTTTTTCATTTTTAAAAACTTTCATATTACGCTTGAACATGTGCCTTCTCACGCTACTATGAACCGTCTAAGCTATTTAATCAGTGGATGATTTGTCCCCAAATGATATATAGTTAAAGGGAACGTATCTAGTGGTAATTCAGTGTTAAGGTGCTAATACCAATCTTGACCGTTGGATCTGAATTGAACAACCAAGATTAATACGAGCTCTCACCTCTAAACCATTTAACCACTTTGCATGTTCCCACTTTCAATACACCTTCATTAATACATCTTTATTAAACATCATGCATGCTCCCACCTCCAATGGTCAAGATCCAGATCCAACGGTCAAGATTGGTATTAGCACTTTACTACTGAATTACTCATTAGCACTAGATATGTTCCCATAGTTAAAAAAGTTCGATTAAATATCATATTTGCTGGTTTCCTTCATGCAATTTCGCATATAAAGAATAGCTGCCCCGTGTTGGCCATCACAACCATGACATACTCATTATTGACTTGAAGGTATAGGACGGTTAAATATTTACTCCGATCATAAAAAAAAGTGACGCTCTAGAATGTGTATAGTCAAATCTTATCAATTTTGATCAAATATATTATTTAAAACATATAGTTTGGATATATGAAAATGATACAAGTGAATTTATTATAAAAAATACTTTCATAATATTGTATTTTTACAACTTTTCTCACATATATGATAAGAGAATTTAGCGGTCAAAAGAGCCTCTGGTTGACTTTGAACAGTTGAAAACTTCACTCTTTTGTGTGACCGGGGGTACTAAATTTAGTAGAACACCATTAAGAAGATTAATTCAGTGTAGACAATATCCTCTTTGTAAGTTGAAAATAGACTATCTCGCAAATCGCGTTCGCACGCTGCTGCGTGGAGGTCCGAGTCCGACGTCCAATTTTGTTGGCGTGAGCCAGACTAATGAAGTTGCCGGAGAACGTCAGGCCAGCGAAAGATTCGATGCGTTAGGACGCCAACCAAGCAAGGTTCCGACGTTTCCTGGGACGTCTCCGGCCCAGCCAGTCTTCCACAGGGTCCAAACCAAGCAAGGCCCCGCCATATGCCCTGATTTCATATTTCCTATGGGCATTCCTTCAAGTGGCCATATGGAAGACTGGAATGCAAGGATTTAACCCCCCAAAAAATGTAGGAAACAGAAGAAATTCTCCAAAACAATCCTTCAATCCAAGTGATATCGACTTGTTTGCTCCATGTAACGGTGCATTAGTCCGTCCTTAGTTCCTCTGTTTTTTAAGACTCAGTCAGGAGTTGCAATCATGGTTTATGCATGACAACAAAAACTCCGGCGTTTGATTCAACCAAACACACCTACCCCTCTCCGGAGAAGCTTATTTAGCACACGATTAGTTGTGTGGATTTTGCAGGATCCAGTCACTCAGGATTTCACTCCCAGGATTATATCGTATTCATTCCGGCCGTCAAATCTCTCGAGCATTTTGGCTTTGGAAACTGAAATGGATTGCGTCAAAATTGAGATCTACTGGTGGGTTTAGGAGAGAGATCTTGGTGTTCGGAATATTATCCATTACATTATCCATCAATCCCTCTGTGCACAACTGGAAAAACAGGTATCCGTGATCATACTAGAATTACCGTACAATGGCACAGTACACAAGACAGTGCAAAGGGAGAGCATCCACCACCCACCAAGGCTAAAGGTTTATTTGGTTGGTGCCATGGATTCTGTCGGAAAAAAGTGGTGTCTTGAGGTAGCCTGAAAACTAGATAATTTTTGTCTGTCAGACAAACATGAAGATAAGTTGTTTGGTTGAAAGTCGGCATTTTGTATATCAACAACAGTTGCATTCACTGACTTATTGAAAAATATTTGTCCATTACAGTACAACATGAAGTTAATGATACTCATTTGTGTAGGTCTTGTATATGAATTACACATGATGGAGACTTCCTATATATCCCAGTCATCTTTAAACTATGCTACATACTTCTTTACCTCTTGTTCATTAGCATCAAGATATGACCCATCGATTTCATAGTCTCTTGGTGACCGAACGCCTCGACCAAGTTCTTGTGTCTCTACGATGGCGGCACGAAAAATAAAGACACTGCCTTAATTCCAGCAATGTCATTACTATAGAACCATTTAGACCCATTTTTGTCAAGTTTTGACTTTGCTTCTCCACGAAGTGTTATACCAATGCGGGGTTGGATCGGTGTCCGACTGCGCAAAATACCAGAATCAACTCTCATGGACTGTGACCTGCCAAACATCCTAGAAATAGCATTACTTTCTGTACCACTTCCTCTGTCACTTCCACTTTCCCTACCACTTCTACTGCCACCACCATGTTCAAACGTCGCACCCCTAGCTTTTGCTCTTTGTTGGAGCTAGTGTATCTCCAACGACTCTCGGTGAGCCCATTTCATCTGCATTTTCTCGTCATCATCGAAGACATCTTGAGAAGATGGACCACGAGCTACAGGCTCTCTTGACCTAGAATCGTGATTCCAGTACTAGCTACTAAAGCTAACAGTACGACTAGAGTAGTTAAACTTTCAAATGCACAATGTACCAATGGGCGATTTTAGATAAATATAGTGATTGAAATGTGTGACACCCCGTGTCATTACCCCAGGAGTAATCACAGTTAGGCATATGGATTACTATTCGTCTACCCGGTAGAACACCGCTCCGACGAATAGCAAGCCTTTTATCAGAGTTGCGCAGCAGAGCAATAAGATAGAAACTGTACATTTTTATTACAACAGTAGCCACGTAAGACTATGATCTTTACAGATAGCAAATTACAACTTATAAATGGGACGAAGTCCCCTCGCTTGCCGGCCAAGTTCTTCTGGTGGTCTACTCGTCCCACGCGTCGATCAAGTTGCTCATCTCGCCCTGGTCCTCGCAGTCAGCGCCCTCACCTCATGCGACCTCTTCGATACCAGCATGTCCTTCGTCCCACTTGGGATAATTCCCAGCCGGACTAGGATTTACAAAGGAGAATACTAACAATGTTGAGTACGAAAGTGGTCAGCAAGCATTAATAGTAAAAGATGCAATGTATGACTTATCTCTATTCATTATCAAATTTTTTAGCTCATCTCTTTTCTGAAAATAACAACTCATTAAAACATTAAGTGGAAGATTTTAATACTGAAAATACTACTTGTCACTCGAATAGAGGATAGACCCTGGTGGTTCCCGTAGACTCCAATCCAGGAGACGGCATGAATTCATGATTTGTATAACACTACTTGGGCTTTGCACCACTTTACCCATAGCTATTCTGAACTCTAAATGAGCTAGGTCCCCGGCATTTCCTTTGATGCGGGTTCAAGTTCAAAATATAGAACGTTTTTCAGGTTACGTGATTAATTTCTCCACCCATTACTTTCCGTCGGTGCTGACCTTGCCACCACCGAGTTCTGGTAATGTCGATTGGGCCAGTTCATCCTCTCTGCACCCAACACTCCACCTAGCGCTATAGTGCCTCTTCTTACATCACACTCACACATATTACATACCCGGTGTGGAGAGCATAATCACGTAACAAGGTAGCATTTTCTGCCCGTCGAAACGGGAAAATGGTTGGCACTTAAATACTACCTCATTCCGAGTAAGAGTTTTGTTGCTCCTTATATATTATCCATATGTAAAGGGGTCTCACCTCTTGCCTCATCATCATCTTTCTCTTTCTCTTTCATCTTCTTCCCCTACCCTGGGTCCCTTTACCAGCCATAATATTAACTCATTCATCAACTCTTTCATCATTTCATTCATCATCTCTGTTCTCTTATCTTTTCTCATCATTTCATTTATTCGATTTGAGTTTTTGGATATAGTTTTCATGCAATACATATAAGATACAACAAAATACGGTTTAAATTTAATATAGCTATATTTATGATCAAGAGGAAAGCTTGCCTTCGTAGATGAAAAAGAGATCAGCGTCGAAGAATTCCTGATCAGCTACTCTTGTCGGCGATGGTTCGTCCTCTGTAGCAATGAGGCAGCGTAAATAATAAATAGATAAATACTTAGCTACTTTTGGGTGATATAATCATACATATGTTAGTGGATTTTATGGTGTTAGCGGATTTTAATTTAATAATATTCTTCGGACCCTGTTAGGTTAGCACTCCCCACTGCCCTATTTTAATTTTTACAAAATTTTATATAAATTAATCCTTTATTTATTTCTACTCCCTCTCTCTCTCTAACCCTATCCCCAGCTGAACCCCCTGCCGCCCCTTCCTCTACCCTATTTCCTCCTTTTTTTCCCCACCCATTCTTCTCCTCCCTTCTCTCCTGGCGACACTTCCACTCCGGCCCCTGCGCTGCTCCTCCCGGCTCGTCACCGACTCCTAACGGCCCAGCCTCCGGCCATCGGCACTAGGCCCGGCGCCGCGCGCTCCTGGCTCCTCCCCAGCCCACTCGGCTCACCGGCCCCTACACGCCTCCTCTTGGCTTGCCTTCGGTCCTCTCCCACCTGCAGTCTCCTCCGGCCTCCCTCTCTACCCGGGGCCTCCTCCCCTGGGCCTCTAGCCTCCGGCGCTCGGCCCACGCGCCGTTCCTGGCTCGACGCACCCTGCGCCGCCTCGGTCCCCCTTGGCCCGACCTCTTCTCCCTCTCTGCTCTCGGCTCCACGCGTACCTCCACCGGCCCACGTTGCGCCCCTCGGCTCGCCCATTCTGGTCTTTCCTTAGTGGATCCGGTCCCCTACCCCGGTTTTAAGGTTTGATGCCGATTTATTATTTCTTCTGATGAATTGTATGCTTGTGGTTTATGCATGGAAGATGAACTGGGGTGGAGGATGCACTGGAGTGGGCTCTTGCGGTTCTGGGCACTAAGGTATAACCCCCTGTTCTACTTCTCTACCTTGCTCCCCCCTCTTGCTCTGTGATGAGAATGGATGATACTCCTAGTGATGGATAGTGTGTAGTGTTAAGTGATTAGTATTGCAGGTTCTTGGTTGGTTCACCTGATGTGGTTTTGGGTTAGGAAAAATAGGGATGGCAGTGGGGGCATGAATATGGTTTACATGGTGGATTTGGTTTGGTCTGCTTTGGGGTGAGGATGGCAGAGGTGGTGGCCGTGTGGTTGTCGTCGTGTTCTTGATGCTTCAGGTCCTTGTTCTTGTCGGCGGGGCGGTGTTCGGTTGGTCGTCGATGGTTCAATGCCGTCGCTGATGGTGTCCACATTGCGTCGGTCTTCCCCATCACCTTGAGCTCCTCTCCTCCTTGCTCTCTGTGGGTTGTGGCTTGCTCAGTGGTTCTGCTGGTCTTGGCAGTGGGAAGCTTGGTTGTGGCTTGACTTGGCCTTGCTTTGGCTTGGTGTTTCTTGTGCTCTTGCTGGCTTTGAGGTGAATGACTTGCGAGGCTTGAATGGGGATGCACTCGGCTGGGGAGATGTATTTGGCTGCCTTCCTTTGTGATCATGAGTTACCTTTTTGCCCTTGTGCTCATCCGAAGGCTCTCACCAGATATTTTTGGGCTGAGGGCATTTTGGTCCATTGGCTAGCAAATCACTATGCAAGGGATTGTCTGCAGTCGAGGTGAATCGGTATACGTAGGTGTTTGATTCTAGAAAGCCGAGTGATGAAACCTACGGAAATAAGACGGCGTCGATTACTTGGGTTGGTCTAGGTATCGTGGTTATCCAGGTACCGACTGATTTGGGTTAGCCTAGGTGACTTGAGAACCAAGATGCCGGTTAACCCGGTTGGTGTGGGTAGTCTTGATACTCAGGGTGCCGACTGATCTAGGTCGATCTGGAAGCCGCGATGATTCCCCTGGTACTCGGACGGCAATCCATTTTATTACAACTCTATTTTATTGCTTTTGAATTGCTAATTGTCTTGTGGTTGGTTGGCGGACGATGGAGCTAGGAGTGGTGTTTCGGATTGGGTCGAGGAAGACGGTTTGACTGGACGGCGATGGACGGACGAGATTTCAAGGAAGGCTCCGGCAGCATGCAATGCAAGTTTTTAATTTAATCATTTTGTAATGTACTCAAAGTTGTAAAACATGATCTGGTCTGATGTAATTAATTCTTGTGATACTTGTGTTTAGGAATTTTTATTTACTGCAAATTAGCGATTAACGTTATTTTAGATTAGTCTGATTTTTCGGTTCTCACAAAATGTATTTACTGAGCGGTGGGAGGAATCGCTATCATCGCAAAAGAAGTTCTTTGAATGCCATCCTAGAACTGAAAGACGTAGTAGTTTTTACGACCTTTGTTTCTTTGCTGTTGCTCTGCCATGGCCGCTTTGCTTTTCTTTGCTACTAGTCACCGCTCGCTTTGCTTGCTTGTCGCTTTGCAAATTGAGGGAGGGAGGGAGGCAAGAGGGGGGAGAGTAAGAGGGAGGAGAGGAAGAGGGAGGTAGGAGGAGGGAGAGTAAGAGGGAGACATGCTCCATGTGCTATCAAAGACAGGCTGCCTCCTTGTGGTGTCAAACAACATCCAAGGAGTATCTAAGGTAAGAGTTACTTTATGTTTTAATAGTATTAAATAAACTAAAAACTAGCAAGTATACATGTTTCGATACGTAATCTAGCACAAAAATACATAAACCAACCGGGAAAGGCATTATGCAAATAAAAATTCAAATTTAAATTCAAATTTAAATATTTTTAGTCGGTTTTTTCTACCGGGTCGGCCGGTAAAACCGGCTACCGCCTGTAACCAACCATTTTTTTTTCTCTGGTTCAGTTCACCAATCTAGGCTAATGTTCCTCAAGAGGAAAAGGTTATCGATGTATTCTATAATAGGGCTAGAAGCATGAGTGTTATCTCCTCATCTCCTTCTGCACAGAGCAATCTACATGAACAATAGAGGGTACTGTTAAGAGGAAGAACGCACAGAATTTGTGATTGGTCAAGTAACATATCATCTGAAAAGAAATCCATCAGTCCCTGAAAAATTCTAGGTACTTCAAGATAGGTAGAGTTTTTTGTGCTTTAAACATGATGGTTGCTCTCAATTTACTTACCAGTTTCGTTCAACCTCACCATCAACTGCTCCCTGCTTGGAAGAGTGTACATCCTAGCACCAACGGCCTTCCTGATTGCCCAACTATGAAACGGCGTGCAAACCTACCCGTAGGCTGTCGTAGCAGCATCATACAATGAACAACCCTTGAAAAAATAAATGTCAGAGAAGCCGTAAGCCGTCAGAGAAGCCGTAAGCTGTCGTCCATTGGATACAACCAAGCAGGAGTACATGTCAATGATATTACTAGTCCACACTCGACAATTACACTATGCAATATGTTATCAGCACCAAGTGGCACGTAATTTTATAAAAAGACAACCCTTTTTGGATCAAACATTTGTTTTCGCAGAGGAGAACAAAGGGCAAAGGACAAATTGGTGAATTGTTCTGCAGACAAGCTGCCAAATTGTGCTGAAATGTTTCAGTTTACGAATTTAAGAGATGACATGTTATGCCTGGGTGAAACGAAACGTACTCGGTGGAGAGGAACTACTCGAAGAGAGCCTTGATGAGGCTGAGGCCCAGCCGGACCCTGCGCAGTAGAGCTGGGACTTGGACTGTGTTTTTTTGGGCTAGCTCGAAGCACGATCGACACGGCACGGTTTAAACACGGCACGGCACGTCACGTGGTGGGCTGGGCCGGCACAGCACGAACAGCGGGCCGGGCCGGGCTTGAGAATGCGGCCTGTTGGGCGGCACGGCACGGCACGATCAGTTGGGACGTGCTTGGGCCGACACGACACGAAATAGGCCCAACCTTTCCGTTCTAGCCCAATCCCTCCCTCAACCTAGTCCAATCACTCCCCTACACCGGCCTAGCCATCCGTTCTAGCCCAATCCCTCCTTCAGCCTAGTCCAATCACTCCCACACCGCCAAATTTCAACCAATCATCCCCTTCGCCACCCGACCAACCACGATGTCTTTGTCTTCCCGACAAGGCGGCGGCCATTCACGTCTTCTCAGCGCCTATAGTTACTTAGGGCGGGCTCAGGCGCAAGACGGTCGATCCCGACACGGCGGGCTTTGGGCCATACTTAGGCCTGACTAGAGGCGATACGGGCCGACACGACGTGGCCCGAAGCACAGTGGACCTGGACCGTGCCAGCACGGCACGACGTGGCCCGAAACACAGTGGGCCTGGACCGTGCCGGCACGACACAGCCCAATACCCACCTCTACTGCACAGGTTCCGGGAGTGGCTACCATGTTTCTTGATGGAGTCGTTCTCAACGTCCTTGTCGAGGATGCCGTTCAGCGTGCCATACGACTTGGCTGCCCCGATGAGGTCGTTCACCTGGATGATTATTCACACATGAAATTTTGATTAGTACATTTCTTGTCGCAACAGGACAACTATTCATCACAGCCAATCAGAAAGGGAAAACCAAGAGTAAGAAGTCTGCACGCAATCCGCTACCAGTAGAATCAACGCGGTAATTTTTTTTCCCAGGAGCTTTCTTGTAAAAGTAGAGATGTAAAAGTTCCAATTTTTTTTGTTACTTTTAAATTGTGGGGAAAACGAAAAAGAATATCCTGATTCGGAATAATGGCGGTGGATGCTGCAATCCCAGGCGTCGCTTGTACGATCCTCGTGACCATGTAAAATCTTGAAACTTTGTCCTAAAGATCTAAGAAACAGCACGGACGAAGCAAACGATCCAGAAAAAATGCCAAATTTTCCAAGAAAAACCATGCCAGATCGGCGGCAAGCAGGTACAGAGACGAGCAGGTTCTCAGTTTGGTGACGTACTTGATCTCGATGAACTTGAAGGCGATGCCGAGGCAGCTGAAGGGCATGAAGACTAGCACGTAGGTGTCACTGAAGTGTGCGAGGCGAAGCTCCCCGCCGTCGGCCTCCATCCCCCGCTCTAGCTCCTCGAACACCTCCGCCACCGCCGTCAATGGCGTCTCCATCCCCCGCCGTGCCGCCACCGCCGCCAACACCGCCGCGCCGCACAACGGCTCGGTCGGCGCCGCCGACCACAGCATCTGCGGCATGAACCCGAGCATCCTCTTCTTCGCGCCGGTTGCGGAGGCGATTTGCTCCTTCTTCCCCTCTCTTTCCCCTCTCCTCGAGGCGTGGTGGCGCGGCCTAACTGTTAACAAACAGACGGAATGGTGGGGGTGGTGGGGATGAAGGATGCACGCACGCATGCGCCCAAAAAACCATATTTGTATTTGGTTTTTTAATGAATACAAATATGAATTCGAATATGATTGAATACAAATAGAAATCAAATATCATAACGAATACGAATTCGAATCGAATATGTATTCAATTCGGTCGGATCAGGATACCCTCATAACTTATGTAATATAAAGATATTAGTGACATTTTATCGTTGTATAGTCGCACTTAATCATTCTAATATATTTATTCCACATAAAAGGGACATGAATTCACATTGAATCTAAAAACTTGTCCAACTAATTATGTACACTACAATAAAAACACTTATGTTGCTTCATGAATCCGCTTACGAATAGTTCGGACAAAATAACAATTTGGATGGGAAAATTACATACCATATTTGTATCCTTTTTTGTGCGAATTTGAATATGAATATGAGAGAAATTGTTAAATGAATGGAAAAATCTATATCGTATTCGATAGGATTCTATTGAATACGGTAGTAGAATAATACATATAATTTGTATCTATTTTTCATCCTCAAAGGTTTTGCTTGGTCCCTTGGACTATTTTATCTTGCTTTGATGTGTGGGATACTCCTAGAGTCATCTAGATCATCAACCCCACAAGCAAGTCTTGAATCAAGATTTTCATATTTAGCATATACGCCAACCAAGCGAAGGATCGTCGCTAGAAATAGGTCTCTAACATCATTAGGGGTGAGAAAGGTTGGGAGGGATGCTGGCGTCTATGTATAGGAGGCGGCTAGAAATCTCAAATCTGTCGTGGAAGAGGAGGATTTGGAGCAGGGGCGAAGCCAGAATTTAGGCATAGGGGGTCGTGAGAAAGTAGGCAATAATGTAGCAACAGAAGAAGGAATAAACACAACAATTTCACTAGTCTCCAACGTAGCATGGATAGCAAAACATAAAAATATATGTTAGCCATTTTAAAAGAAAAATACATGTTTATTTGCTTAAATTAAACTCTACGTGTAATTTCTCTTATAGGTGTGAGGTGTCGACCATAACCTGATTTTTTTTAACCTTTTGGACACTATATTGCCAAGAATGAGACAAAAAGGAGAATGGTTCAGAGAAAAAGAATAGTTAAGACACGGTAGTTACCTATTAATTTGTGATGGCATCTCTAATTTAAAATTAAAATATTTGGTTTATTTATCACTAAACAGCCCCAAACACGAATAACCTTGGAGGTATTTGAGTTGTAACTAGCAAATTTTGTTAAAAGGTGCCAATATGGACTCCTAGTACTTTGTAACACCATCAAATCGGGCACTAATATCTTAGTACTAGTACTTTGAGAGAACTAAGTAGTAAGTAGTACTAGTCTATAATTAATTTACTATCACCTAAATTTAATATCAATTAGCATCTTGGAGAACTAACAAACTAGTACTTAAAGAACTAATTAATAAAAGTCTGTAACTACCATCAAAATTTGGTCAGAATTAAGCATAGTGAAGAATTAACAAGCTAGAAGCTTGTTAATGAAGCTAGTACTAGGCTTATAGTAAAGGTGCTGGTAGCCTGATACTTGATCGATGGGGTGGGGAGGGGTAGCCCCCTAACAGCACCCTTCTCTGTGCCCCTGATTTGGAGAGAAAAATGTTTGGCAAATTGGGTCATGCATTATATATAGCATTCTTGGAAGATCTGTGACGAAGATGGCAAAGGGGTAGTCACCAAAGTTCTTTCGGCTAAAATGACACTGTTCTGAAGCGAAATAGCTAAAATAGCACTTCTGCGAATGAATTAGCAAAAATAGCACCGGTGCTGTGCTCAAAATGCACGAGAGGGAACTTGCAACCCCAGTTAGTGACAGGTGACCTGCCGCGAATTGGGGGCGCAGTAGGTCCCCTACCACGCGCTTTGCGGCCGACACATGTCCTACCCTCGTGCGATTTGAGCACGACACCGGTGATATTTTTGCCAATTCGTTCGCGGTGGATATCTTTGATATTTCATTGCAAAACAGTGTCATTTTAGCCATAAAATTGAGTCACAAGCACATTCACAGTATGAGGTATCTCCACCGGTACTAAGAATTGTCACATCACATAGGCGCTAATTTTATCTTTTTCCTCCAATTTTTAGTACATTCCTCTCCCTCCAAGATGGGTCCCACCACATATTAAAAAATAAAATCCTCTCCTCCTGTATCCTCTCTCTACTCTCCCCACGATATTTTCTTGCCGGCCACCCCCTCCCTCCCTGTGCATGCAAGACGACAACCGTACTTTTTTTGGCTTGGTATCGATACGAGGCTTGAGAGCAATGCCAACCTTTTCTCTAGTGTGTGGTACCGACACCAAGAGGAGAGAGAAGGTCTTGGTATAGGCTAAAAACCCACACTAAAGATGGTCTAACGGAATGGAAAGAGACCAGATGATTGATGGATGAAGAATCTAGACCCGCCATTATGAGTTAATGAAGTAGTTTGGTGATTAATAACAAATTCATATGTGAGACTAACACTTCTATTGATATACATATTGTGTAGTATTATATGAATTAAAAAGTGAAAATCAAATAGGTATGCATTTGTCATCAAATTCTTATATCTTATTGCATTCATTGGATCCAAAATATAGGTTGAACTCCACCAAAAATCTAACTTGAATATGTGCATATGTTCTTTTACACATTTATGTATGCACACATTTAGGAGGAGTTCACTCTATGTTTTATGGTTTCATTAGTATTAATCCATATTTCCTTATCAACGTATACTTGGGATCTCTACTTTGAAACATATCCTTGAGTATATAAAACTTGTGTAGTTCATACATACTCATATATTCTTATATTCAATTATTTGTATGGTTGTCATCAATTACCAAAGAGGGAAAGATCGAAGTATCTTGATTCACCATTATGAGTTAATAGTATGTTGTGGTAATTAATGACAATGACATTGTGGAACTAACATTTTCCATGAGTTGGTGAAATAGGTTGAGTTCCATGATAATGATGACTTGGGATGACATCATGAGTTGATTGTCATCGAAGTTAAGTGAAGGATGCATCATGTGTTGATGCATATCAAGATCTTGAAGAGAGGATAATCATGAGTTGATCATCAAGTCAATAAAAGATCCGTCATGTGTTGATGGAGGGCACGTGAAGAAGATCATCATGTGTTGATGATATTCAAGTCAAATTTCAGGATGACGGATGTCATCATGTGTTGATGAGCATCAAGACAAGATTTCGAAGTGAAAAAGATCATCATGTATTGATGATATTCAAGTCAAGAACCCGAACTTGAAGTGAAGATGTGTGTCATCAAGCTTCAAGAAGATGTGTAAGGTAAAGGTATGACTAGCTAGGGCTAAGGATGTATTCCTAGCCTTTTACCGGTCTCGGTGTTTCGTTAGAAGACCGGATTGCTAGTATAGGTTATCATGCTATTAAGAGAGGTCTTGTCTAGTAGCTTAAATCTCATCAAGTGTTGATAGCTCAATCTAGCTTGCTCTAGCTCACTATGGCAGGATGCTATTATTTACGAATGTGTTTTTCAAATAGTCGAGGCTCATGTGTTTAATCCGTGTAGCATGTGACTATACTTTACAAATGTGTTTTGCAAATGGTTGAAGTTCATGTGTTTACTCCTTGTGGTATAATCTAAGTTTGTAAATGTATTTTGTAAATTGTTAGGGCTCATGCATTGTCTTGTTCTGAGCATCTGAATACAGTTTGGAAAATCGGTATGACCGTTGTTGATAAGCGGTACTATCGCAAGTCGGTAGTACCGATATTTATATGGCGGTACATACTTTCCAGCGAGCGTGTTTTCGAGTGGTTTGATACTCTTTGAAAATCAGAACGACTGTACTTCAACTGCGGTACTACCGCAGGTCGGCAGTACTGAAAATTATATGGTGGTACATATATTACAGAGAGCATATTTTTGGGAGTTTTGATCTCCCTTGAATCGGTACGACCGCAATTCCTTAAGCGGTACTACCGAAGTGTGGTAGTACCGATGTTTACATGGCGGTACAAGTTTTCTAGAGAAGGTGTTTTTGAGAAATCTTGAGCTCTGAAAAATGGTAGCTCGTTCTAACCGAGCGGTATGATCGTAATGTGGTAGTACCGATTTCTAGTTGGTGGTAGTACCACAACTTTATGTGTAATGGCTAGTTCAGAACATTAAATATTATTGTTCCAACCGTTGAGCTGAAAATCGGTACTACCGGGTTTCAACAGCGGTACTACCGCAAATCCTGATTTTTTCAGGAATGTGGTCGAACAGCTAGTTTTGTGGTTGGAGGTTATAAATACACTCCCACCTGAACCAAGCCCAAAACCTTTGGCACTCCATTTTATTCTATTAAGCTAGTGTGAGTTTCTTCTCTCAATTGTGCATGTGTTGCACCTTGTGAGCAATGAGAGAGGCCTCTAGTTGCATGCGTTGTATCTAGAGTAGAATTTTGTATCCATTTGAGCTTGTGCATTTGTTGCACGTGGTGAGAGTCAAGCAAGGTGCTTGACTTATTATTCTTGGAGTTTGCCGACTCCTAGACGACGTTGAAGGCTGAAAGCATCTAGGCCCCTAAAAATTGTTTTTTGGTAATTAATGACATTATGTGAATATGGGACTAACATGTTTGTTGAAGTGTTTACAAGGCATAGTCCCAAATGACAAAGTGAATCCAAGGAGCTGCATGTCAAAGAATGTTGAAAAGATGGAGTTGATCTCAAAGACAAGGTATAAATAGACTAGGACCCCTTTTGATTTTACCGATCTTCGGAGTATGGAGGAAGACCGGATTATAGGATAAATGTCGTACTATTAAGGGGGAGCTTGTCTAGTAGCTTGAAAGCATCTCATTATGCCTTTGGATCAACTTAGGATCATGCATGTTCTTTTGGTTTGGTTTAAAAAGAAAATCATTTTTCCAGAACACAATCGGAAGTTCCGCAATTGTATGAGCGGAAGTTCCGATTAATCGGATGCTCCGAAAAACTGCGGCTTGATTTTTCCAGAGAGCATCCTTTTTGGGACTTAGCCGATTTCTCGAGGTGCGGAAGTTCCGCAATGAAATGAGCGGAAGTTCCGATAAATCGGTTGCTCCGAAATATGTGCGGTCGAATTTTTCCAGAGAGCATCCGTTTTGGGGACTTAGCCAAATTCTCAAGCGCGGAAGTTCCGCAATGAAATGAGCGGAAGTTCCGCAATCGGTGTTCAATTATGCGCGATCGGTTTTTTCCAGAGCACCGTTTTGGGACTTAGCCGTTTTCACGGTGCGGTAGTTCCATTGTAAGCGGATCTTCCGATTAATCGAAGAACCGAATTTAGTTGGCGGAAGTTCCGCACATAAATCAACGGCTAGTTGAGCATTTAATGCTCATCTGTAATGACCGCTATAAATGCACTCGAGTGAAGGCGGAAGTTCCGCACTTTGTACGGCGGAAGTTCCGATTTCACGAGTTTTGCTGATTTTACGCATAACGGTCATATTTGGTTGTTGGGGTATAAATACACCCCACCAGCTCAGGGCGTGTGGTTGAGCATTCACTCAATTCATTTGAGCCTTGAGCACTCCTCTCACTCCTCATTTACTCTCTTTGCACACATTTGTGAGGAAGTGAGCAAAAACAAGAGCATTGCATTCTTAGTTGATCCATTGGCTCTTGATTGTCATCAAGTGAAGTTCAAGTTCTATTCTCTTGGTGCTTGTCGGCACCTAGGCGACTTAGCGAAGGTTGCTCGGTGATCTCTTCAAAGAAGCTTGTGAAGAGACCCGCTCTTTGGTTGTGATTGGTCGGTGTTCACCAACTCCGGAGAGGAGGAAGAACAACCAAGTGATCGAGGGTAGGCTTAATTTGTGGAGCCGGCTTGAGTGGTCAAGCTTCCTCAACGTGGACTAGTGAAGATCGACAAATCTTCGATACCACGGGAAAAACCCCCTTGTCCTTGTGCGGTTGATTCTTGTCTTTACTTATTGCACTTATTTTGTAGCTCATAGATTGTGTTAAATATATTTGATTAGAGTATCTTGCTTATTTCGGTAATTTGATCAAGAAAATTTAGAAACCTCCTATTCACCCCCTCTAGTCGGTTATCCTTGATCCTACAAGTGGTATCAGAGCTTGGTCTCTCTAATTTTAGACTTAACCGTCTAGGAGAGAAAGGATGGCTAGCGAGGGAATGTCTATAGGCAAGGCTCCTCTATTTGACGGATCAAATTATTCTTATTGGAAAATTAGAATGTCAATCTATTTAAAGGCCATGAGCCCAAGCGTATGGAGAATTGTAAGTGAAGGTTTCGTTATGCCACTTGATCCCACACACACCACGGATCAAGACGAACGAAATTCTCACCTCAATACTCAAGCAATGAATGCTCTCTTTGGAGCTTTAAACGCGGATGAGTTCAATCGCGTGAGCAACCTTGAAACTGCTCACGAGATATGGACCACGCTCTCTGAAATTCATGAGGGCACATCCACGGTTAAAGAAGCCAAATTGCATAGGCTTAGGATCAAATATGAGACATTTACAATGTTGCCTCAAGAGAGTATCACCGAAATGTACTCTAGACTCAACAACATTGTAAATGAGCTCAAGGGTCTTGGTACTAATTTGCTTGATATTGATGTAGTGCGCAAGATGCTTAGGGCTCTTCCCGACAAGTCGAAGTGTTGGTGACATTATTTCTCAACTCTCCGAATTGCCAAGGATGACACCAACCGGCTTTTGGGAAACCTAATCACAAATGAGCTTTACAAGAAAGACAAGGAAGAGCTCATTGAGTCAACTTCTTCAAGGAAGAAAGTTACCGCTTTTAAGGCAAAAGCGGAATCAAGTGATGAAGAAGATGAGGATGAGGACTCCGAGGAGGAATTTGCTCTCCTTGTAAGAAGAATGAAAAAGTTCATGAGGAGACGGCCTCATAGAAGCTTCAATTTCGATAAGATTGCAAAAGGGCAATCATCCAATGAGAAGAAGCGCTATAGCAACATTCGTTGCTATGAGTGTGATGAGAAGGGGCACATTGCCTCTCATTGCCCAACCAAGAAGGATGACAAGGGTAAGTCATCAAAGAAGAAGGAATTCAATGGTAAGAAGAAGCTTTTCAAGAAGCTTCACAAGGATGGCAAGAATGAAGCCCATATTGGAGAATGGGACTCCGACAAGGAGTTTTCGGATTCCGACTCCGACTCCGATATTGAGGGATCCTCCAAGAAGAGAGGACTTGTTGGTATTGCTATCAAGGAGGCTCCATCGCTATTTTCTACTCCCACTTGCCTCATGGCAAAAGGAGAAAAGGTAAAATCTCTTGATAGTGAAGAACCCTCCTATGATGAGCTCATGGATATGCTTGAAGAATTAAATGAATATCTTGGAAAGGAAAAAGCTAAATTTAGAGTCTTAAAGAAAGAGCATATATCTTTAAAGAACTCTTATGATGAATTGAAAGAAGCTCATAATTTACTTGTCCAAGATAAGTCTTACACTAGCATTGGTATTGCTTGCGATATTCAAGAAAAAATGCCTAGTGTAAACATTGCTAGAACTAGCATATCCACCTCTTGCGATGATTTGCTTGCTATACCATGTAGCTCAAGTGTTGACTCTAGAATTGAAAATGCTAAATCTTGTGATAAGCTATTTGTAGAAAATAGTGAGCTAAAGGAGCAAGTCACCAAGCTAAGTAAGAGCTTGGAAAGGTGTTTCAAGGGTAAAGCTACCCTTGACAAGCTTTTGAGTGAGCAAAGGTGCTCATTCAATAAGGAAGGACTTGGGTACGTGCCCAAGAAAGGTAAGAAACCGGTAAACAAGCCCGTGAGGTTTGTTAATCAAAATGGCAAGTTTTGCCAAAAATGCCGGGAAATAGGACATGTTCAACAAAAGTGTCCTATTGGTAAGATTTCATCAATTGGCTTGTTTGATTCTTGTTATATGCTCAAAAAGGCCAAAGATGGAAAAGTGGTTGCTAGGTTTGTTGGCACCTCAATTTTAGGTGTTAAGAAGAATGTTATTTGGGTGCCCAAATCCTTGATAACTAACCTCCAAGGACCCAAACAAATATGGGTACCTAAAAGAACTTGATCTCTTTTGTAGGTGAACTATAAGACCGGTGGAAGGCATTGGGTGCTTGATAGTGGATGCACTCAACACATGACCGGAGACCGGAAAATGTTCACCTCATTTGAGAATGGGAGCGGAAATGAAAAGATCACATTTGGTGACAATAGCAAAGGAAAGGTAATTGGTCTAGGTAAAATTGCTATCTCAAATGACCTTTCCATTTCAAATGTATCTTTAGTAGAAACATTGAATTTCAATTTGCTATCCGTTGCTCAATTATGTGATCTTGGATTAACTTGCTCTTTCTCTAAAAAGGAGGTTACTATTTTTAAAGAAAAAGAAAAAGAAATGATTTTTAAAGGTTTTAGATTTGGCAATCTTTATTTGGTTGATTTCTCCTCAAATGAATCGTGTTTGAAAACTTGTTTGATTGCAAAAACTTCAATGGGTTGGTTATGGCATAGAAGGCTAGGTCATGTGGGAATGATTCAACTTAAAAAGCTTTTTAAACATGACTTAGTGGTTGGCTTGAAGGATGTGAAGTTTGAGAAAAATAGACTGTGTAGTGCTTGCCAAGCCGGAAAGCAAGTTGCTAACTCTCATCCTTCCAAAAGTATCATGTCAACTTCTAGGCCATTGGAGCTCTTACATATGGATTTGTTTGGGCCAACAACCTATAAGAGCATTGGGGGCAATAGCTATTGTTTAGTCGTTGTAGATGATTACTCTAGATATACATGGGTATTCTTCTTATATGACAAAAGTGAAGCCTCCAAGATTTTTAAAAGTTTTGCAAAAAGGGCTCAAAATGAATTTGATTTTAAAATAAAGAAAATCCGTAGTGATAATGGTTCCGAGTTCAAAAACACTAATATTGAAGATTATTGTGATGAACTTGGAATAAAGCATGAGTTTTCCACTACCTACACTCCGGAGCAAAATGGAGTAGTAGAAAGGAAAAATCGTACATTAATAGAAATGGCCAGGACAATGCTTGATGAGTATAATACTTAGATCGCTTTTGGTGGAAGCCATCAATACCGCTTGTCATGCCATAAACCGCCTTTATTTGCATAGACTTTTGAAAAGACTTCCTATGAACTCCTTGTTGGAAGAAAACCGAACATTTCTTACTTTAGAGTATTTGGGTGCAAATGCTATATCTTAAGAAAGGGTGTTCGACTTTCTAAATTTGCTAGTCGGTGTGATGTTGGTTTTCTGCTAGGTTATTCTTCAAATAGCAAAGCATATCGTGTCTTTAACAAAACTAGTGGTATTGTTGAAGAAAGACACGATGTACAATTTGATGAAACTAACGGCTCTCAAGAAGAGCAAGAAGATTTTGATGATGTAGGTAATGGAGCTCTTATGGAAGCAATGAAGAATATGCAAATTGGGGATATTAAGCCAAAAGAAGATAAAAATGAACCATCATCATCCATGAGAGTTGAGCCACCTGCCTCTTCCGTGACAAATGAAATTAATCAAAATCAAGAAGATGTCAAGGAAGGTGATCAATCATTTAATCTACCTCAAAGGATCCACAACGCAATAGCCAAAGATCACCCAATAGACCAAATATTGGGTGAAGTAAGCAAAGGTGTCCAAACTCGCTCTCGTATTGCTTCCTTTTGTGAACATTACTCTTTTGTTTCCTCTTTGGAACCAAAGCGTATAGATGAAGCACTAGAAGATCCGGATTGGGTGAATGCTATGCATGAGGAGCTAAATAACTTCGCCCGAAATGATGTTTGGACAATGGTGGAAAGACCCAAGGAGCATAATGTTATTGGCACAAAATGGGTCTTTCGGAATAAACAAGATGAAAATGGAGTTGTGGTAAGAAACAAGGTAAGGTTAGTTGCTCAAGGATATACTCAAGTTGAGGGTTTAGATTATGATGAAACATTTGCACCCGTAGCAAGACTTGAGTCTATTCGCATTTTACTTGCTTTTGCTTCATGCTTTGATATTAAATTATTTCAAATGGATGTTAAAAGTGCTTTCCTAAATGGCAAAATATCCGAACTTGTCTTTGTTGAACAACCTCCGGGTTTTGAAGATCCCAAAAATCCTAATCATGTGTATAAACTCTCAAAGGCGCTATATGGTTTAAAACAAGCTCCTAGAGCATGGTATGGCGCCTTGAGATTTTCTACTCTCTAAGGGATTCAAAATCGGAAAGGTTGATACAACTTTGTTTACTAAAATTATTGATGGTGATTTCTTTGTCTGTCAAATTTATGTTGATGATATAATTTTTGGTTCTACTAATCAAGTTTTTTGCAAAGAGTTTGGTGATATGATGTCTAGGGAGTTTGAGATGTCAATGATAGGAGAACTCAGTTTCTTTCTTGGACTTCAAATCAAACAACTCAAGGATGGGGTCTTCATAAGCCAATCCAAGTATGTGAAGGACTTACTCAAAAGATTTGGCATGGATGACGCAAAGCCCATCAAGACTCCCATGGCTACAAATGGACATCTTGATCTAAACGAAGGAGGTAAATCGGTTGATTTAAAGCTTTATAGGTCTATGATTGGTAGTTTGCTTTATCTTACCGCATCTAGGCCCGATATTATGTTTAGCGTTTGCATGTGTGCACGTTTTCAATCGGCTCCAAAAGAATGCCATTTAATGGCTGTCAAAAGAATATTAAGATATTTAAAGCATTCCTCAAGTATTGGCCTTTGGTATCCAAAAGGTGCAAAATTTGATTTGATTGGATATTCGGATTCGGATTATGCGGGTTGTAAAGTGGATTAAAAAAGCACCTCAGGGAGTTGTCAATTTTTAGGTAGATCCTTAGTGTCTTGGTCTTCCAAGAAACAAAACTCTGTTGCCCTTTCCACCGCCGAAGCCGAATATGTTTCTGCAGGTAGTTGTTGTGCACAATTGCTTTGGATGAGGCAAACTTTGATGGATTATGGAATAACATTCGACAAAATGCCTCTGTTGTGTGATAATGATAGTGCAGTGAAAATAGCCAACAACCCTGTCCAACATTCAAGAACCAAGCACATAGATATCCGCCATCATTTCCTTAGAGATCATGTGTGCAAGGGAGATATTGAAATTAGCCACATATGCACTGAAAATCAATTAGCAGATATCTTTACCAAACCTTTAGATGAAGGCCGCTTTTGCCTATTGAGGAATGAGTTAAATGTCATTGACTATTCAAATGTCGCTTGAACTCTTGTCACATGCACTTTGGGTCTTAGTTGCATTTTTATCTATTTTAAGATGTTTTTACTCAAATTTTCGCTCCAAATGTGATATTTTAGTAAAAATTACTTTATTATATAGACATTAGTCTCTTTATTGCATAATAATCCTGAATGATACTTGGTTGAGTGCAAAAACTAAGGATTATTTGCAAAATCTTCAAATTCAACTTCCTCTTCCTTGAAGTGTCAGGATAATCGGAACTTCCGGCCCCCCAGGCGCGGAACTTCCGGTGTCCGGAACTTCCGCTGTTGTGTTGCGGAACTTCCGTTTTTCAGCTCCTTCCGAAGTGTCAGGATAATCGGAACTTCCGCCGTTGAAATCGCGGAACTTCCGCCACGTAGTTCCGAGTGCAACTGCGAGCTTCCGATTGTCCCGATGTAAATGTAAATCCCATTTTCATTTGATTCAACTTTTGACACTTCATCCATTGTTGTTCCCGAAGATGCCGAGGATGAAGATGTCACCCCAAAGCACTATTCGAATCTTTGGCGCATCTTCTTCAAGAAATGAGGAAGAATCGGATAATTCGAGATCGAAAGAAAGTGGATCGGAGAAGAATCTGAATATGAATCGATGAGGAACTAGGAGAACCTAAGAGATTGAAATTGATCTTAAAGGACTTACAAACAGACGACTACACTATTCTTAGGGATAAAGATCAATACTCACTTCCGAGAAGCAAATGATGACCCTCGTTTTCATACCAAATTTCAAAGGCAAGTTTATGATCTCTTTTATGGACCAAACAAACCATTCACGATCACAAGTACATCAATTGGTCCTACCTCAATGGACTTGACAGATATGAGGGTACATCTGAGCTCTTCCAATAGTGGATTCACAACCTTGTGGCAATAAAGTGCAACTATAGTGATGAGATCATCCAGTCAATTCTATGCCACAAGATGCATTCCTCCCGATTTTTCTTACCTCACTTGGATGACAGAACAGTGAGACATTCCCGCTCAAAGCGTGGGTTTGAGCGTGCATTGGATGTCGAGTCGGCGGATATGAGAAAATTTATGATGGCACAGTTCTCCTCTTTCGCTTGGAATGAATTTTATGACACCACTCAAAGATTTGTCCTGGTAAGATCACGGACTTCTTCCTATTCCCACTTGGTAAATAGGATCATTAACCATACCATATTACCAAAGAGCGGGAATTATGATGCAATTAGAGGGCATGTTTGGAATATATTGGAATGCATCATGCATGGAAGGAAGTTTGATGTTGTGGATGTTATCATAAGAGAGATAGCAGAACAAAGAATGATCGAGTCAAGCGGATAAACTTTGCACCTTACATTATGGCTTTGATCATTAAACAAACCGATTATAATGGAGCTTTACCTTGACAGACATAAAGCCTATAAACCAAGAGAAGGTCCTCCAATCCTCGCCAATCTTAGGCGTGCTCCAGCAGAAGTACACTGCCGCACCTCCTGCTGCTTGCTCCTCACAGGTATAGCCACTATGGATCGATTTATGCCACCTTGTTGGAGATGAGGGCATCCCAGATACCTTCCAGAGGCGACCACTTCTAGACTGGATGCGTTTGAGGCGACCACCTTTGCGGATTGGATGCTTTCGAGAGGCGACCACTTCCGACTCGACGCCCACTCGGCCAAATTTGACGCACTTTCACCAGATTCACGAACGTTTCCTCCACCAGTTCATTTCGGACGGCGTCGCTTCGCTCCCCTCTGGCGGTCCTCCCGTTGATCTTCCTGCTCCTCCGTTGATCCTCCGCAAGATCCTCTGCGGAGTGACCCTTTGGCCCTTGATGACAAAGGGGAGAGAAGAGTGTGTGTTAGTGAGAGAGAGCTAGTCTTATCTATTATGATATTGTAGCATATTGTGTCTTTTTGACTATGGCTTGTAATGAACTTGATGCTTATGACTTTGTTTGAAAACTTGATGCTTATCATAATATCTTGTGGTATTTTATATTTTTGTTGTACTTGGATCTTTGATTAATGATGAATGACTATGTGATGTGAATGCTCTATCTTTATTGTCATTTGTTCTCTTCCAAGTAACAATGTTCTCTGAAACTCCGCCAATATTTCTGAAAATCCAAACATGTGCTTTACATTATCTTCTACTCAATATGCACATGTTAAGGGGAGCTTCTGTTTTCAAACCAACTTTCTCTCACAACTTTATTGTGTTGTCATCAATTACCAAAAGGGGAGATTGAAAGCATCTAGGCCCCTAAAAATTGTTTTTGGTAATTAATGACATTATGTGAATATGGGACTAACATGTTTGTTGAAGTGTTTACAAGGCATAGTCCCAAATGACAAAGTGAATCCAAGGAGTGCATGTCAAAGAATGTTGAAAAGATGGAGTTGATCTCAAAGACAAGGTATAAATAGACTAGGACCCTTTTGATTTTACCTGGTCTTGGAGTATGGAGGAAGACCGGATTATAGGATAAATGTCGTACTATTAAGGGGAGCTTGTCTAGTAGCTTGAAAGCATCTCATTATGCCTTTGGATCAACTTAGGATCATGCATGTTCTTTTGGTTTGGTTTAAAAGAAAATCATTTTCAGAACACAATCGGAAGTTCCGCAATTGTATGAGCGGAAGTTCGATTAATCGGATGTTCAAAAAGCTGCGGCTTGATTTTTCGAGAGCATCCTTTTGGGACTTAGCCGATTTCTCGAGTGCGGAAGTTCCGCAATGAAATGAGCGGAAGTTCCGATAAATCGGTTGCTCAGAAATATGTGCGGTCGAATTTTTCCAGAGAGCATCCGTTTTGGGGACTTAGCCAAATTCTCAAGCGCGGAAGTTCCGCAATGAAATGAGCGGAAGTTCCGCTTAATCGTTGCTCCGAATTATGCGCGGTCGGTTTTTCGAGAGCACCCGTTTTGGGACTTAGCGTTTTCACGCAGTGCGGTAGTTCCATTGTAAGCGGATCTTCCGATTAATCGGAAGAACCGAAATTTAGTTGGCGGAAGTTCCACATAAATCCAACGGCTAGTTCAGAGCATTTAATGCTCACTGTAATGACCGTTACAGTGCACTCGAGTGAAGGGCGGAAGTTCCGCACTTTGTACGGCGGAAGTTCCGATTTCCCTGAGTTTTGCCTGATTTTCTGCATAACGGTCATATTTGGTTGTTGGGGTATAAATACACCCCACCACTCAGGGCGTGTGGTTGAGCATTCATTCAATTCATTTGAGCCTTGAGCACTCCTCTCACTCCTCATTTACTCTTTTTGCACACATTTGTGAGGAAGTGAGCAAAAACAAGAGCATTGCATTCTTAGTTGATCCATTGGCTCTTGATTGTCATCAAGTGAAGTTCAAGTTCTATTCTCTTGGTGCTTGTCGGCACCTAGACGACTTGGCGAAGGTTGCTCGGTGATCTCTTCAAAGAAGCTTGTGAAGAGACCCGTTGCCGGTTGTGATTGGTCGGTGTTCACCAACTCCGGAGAGGAGGAAGAACAACCAAGTGATCGAGGGTAGGCTTAATTTGTGGAGCCGGCTTGAGTGGTCAAGCTTCCTCAACGTGGACTAGTGAAGATCGACAAATCTTCGATACCACGGGAAAAACCCCCTTGTCCTTGTGCGGTTGATTCTTGTCTTTACTTATTGCACTTATTTTGTAGCTCATAGATTGTGTTAAATATATTTGATTAGAGTATCTTGCTTATTTCGGTAATTTGATCAAGAAAATTTAGAAACCTCCTATTCACCCCCCTCTAGTCGGTTATCCTTGATCCTACAAAGGCGTCGTGCACGACGATCTTTTCAAAGAAGATTGTGAAGAGATCCGGCGTGGTGTGAAAGTTGGAGCTCACCTACCCAGAGCAGGAAAGAGCTACCACTAGTGGATTTGAGGTGTTTGGCTTAATTTGTGGAGCTGGTCCAATTGGTTTGTGCTTACCTCAGCGTGGATTAGGGGAGATCGGTAAGTCTCCGAGCACCACGGTAAAAAGTTATTATGTTATTGTGATTTGTTCTCTATTGATTTACTTTGTGTAATTTATATTTCTAGAATTAAATTGCTTACATGCTTTGTATATTTGCTATCATTGACATAGTCTTATATTATTGGTGTACTTAGTGAGACTAGTTGTTTTAGATTTTAATTGTGCAAAACCAATTTAACTTACTCTTTCGCATTAGAAATCGGTTTTAGCCGAAAGTATTTTAAAACCTCATACTCACCTCCCTCTAGTTGGCCTCCTCGATCTTATAATGGGGCGCCAGGAAAATAAAAATGAAATGACGTTTTTCATGTTTCGGCAAAAGAACATGTGAAAGCAAACGAGTTTGAGGTCCATTTGGAACACATGTACTCTTTTGACGGGGAATTGAACTATTCTATATGAAATTCTCGTTGAATTTCTGTTTTTTAAACGTGTTGCGAAAACAAAACAAAAAAAAGGGTTCCAACGTACTCGAGGGGAAAAATGTCATTTGTTATTGGATTCTTTTTGCATATAGAATTTTTTATCTTTCACTTCTTTGCATTTAGCTCTTTTTCTAGAAAGAAAAAAATCACGATAACTAAGAAGCTCCATCGGAAGGTTAGGCAAGCTTCTGGAGTTCGACTGTTCGAG
The DNA here is from genome assembly GCA_036346395.1 of Hsuehochloa calcarea. NCBI lineage: Eukaryota > Viridiplantae > Streptophyta > Magnoliopsida > Poales > Poaceae > Hsuehochloa > Hsuehochloa calcarea. The sequence continues at coordinate 17,199,860 of CM070597.1, read as the reverse complement.
TCTTCGAGAGATGTTTGAGGCGGAATTGACCATTGAATTAACACTACGTCTAGGGCCTTCCCTCATTGGTGAGTTCGAGGTGTAAGCAAGGGTGGATGCATAGGAGCACAGGGGTTATGTGATCCCAATGATTTCTTACTAAGTCTATTAAGATTAAAGTAGAAATAGCATTTTAATAAGTAATAACTCTGGTGTTCCAGTAAGAATGACATCAATGATATTTATTCCTAGATTTGCCTTGGATGTAAGCCGTCAACATGGGCGGAGGCAGGTGGTGTGACTGGTATGCCTAGGCACACCCAAACAATTAGCAAACACACGTACGTTATATATGTATTTATTAGTCAACTCGATAGATACATGCCCATCTAAGGGTCTTACACGACTCAACCCATAGCCCATCTTAGCACACGACACGACGTCAATCCATCTTGAGTCTTGGTAGCCAGCAACCCATTTTTGTGAGGAGATAAGCACAATAGGGTAGCACACATCGATGGATCAAGATTCAAGCATCGACCATCATCGCATGACTTTGACTCGCGTCTCTTCTCTGTTCTTCGATGTATAACCGAGTGATCACCGTCATCCAACCCTTTGCTTATCCAGGTGGTGCACTAGCGCAGGGCAACAGCGGGTAACCCTCGCGTTTTCATTTGATTTGGAATTTGGGAATTGGGGATTTAGGAATTGAGATTAGTCAAATGTGAAAGATGCTTGGGAGTTTAAGTTCTTGTGATTTGCGAATGTAGAGCAATTTTGTTCCTTGAAATATGAAGAGGAATAAGGGCATTCTTTCTTTCTTTTGGGATTGAGATGGGAAGACTCAAAATGACTCATTTTCTTCATCACCAACACCATGTTCAATATTGTGTATTTTTACGAAGAAACTCAAGAAAGATGGACTCGAGGAAGTAGGAATGAGTTGTCCGATAAGTGAAATTGGATTGACTATAGTTTGGAAAAGAATGATGCGTTTTGTTTTGTTGGCATTGTTATATGATGTTTTAGAAATGAGAACATACATGATACACTTCCTTACAAAGTGTGCACACAACACATCCATTGCAAATTTTCTAACTCCGCCGCTGGGCGTTCATGGTCTGAAACTATATCAAAGGGAGTATAATTTTTTTTGTTATAATTACTTTGGCATTTATTTACGTGAATAAGTACTCATTCCACCAAGAAAGCAAAGCTAATCATTATCTGTTCCACTCGAACGAATCAAACATTTCCTAAAGAGTAGCAGACATACAATATGTTTCAATTAGGCATGTTTATAATTTTTCTTGATTCCTGTAAGATTTAAATTGTTTTATATGAAATTTATGTAAATCAAACGGGGCCTAGGATTTTGCGTGGATGACAATTTTAGCCAGCATGGAGCTGTTTCCATATCAGAACTGACCTGTTCAAGTGCCTTCAAGCCCGGTCTCAAACGGTTAGGCCTGAGCCTGGCCCGTCGCAAAAGTGTATTTTCTATTAAAAATATTATTTTGATTCTTTTTTGGAATGAAAATTAATATGTAATTCATTTTGAGAATAAAAAATATTTTTTATTATTTTAATTGCATTTTATCGGACTTTTGGTCCGAAGTTTTAAGTCCTGAACCGGCTGAACCAGATCAGACTTGGACCGGACTGCCGAGTCACCCATGAACAGGTCTAACCGTATTGGCTCCTGCTGCGCATCCTTGTGAAGCACCACTTAACATTATGGACTCTGGACCCACTCGAATATACAACTGGACGAATCAATACAAACATGCATATCTTATTTCCCAGAACTGATCACCTGTCGTCCAAAAGACGATCATTTATCATAGCGAAAACGAGTAAAAAATAATGAAAAATTAAAAATGACACGATGCAGTCCTTGATTAGGAGTTAGTGACACAGGTGATGATCATGCATTATTTATGTTGGAGCAAACTAACCTAAATTTTGCCTCCTTTGGGCAGGCGCCGTTCTAGTACGTTTTTTCTGCGCAATCGCACTTGCACGTAGGGATACACACCTCGCAGGCCCAGTGACAACGCTAAAGTCCAACCGCCTAACTTGTCGATGAGCTGTGCACATGCTGTGCATTATTATGGCCAAAAATTTTCTCCGCTGCGCCCCAGAATATCCGTCGAATTATCATCGTCTCTTTTGTTCTTTTTCCCTCTTGTGCCCACCCTGATTTGTATACATTTTTTTCTGACACATCCCAAAATGCCTCGGCCTGTCTAACTCGTAGGTTCTCACTTTGACCTACACCTGTTCATGGACGGTCTTGATTTTCGCCCCGAGGGTCACGACAATGACAATAAAAATATATATTATTTTATTCTTTAAAATAAAATAAATATTAATATTTATTCTAAAAAATTTATGGGAAAAACACATGTTTCGGGCTGGACTGGGTTCAGGCCAGCATTTTCAAAGCCGCCTTTTCTAGGCATGACCCGAAGCCCGACCGGCCGGGGTTTTAATAGGTCTACTTTGACCCAATGTTAGCCCATGATATACCGAGCAGAGGCGGATCCACTAAGGGCCAACTAGGTGCATGGGACACCGAGTCCGAATTCGAACGGACAGGACTGAGCCCGGCCTGGGAAATCTATTTTTTATTTAAAATATTATTTTAATTCTTTTTGGAATAAAATTTAATATTTAATTTATTTTGAGAATTAAAAATAGTTTTATTATTTTAATTGTATTTCATCGGGCTTTTGGGTCGAGATTCAAGTCCTGAGCCTAGACCGGGCTCGAGTGGTGCCGTTTGTAAACAGGTCTAAACCCGAGTGACACCCAAGACACCCAAGACTTGAGTCCAATCTGCCAGCCAGCTAAGCTGACTAGACTCGTGCAGTGCGCCTAGGGCAGCGGAACGTATGCACACAACCCACTACCCAGGCCAACAATTGGCAGGTCACACCCTAAGGCCCCAAGCAGCCTAGCATGGAGCGAATCAGCGAAGCTATTGCCCACTCGCCTCTGGCCTTCGACGCTGGATGCGCTGTGCGAGGAGAGAGGAGAGAGGAGAGAGAGAGATGAGTGGTGACGCTATGTCCTAAGCTGCCGATGTTGCATGGCCGAGGAGTCTGGCCTAAACTTATACACCCAACTAAACACACTCTACATAATCGATCATATATGTACGACGCCTCATCCTTCGTGACTGTAATCTACATATGTATAGAGATACACCGTAATGCTAGTGACTTATATATGTACAAAAGTATATATTTTAAACATAATACTGCACAAAATAATGCAACATTCCAACACATCATAGTGTCTCTCAAGCCTATAAAAATATAGTTTTTGGAAACCGCGATATCACATGAATAACAATTACAAAACTACAGTTTCAGAATACCATGGTTTTTGGAAACTACAGCACCCAAACATGCCCTGAATGTACCCAACCAGTTTCTATCTGTAGCATGGTTTTTGACGGTCGGTGTATTTGTTAGGCACAGATAGCATGTGATCCGATCATCCGACGCGATCACCTTCCCACCCCGGGGTCAAAACTCCAGAGAGGACGGTCCAATAGCACGCCGCCACGTACCCGCCCCTCCCTCGCCAGTCCACTGGACCCGTCCGGCCCCCGCTCCCGCCTCGCCCGGGCTCCCGGTTTGACCGAGCCCCGCCGGCCTCGTGGCGCAGCGACGCGTCGGCTTCCCATTGGATGGCCGCCCCCAGAGCCAGGAGAGCTTCTCGAGGGGCCGCACCCATCGCTCTCCTCTCCCTATTTTTTCAATCTCCCACCCCCTCCCCTTCCCACTCCTTCCTTCCTATCCCCCCGAGTCCCCGACTCCCACGAACCCAGCAGCGCACGCAGATCGGCAGCCGAGAGGAGAGGAGAGCTCTCGAGGAAGGGAAAGCGCGAGGGGAAAGGTACTTGCTTATTCTCTCCTCGACCCTCTCTCCCCCTCTCTTTCTCTCTGTCTTTACCTACCTTTGCAGTTGCTGGTTGTGAGGAACTGATTGGTTGGTTGCGGGACTCTGAGGTGAAGTTTTTCGTTCTTGTGCTGTGATTGATTCTTTTTCTTGGTTGTTTTTTTTTCTTTTGTGTTGAACTTGGACTTTAGAGTCCATTCTAGCATGGGTCGGTTTAGATCTAGGGTTAGCTTGTTTGCTTTGTTAGGGTTCAGGACCTAGATCTGATCTGCTAGTTTAGGTTTCTTGAGAGAAGTGTTTTGAGTTTTACCGTCAGAAAAGTAGATTTGATACAAATCTTGCCCCGATTTGTTGTATTTTACTAAGATCGAGGCGGACATATTAGTGAGGGCTTGAGATCTGCTGGGAGGAACAGGTACTCCTCCATTCGAATGATAATGTGCTCGCGCAACTATTCCCCGTAGAGCTAGTTTTGTAGATCCAGCGTGTTTCTTGGTAGATGTAACTCGTCCGGAGTGAAATGTAGATCTAGTCATATTGTTGAGAGAAGAATATGTATTGAGTGGTTCTGTACTGCTGGTGATGTTAATTTCAACTGTTAGTCTGTTGTTTGCTATTCTGTGGAACAGTACCTTGTCGTTTTCTTAACCTCAAGTTTGGTGGTGTTAAGACTAGATCAGTGATTTGACGGCCACTTTCTTGTTGATTTTCTAACGGAATCTCAAAAGAATAAAAGAAGTGGAAATGTTATAAATAAAGGGAAATTAGATGATGGAGTAGAATATTTACGTCTCAAAAATGATTCCCTGCATACATACATTGAAAAGTATGAGCTAGTTGTGTCATATGGAAAGTGGTGCCCCATCCACTTCGCCGGAATATGGGAAATGAGGGTGATCTGTATGTTCCACTTGGGTTTCGTTCATTGTTCTTCATAGTCGGAAGTGGTTGTCATGTTGATCTCAATTCCACTTGTGCTGGTTTTGAGAGAATGGTACATATTCTTGTAGATGATCTGCTAGGGGTATAGGTTATTATCAAGTTGTGACATGTTTTAAAATTCAGCAATAATCTTAAAACATTATTTGCAGGTATATAAGGTCAGAACAGGTTCTTGTCTAAGAACAAAGCAAAGGAAAAATGTCTACTGCTGAAGCAACCCGTGAGGAGAATGTGTACATGGCAAAGCTCGCCGAACAGGCTGAGCGTTATGAGGAAATGGTCGAATTCATGGAGAAGGTGGCAAAGACCGCTGATGTTGGTGAACTCACTGTTGAGGAGCGTAACCTGCTTTCTGTAGCTTACAAGAATGTGATTGGTGCCCGGAGGGCATCATGGAGGATCATCTCTTCCATTGAGCAGAAGGAGGATAGCCGTGGGAATGAGTCATATGTCGCAACAATCAAGGAGTACCGTAGCAGGATTGAAACTGAGCTTAGCAAGATCTGTGATGGCATACTCAAGCTTCTGGATTCCCACCTCGTCCCCTCTACCACTGCAGCAGAGTCCAAGGTGTTCTATCTGAAAATGAAGGGTGACTACCACAGGTATTTATTTGTGGCATATTGAGAATTAGAAGAGTTAGTAATTTTTTGAATTTTTGAATGTTTATTCTCTTATTGTGAATGTATAGGTACCTTGCAGAGTTTAAGTCAGGAGCTGAGCGGAAAGAAGCAGCTGAGAATACTCTTGTAGCATACAAGTCAGCTCAGGTTGGTTTTCATGTATTGTTTTCTCATTTGATATCTAAAGATATTCAGTTTCATGTATCAGTTTGCTAAATCATGTTTTTTTTTTCTCGGAGTAGTTTAATATGCGATAGTTTTTTTAATGCCTTTCCTGCTTCTGATCTAGTGCCTTCATATCATGTCCTTTGCACATTTTAAAATTTTATACATGAGAAGTACATTTGCTTGTCCACTTAGGGAGTTGAGATGTGCAATGCTAGCTATGAATTTGCTTCCTTATGTGCCAGCATGAAGTAAACATTTTATTTTATATTAGTAGTTCTATGGATTTGTGATGCTTATGTTACAACAAGTGAACATTATGACATTTAATTAACTGATTTAGGATATTGCGCTCGCTGAACTGCCTACAACCCACCCGATAAGGCTTGGGCTTGCACTGAACTTCTCAGTGTTCTACTATGAAATTCTGAACTCACCGGACCGTGCTTGTAACCTTGCCAAGCAGGTTAGCCTTCTCTCTCTTTTTTTTCCACTTCTGCTTTAGTTATTTGGTATTTTGTATTTCTTGATAATTTGAATTGAATATACTTGATTGCTATTTGTCATGAATGATCTACAATTTTGATCTTTGGTGAAACTGATGCATAAGCATGATGATTCTCTTTATGTTTGATTAAAGTGAAAATTTTATGGGTGATGAACAAACGAGCGCGATTTGACTTGATCTCAAAAGTTGTGCCGTCTCTTTTTTCATCAGCCAAATCCAACTATGTGAGAATTAAACCCACCAATCAAAGCTTTACGCCACTTGAAAAAAAGGGCTGATGCATGCCTTGTATACCGAGAGATGCAATGCATGTCTCTACTATCTAGAACGAGTTTAATTTTGTCTGCTGAGAGATGCATGTATCTACTAAGAGATGCATGTATCTACTATCTAAAATGAGTTTAATTTTGTGTCTACTTATTAGGCGTTCGATGAGGCTATTGCTGAGCTGGACTCCCTCGGTGAGGAGTCCTACAAGGACAGCACCTTGATCATGCAACTTCTTCGTGACAACCTGACTCTCTGGACCTCCGACAATGCGGTATATGCCCATTTGTTCCATCCCATCATATTGTAATTGCTTTCTGGTGATGCAAGGTGTAATGAACCTCAGTATTGACATATTCCATTTGTTCTCTCTTCTAGGAGGACGGTGGAGATGAGATCAAGGAAGCATCAAAGCCTGAAGGAGAGGGGCACTAATTGGAGCTCAACTTCACCCATGTTTATTTCTGAGTCCATTTACTCAGCTACCTGTATTATCAGCTCATAAGATGTACTAGGATTGATTTCATTATGTGGGCACAGTAGGGCTGCATTATCTAAAACTTACCGAGCTGAAGTACCTAGTGGACACAATTTATGTGGACAACATTGCTTCAGGAACTGCGTTACTAGTTTGTTAGCAACTTTCTACCATTTCTTGTATTGCAGCACATTATTAGTATTGCTGTATTAGCAGTTTTCATTGGCTTATGATTGAAAATACAGGTGCAAAACATTGCAATGTTTGTGTGGTGTTGTGACATCTGATGAAACTTTTAGGTTTGTGTTTAGACTGTTGAGGGCCTTGAGGCAACATGCTATTGTTTGCTGTGAGCCTGTGACGCGGAAACGCGGAAGGCTGTCACGGTGTCACCTGACTAGTGGACGATGGAATTGCTATCGCTATATAACTGTTGAGAAGCTCTTGAGGATGTAATCTCATTAACAATTTAAAGGGCATGTTATTTAGCATCGAAACATATGCTATACAATCACCCTATTTGGTGCACCCTGCAAGGAGCCTTGCTTTCAGATAAGCACGCCACATTACTTTCTTGCTCTTTGCTTGTATCATTCCCCAAACCCAACTTGTACCCATCCTATGCTACTTACAAAAGTAAACTGAAAAGGCCTTCAGGTTACGAAAGAGCTAACCAAGAGTCAACTAATTTATAGAATTGTAACCATAAAGGGCGTTACATCAGGGAGATATTACAGCGACTCTTGAACAAAACTCCAAGAGCAATGGTAGAGCCACAAGAGGTTAAAGCACTAAGCACTAACCAGCTATCAAAGCTGATGGAAGGACAATGGTACAGTCACAAGAGTCTGTCCTTCGAGCATGACACAATGCTAAGAAAATGTCCACTTCAAGTTTTCAAGGTGATAGAATTCCCTCTAGAGATAGCATTATTTCTCAAGCACCATATAACCCTCCGATCTGCTATGATTACACCTTCCTGTCTCTTGATAAGTAATTTTAAGTAATGTAAATCCAACAAAGGAAATTTAAAGGGAATTGCTATATAACTTTCGATAATTTTTTGAAGTCAAAACTCGTTTTTTCCTTTCGTTAGATATACTATAGAATTTGTGTTGTTGATGTGTTGTAAGAAAAAAAAAATCAAAATAGTCGAATTTTCATTCGTCCGATATGCTTTGAGATTTGCACTTTTCCCATATGATAAATTGAGTCCGAACTTATTATGATTTTTTACGAAACATAACGGGTTCACCACTTTGCCGTATTTTGTTGGTATATATTTTTACCTTTTCTCTTTGTTTTTCTCAACCGTTCAAAGTATATGTGAAGAATATAACGAGTTTCACCACATTGCCACATTTTATTGATATATAATTTTATTTTTCTATTTTGTTTTACTCAACCTCCCAAAGTACATATGATATTTTGAATTTAAATATGAGTTATTAAGATTTTCAAAATAATTACAGTGTCTAAGAACTAAAATTACATAAATAATTTAATGTAATTTATATATAATGGAGTTGTAAATAAATTTTCAAAATATGATAATTTTTTATAAAGAAAATAATTAAATTCTGTGTAAACAGCCCAAATTTCAATGTGATTACTACTCCCTTCGCACCAGCAACAGATACCAATTACCCAAAAATAGGTCAGCATGGAAAAGCCCAAGCCCTTGATTGCTCCCAGTCAGCCAGCAAGCCCATTGTCAAAATAGACTTGCATAAAAGACGAACCCGGACAAACCACTTTGCATCCTGGAGCTGATTAAAATTGACTGAGATGCCAAAATCTGCAACATGCAAATTCCTCTGCATCCTAGTCCCATGTCCCAAAAGGATACACAAATCTTCAATGGCTTTCCATGAATACAGGTAAAAATAAGGGTCTATCTATACAAAATTAAACTGTTTTCTCTGTAAAAATTATCATATTCTGAAAGTTAATTTACAAATCCATTATATATAAATTACAATAAATTATTTACGTAATTTTGGTTCTTAGTCACTGTTATTATTCTTGAAAGTCCTTATAACTCATATTTCCATCACATGATTCAAAATATCATATGTACTTTGGGAGGTTGAGGAAAAACAAAGAAAAAAAATAAAATTATATACCAACAAAATACGGTAACATGGTGAACACGTTATATTCTTCACGTGTACTTTGAGAAGTTGATAAAAAACAAAGATAAAAAATAAAATTATATACCAACAAAATACAGAAATGTGGTGAACCTGTTATGTTTCGAAGAAAAAATCATAATAAATTTGGACTCAATTCATCAGATGGGAAAAAGTGTAAATATCAAAAGATATCCGACGAATGAAAATTCGACTGTTATGCTATTTTTTCTTACAAAATATCAACAATATGAATCCTATAGTACATCCAACGAACAAAAAATGACAATTTTTCTTTAAAAACTATCAGAAGTTACATAGCAATTCCCTAAAGATAATGCCTGCCTAAGCCCCTTGCATTGGCAAATAACAGCCGGGCCAAACAATACCCCTCGACACCACAAATTTGCAATGGCAGGAAATAATTTGAGCAAACAATCATAAGATTAGGACAAGAGACGAAATATAATTTGAAGACGTACTTCAGACAATTGTTGCATTACTGTCTCATAAACACAACTAGCCTTACATCCCACTCCCATTTCCCAGAATGGAACAATCAGTGATACGACAACATTAAGAAACTTCTAGAAACATTAGGAAACACCACAATGTACTTCCATTGCAAGCTGCTCGTATCATCGTAAAATCAACACTACGTACAATGCAGCGCGTACCAATTCGCACCAAGCCAGCTGAAAACGTATCAAGCTTCTAAGAACTGGCAACTCATATAGGCAGTTGGCAACAACCGCCAATCTAAACCATCGGATTAACATCGCAAGACCTAAAACCACCCAGAAAATTCCATTTCCAGAGATGAGACATACACCAACAAACTCTTCACTATCACCAATATGCGCGCACACCAAGCATCCCTCGAACGGAAAGGCACGTAACCCCAACCCCAGCACGTAACATTTATAAACTTGTAGAAAGGCATTGAGACGGAGAGAGAGGGCTTACTTGACTTGGGCTTTGTAGGATCTAGGATAACCGACTAGAGGGGGATGAATACGAGGTTTTAAAATTCTTAACCAATTTATACAACTAGGCAAGATAAACTTTAACAAGACAACCTATCACAAGATATATGCTACAATTTTAAATGCAATAAGTAAGGACAAGAAATAACCACAATGAAGACAAGGGGGTTTTCCCGTGGTTTTGAAGATTTGTCGATCTTCACTAGTCCACGTTGAGGAAGCTTGATCCAATCAAGCCGGTTCCACGAATTAAGCCTTCCCTCGATTTCTCTTGTGGTTGTTCTTCCTCCCCTCCGGAGTTGGTGAACACCGAACCAATCACAATCGACGCCGTGCCTCTTCACAATCTTCTTGAAAAGATCACCGCGTAAACTCTCGCCAAGCCGTCAAGGTGTCTACAAACACCAAGAGTAATAGACCTTGACCTTCGCTTGACGACAATCAAGTGCTATGGATCAAACTAGAATGAATGCACTTGATTTTACTCAACAACCTCACAATGAATGCAACAAGAGAGAATGAGGTGTGAAATGAATGCTCTAGGCTCAAGAGTGTTCAATGAGTGCTCAATCTTCTGTCCTAGAGCTGGTGTGGGTGTATTTATACCCTTCACAAACAAATACGACCGTTGGAGGAAGAAGTCATTAAATTTCAGGGAAGTCGGTAGTACCGCCATGTAATGGCCGGTACTACCGCATCTCCAGCGTCAGCATAGTAACGACTATAACAGAGGTATTAAATACGTCTGACATAGCCGTTGGAAACTTGGTGTGGTATTACCGTCATTGAACATGCGGTAGTTCCGATGATCGGTAGTTCCGCAAAACACTAGCGGTACTACCGTTTTTCGTTGAAGCACGAATACACCCATTTCTGGGAAAAACGTACCGCACTCTTTTTTCAGAATCATCGATATGCGGTAGTTCCACTAAAATAACAGCGGTACTACCGCTCTAGCAAAAGGTGAAATAAATCCAGAAAGGTGTCACCCTGTAAAAAATGTACCGCACAAATAATCGAACTGCCGACTTGCGGTAGTTCACCAATTCTGGGAAAAACGTACCACACTCTTTTTTCAGAATCACCGATATGCGGTAGTTCCGCTAAAATAACAGCGGTACTACCGCTCTAGCAAAAGATGAAATAAATGCAGAAAGGTGTCACCTTGTAAAAAATGTACCGCACAAATAATCGAACTACCGACTTGCGGTAGTTCCGCCCATGTACCGCCGGTACTACCACACTTCCAGAAAAGCAAAGAAAATCGCAAGAAGTGTATCTCTAGAAAAAATGTGCCGCAACAATTTCGGCACAACCGGCATGCGGTAGTTCCGCTCTTATAACGTCGGAACTGCCGATTTTGCACAGACTGTTGATTTGAGCTTTAAAACAGATTTTGAGTGCATGCATTATCCTAGTTTGATCCAAAGGCATAAAGATGTGCTTTCAAACTACTAGTCATGATCCCTCTTAGTAGTATGGTATCTAACCTAAAACTCGGTCTTCCAACATTTCTCCTAAGACCGGTAAAATTTAAAAGGGTCCTAGACTACTTATACCTTTGTCCTTGAACCAAGTCCATCCTTTAGCATGCATCTCCATATTGTTGACATCGTTTTTAGGACTAAGTCTTGTAATCACTCAACAAACATGTTAGTCTTACATTCACATATTGTCATTAATTAACAAAACATATTTTTAGGGGTTTAGATGCTTTCAATCTCCCTATTTTTGGTAATTGATGACAACACAACCAAAGTGAGAAAGATATGAAGTTGGATATAGAAAGTCCCCCTTAACATGTGCATAAATAAAAAGAGGAATTGAAGCAAAGTACATCTAGAGAATTTTCAAGAATTTTTTGGCGGAGTTTCTGTAGCTTATTGAAACTTGGAGAAACAATAATATTGAAGATGAATCAATATCATAAGCATAGAATCAAATCCAAGTTCAACAAGAGTATTACAAGCAAGCATAATAAATATTACAGATATCCTCACAAATATTAGCTTTTAAACCTTTAAACCTTTAATATAGAGACTAGAAAGCTCCTCCTAAATATTAGCTCTTTCCACACCCTCTCTCCCTTTGGCGTCAAGGTACCAAAAATGTCACTCAGCCGGATTTTGAGAGCTTCTTGGAGGCGTAAGGAGACGGCGTCTTCCATATGAATTAGGAGTCACTATGGCTTGCTCCAATGCCGTCACACTATCTGTTAAGGCAGCCAGCCTATTTTGGGTTTCTGTTTGGAATCGCTGCTGAGAATCCTCATTTCCTGCTGAGTGATCCTAATTTCTTGCTTAGTATTTCTAATCTTCAAGATAGCTTCATAGATTTGGGAGAGAGAGGCTTGACCTTCTGCAGGTGCAACAACTCCTTGTGCAACTTTTTGTGCAGCCTCCATATGGGGATTATGAGCTGGAACATTAGCAGGAATGGGAGGTCCTTCACGTGGCTTGTAAGGCTTGTGGACTGATCCCAAACCTCAATTATACCTAGTCTTTCGAATAATCAAAGCCATGATATATGGAGCATAGTTAATCCTTTTCACTCGATCATTCTTAGAAGATGTAATCTCTCTTATAATAACATCAACCACATCAAATTCTCTGTCATGCATAATATTGTCTATTATGTTCCATGCATGCCCCTAATAGCATCAAGTTTCCACTCTTAGGAAGGATAGTATGGTTGATTATTCTGTTCACCAAGCTAGGAATGGGAAGAAGTCCGCCTATTTTTCCTGGAACAAACCGAGCATTTGTATCATAATATTCAGTCCAGGCTGGAACCAAAAGGGCGGGCTTGTCATAGATCTTCTCATAGGCGTCAGACTCTGTTGCCAGGGCTAGCTCAAAGTAATGCTTGTTGCATTCCAGGTAAGAAGATCCAGTCATCCAGTTGAGCTGAGTGAAATAAGGAGAAACATATAAGGTAGCGTAAAACTGCCTGATGATGTCATCATCATAGTCACACTTGAGGGTGACTAGGTCATGAAGCCCTGCTCTCTGAAAGAGGCGATATGTTCCTTCATACTTATCCAAAGAGTTCAAATGATCCCAGTTCACCCACTTATGATCTGCGAACTATCTATTTAGGCCATATAACTGTTCATAAACCAGCTCTTGGAACCTGGTATGAAATTTAGGACTTTTGGATGAAGCGGGAAGAACAAATTGGCTGCGATGACGCGTGATGGCATATTCATCCGATGTGATAGACCTCAAGTTGATTTCACTCTCTTCATGTTCTCCCATAATATCATCTGATTCAGTCCCTACTTCAGATGAATTCTTCTCAGAATCTGAGTTGGTGCTAACGAGACCTTTGCCTCTGTCTTCTTGAACCTTGTGGCGTTCTTCTGGAGCATGGTTAGGAACTTCAGAGGATGATTGACCCCTTTGGGATCCATATGACTTGCGGGTCACTATCCTTGTTCTTGGCATCTTCAAACAGAAAGAATTGGATTACGCAAGGAATAGTTGATCAAAGAAAATTGGGTTTGATTTTCAATGGAATGATTATTCTGTTCTGTCAGGACAATCGGTAGTACCTCCGTACTAGCGCCAGTACAACCACATTGCGGTAGTTCTGATTTTCCTGACCCGATTCTAGGTTAGGCAAAATTGTTGATTTTTCAGTGATTCTTATGGATTGAATCCATGGAATAGATGCACAAACATCATATAACACTGAATATATGCTTTTGCCCAAGAGAATCGCACAAAAATTACCTACATTCACAAATCCCTAATTTTGAGATCTAGGGTTCATAAGTAAGGTAAATCGAGAATGAGACTTGATTTTACCTTGAGGATCGAGGGAGGTGAACCCGTCGAAAAACTGAGGAAACACGAGGTTCTTCGGTGGAGATTTGGTGTTCTTTGGAGGGAGAGAGAGCAACCGAGAGAAGAGAAACCGAGCACGGGAGGCGAACGGGAGGGTGCGGACGAAAGGGTGTGGTAGAGCCGCTCGGGGGTGGATAAGGAGAGAGAGAAGGCGGTAGGTTCGCACGGGAGAGTTATTGCCTTTCAACTACCTCGACGCGGTATTTTCGCAAGATGAACGCCGGTGGTACCAGAATCCGGTAGTACCGGAACCTTACTGCTGGTAGTTCCGATTATCCTGGAACTTCAAGGATAAGCTTTAGATTTTGATAATTTTGCAAATAATCCTTAGTTTTGCACTCGAGTAACTATCATTCAGGATTATTATCCAATTAAGTGACTAATGTCTATCTAAGAAATTAATTTTTATGAACATATCTAATTTGTAGAAAATATTTAAAAAATAGCACCTTTAAAACACCAAATGGCACAACTTAGACCCAAAGTGCATATGACAAGAGTTCAAGCAACATTTGAATAATCAATGACATTTAATTCATTTCTCAACAAGTAAAAGCGGCCTTCATCTAATGGTTTGTGAACATATCCGCTAATTGATCTTCGGTGCGTATGTGGCTAATTTCAATATCTCCTTTGCACACATGATCTCTCAAGAAATGATGACGGATATCTATATACTTGGTTCTTGAGTGTTGGACATGGTCATTAGCTATTTTCACTTCACTATCATTATCACATAAAAGAGTTGTTTTATCAAAGTTTATTTCATAATACATCAAAGTTTGCCTCATCCAAAGCAATTGTGCACAACAACTACCTGTAGAGACATATTCGGCTTCAGCGGTGGATAGGGCTATGGAGTTTTGTTTCTTGGAAGACCATGAAACTAGGGATCTACCTAAAAATTGACAACTCCCTGAGGTGTTTTTTCTATCCACTTTACAACCCACATAATCAGAATCCGAATATCCAATCAAGTTGAATTTTGCACCTTTAGGATACCAAAGGCCAATGCTTGAGGAATGCTTCAAATATCTTAATATTCTTTTAACTGCCACTATATGGCATTCTTTAGGAGATGCTTGAAAGCGTGCACACATGCAAACACTAAACATGATATCGGGTATAGATGCGGTAAGATAAAGTAAATTACCAATCATGGATCTATAAAGCTTTAAATCTACCGGTTTACCTCCTTCATTGAGATCAAGATGGCCATTTGTAGCCATAGAGGTCTTGATGGGCTTCGCATCATCCATGCCAAACCTTTTGAGTAAATCATTTCATACTTGGATTGACTTATGAATGTTCCACCCTTGAGTTGCTTGATTTGAAGTCCAAGGAAGAAACTGAGTTCACCAATCATAGACATATCAAATTCTCTAGACATCATATCACCAAACTCTTTACAAAATTCTTGATTAGTAGATCCAAAGATAATATCATCAACATAAATTCAACAAATGAAGAAATCACCATCAATAATTTTTGTGAATAATGATGTATCAACCTTTCCGATTTTGAATCCCTTATAAGGTAGAAAATCTCAAAGGCGCTCATACCATGCTCTAGGAGCTTGCTTTAAGCCATATAGCGACTTTGAGCGTTTATGCACATGATTAGGATACTTGGGATCTTCAAAACCCAGAGGTTGTTCAACATAAACAAGTTCGGTTATTTTGCCATTTAAGAAAGCACTTTTAACACCCATTTGAAATAACTTAATATCAAAGCTTGATCCAAAACAAGTAAAATACGAATAGACTCAAGTCTTGCTACGGGTGCAAAGGTTTCATCAAAATCCAAACCCTCGACTTGAGTATATCCTTGAGCGACCAACCTTGCCTTATTTCTTATCACAACTTCATTTTCGTCTTGTTTGTTGCGGAAGACCCATTTTGTGCCAATCACGTTGTGCTCCTTGGGTCTTTCCACCTTTCTCTAAACATCATTCCGGTGAAGTTGTTTAGCTCTTTATGCATGACATTCACCCAATCCGGATCTTATAGTTCTTCATCTATACGTTTTGGTTTAATAGAGGAAACAAAAGAGTAATGTTCACAAAATGAAGCGATACGAGAGCGAGTTTGGACACCCATACTCACATCACCCAATATTTGGTATATTGGATGATCTTTAGCTATTGCGTTGTAGATTCTTGGTGGTAGATTTGATGGTTGATCATCTTCCTTGATATCCTCTTCATTTAGATCAACTTGATTTGTTGCGGAAGAGGTTGGGGGTTCAACTTGTGTGGAAGGTGATAGATCATTTGGATCTTCTTTAGGCTTCATGTCTCTAATTTTCATGTTCTTCATTGCTTCCACTAGAACTCCATTACCTACATCATCAAAATCTTCTTGCTCTTCTTGAGAGCCGTTAGTTTCATTAAATTGAACATCATGTCTTTCTTCAACTACACCACTAGTTTTGTTAAAGACACGATTTGCTTTGATATTTTAAGAGTAACCAAGCAGGAAACCAACATCACAACGACTTGCAAATTTAGAGAGCCGAACACCCTTTCTTAAGATATAGCATTTGCAACCAAATACTCTAAAGTAGGAAATATTCGATTTTCTTCCAATAAGAAGCTCATAAGAATTTCTTTTTTCAAAAGACGATGCAAATAAAGACGATCTATAGCGTAACAAGCAATATTTATACCCCTACAAACAAATACGACCGTTGGAGGAAGAAGCCAGAATATTTCAG
Organism: Hsuehochloa calcarea; assembly: GCA_036346395.1. Lineage (NCBI taxonomy): Eukaryota > Viridiplantae > Streptophyta > Magnoliopsida > Poales > Poaceae > Hsuehochloa > Hsuehochloa calcarea. The sequence goes on along the minus strand of CM070597.1, from coordinate 17,183,302 downwards.
GGAAATCAGTAGTACCGCCATGTAATGGCCGGTACTACCGCACCTCCAGCGTCAGCACAGTAACGGCTATAACAGAGGTATTAAATGCGTCTGACATAGCCGTTGAAAACTTGGTGTTGTACTACCGCCATTGAACATGCGGTAGTTCCGCAAAACAATGACGGTACTACCGTTTTTCGTTGAAGCACGAATAAACCCCTTTCTGGAAAAATGTACCGCACTCTGTTTCGGAATCACCGATGTGCGGTAGTTTCGCTAAAACAACAGCGGTACTACCGCTCTAGCAAAAGGCGAAATAAATCCAGAAAGGTGTCACTATGTAAAAAACGTACTGCACAACTATGTAAAAAACGTACCGCACAAATAATCAGAACTGCCGACTTGCGGTAGTTCCGCCAAATAAAACTTTGCCACCGGAATTTTTTCAGAGGGTAATGATAACATCGATTCTATCACAAGAATCGAAATTTCAACCAAATTTCTACTAAAATTTCAAAAAAAACTCAAATTTTTGGATTTTAAATTAAAACAATTTAATTTGGAATAAAATTCAAGCAAATTCGATTTTTTTTGCACAAAATTCATCAAAACCGAAATTTTCAGAGTTAGTTTGAATTTTACCGGTAACCCAGTAACCGCCGAAATCTCGTCGAAATCTTTTCACTGGTTCCGCCCATGTGCCGCCGGTACTACCGCACTTCCAGAAAAGCAAAGAAAATTGCAAGAAGTGTCTTTCTGAAAAAAAACATGCCGTAACAATTTCGACACAACCGACATGCGGTAGTTCCGCTCTTATAACGCCAGAACTACCGATTTTGCATAGACTGTTGATTTGAGCTTTAAAACAGATTTTGAGTGCATGCATGATCCTAGTTTGATCCAAAGACATAAAGATGTACTTTCAAGCTACTAGTTACGATCCCTCTTGGTAGTACGACATCTAACCTAAAACTCGGTCTTCCAACATTTCTCCTAAGACAAGTAAAATTTAAAAGGGTCCTAGACTATTTATACATTTGTCTTTGAACCAAGTCTATCCTTTAGCATGCATCTCCATGTTGTTGACATCGTTTTTAGGACTAAGTCTTGTAATCACTCAACAAACATGTTAGTTCTATATTCATATATTGTCATTAATTACCAAAATGTATTTTTAGGGGTCTAGATGCTTTCAGGCTTTGCCCTTGGGGAGGACGACGAGGTTTGTGGCCGGCTTCATCCGCTATGCCTCAGTGATCTCAACCTGCGCGAGAAGTTTACACAAGCATAACTCGAACTGAATTAGTGACGATAAGCAAATGGATCAAGCAGCAAGCAGAAAAATTGGGCGAAACTCGTGCTCAAAACTTACCGGAAACCGAGACACATCATCTGCGAGAAAAAAGATCACAAGATTTGTGACGATAAAAAATAAATAATTCATGAAAACAAAATATTTGGGTTAGGGCCTTAAACTAAGCGAGATGGGGATTAGCTCTTTCCTTTTGTTATGTGTAGAAATTGCAACAAAAAAAAAACAACACCACCGAAACATATGCTATACAAGCACCCTATTTGTTGCACTCTGCAATCAACTTTCGGTTTTGGTACCAAATTAACATAAAAAATCTGAAAAATGTAGTCTATATAGTGTTATAGCACCCTTTAAAATTTCAGCTTCAATTAAAAACCTATTGAAGAAAACAAAAGACAAGTTTGCTAGCAATTTGTCCTTTTCTTTTTTTTTCCCTTTTCCTTTTGATTTATCATTTGTTTATATTTTCCTAGTTTTTGTTATTCTTAACATAGAACCAATTTGATCTTGAAACTTTATACATACGTAGAGTAAATTGAGTAGTACATATAATTTTTTCGGGAATTTTTCATGTTGATTGGTGTCTGAACAAAAAATAATCGCATGAGTGCACCACACACAGGGTGATTACATAGCATACTTGGCCAAAAACCACTCCGCAGTCTTATATTAATTAGAGATATATCCACAAGATTTCAACTTATTTTAGTGTTTACCCCTCCAGACTACAGCTATCTTTCCTTTGCAAAATTCCACCTTGCAACCAGTTTGAGCCCTAATTGTTTTGGGTATACATACGCTATTCGAGGCAAACATCCCTTGTATATATACAATAACATGCTCAAATCCGTAATTTACGTCGTGATTTTTACTAGAGCAATCATGTGTGTAAATAAGCTGCGGAGAGGCTTATCCCAAGAGAAACGAGATGTTGTACTGCTGAGTATCCCAAGCGAAGGAACATAGAAATTTTGGACTGTTTTGGCCGTATACCGCACGAAAATTTCCGTTCTAGCCCCTCTAGCCGCGAAATTCCTATTCTAGCCCCAGTACACACTATTTAGCCGTCCGTGAAGCGACTCTTCTTGTCGCGCCGTGATTTTTACTAGAGCAATCATGTGTGTAAATAAGTGCGAGAGGCTTATCCCAAGAGAAACGAGATGTTGTCTTCTTGAGTATCCTGCGAAGGAACATAGGAATTTTGGACTGTTTTGGTAGATGTCGCACGGAAATTTCCGTTCTAGCCCCTCTAGTCGCGAAATTTCTATTCTAGCCTCAGACACACTGCCGCCGTCCCGACGGCAGCAGTCTTCCGCCTCTGCGTGGCGGCCGCTCGGGACCCGGCCGCCATCGCTGCCGCGTCGGCGGCACCTCTGCTGTCTGGACGACAAGCAGTGCGGGCCGACCCCGGTTGCCGCGTGGAAGCACGTGGCGGCCGCCTGCCGCGGCCGCCGGGACCCGCCGGACCATATCGCGTGGCCACCACCTGCCGTCGGGGGCGGCAGATGTAAGTCTTGCCACGCCACGCCGAGGCCAGCGTCTTTGGGCCCGGCCTCGCTATCTGTGGTGGCAACCTCATCGCCGTCCCGGCGGCATCAGGTTGCTACCACGAACACGTCTTGGGGCGCACGACTACTGATGTCGATAGCCGCGCGGCAACAAGCCGCGCGCCGAGCGGCCGCTTTGCTCGCGCGTATAAGAGAGGCGAAGGCGCATTCATTTGAAGGCGTCTCATGAGCGATAAACAAGAGAAGGTTAGTGCTAGGGAGCGAGCGATAGAAGCTTAGCACTAGCGAGCGAGAGAAGCTTAGCGGTAGCGAGCGAGCGAGAGAAGCAAACAGTTCCCAGAAGAGGAGGGAGAAGCGATGCCGTACAAAAGGTATGTGGCATTCGCACACAGATGTAGTTGTAGTAAGTTTAGCAATGTGATTATGATGTAATATGATAAATGATAGCAACTGAGTAGTTATAATTCGGCAGTGGGTGTATTTTGACTTAGTGTTCGGACGCAAAATTGAAAAATGGTGTGATTAGCAAGTAATTAGAATACTCAGTAGTTAGCATTACGATTAGGTCGTAATTAGTTGACTTAGCAGACTTATTGTTGTTAGTGTTGTCAATTTTATGTCGGTAAAAAAATTTCGTACTGTCACGGACCTCATCATAAAATATTAAAATATTCAGAGGTCATTCGGCGAAGTAGAAGTACAATTGAAATAGAGTCCCGATGGTCGGGACCCACGGAGCGCGTTGTCTATGTACTCTTAACCGAGCATATTGACCTTCGGTCCATGCACTACGCAGTAGACAGCGTCAATGACAAACGGGCCCGACCTGTCAGTAAGTTTTTATTTCAGAAATTAAATGACAAAGAATTCTATGTAGTAGACCCCGCATGTTATTGCTATATGCTAGGTCTAACTCGGGTATGGAAACTTAAAAATGCTTTGGGAAAATCTGAAGTGATTTATTTTAGTACTGTAAATTCGAGTTAGTTTAAAAAAATTCATAAATATTTTATGTGAACTCCAAATTTAGTGAACTCAATTTTGTTGTTTTTTTTATTTTAACTTAGAATTGGTTTGACACTTTGTAGTACCCCAGAAAATTTTGAATTTTTTTATAGTAGAAATGAAATTAACTTCAACCTTTCATGGATAGAAAAATCATATGAACTCCATTTGGAATGAATAAATTTACGTTGATCTCAAAATTTTATTCCAATTGCTCATGTAAACCACATAATTTTTGGGTCCAGTAGTATTGTGCAATTTTTTCACGAAATATTTAAACACAAATTAAACTCGTGTCTTTCTTCAACTACACCACTAGTTTTGTAAAAGACACGATTTGCTTTGATATTTTAAGAGTAACCAAGCAGGAAACCAACATCACAACGACTTGCAAATTTAGAGAGCCGAACACCCTTTCTTAAAATATAGCATTTGCAACCAAATACTCTAAAGTAGGAAACATTCGGTTTTCTTCCAATAAGAAGCTCATAAGAATTTTTTTCAAAAGACGATGCAAATAAAGACGATTTATAGCGTAACAAGCGATATTTATACCCCCACAAACAAATACGACCGTTGGAGGAAGAAGCCAGAAAATTTCAGGGAAATCAGTAGTACCACCATGTAATGGCCGGTACTACCGCACCTCCAAATGTCGTCGACAAGAATTGGCTATAAAAGAGGTATTTAATGCGTCTGACATAGCCGTTGAAAACTTGGTGTTGTACTACCGCCATTGAACATGCAGTAGTTCAGCAAAACAATGGCGGTACTACCGTTTTTCGTTGAAGCACGAATAAACCCCTTTCTGGAAAAAACATATCACACTTTGTTTCGGAATCACCGATGTGCGGTAGTTTCGCTAAAACAACAGCGGTACTACCGCTCTAGCAAAAGGAGAAATAAATCCAGAAAGGTGTCACTCTGTAAAAACGTCTGCACAACTCAGTAAAAACGTGCAAAGACAACTCAGAAAAAGCGACAAAGACAAATAATCGAATCGTCGACTTGCGAGTTCCGCCAAATAAAACTTTACCTACCGGAATTTTTTTCAGAGGGTAATGATAACATCTACATCGTCGAGAACTGAAATTTCAACCAAATTTCGGCCGAAAATTTCAAAAAAAAACTCAATTTTTTGTATTTAAATTTTAAAAAATTAATTTGGAATAAAATTCAAGCAGATTTGATTTTTTTGGACAAAATTCATCAAAACCAAAATTTTCAGAGTTAGTTTGAATTTTATCTAGCAAGAACAAGAACATTGGTTATCACTGCAGAATCACCAAATCTCGTAAATCTTTTCACTAGTTCCGCCTATGTACTGCAGAATTACTCTGCACTTCGTAAAAGCAAAGAAAATTGCAAGAAGTGTCTCTCTGAAAATAACATACCGTAACAATTTCGACACAACCGGCATGCGGTAGTTCCGCTCTTATAACGCCAGAACTACCGATTTTGCATAGACTGTTGATTTGAGCTTTAAAACAGATTTTGAGTGCATGCATGATCCTAGTTTGATTCAAAGGCATAAGGATGTACTTTCAAGCTACTAGTCATGATCCCTCTTAGTAGTACGATATCTAACCTAAAACCCGGTCTTCCAACATTTCTCCTAAGACCAGTAAAATTTAAAAGGTTCCTAGACTATTTATACATTTGTCTTTGAACCAAGTCTATCCTTTAGCATGCATCTCCATGTTGTTGACATCGTTTTTAGGACTAAGTCTTGTAATCACTCAACAAACATGTTAGTTCCATATTCATATATTGTTATTAATTACCAAAATATATTTTTAGGGGTCTAGATGCTTTCAGGCTTTGCCCTTGGGGAGGACGGCGAGGTTTGTGGCCGGCTTCATCCGCCATGCCTCAGTGATCTCAACCTGCGCGAGAAGTTTACACAAGCATAACTCGAACTGAATTAGTGACGATAAGCAAATGGATCAAGCAGCAAGCAGAAAAATTGGGCGAAACTCGTGCTCAAAACTTACCGGAAACCGAGACACATCATCTGCGAGAAAAAAAGATCACAAGATTTGTGACGATAAAAAATAAATAATTCATGAAAACTAAATATTTGGGTTAGGGCCTTAAACTAAGCGAGATGGGGATTAGCTCTTTCCTTTTGTTATGTGTAGAAATTGCAACAAAAAAAAAACACCACCGAAACATATGCTATACAAGCACCCTATTTGTTGCACTCTGCAATCAACTTTCGGTTTTGGTACCAAATTAACATAAAAATTCTGAAAAATGTAGTCTATATAGTGTTATAGCACCCTTTAAAATTTCAGCTTCAATTAAAAACCTGTTGAAGAAAACAAAAGACAAGTTTGCTAGCAATTTGTCCTTTTCTTTTTTTTCCCTTTTCCTTTTGATTTATCATTTGTTTATATTTTCCTAGTTTTTGTTACTCTTAACATAGAACCAATTTGATCTTGTCCTTTTCTTTTTTTCCCTTTTCCTTTTGATTTATCATTTGTTTATATTTTCCTAGTTTTTGTTACTCTTAACATAGAACCAATTTGATCTTGAAACTTTATACATACGTAGAGTAAATTGAGTAGTACATATAATTTTTTGGGGAATTTTTCATGTTGATTGGTGTCTGAACAAAAAATAATCGCATGAGTGCACCACACACAGGGTGATTACATAGCATACTTGGCCAAAAACCACTCCGCAGTCTATATTAGTTAGAAATATATCCACAAGATTTCAACTTATTTTAGTGTTTACCCCTCCAGACTACAGCTATCTTTCCTTTGCAAAATTCCACCTTGCAACCAGTTTGAGCCCTAATTGTTTTGGGTATACATACGCTATTCGAGGCAAACATCCCTTGTATATATACAATAACATGCTCAAATCCGTAATTTACGTCGTGATTTTTACTAGAGCAATCATGTGTGTAAATAAGCTGCGGAGAGGCTTATCCCAAGAGAAACGAGATGTTGTACCGCTGAGTATCCCAAGCGAAGGAACATAGTTGTGTGCAAAAAAAAGGTTGGATGCAAATACGTAAGTAGAACTTCGTTAGGTAGATTATTGTAGTTTGAGATTTTGAACTCGTAATGAACTCAATAATACAAGAAAAGAGCTTTTAGCTCAGCGGTCTTCCCATTCCTAGGAAGCAATATGAATAGAATCTAAAGCAATTTGTTTGCACAAGGTTATGATAGTGGTTGGTAATTTGGTACCAGAAAGACGGTACCATCCTGCAGGATACACGAGGCACACGAGACACCGACCAACACAACCAAAGTAGAACGCTGAATGCATCTCATTGTTTTCTATGTATAACACAGGGTATTGTGATAGTTATTAGGAAAGTGGGAGTTATGTATAAAACTTGTATGGCTTATTTTCTTTTGGGAAATATGTGTGCCCTACAAAATGTATATACCATATGAAACACTTATATATAAAATAGAACCCTGGCTACTATGTGGATTATTAGGAACTAAGCTAGGGCCAATTGGCGGGAGGTGTGGGTGTAGGGTTTGTTTAGTTTGTGCCTTGAGCTCTATATCCGGTAAAAAATGCTATAGTATGAAAATAAGATGATTTTTGTCTGATTAAACCAGTAAAGATAAATTATTTTGTTGAAAGCCTGACACTAATACTAGTAGATAAAAACAAGAACAATAGATCGGATACAAGAACGGTAGATCAAGCTCATGAGAACCAGGCGTTCGTTTTTGGTCGCCTGGACCCTAAGTGCTCGCCTAATCGGCAACCAAACAGGGTCCCGGCGAGCTCCCAACCAGGCAGCGAGCAAACACGCCCGTACACTTCCACCACCCAAGTTCAAATAGAATTTGGATGTCTATTTTATTTTTATTTTACTTTTTTTAAAACCTAGTTCCTCCAGGTTATTCTCGTCTTTTTTACCACCTAGGTTACTCTTCAGAAGATGATCTTAAAACTCGTACTACTAAACATCAAATAACATGTCACGGACGTCCGAAAACTTGCAGTAGAATCAAACGTTCCCCGTCGCCCTCCCCAGGCACACACCACACCAGGCACAATCGCTGCAACGACTACAAGAAAACCACTTGTAAAGCAGATCGCATATACACCGCTCCGCGCGTCGTCGCCGTCCTATCTGATCCCGCCCAGATCCAGGCGTCCAGATCCCAAAGCCCATGGAGCCCTCGCCGGCCCAGGCGGCCGCGTCGGAGCGCGACCGGTCCCCTCCCCCGCCCCCGTCGTCGGCCGCCGCGGCGATGTCGTCGCCGCTCGCCGTTGTGTGCAGTTTCTGGAAAGGTCCGCCTCGATCTTACACCTGACGCTTCCCCCCTTCGTCGATTAGGTGATGATGTAGGTTCGAATTGGTGGTGAGCTCCGATAATTGGTTGGATTGGATCGTGAGCTGCGGGGAATCGCGATTCCCGGTTGCGCGCACCTGTACTGGCCCGTAAGTGCAGGATTTGTTGGGTTTTGTCATTAATCGCGAGTGGAGAGATCTTAATTGCGGTGAAATGTTGACCTGCATTTGGCACTTCCATTCAAACTACTAGCATTTGTGCTTGCCACTTCCTCAATTGGTTCCAAGTCGTAATCTAAACGTATCTCTAGGAGTGAAGACTTATGCCACGACTCACGATGAACCTTGAGATATGCTCTTGATCAGCAGGCAGGGCAGTTTCAGTAGAGAAGCCTTGAGTCTTCATCTCAAACTTAAGCTAGCTATTTCTGAGAAGCTTGACAAGCTTTTATTGCCCTAGATTAGCTTCCGTTCATAGGTAATGCGATATAGCAACATTATTTAAGGATTTAGGAGTTAGTGATTGATCACATGCGTCATGATCTTGTGGTATCCTCTCCTGATCATTTGCATCCTCACTAAATAGGGAGAATAACTGTGAGATAACATGCTGTTTCACTGCTATTGTGGTTTCCATGTGGAGACTTAGAAAGTTACAGCGCCGAAATAGCTTCCAAGTGCGAATGGTCATGAACTGTAGAAAGTTACGCTGAGCTTATTGCATTGTCCTATATGTGGAATGCAGGTTGATATCTTTTTCATATAATTGTTTATGCTATCCATGGTGGAAAATCTGACTTGTTTGTTCTGTGCTTTAGACTTTGATTTGGAGAAGGAAAGAAGTGTTTTGGATGAGCAGGGTTTAAAGATTGCGGAGAATCAAGAGACAAGCCAGAAGAACAGACGTAGGCTTGCTGAGAGCACTCGGGATTTCAAGAAGGCATCTTCAGACGAGAAGCTTGGTTTATTTAACTCATTGCTGAAGAGTTATCAAGAGGAAGTTGACAAACTCACAAAGAGAGCAAAGTTGGGAGAAAATGCATTTCTCAACATCTATCAGAAGCTCTATGAAGCCCCTGATCCGTATCCAGCTCTTGCTTCTATGGCTGTATGTCTGTCAAATTTATTCTCTGTTATAGCTGCTCTAATTCAGAATTGTTTCATGTACTCATAGAGATAATTTCCTCCCTAACTATTCCAAATATTGCAAATTCCCAACAATATTTAACATCTTGCCTCGTCGCATGCAGCCATTTGCCATCTTGCTGATATTCCCCATTGACACCTAAGAATAGAATCGTAGACTTGTAGTTGTATGTGATCAAAATTCTTATAATAACACATTTTTTTGTACAAGTAAGCAACCTTATTGCAATAATAGGTGCTAATTTGCACTAATTTTAGAATTATAGGTGGAGAGTTGTCAAACTGCAAAATATAGATGGTAGTTAGTTTGCTCCGTCTTAGAAGTACAAGCAGTCAGTTTTAAAAATTTAAAGTACAGTCCGGATTTGGCAAATTTGGAAAAACATGGTCTGGTATTGGCACTGCAATTTGCTCTTATAAAGCCTGATGTGTTCAATTTCATTTATTCTTTTGCTTGCATTAATATCTCTAACTGGTAGCTGGTTTCAATATAATAGATGGGGTTCAATCATTATTTAATACTTTAATTTTGCACCAAATTCTCCTGCTAATGATCTCAACGCATGCAGGATCAAGACCAGAAACTATCTGAACTGGAGACTGAAAATCGGAAGATGAAACTTGAGCTTGAAGAATACCGGGCAGAAGCTGCTCACCTGAAGAACCAACAGGCAACAATTAGGCGACTTGAGGAGCGAAACCGCCAACTAGAACAGCAGGTCTGTTCTGATGTCACTCAATTGCTTCCTCGCTTTTCTTAGCTAGTTAGTTTTCCTTTTGTCCTTCTTCTTTTGCATGAAGGTGGTCAAGTTAAAAATTATGAGTTCCTTCGCATCCTGTTGCTTTGTTAAGTTACCAAAGGTGATGTCTTGTATTTATAGGATAGTACTGTTATCCTTGAATACATGGACTGATTTCCTAACAATTTGGAAGTTTCTGTTATGAATAATGTGTATATTGAAGAGCCCCAATGAGCAATATATATAGGAGTACAAGATATGTCTGTTATATACGGATAAGGCAATACAAAAGACAGATAAGAAAATACAAAAGAGTCCCTATTCTAACTCCTATTCTAACATCTAACACCCTCTTCAAATGCAAGGCGTATACAATAGCATTGCATTTGGAACTAAAATATAGAAAATCCGAAGTCCGAGTCTTGATAATGTCATCGTAGCATGCAGCTCTTGGAAAATATGTCGAATATCGAAAGATCTTCCATCCGAGGTCGTGCAACAGCCCATAAAGCACAAGGTGCACGGGTTGAAAAAGTCGACCGCGGCAAAACGACGAAGAAGATGATGAAACCGACATGAATAGAGAGAGCTGTCAAATCAAATCGAATAGGAATAGGTGGAAGCATGACAGCGTAGATCGAAGCCCAAGACGGCGGCGGCGTGAAAGAGGCGCGGCGACCTTAGAAGCTCGGGGCGGCGGCATCATAACGACTTCTACGATCTGCACGAGGCTGAGAAAGAAGAGCGGAAGCGGCGGCTGCTGCCATGCATAAGACAATTCCTATGCTTCTATAACTGACAATAAATTTGTGGACTCGCATGACTTAGATGAACTCAAAGATTGAGTGGTACGGACTTAGATGGACGCAGTGGAAGAAATAACACAGAAAAAAATGCCTAAGGATAACTAGTAGCAGCAGAGTAGCAACGAAAGAATAGCATCAGATACTAGCATAACTAGCAGCAGCAAAACACTCGCACCCTAAGCATCGGCCCGTAACAGCCCATAAAGCGCGTTTCCACCAGGCTTGAGGTTCTCCTTGAACAGCGAGAAGATGTACATCTCGAACGTCCACTTCGGCATAAGCGACGGCTGACGCAGAGCTGCAGGAGCGCCGGCCCAATCTGGATGGATTCGGATCTGGCGCAGCACTCGAACTCCTCGCGTCTGTAACCCGCGTCGATTGAATCTGCTGCTGCTACTTCTCCCGGAAAAACTACAACTAATGTGGCTGCCCCCGGAAGCGGAGATTGCTCCTCCCGGGGGCAGCGGGCAGCGGAAACAAGCTGGAGGCTAGGTTAGAGGCTAGGTTTAGAACCTTGGCTCTGATACCATGTTATGAATAATGTGCGTATATTGAAAAACCCCAATGAGCAATATATATAGAAGTACAAGAGGTGTATGCTATATACAGATAAGGCAATACAAAAGACAGATAAGGAAATGCAAAAGAGTCCCTATTCTAACATCTAACAGTTTCATCTGCACATATTAGTTCCAATCAGGTTTCAGAAACTCCCACTGTTTTAAATTTATGGAAAAATATTTTAGCTATTCTTTTTCATTGATGATAAGGCTGAAATGCCAAATTTCACCTATCAGCAATGGAATTATGTGTTTCTGCAAATATTCTGACCTGCTAATAATGCTTTCTGAGCATTACACAATTAATCAAAATTATGTATTTATTTTGTAATCGTACGTCTCTGTGTAAATGTTGTCTAAGTGGTGTGGAATGTGAAATATTTATTTAAGTTTTTGTATAGTGAGAGATTATTCTTGGTATGATAACTTTTATGCAAAAACTTCACGCAGAATTCTTATTCTAAATCATTTTAAATAGCAAGCTTCTTTATTTATCAAATTCTAGATTTTTTACTTTGTAATACCTTTTGTTTTCTTTAATGATTTTAGATGGAGGAAAAAGTGAGAGAGATGGTTGAAATGAAACAGCGAAGCTTGGCAGAAGAAAGTCAGAAAACTCTTGAAGCCCTGAAAGATAGGTATGGTGAATTAATGGTAACTAAGAAAACAATTGTTTGACTATCATCATAATTGCACTGTAAGCTTGTTAATTTCAAGAATTTGCTTGACATCAAAGGCGACATCATATATCATGATGCATACTGCAGATTTTGACCTTTAGCTTGCCATGATTGCAGGGAACGGTCATTGCAAGACCAACTAAGGCAAGCCACAGAAAGTGTCAAGAATATGCAGAAGCTACATGAATCGGCACAAAGCCAATTGTTTGAGCTTCGCACTCAATCAGGTTTCTTTTTCTTTTAGTTGTGTTATCCTGAAGATCTTGAGACTTATGGGAACAATATTTCCAAATGTTCTAATGAAGTATTATATTTCTTTTAGAGGAGGATAGAGCTGCAAAGGAAGCTGAAGTCAGCCTTCTTATGGATGAAGTTGAACGGGCTCAATCACGATTAGTTAGTCTTGAGAGAGAAAAGGTAGCTTTGAGCTTTGCGATTCCAGCTTATTGCGTTTGACTGCATAACTATTCCAACATAACATTGATAGCTGTACTATCTTCTTTTTAAGAGTTATGCTATGGCCATCATCACAAGTTCACAACCAGCCATATATATGGATGGTTCTAACATATGATTGATGGTTGGATGTCAAATTGTCAAAATTGTTATTTTTTGATTGGTCCATACTGCTGTTTATATTTTTCATTTCTGCATTAGTTTTATCTGACAGAATCCTGTAGCACGATATTAGTCTATTGTAGTATTTTTCAATGATATACAAGTCAGAGGAGTTTGCTCCCATAAATACTTAATAGTTGTGTGGCAATTGCAAATTGATGTATTAGTGGCAGTAATTTTGATGATGTTGCTGGCAATTTTCATAGCAATATGCACTTCCGAAAAACCATGATGAACAGTTGTGCGAACCCTGTAATTCCCATTTGATATACATGGCATCACTGAACCTGCGATCTTAAATACATATTAGAAAAACCAATATAATAAAACCAGTAGAGATATAAAAATTATCCAAATTAGAGTTGCGGGGTCAAATTAACTAGAATTCAGGGACTGAACGCTCTACATTATATATAAGTTGAAGGACTAAAAATACAATTTTGCCTAGAAATATTTCTCTGTAGTGTAATATACCTTAAGGGACTAAACATACAATAATAGGTCAGTTTATACCTTTTTCTATTCATCATGTGGGTTATGAATTTATGATTCCTAAAATTTGGCTCGGAATTGTGGATTGCTTTCTGTGGTGGTTGTTCCTGCCGGTTAAGTGGCAGCTGATCCAGTACTCATTGAGAACCTGTTAAAAATTGCCTAATTTGTATGTTTTCTGGCCAAGCTTTGTAGACTCACGAGTTTACACTGTTCATTTTCTCAAAGTATCTTGTGGAAACAATGTTATTACGTGCTAACATGGAACTTTGCCTAAAACTGCGTAAATCATCATTAAATGCCTCAATTACTCAATACGGTGACTGACATGCCATGTGTTGACCAAAATGTGCACAGCTATTGCTGGCTCAGTGCTATGATCCTGAATGAACCCTTTTTTATGCTTATTTTTTCTGCAGGGGGATTTACGATCTCAGTTGCAGACAACACATGATGATGCAAGCAATAATAGGTCAGTAACGTCAGTTTATTTGCATTTTGCGTGTGTATGAAGTGTGAACTGATATGCAAACTTGCAAAGTGTAGATTTGCTTAAGTTTAATCATTCATAATTCATACACTGGTGATGCTAGTGACTTTCAGTTGTATTGCTATTTATTAGCATTTTAGTTGGGCTTTTATGGTCATTCAAAACTTAAAATTGAACGTGTTATCTGAATTATGTAATTATGCAGTGATTGCGTGGACTCAAGTGATATACTTGAGAGTTCCTTGAATGCCAAGGAGAAGATTATCTCCGAGTTGAATGCTGAACTGCGTAATATCGAAAGTACTTTATCAAGTGAGAGAGAAATGCATGTGAATGAACTGAAGAAGTTGACTGCTTTACTCACTGAAAAGGTACTCAGTCAATAAAAGAGTGTTATTGTGTGTAAAGTCGATGACTGGTTGAACCAACTCATTTATAGTGATCATCTACCTGTCTAATTACTTCTTATATTCCATTGTCCAAATATAGTTCAATATATGTTAATTTCTTTGCTTCTATCACTATCCACTTGTTGATCTTTTACATTGGCCTCAATTGTTATGGGTGAGTTTAATAGACATGGCTGTAGCCTGCAGGTTTGCATCTGAACCCAGACAGCACACACAGAGAAAATAGTTCTAATGAGGAGAAAAAAATATGTTACTTATTCCATTGCATCAATTAGCCATTTTACCATGCATATGTTCTTGGAATGATTTGTTTCTATGCAACTACACTTCACTTTTATCTTTATTATTTCGCTAATTAAGTTTCCATTTGTAGGAAAATGCTCTAACGGGGTTAAAGAAAGAACTTCAAGAAAGACCTACGACAAAACTAGTAGATGATCTCAAGAAAAAGGTTCAGATTTTGCAGGTATTTAGAACAAAAAAAACGCCCTCTGGCTACCCTAACATATGATATTAAACCCTCTACCTCTGATAATTGCCTTAGTTCTGACCTGTGAGGCTGTGACTATATATATACCATTCATAATCAGTTGGTTTTGAACTCATTGCATGTCTTTTCAATGCAATTTCTAATGTACATAGTACATGACATCAGCTTTCCTGTGTTGCTTCGTATTCTAGATTACACCCATCATGTTGTTGTTGGTGATCCTCAAATGATATGTTCGAGATATATTTTGTTATTTTTGTCATTCCTCATGTGACCGCACTATCTTTTGATTTTTTTAGTCCTTGTTCCTGCTGAAATACCATCTTTCTTTCCAATAGGCTGTCGGGTATAACTCCATTGAAGCTGAAGACTGGGAGCTAGCAACCAACGGTGAAGAGATGAGCAAACTGGAAGCTTTGCTTCTTGACAAGAACCGTAAAATGGAGCATGAATTAACACAGCTGAAGGTTGGTGTTTAGTTTAGATGCTGGAAACTGTGATTTAGCCGATTCCATCTCCCTAAGGACAATCAATTTTACTGATGTGTAAGGTACACTTGTTATGTTTCTCTGATGCAATTGCCTCATAAGTTCCTTATATCTTTTAAAGGTTAAAATATCAGAGAAGTCAAGTCTTCTTGAGGAAGCAGAAAAAAGGATTGCTGAACTAACTTCAAAGGTTGAAGAACAGCAAAAGTTGATTCTGAAACTCGAGGATGACATACAAAAGGTTTCTTTTCACGCTCTTCTGTGATAATTCGCTAGTAACAATTGATCCTTAGGAATATAGAGTCCTTAACGGGTATATGTCTTCTGCATTTAGTGTTTCTACTATGGTTACCTTAGTGCTGCAGTCTGAATAATGACATTATGTTGTTATAACTATGTTATCCTGAAATTAAGGTATTTTAGAAACAAACTTGTTATTTTTTACTTTTGTTTTCTGAAGGACATATAACTAATATTCATTAACTTGGTGCAGGGGTACAGTTCAACTGACAGGAGTTCACTTTTGAATGATTGGGATCTTCAAGAAATCGGCTCAAATGAAGTATCAGAGGTAATTTCTAGTTTAGGTTCAGTTATTAAAAACCTTGTTGCTGTAATCAAGGATCAAAATCCTGGCGGTTACCGGTTTTACCGGTGGGGACTAGGATGAACAGTAACCGGCCAAAAAATTTCAAATTTGAATTTGATTTTTTTTACTACGTAATGCATTTCCCAGGTTGGTTTAGGTCTTTTTTTTTGTGCTAGATTACGTATTGTATGAGCTAAATATACTTGATGTTTGTTTCTAAAACAAATCTCTATTATTTATGTCTCTGAAGCCTCAATAGATTGATGTTTGTTTCTAAAACAAAGTATCTGGTCTTTTACAAATTTGAATGTATGACATAAGTACTCTATATATTTTGTTTCCCTTGGATATGGTATTAAGCTTAACAAAATAGTTCATGCAATCCAGTTATTCATTTTACATTTTTACTTTATATGCATGTAGTTCAGATTAACAGACACATGATTAAATATGTTCTTGAGTCTCGAAAGCTACTTTTTACATTTTTGTGAAGTCATTGAGCAATGCTATTCAAAGTTCTCTTGAAAACATGACACTTCTTTCTAACCTAACCATTCATCAGGTTTTTCGGGTTTTGGTTCCGGTTTTTCCGGTTTTTCCGGTTTTGGGCGGTTATCGGTTTTCAAAATCATCAATTCAAAATTCAGTTTTCGAATTTCATTCGGTTTTTCTTGGGATTTCCAGTAACCAGGCAGTTACCGTTATCGGCCGCCGACCGGGATTTCTACCGCTTCCGGTTTTTCAATTCTTGGCTGTAATGCACCCAAGGATCAAAAAACCGTTTCTGGAGGTAATCCCAGCCAGCCAGCGGTAACGGTAACCGGCCGGTTACCGGAATTCCCGGAAAAATTCCGGATGAAATTCACATGAATTTGCTTAAAAACCAACCAAATTTTGAATATTTGAATTTAAATTTGCTAAACCGGAAAGAAACCGGCCGGGATTGGTTCTCTCATTCCCCACCGGTAAGACTGGTTAACCGGCGGTAACCGGCCGAGATTTTTTTTCCTGAATGCAGCATTTCCTTTTGTTTAAAGCTTGTGCTGGCTGAAGTTTGTTTTTGATTACTTTAGTTTGTGATAAGCTGTACAACGCCTGGTTTAACTCAGCTTTGGCGAAACATGCACAAGAAACCCAGCTGAAGTGCTCAACTTTAAATGCTTATAGACGTCTTAAAGCTAGTATAAAGACCTGGACTGGTCATAAATGTTACCAATATAAGGAGATACCGTACGAAACTTCTTTCTTAGAAATATTTATATGCAGCACTGAAACATTGAAGAATTGACTAATCACTAGTCTTTTGTACACCGCTATTTTCATAACTAGTATCAGATCAACGAGTACCACAATTGGTTGGTGAATTTATGGTTTAGTCTGAAACATATGTTGCTTATGTGAGCCAATAATCACCATTGGTTCCGTGTTAACCATTTGTTGATAAAAGCTCCTTTTCCTCCAAACTCAAAAGCTCTGATAGTCTGATTTTGCCAATATGCCAGTAATAGTATCTGCAGTTGGTATCAACAGTGTCCGGGACTCTAGATGTTAATGCAAATACCAAAATGTGCCTAAAATTTCGCTTTCATAGTCATTTGCAATTTGCACCAAACATGCAGTTCTGATTTCAAGCTCGCAATGTGTACAATCGAGTGGTCACTTCACTCACTTGTTGCTTCACAATTCACATGTATTATTTTTCATTTACAGGGTACTGATCCAAGGCATGCATCACCAGACCAAGATCAAAGTTCCATGCTCAAGGTCATTTGCAATCAGAGGGATCGATTCCGTACACGACTACGTGAAACTGAGGAGGTATATTTCATGAAATTTTGAAAAATGACCGCATCATGTTAGTGTTTCAAGTAATAGTGGCTGTGTAGTTCTCAGGTAAACAACTAGATGTGAAACAGCACGATGTCCCATTTTACTACAGCCTTTTTATTGTTGGACAAGGTTTGGTAGCCAGTCAAACAATGTGGTTTTATCAGTGATCGGATTGTCTTTTAACTTTAGGAATGAATAGTGAGATGATTGGATCGTTTCCCTTGATTTTCTTCAAAGCCGTGGATATGTTAATGCTTCTCTTAGGATTTTTATTTTCATCCCATGATGCCTCTCTGCTTTGTAAAACATTAAGATTTATCACTGATCATCTATTGTCATTTTTGTGTATCCTAGGAACTAAGGAGATTGAAAGAGAAGTATGAGATGCTAGCTGTAGAATTGGAAAAAACTAAAGCGGATAATGTTCAACTATATGGAAAGATCCGATACGTCCAGGACTACAGCCATGAGAAGATTGTTTCCAGAGGACCAAAGAAGGTTTACCATAAATCCTTACGGTGGAAAAATAATGTATTCACATTTTCTAGCATTTGACCTTTGTTACATTGTGCCTCGCAGTATGCGGAGGATATTGAAAGTGGTTCTTCAGATGTTGAAACAAAGTACAAGAAAATGTATGAGGATGACATAAATCCTTTTGCTGCTTTTTCAAAGAAGGTAGATATATTTTTAACATATCATTAGCAACACTTATTATCTATGGTATTGCACATGGCTGAGCTATACTTTTTTTTCCATATCCAGGAAAAGGATCAACGGTACAAGGAACTTGGTTTAAGAGATAAAATCACTCTCAGTAGTGGCCGTTTTCTGCTTGGTAACAAGTATGATGCTATCCTTTTTCTTTTTCTTTTTTGGGGTTACAATTCAGTTTTAAGTTTTCTTTGTTTTTGTTGCACATGCTGGTCTTTGATGATAACTGATAAATTATTACAGAAACAGTAAGTTAGAGTTATGCACTCCAAATTTCTCTATTTGATAATTCCCAATATTGCTATGCTGTAGGTCTTTTAGATCGTGTTGGAAATACAGAATGCAAGTGCATTTGGAATTTGAATTGAATAATAGCAACATGAAGTCACCCCCTTTTCTATATCTTGGGTCTGCTTAAAATTTATATATGTGGTCAATATGCTCTAACTTGTCTAAACCCGGCACTATTTATTAATTTAGCCCTTCATGGTGACTCCTTGAGGATGGGAAATAGATACATATCAATCTGTCATGATAACGCATAAATGATCAGATCTTTTGTATTACATGATGCCAGAGTTTCTTTATGTTATCCATGAAGTTGGGGTCAAATAATAAATTAATATAACATCTGTTCTATTTGTATTTGCAGATATGCCCGGACATTTATATTTTTCTACACTATTGGATTGCATCTACTTGTGTTTACATTGCTGTACAGAATGTCAGCTTTGAGCTATCTCAGGTAAGTATGATCGCTTTATCAATTTAAATTGAGTTCCTGAGCATGTCTAACATCAGAATATTTGCACAGCACAACACCCGCAAATGATGAAATAATCCTGGATGCTGGCAATCAGACGCTATCACGTGCTCTCTAAACCAAGTTGAAGTTCCATGTAACTGTATCATAACTTCATCAGTACTGAAACAAAAGCCTTCTTGGTTTTGATCTCATAAATCTTTGCATAGGATCATGACCGAAGTTATAGTTGACTTGTTTTCTTTATGTCCTTAGGTGCCTGGGTATGTTTTCTGTAGATAAAAATTTTCCAGTTTTTTGGGGGCAGATGGTGGGTGGGGAATGAGGTGTCGGGGGTGGGTTTGAGCCGTTCTGTAAAATGTTGTATTACTAATCGCCATTTTGTTGGTAAATGAAAGCACACCTGATCTCCAAGGTACACATAATGCCATCTAAAGTGTGTTTCATATACTTTTGTATGTATTAGTGGTCCAAAGCAGAGGTAAAAAACCGGCTGGTAACCGGGTTACCGGCCGGCGGCGGTAAAAAAAAAATGGGTTAAAAAAATTTTGATTTCAAATTTGAATTTTTGATTCCATAATGTCCTTCTCCTAGTTGGCTTAGACATTGTTATGCTAGATTATCTAGTGAAATATTGGTTTTAGTATATTTAGCATTTATAATATACAAAAGAACCTTTGATGCTCTTTGGATGTTCAATCGTGTTATGGTGGCTTTGGACAGCAGCACATGCTATTGCATCCCTCTTGTATAGTGAATTGCTAATCAATGGACAAAAATGCCTATAGCCAAAAATATCTTGAGAGCCTTAGAGATAAGGTAAAAGCATAGTGGTCATTAACCAGCCATAAGGGAAACCAGCTCTAGTGAGTGAAGCTACCAAGGACTTTTTATCTACAACTTGAAACACTTTCTCATTAATATTTATATTATTCTAAATTTCAGTTTACTAATTACCATTTTTCTATGTTTTCTAGAATTTTTGGTTTTTCCACCGGTTTTTCCGGTTACCGGCCTCCGGGAAAGACAAAGTTCAAAATTTGAAATCCAAATTCGTCTATTTTTTTAATTTACCGGTACCGGCCGTCCTCCGGGAATTTCCTCAGGACCGGGATTTGGATCCATGGTCCAAAGGATTAAGAGAATATTTTTTTTATGATTTAATCCATTTTAAAAAAATATTTTAAAGATAAACTCTCTATTACTTTATTTCTAATTCTGATCCTTTTGGTCATACCACAATGCGTGGCGTGACAAAAATATTATGTCATGTCACGTACTACAGCTTGATCAAAACTGTCACGATAGCCATAAGCGTTCGTTTTTAAGCTTAGTTCTGTCACATCAACAGGGGACGGACGGTGTGATAACACTCGTTTACCACATCAAAATGCGTGACGCAACAACTTAGGAAGGTGCTATGTTTAAAATATTTTTTTAAATGATTAAATAGGAAAAAAAGTTTAATCTAAGAAGTCCTTAAACAAAAAATAGAAGTTATGTCGAAAAAGGTAAACATTTCCGTCTTGCGCTGTACAACAACGAAAACACGGCGATCCTGATAAGTTTTATCTGAACAGGATCCACCTATACCACTCCATGTCCAAACTCACATCCCAGCACAGTATATTTGCTTATCTTCAGCCTCTACATCAATTGCTGTATATATTGGCATGCGGGTTGTTCAAGCGCCGTGTCCGCAAGCTAGCCGCAAACTCTCTGAAACTACAGAATCTTCTACACCAAATTCATTTGCCCTTTTAGCTGCTGACCCTACGGCACTCGCAAGTGGCAGCAACAGTGACTGAACAAACAAACCTGTGGATCTCCAGGGAGGCAGAGGATAACTCACCTCGAGAGCCAGAAAGAGGCCAAATTGTTTCACAGTGGACAATTAAATGGAGACGTACCAAATTGGCAGCAATCACGACCGCTTCCCGGCTAGCCGCAGCCTGGCTCCGGCCATGCACGGTCGTGGTCTGATGCGTACGCGCCACAGGCACCGCATGGGGCGGATGTGGCCACGTCGCCCCGTTGGTAAGGGGAAGGACGGTGGCGGTGGGGCCCGGCCCGCCGGTCGCCGTCGGCGTGATCTGGCGTGGCTATCCGTTGGGTGGTGCCAGGAGGGAAGGAAAATATATATGGAGCGAAAGCTCGAGGCCCTCGCGAGGGCGAGCCGTTAGTCTTGACACGTCAGTCACGTATACCTGTGTGTATTTACCCGTTCTTGTGCTATCTAAACATGATTATTTTTTAAAAAAATCATTACAAAAATCAATAGTCAATTTTTTTATTTATAAAATCGGCACTGGAGTCGTTTCAATTAGCGATAGTATCCCTATCATCAATTGAAATAGTAACAAGAGAATTTTGTCGCCAATTGAACTGACGATATAACAATTTCGTTATTCCAAATGACGATAGGAATCGTCGTTATTTAGAATGGCGAAATGATTATATTTTTTTAAAATTTATAAGTAGAGAATTTAACCTAAAGATTGAGTGTATTTCACGAAGTTTTTTTTGGTAATACCTTGAAGTGTCTGTGTAATTCGGAATCCAAAATTGGAGTAGATAACGAAATGTAAAGTAGAGAATGCGAGATCGACGGCGCAATTTGGATGCGAGTTCGGCGGCACGGTAACAAAAACAGCCCCCTTCAAGCAAAATAAAAAATATATTTAGGTTTAGGGTTGCCATGCGCACTGGTATTCTGATTGTATTATTCGTGGAACCAATATGGTGCACTAGGTTTGGTTAAGTACATTAATTGCAAATTACATGGTGCAGTAGGTTTGGTTCAACAAACAGAAATACACCTACGATACGTGTGCGTCTTTTTGGAATCAGAAAAAAGGTTAATTAAAACAAAATCGATTAGTCCTTGAGGCCCATCGGCCCCTTCCCCTTGTCTCTGGATTGCCCGTGGCGGTGGCCAGTCTCGAAGCCATCCATGTTCTGCGAGATAGGCTGGACGATTGAATGATGTTAGGATATTACAATGTATAGCCAAATGAATAATCAGAATGCAAATTGAACATAACTTATCTCTTCGATTCGGACTACACACAGCGACGGGGAGCGCTACGACGACCGCTGGTCCCACTAGCGTACCCAGCTTCCTATTCGGGGGTCCTCCACCACCACTATGCTTTCCTAAGCTCCTCCGGTGACTTTTCAATAGGGTCGGGTAAGTAAGGTTCCCAGCGTTTGAAGGTATCGGCTCGCATCGCATAGTCCAATATGTATTTCTACTTGATAAATGCCATATTGTACATGTTTGGGCCGTCGATCCATTGGAAGAAGTTGCATCGCATCTCCGGCTGCCGTTATGCACAGATGTAGTTAGGGATATGTGGATTGGAACGTAAGATGTGAAAGATCTATCTGTATGCAAGATTCGTTGACAAGAACGTTCCCGCACGTGTAGTACGCCTAGGCGGCAGTCACCGGGTGTGTGGACTGAATGATCCTAGCCGGTTTTTTACACACATTGCAGGCGTGAGAATTCCATGGTACCGGCGCATCATTCATAGAACAATCCGGGTAGGGTTTAGTGATAGCTTAGACAATAACATGAATCCTAACTCAAACGTTGAACACCATAATAAAACATTAGATGCGGAAGAGTGAGACATACCCGATGAGGAAGAAGCCATTAGATCTTAGCGTCAGTCGGGATTGGTGTAGAAGATGACGGCGACGCTTAGATCTGAGGGAGCGTGATGTCGTAGTGGCGGCGGTTCAGTGGCCGTCGGTTTGAGTCGGCGGCGGTTCAGTAGCCGTCGGTAGTGGCCGTCGGTCTTCGTCCACCTTTAGCGCCCGTGAGGATCGGATCTGTTTGAACTTGGGTAGCCTTGAGCACATACCAGCACCAAGGTTTGCCGGGTTCATACCTTTTTATCTAGCGCTTGGTGGCCGGGACCGAAACCAAAAGGAGGTTGGAATCGCCCCCGATCAGGGCGCGTGGGCTGAAGCCCCGTGAGAATCGGTCTCGGCAGTTAGCCGAGATCAATCCAACATTCTCCCCTTTGATCGTCAGGCTAACATCATAAGTCCATCACCAAATGAAAAAGTGTACCAAGGTAATGTGTCGCATGACCAATAAAGTGCCATACAACCTCAGTACCTATAGTATACTATCACATTTTAAAATGGATATTCATAATACTTAATGGGAGTTGGTTTGCTTTAAGGTCCTTTATCCAGAATCAGAGGCTTTCCAATAAACCCATGCCGGCAACATGATCACGAAATATATTGGGTGGTAAGCCTTTGGTAAGCGGATCCGCAAGCATTGACTTAGTACTAATATGCTTGATACTAATGGTTTGATCCTGGATTCTATCTTTCACAACATGATACTTAATGTCAATGTGTTTGGCAAAGACCACTTGACTTGTTGTTACTCGCATAAAAGATCGGGTTCGTTATCGCAATATAAGGTGAGTGGCTTAGAAATGTCACAACCACTCTAAGGCCCTAATAAAGTTCTTAAGCCATACAACGCTTGCCCAAGAGCCTCATAACATGCCACAAACTCAGCTTGCATCGTTGAAGATGCCGTAAGGGTTTGTTTGGAGCTTTTCCACGAGATAGCTCCTCCAGCGAGTGTGAAGATATAACCTGACGTGGATTTCTTAGTATCAACACATCCCGCAAAATCGAATCAATAACCAACAACTTCAAGGTTATCGGTATGCTTATATGTGAGCATGAGATGCTTAGTAGCTTGCATATAACGCAAGACTTTCTTAACGGCTTTCGATGGTCCGGTCTGGATTTGACCGATATCGCCAAGAATTCCGGTTACAAAAGCTAAGTCGTATGTGCTTACTTGAGCATACATAATGCTTCCGACAAATTAAGCGTAAGGAACGATCTTCATCCGATCGGGCCATATTGGTTCCTTGGACATTGAAATGTCCCAAACTTATCGCCCTTAACGATAGGAGCAGGTGAGCCAGAGCATTTATGCATATTGTATCTCTTTAGTACTCTGTCAACGTATGCCTTTTGAGATAAACTTAATACTCCTTTGGACCTGTCCCGGTGAATTTCAATGCCAAGAACGTAAGAGGCATCACCGAGATCCTTCATATCAAAATTGGATGAGAGAAATTTTTGGTTTCAAACAAGATATCCTTATCATTGCTAGCCAATAAGATATCATCCACATAAAGCACTAAGATGGTGAATTTACTCCCCTTGAACTTAACATATATGCAGTTATCAACTTCATTTTCCTTAAATCCAAAATTCCTTATAACTTTATCAAATTTGAGGTACCACTGCCTCGATGCTTGTTTTAAGCCATAAATAGATTTCTTAAGCCGACATCCCATGTGCTCCTTGCCTTCCACGACAAAACCTTCCGGTTGAGTCATGTAAACATTTTCTTGCAAATCGCCATTAAGGAATGCCGTCTTAACATCCATCTGATGTAGCTCTAAATCATAATGAGCTACAAGCGCCATAACGATTCTGAACGAATCCTTAGTTGAGACAGGAGAAAAGGTGTCATTATAATCAATCCCCTCTCTTTGTGAGAAGCCTTTTGCTACGAGTCTTGCTTTGAACCTTTCGATATTTCCCTTAGAGTCATGCTTAGTTTTGTAGACCCATTTACAGCCTACTGTTTTGACTCCGTCAGGAATTTCTACTAAGTCCCATACATCATTAGTGCTCATAGACTTTAGTTCATCCTTCAT
Organism: Hsuehochloa calcarea; assembly: GCA_036346395.1. Lineage (NCBI taxonomy): Eukaryota > Viridiplantae > Streptophyta > Magnoliopsida > Poales > Poaceae > Hsuehochloa > Hsuehochloa calcarea. The sequence continues at coordinate 17,158,692 of CM070597.1, read as the reverse complement.
GGCTTCAAACCATTTAGGAGAATATTCACTCATTATTGCTTCCTTATAAGAGGTGGGATCATCTACCTTCCCTATATCATTAATATCCTCATTCATGTAAACAACATAATCATTTGGGATGGCAGATCTTCTCTCCCGCTGTGATCTTCTAATAGGTTCAAAGAACTATTGCGGAGGTCACGAGGCGCAGGAGACTCGCCGAGGCTCATCATTAGGTATGACATTAGGAATTTCAGAGACCCCAACAAAGGGTGCATCAACGATGATTTGGCTCGGAGGTGCAACCACCAAGTGCGAGAATAAAAATCTCGGGATAAGCGGTGAAGGAACGTAAACCCGCTTCTCTTCAAGATCAATTTTCCTAGGCTCCGTGTCCTCATTATTTTCTAAGAACACAAGATGTCTTGTTTCTACAAACTTAGTTGTTCTATCAGGACAATAAAATCGATACCCTTTAGATCTTTCAGGGTATCCTATAAAATGGCAACTTACTGTCTTAGGGTCTAATTTTCCAATATGTGGATTAAATATCTTAGCTTCAAAGACAACAACCCCATATTCTTAAATATTTCAAACTCGGTTTTCTCCGATCCATAATTCATAAGGTGTTTTAGGTAATTGATTTATCGGGAACCCTATTAAGAATATGTCTTCATTGTCTTTAGTGCCTCCATCCATAAACCGGTGATAAACTAGAGTAGCTAAGCATGCTCGTACCATATCCATAAGTGTACTGTTGCGTCTCTCACTACCCCATTTCTTTGAGGTTCACCGGTGTAGAATATTGGGCAACAATGCCATTTTCTGAAGGAACTTAGCGAAGGGCGTGAATTTGGCCATAAGGGGCATGTCTCCCATAATATTCTCCCCCACGGTCCGATCTTACCACTTTGATTCTTAGGTTGTGCTGATTTTCAACTTCAGCCTTAAATATCTTAAATTTATCAAGTGACTCGGATCGGTCCTTAATGGGAAAAATATAACCATAACGGGAGAAATCATCAGTGAATGTAATGAAAGAATCAAAACCATCCACTGATGTCACAGGAAAAGGACCACAAATATCAGTGTGAATTAACTCTAATAGTCCTGAGCTGCGAGTTGCTCCCTTCTTTATTTTCTTTACGTATTTTCCTTTAATGCAGTCAATGCAGTGGTCTGAGTCAGAGAAATCTAATGGTTGGAGAATCTCTTCCTTAATGAGACGCTCCATTCTCCCCTTCGAAATGTGGCCTAAACGACAGTGCCACAGTTTCGAAGAAGTCTCATTATTCTTTTTAAGCATAGTATCACACACATTCAAAGATATCGGTGATTCATTAAGGGAAAGCATATAAAGCTTGTCTTGTCTAACAGCAAGACCAACATTATTTGAATTAAATGTGATGACACACTTATTGTTACCAAAATTACATTTGAATCCATCATCGTCCAATAAAGATACTGAAATTAAATTCCTCCTAATGGAAGGAACAAAAACTACATTATTAAGACGAAGTGTGAAGCCGCTATCTAAAACTAAGGAAACAGAACCAATTGATTCCACTTCGGCTTCTTTTCCATCCGCGACTCTAAGACTTCGCTCCCCCTTTCTTAGTGTTCTCACGGTATGGAATCCCTGTAAAGAGTTGGTAACGCGTGCAGTTGCACCCGAGTCAATCCACCAAGATTTAAGGGAAAAATTAGTATAAAGGGTTTCATCAACAAAAGTTATAGAATCATTACCCTTCTTTGCGAGCCACTTTAGGAAACCAACACAATCCTTCTGGAAATGTCCTGGCTCCTTGCAAAAGTGACATGCATTCCCACTTGGTGCTTTAGCAGAAGCAACATTGGGCTTAGGTGTAGTTTGCACCTTAGGCCCTGATTTATCTGAGTTAGGAGAGTAGTGCAGCCTTTTCTTGGATTTGAAGTCCCCTGAGAACTTCCTTTTGCTAGGACTGCCAACTTGATTCACAAAATCTTTCTTTTCGGCCCTAATCCTTTCTTCCTCCTGGACACACATGGCGATAAGATCGCTCATGCTCCATTTATCTTTCTGAGTATTATAGTTTATCTTAAAAGCAGTGTACTCAGAAGGAAGAGAAGTCATTATGAAGTGGACTAGGAAACCATCAGATATTTCCATGTCCATGCCCTTGAGTTTTCCAGCCATATCAGTCATCATCATGATGTGCTCTCTTATACTGCTGGACCCGTCATACTTAGTGGATAGAAGCCTCTGGATTAATGTACTGGCATAAACCTTAGTGGAGCCTTTGAATTTCTCCTCTACTGAAGCCAGATACTCCTTAGCATTTTCGAATCCGGGATTGCTCCTCGATTCGATCGAGATAGAAGTCTTCATAATCATTAGTGATAGACGGTTAGACCGCTCCCATTTTTCAAAGATTATTATCATATATTTTCTTTTTCTCATCGTAATCGTCCTCACCAATGGTGGGAGAAATGGGAACAGGCACTCTTAATGCATAATCAAGGTCTAATACTCCAAGGACAACTGAAACTCTTTCTTTCCAAGCGGGGAAGTTGCTCCCCGTAAGCTGCTCAATGTTGTCAATCGTAGCAGCAACATTTGAAGCATTCATGGCTGAACATTAAAATACAGGTAAAAATTAGAAATAGCATAAAAGTATTGCATGCAATTAACCCTACGTTGGTCTGATTAATAACATGCAAAATTACAGTTCTAGTTTATATCACCGTTGGGCAGAAATAAAAGAACTATAACAATTAATGTGGCGACACATGACTACAAACAACGTTGGTCAGTATGTAATCATGTGTATACATAATGCCAAAAAATAAATCATAAAATTCTCTAATTAAAATATCTCGTTGGTTCAATTTTAATCAGAGACTGAATTTATACTGAAACATGAGCAATTATCATTAATCAAAACAGTACACAAAATAAATAATAATAAAATTTGAATCACAAATACATACTGAAATTTGAGCAATTATCATTAATAATAATAATAATAAAACAGTGCTCAAATTAAATTAAATGAAAAGAAAAACTAATAAAACTTAATCAGAAAATCATTTAGTAAAATGATGAAAAAACACTGTTCATCCGTGGGCTCGGCCACTCATCGTCTTAGTCACCCTACCAAAACAATGGTCAGAACCCGAATTGCCGAAACGTCAGCCGTCGGATCGAGATTAAACGGCCGAGATCATTCGCGGCGCAAAGCTTCGGCCGAATCGGAGCGACGCGAGCCGCTCGATTCCATCGGACGGTCGACAGTGAAAATCGCGACGTATAAAAAGATCGGCCGACGGGAAACCCTAACCCTAATTTCATTTCTCCCGTTCTCTCCCGAAATCTCCGCTCGGAGGCGACGGCGCGACGGCGCGAAGCTCTCGAGTGCACCGATGCCGCTGGTCGAAGACCGGAGCAGCAGTTCGAGCGACGAACGCTAAGAGGCGGCGCCCTCGCAACTCTCCTCGCCGGCGAGCGCGTGCGACCGAGGTCGCGCGCGCAGCCGTCGAGTGGAGTTGCGGCGGCGCCTGAGACCGGAGTGACGACTCCAGATCTCCAACAAAAACGTGAGTATTCCGCCGCTCCTTTGGCCTTTTGATCTGAGTTCTTGATGGATTTGGGAGTTTCGGGGATCTCTTTCTCGTTAGGTTTTCTCAAAACTGTGTAGATCCCCTCCTTCTAAGTGCTATACCGAGCCAAAAACATCAGATCCGGGGACGTTAATAGCGGTTGGAGTTCTAATCGGGTTCAAAACAATCTAGGGTAAGGCTCTGATACCATTGATAGCTTAGACAATAACATGAATCCTAACTCAAACGTTGAACACCATAATAAAACATTAGATGCGGAAGAGTGAGACATACCCGATGAGGAAGAAGCCATTAGATCTTAGCGTCAGTCGGGATTGGTGTAGAAGATGACGGCGACGCTTAGATCTGAGGGAGCGTGATGTCGTAGTGGCGGCGGTTCAGTGGCCGTCGGTTTGAGTCGGCGGCGGTTCAGTAGCCGTCGGTAGTGGCCGTCGGTCTTCGTCCACCTTTAGCGCCCGTGAGGATCGGATCTGTTTGAACTTGGGTAGCCTTGAGCACATACCAGCACCAAGGTTTGCCGGGTTCATACCTTTTTATCTAGCGCTTGGTGGCCGGGACCGAAACCAAAAGGAGGTTGGAATCGCCCCCGATCAGGGCGCGTGGGCTGAAGCCCCGTGAGAATCGGTCTCGGCAGTTAGCCGAGATCAATCCAACATTTAGCCCTCTCGGCAAGCCACTTGCGCTTCCGCAGCATCTTTGCGTAGAAGTTCGCTGACGAGTCCGACATCTCCTTCCCCTCTACTGTGTGAACCAAGATTTGGTGAAGTGTTGGGTATGGTGGTGTAGTGTTCTCCTCCATCTCTCTTCTCCTCCAGTTTTCTTCTTCCTCCTTTTATAAGTGGTATTTTCGGTCTTAAAAGGTGGCGGGGTGTGATTTTTTCGGTTTGAAAAGGTAGCTTTGCAGTGTGTTGTCATCTCGGTCAGCAAAAGTGGCAGTGTGTCGTGTGTCATGGTGTGTTCTTTTCAGTCTGAATAGGTGGCATGACATAGTGTGATCGTTTCGATCTGAAAAGATAGCGTCGCAGTGTGTTGTCATCTCGGTCTGCAAAAGTGGCAACATGTGGCGTGACAGGGTGCAGTCTTTTTGTCTGAAAAGGTGACACGACGGAGTGTGGTCTTTTCGCTCTTAAAAGGTAGTGTCGCAGTATGTTGTCATCTCAGTCTACAAAAGTGGCAGAGTGTAGCGTGACCAGGTACGGTCTGAAAAGGTGGCGTGTCAGAGTGCGGTCTTTTTGGTATAAAATAGTATCGTTGCAGTGTGCAGTCATCTCGCTTTGCAAAAGTGGGGTGTAAAGGCTAGAAGCGGGGCGGTGTGAGGTGTCGCGATGCTAACTCCCTCATATGGTTACATGTACACACAAGAACAAATAGTATCAAACACACGAGACTACAATAATGTAAGTTGTACAAAAATTAATATTTACATGACATGACTGATATTTACAAGAACAAATATCTACTCGTAGGCCCTCTTTGGGCGTACCCCATGTGTGGCCCCTGCCTTCGCCGGTGCGGCTACGCGCACTGGTGCGAGTACGTCAAAGGCTCTAGCGGCCGAGGTACCTTATCGACGCGAGTAGCCTGCACTGGTGTCACGAGTGGGGTGTCGGCTGGGTGTGTTTGTGCGCACTGTCTAGCTGTGAGGCCCCAACGGAGACCTGACTGCCCACCGCCCTGTCGCCGTAGTGTCCACGCCTTCTCGAACTCAAAGTCCTCGGAGTGTAATTCCTTATGAGACACCATCTCCTTGTCCCAAAGGGGTGTACAAACTGTGAAACAATACATTATGCATGTAAACGTGGCAAAAATGATGAATTAGTATGTTATGCATACAAACAACATAGACATAACTCGTCGCATGAAGGCAGCGGACGGCTCCACGTACTCCTGCCCTGTGTACGGGTGGAACACAAGACCTGTTAGAGAAAATTGTCGTTAGTAACTAGTGGAGTTCGAAATAAACAACCAGTGTAAGTGTTTCATATTGACTTGTGAACTGTGTCGGGGTGCTCCTAGCACCGTGCCATGAGGACATGTTTGCCACGTCAGGGTGAGGAGTCGTGGGGCGTGACGCACCATGGATCACCCCGTCCACGCAGAAGTGTGCACTAGCTCCCTCGGCCTATGACAAGACGAAACTGGATGTCTCACCTCCTCTTCTCTACGAACGGGTCCATGATCTCTCTAATCTTTTGCGCTGTCATGCTGAAGCGCTCCCCGAGCGTCATACGACGCACGGAAGTTGCCAACTCGTGCATCTCCCATTGTAGATCGATCTGTACACATAATTAACAAGTTAGAAACCAAAAACTTGCGAAGCAAATAAGAAGTATGGTCCGTTCAATACGTACCATGCGATGAAATGCGGAGTTCGGCTAGGTAGGGTACGTGTCAGTCATCTCAGCATTGTGCCGTGGTGGATCGTCCGACTGGAGTACATCCCGATGTCGTAGGGAGCATCCTCCTGGACGAGGCGTGGAGCCAGCGCTCAACCCGAGGAAGCATCCTGTCAGCCCAGGAAGTCGTAGCAGATACTCCCTTCCTAGTGTACTTATGGAAGGCAAAATAATTATTTCGTAGATACAAAAAGCAAATGCTACGATAGAAATTAAATGTGAACTTGCCCATGGACGTTCGACCAAGGGATTGGGACCTCCTGTCGTAGACCGAACTGGTGCATCACCCGGTGCACGTGGTACTCCTCCATGAAGACATTGTGCACCAAGTTCTTCCACATGTACCAGTATGCGTTGTCTCCCATGCATGGGCTCGATAGGCCTCAGGGTGTGCGTGAGTACACCATATCAGGAGTGTACGGTGTCCAGATGACGTGGTCATTTTTCAACTGATCAAACATCACAACGTAGTCCGGGTATGACACATGTATAGTGATCGGAGTGAAGGTGACATGTGGAATAAAATAACAAAAACTTAGCATAAGAAATAAAATTACATTATAAAAAAGAATAAATGTTCAAAAAACTTACCCGTTGGCGACACCATACCGTACCCATGGTCGGTCGGTCCACATCGTCATCACGTACATGGCGGCGATGTAGTCTCCCAGGTCCAGCTGTGGTCGTCCGATCTGGAAACGCTCGAAGGACCATAGCTGAAGAAGCAGCGGGCATCCGGAGAGGATGGGGCTGTCCCGAACCCGGTGGGATGCATTGCACAGGGCATAATACGTTGCGCATAGCACCGTTGGGCCCTAGGCATACGGTTGGATCGCCTCGCCTCCAAGTTCACCAGCTCGCGTGCGTAGCAGATCATGTGTTTGTTGAAGCTATCGTCGTGGGACCCTAGGAACATCACCCACCGAACAACCACAACAAATAGGCCTCGAAATACCTCCTCACCGTGTACTTGGGTGCATCATGTGCCATACGCTCCGGTTGCAAGAAGACAGAGACACATCACTAAGTTGCACAAAGCAATTGAAGCGGAAAGACAAGAGTTATAAAAACTTACGTAGAACTGATAGATCCACTTCAGAAACGTCCTGTGGGTAGTGCTGAAATCCCTGTAGCTGGTGTTGGGCGGCAGCGCCCTTGGAACCTCGCGAGGATCTCTGTGCGCCATGTGGCCGGGATGTCGTGCGACATCAGGGGAAGCCTGCGCAAGGCAACACAGTTAGGAAGATCACATCCTGAAGCGTCGGCACCATCTCCCTGCGCGGAAGGTGGAACGTGTGTGTCTTCGCCTCCACCGGTCAATCAGTGCCGTCAGGAGGCATCTGTTGTACGAAACCGCATCGACGTACGACCACCGCCCGTGCGGTCTTGGTTGTCCTCCCACGTCGCCTCCACCATCCTCGCTAGTGGAAGGAGGCTTGTTGCTCTCAACTTGCGTCGAAAGGATTAAGAATATACGTGAGCCCACCACACTAGTCAAACTGCAATTGAGTACACAAAGGTCACAACTACATGTACCTCGGAACCCAACGTAGGTCCACCCTCCATGCCCTCATGGGTATGCGCAGCTGCAACGCGCCAAGCTCATTAGCCGCCTCGCCCTCGTAGGGAGGTTGGTACTGAAGCGGCTACGGTGACTCGCGTCAATGACCAGGTCAAGCAACTCGTACGGCCACTACGCAACGTCTCCTGGGTCCGCAATACCTAAAATTCCATGCATACATTGTAAATACTACGCAACATATACAAAAAGTAATAAGAAGTGATATATCTAATTAGGTCAATTATTACACGACTAGCGACACATACGAAACTGATCTGCACACAACTGTATCGATGTACAAATTTGTCGAGGTATCTTGGCATGTACAGATAGAAACTAAAATTAAGTTCATAATATTTTAATCAACGTCTACATGCCCAATTTAGCTACTCTGGATTTCTTTTATAGAATCTCCACGATTCTTAGTATTTTTATTGATTTATTCTAAATCATTCGAGTACTGCACCATAAATAATATCTATAAAATAAAATAAACTATACACAGCTAAAATAATGTATTACATCAAATTGCAATACAACTAAAATTATCTAATCCATTGAATTCTATGTCGCAATTTTTATTTGCTAACCTACCAAGTTTTGAATTTATGTACAAAGTTGTAATAATATTTACCTGCAAAATAGACGACCAGATCTGCTTCTCCCTCTGTCTCTCTCTCTCTCTGCTATGAACCGGCAGAGCTTCGCTACGTCACTTCTCCCCTTTCCTCTCTCTTCTGCTTTTTTCGTAATTAAAATGACTTTTCATTTGATGTTTGGGGTTTATATAGTCGTCCTCTGTCGCCAATTCAACTGGCGACAGGAACCCACGGGTTCCTGTTGCAATTTGAAATGGCGATTTGCACTCTTCAAAGTAAATCGTTAGTTGAAATGGTGATAGTTAGTTGAATCGACTACTAGCAATAATGACATCTTGTCGTCAGGTGAAATGACGACAGTGACCTATTTTTGTAAAAAAAATCAACTATTTTTTGTAATTATTTTAGGTTAGTATTATTTTAAAAAAATATGCACATCCTATTTTGCGAACACTGCCAAGAACTAACTCAAGATAAGTTCCATTGATTCTTGCTCTAAAGCTTTTCTTTTAGGTGTTCAAGCCATGCTTGTCAATACCATTCCAGACACCGTACCGCTTTAGCTATTGGAATGGTACATTCTGATACCAGCTCATACCGGTGTACCTTCCAGAGTTTAATATAATAATATATATTTATAAGATTGTATATGTTTAATTGTATATACACTAAATTTCACTTATAATATTACTCCAAATATATAGTAGTATGATAAAATATAACATATACTTTAATAAATTCAATAGACGTTATTATAAATTCCGCCGGTATAACCGGTATTGTACGGTATCGAGATCGACAAGGTTGGACTGACCGGTATCGAGCTGGTATGGCTGTAGTTGATCGATATTGAGGCTCGGTACGTAACACATGACTTCTCTGTACCATTTTAGGTGGTGGAATGGTATATACCAGCCGATATCAGAATAGCATTGATAAGTTTGGTTCAAGCTATACTAGGTCCTTGGCCTACTCTTTTAAAGGCTCGATTGGCCTAGTGTGTTATGCCACGTTAGAAATTAGGTGCCATATGTCATGCCATATCATCGATCTATCGCTTATGTGGCATACAACATCAGTAATAGATAAAACCGCATCATTAAGGTCCTTGGCGGGATTTAGTAGAGAGAACTCTTATTTTTGTTTTGCCCAGTTGAAAGCCAAACACTCTTTATGAACCTTTGCAATCTATCTCACCTGCGCCACTCCATTTTTTCATGGGAGCATATGCTGATCACTACTGGATTCTGGTTATTTGCCGAGTGCCTCAGGCACTCGGCAAAGGCCCCTTTGCACTCGGCAAAAGCTTTGCCGAGTGCGACACTCGGCAAAGGGCACTCGGAAAAAATTATCGGCGAAGCAACCTTTGCCGAGTGCCTTTTGCCGGCACTCGGTAAAGGATTTGCAAAAGCCGAGTCAACCTCGGCAAAGAAAAACACACATCCACGGCCGCCCCGTTGACGGCCTCTTTCTTAGAGTGCCAACCCTACGCACTTTCGGCAAAGATTTTTTATTTTTTGAAAATTTCTTTGCCGAGTGCCTTGCTCAAGGCACTCGGCAAAGCTCGAATCTTTGCCGAGTGCCTTGAGCAAGGCACTCGGCAAATCTGGAATCTTTGCCGAGTGCCTTGAGCAAGGCACTCGGCAAATCTTCCAGTTTTGCCGAGTGCCTTGAGCATTACACTCGGCAAATCTTCGACTTTTTAGCCGAAGTGCCTTGACCATGGCACTTTCGGCAAAGCCGGGAAACCGGGTTCACGACCCGGCTTCAGCTTTGCCGAGTGCCATGGTCAAGGCACTTCGACAAGGGTCCTTTGCCGAGTGTTGCACTCGCAAAGTGACCCAAAACTGCATTTTTTATTTATTTTTTACATTCCATCGCGACAAACAAATCCATCCAAACATATATCACATCCATCACATATATATCTCATTCATCACATATATCACATCCATCACATATATATCTCATCCATCACATATATCACATATATAACAATAAGTGCTCAAGTCCATCCAAATAAATCCACAAGTTCATCACAGTCGACAAATGCATCACAAGTATATCACAAGTCCATCATCAAGTAAACAACAAATGAAAATACAACTATCATTCATCTCGAAGGTGGCCACTGCGACTGTGGTGAAGGAAAAGCTCCATCATTCGGAGGCGCATGAGGTGGATTATTTGAACCCGCCGATTGAGGCTGCACAAAGAAGAAGAGATTGCATGTGAGACAAGATTACATTAGATACCTAATCTAGGAAGGTAAAGGTCATACAAGCAAAGCACAAGCGAAAGCAAAAACTTTCATACTCACAGAGTAGCTGCACCGCAGGACGCGGAGGCGAGGTGGAGCCAACACCCACCGGCACAAAGAAAGCCCGTATGTTGCCCAAGACCTTGTAGGAACTCCGTAATGTCCGCCAGCCTCTGCTGCTCAGCCTCCAGCTGGGCCGACATCCTCTGCTGCTCGGCCTCCAGCTCCTGACGTTGCCTCATTTCTTGTTCCAGCCGGGCCTGCAATATTTCACTCCAATGTTTCAGTAATGCAAAGCTAATTAAGGTGTAAAGATCAATGTACGACGAGTAAAACAGGAATAACCTCGAGTGCGTCGACCGGTCTTTGCCGTGCAATGCTGCCGTGGGGCGATGGTCGGAGCTCGCCGTGCTCGTGCTCGGATCTGGGAGAGAGATGGAGTAAGCCGTGTCGATGAGGCCGCCGCCAAGCCGTAACCGCCCATGCTTCTTGCCTTGTCCCACCTCATGACGATCTCTCCATCAAAGTCCGGGTGCTCGGATCATGGTCCGCCCATGGACCGACCTTGCCGCCGGCGACGTACTCACCGATGCGGGTGTGGACGCCGGGTTCGTGTACGCTGGGCGGGTCCTCCAGTTGAAGGAGACGTCGGACGTCGCTTTGCCCTTGTGGGCCATACACCATGCCCGAAGTCCGAGCAAGGTCGGCCACTATGTGACGCCGATCGCGAGAAAGACAACAAGATAATTAGAAATCGTGCGAACTGAGCGTCACAATAGATAAATGAATTGTACCCATGCTTGTTTGTATGCGGAGAGGTCGCGGCGCCTTGATGGTGTGCCGACCTTGCATCATCAAACGACGGCCCGCATCACTGCATCCGAGAACAACAGGAGATGTCAGAAACTCATCACGGATCGGAGTAGACCACGGAAACTAACCCCATCTACGCATCCTCGGGCGTCCAAAAACGTGGATACTTAAACAGATACGGTTATAGATATGCAAAGATCGCATATTTCCAACCGTATCTCTTTCGAACGGGAGACGCCTAACTAGGTTACGCCTAACCAGAGAATAAACTGGGCCGACCAATCAGAGAATGGCATTCAACAAAGTGATATAGCAATAACAAAGTGATATACCAATCAGATACTGATGGCGGTGCAGTGGCGAGGCGACGCGGTGCAGCGTATTCAGCAGCCGCGACGAAGGCGATCGGGTCGCCGAGGTACTCGGCCCGCTCCGATCGGCTCTTCTCGCAAAAAGAAACATAAAACTGTAAATCGTTTGGTTTCTCCTTGGTCTTGTTTATCATAAAAAAATCCAATCAACTTATTGGGGAGGTTGTGGTTCATACTTTCTAAAATTAACTAAAATATTCATATGTTTCATTGTTTTCCTGGCATCCTTAATCATATCGCAGAATCCTACTTACTCATCAGTGGTGGCATATCAAGCCTGAAAACCTAGATTTGCCAATACTGATTTTTTTTTTTTACCTTGAGCACTAACCAATATGTGAGCAGACTTATCTGAACTCCTTCAGGACACAGATTTTGGAGAATTTCCTATATGTGAGCAGACTTATCTGAACTCCTTCAGGACACAGATTTTGGAGAATTTCCTATATGTGAGCAGACTTATCTGAACTCCTATGTCAGTTCTGTTTTTATGTGTTCTAATCTCCTACGTCAGCTGAGAGGACATGAATGGTAAGCAAGATATGAATAGCAATCAGAAACATCAAAGACCACGAAATAATTCCTAGGTACATCTCACGCTGCTCAACCTCAATTCCCTTTTGCTTAGAGGTAACCTCAATTATAGCCTGACGATGCATTGCATATTTGCATCTCACCAGGCACAAGTAAAAGAAAATATTTATAACAGGTGAAGATCACAGAGGTAGGGATGGAAGCTGTGCAGAGTGAATACATCAAGAACAAACAGGGCACTCTGTATGATGCTTACAGTTAAAGGAAAGCACACATACTAATTTTTATATGACAAATCTAAATACTTTTATGTATATATTTGTGGTCACAGTTTTAGAAGGTTGATTGCACACATACTAACAAGACAAGAAAAAAAGAACGGAAAGAGTGAGTAGTTACGGAATCAGTATTAAGCAGGCATACACATAAGCAAATGCCCAGTATAAGAATAATCAATAGTCACCATTTGCATTGTCCAACAACGTGGACAATTTTTTTTTGCTATACATGACAAAGATCCAGTGGTACTGACACAAGGAAATAGCTACTTGTTAGTATAAGCTACTTGTTAGTATAAGCTTCAATCTGAGTTGTTACCTACGGACGGCCGGCGAAGGAGGACAACGGGCGGGGGCCACATGCCAGAAATACGATATCAGAGGAAAAATTACCGCTTATATATAGGCAAGGCCAGACTAACCAAGTGGTTATAATGGGCGCCTTGACATTATTTAATCAGAATTTACTTTTGTGTACTGTATCATAACAGGGAAATTAAGTTAACGTGGAGCTTTATATCCAACAAGGGGATATATATAGGTCACGGGAATTAGGTACATGGTGTGTCAATATCATTTGATCTAGTACTAGTATTTATCTGATAAATGAATGCACGCTGTAAGGGAGTTATGATAGTATCATCATTTAATCAATGTAATTATGTAAAGCATACAGCGGACTATATACAGGTTAATTACAACCCAATCTGAAGCCGACTAAGTTGAGAGAAGGCAATATCGAAGGCACTACCGGTATCATGACAACAATACTTACAAATATTTCACCGAATTCCCTCAAATAGTACTAGGTTTTAAGCAAATTAATACATAGGACATGGTACCATGCATGAACTTTACAAAGTACTTTAAATTCACTTAAGCACGCAGTGTAGATTTTCCATTAAACTATAACCTCATTGATTAATATCACAATCCAAACTGGGTCCTCTTATTAAGTTTCTACCCATATTGCTAACAACAAACACGTAAGCGTGCGCACATGCATTTTATCTTTCATACACAAGAAATTTAAGCTTGAGCAGCTTATTAAGAAAAAGGTAATCTTTTGTGAAATCTTTTCTTTTCCAAGCCAATGCATATTATTAATTTGGTCAAGGCAGATTTAGCAAAATAAAAGTAAAGTACTGGTAGTCTAGTTAGCACTACGGGATATCATTTCTTGTGAAATAGAAGTTTAAAATCTATTTCAGTTCTTGTGAGATAGAAGTGAAAAGGCTAATTTCTTGTGAGAAGACCAATGCCTTGTAGAAGGGGAAAAAGTTATGCATGAATAGGGTAATTCCCTGTAAAACAATAGTTGGCAAACTCAGGGACGCACACTAGCAATCTAGGATGATGGACAAAAGCCACAAAAATATGATATATATTCGGGACGTGATGTGATGGGATCAACGAGACAACAAGTTTACGACGCGCCAGAGATGAAGAACACGAGAATGTGCGACGGACCAGTCATCATCTCCTTACAATTGCTAAACTCGGAAACATAAAAGAAAACTCTCAAATCAAGCAAGGGATCAGCGCATGGCTGGATCAATCTGAGTTGTTACCTACGGACGGCCGGCGAAGGGAGGACAACGGGCGGGGGGCCAATCGGCGGGGGAGGACGACCGGTGGGCGGCGGCGCTGGCGCGGCGCGGGCGGCGGCGCGGCGGCGCGGCGGCCGAGCGGCGGCGCGATACTGGCGCGGCATCGGCGGCGCATGGGCGCGGCGCGGCGCGCTGAGAGGCGGCGGCGGCGGCGGCGCTGGCGCTGAGCGCTGATGGCGCGGTGTGCGTGTGTGGTGCGGTGCGGGCCGGGGCGGCGCGGGTTAAAACCCCTCTTTGCCGAGTGCCCCCGATCTGGCACTCGGCAAAGAGGCCTTTGCCGAGTGCCCCCGATCTGACACTCGGCAAAGTGTGACAAACGTGACTATGCATAGGTTTTTTTTAAAAAAAATTAAAATTATTTGCCGAGTGTCTTTTTCTGACACTCGGCAAAGGATCATCTTTGCCGAGTGTCAGAAAAATACACTCGGCAAAGGATGCTCCTTTGCCGAGTGTCTTTTTCTGACACTCGGCAAAGATGATCCTTTGCCGAGTGTCATTTTTTTACACTCGGTAAACCATTTTTTTTTCCACTTTTGACCTCCAAATTTTTCTGCAGTCCCAATACAATACCTGGTACTCCATGTTCCAATGTGGCACATTTATCGGACTTGTTCTATATTTCTTTAATTTATTTCAATTAATTGAATTTTATTGGATAATTCAAATTATAACTGCTAGTCATTCGAATAATGAAAAAAAATAAATGGAAAAATGATATTCATGTTATTTAGTATAATGTGAGGCCGTAACCAGGAACAGACCACCAATTTCGAACATCTTGTTCACGAAACATGACCACGAACTTGCGGTCGAGTTGTTTTTAAATTGTATAAAAAGCAAACGAAGTCCGAAAATCATGAAACTTGGGAAGATGTCATGATATCATATGTGGAGGCTGTGATAAAAATTTGAGAAGGTTTCGCGCAAGTTGTCACGTACGATGCTTGCAAACCTTAGAAAAACAGAAGAATACGTGAAAACTTCTTCGGAGATTCTTCTGGTTTGTGAGCATCGTACATGACAGCGTACTCGAAACTTTTTCAAATTTTTTCCACGGTATACGCATACGATACGGCGACAACTCGACAAGTTTCATGATTTTCGGAATTCATTCGCATTTTATACAATTAAAAAACCACTCCCACGCAAGTTGGCGGCGTGTTCGTGAGCACGTTGATCGAAATTTCGAGACGATTCTGGATTTAGCCTAAATTTACACTAAGAAACAAGGATAACATTTTTTGAACGAATGTAATCCATTATTCGATGCACTTGCAGTTCAAACTTACATTTTTTGGAAAAATTCAACAAAACAAAATAAACTATAGAAATATGCCAAAAGGCAATGAAAATAGCCCAAATTTAAACATGTTGTTTGTGGTAGTGTACTAAAGCTTCAAAAAAATATTGGTGGCAAAAACCAAAAAAAAAAATTAGTTTGCCGAGTGCCTAGGGTTGGCACTCGGCAAACTAATAACTTTGCCGAGTGCCGCCTCACGACACTCGGCAAAGTTATTACTTTGCCGAGTGCCAACCCCAGGCACTCGGCAAAGTAATAACTTTGCCGAGTGTCGGCCATCTGGCACTCGGCAAAGATAAACTTCGCCGAGTGCCGCCTCACGACATTACTTTGCCGAGTGCCAAACGGTTTGCACTCGGCAAAGACGATGCCGCTGGATGCCGTTAGGCCCCCTACTACCTTTGCCGAGTGCCTAGGTAGTTCAATACGTACCATGCGATGAAATGCGGAGTTCGGCTAGGTAGGGTACGTGTTCAATACGTGCCTTGAGCATTACACTCGGCAAATCTTCCAGCTTTGCCGAGTGCCTTGACCATGGCACTCGGCAAAGCCGGGAAACTGGGTTCACGACCCCAGCTTCCCGCTTTGCCGAGTGCCATGGTCAAGGCACTCAACAAAAGTCCTTTGCCGAGTGTTGCACTCGCAAAGTGACCCAAAACTGCATTTTTTATTTATTTTTTACATTCCATCGCGACAAACAAATCCATCCAAACATATATCACATCCATCACATATATATCTCATTCATCACATATATCACATCCATCACATATATATCTCATCCATCACATATATCACATATATAACAATAAGTGCTCAAGTCCATCCAAATAAATCCACAAGTTCATCACAGTCGACAAATGCATCACAAGTATATCACAAGTCCATCATCAAGTAAACAACAAATGAAAATACAACTATCATTCATCTCGAAGGTGGCCACTGCGACTGTGGTGAAGGAAAAGCTCCATCATTCGGAGGCGCATGAGGTGGATTATTTGAACCCGCCGATTGAGGCTGCACAAAGAAGAAGAGATTGCATGTGAGACAAGATTACATTAGATACCTAATCTAGGAAGGTAAAGGTCATACAAGCAAAGCACAAGCGAAAGCAAAAAACTTTCATACTCACAGGAGTAGCTGCAGCTGCAGGACGCGGAGGCGGAGGTGGAGCCAACAGCCCAGCTGGCACAGCAAAGCCCGTATGTTGCCCAAGACCTTGTAGGAACTCCGTAATGTCCGCCAGCCTCTGCTGCTCAGCCTCCAGCTGGGCCGACATCCTCTGCTGCTCGGCCTCCAGCTCCTGACGTTGCCTCATTTCTTGTTCCAGCCGGGCCTGCAATATTTCACTCCAATGTTTCAGTAATGCAAAGCTAATTAAGGTGTAAAGATCAATGTACGACGAGTAAAACAGGAATAACCTCGAGTCGTCGACCGGTCTTTGTCGCGCAATGGCCGCCGTGGCGTATGGTCGGGCTCTCGCCGTGCTCGTGCTCGGATCCGGGAGAGAGATGGAGTAAAGCCGTGTCGATGAGGCCGCCGCCAAGCCGTAACCGCCATGCTTCTTGCCTTGTCCCACCCTCATGACGATCTCTCCATCAAAGTCCCGGTGCTCGGATCATGGTCCGCCCATGGACCGACCTTGCCGTCGACGACGTACTCACCGATGCGGTGTGGACGCTCGGGTTCGTGTACGCCTGGGGCGGGTCCTCCAGGTTGAAGGAGACGTCGGACGTCGCCTTGCCCTTGTGGGCCATACACCATGCCTGGAAGTCCGAGCAAGGCTGGCCACTATGTGACGCCGACTGCGAGAAAGACAAAGAAGATAATTAGAAATCGTGCAATTGAGCGTCACAATAGATAAATGAATTCGTGTACCCATGCTTGTTTGTATGCGGAGAGGCTGCGGCTGCCTTGATGGTGTGCTGGACCTTGCATCATCAAACGACGGGCCCGCATCACTGTGCATCCGAGAACAACAGGAGATGTCGCAAACTCACACGGATCGGAGTAGACCACGGAAACTAACCCCATCTACGCATCCTCGGGCTGTCCAAAAAACGTGGACAATTCGAAACAGATACGGTTATAGATATGCAAAGATCTGCATATTTCCAACCGTATCTCTTTCGAACGGGAGACGCCTAACTAGGTTACGCCTAACCAGAGAATAAACTGGGCCGACCAATCAGAGAATGGCATTCAACAAAGTGATATAGCAATAACAAAGTGATATACCAATCGAATCGATGGCGGTGCGATGGCGAGGCGACGCGTGCAGCAGACCAGCGGCGATTTAGGCGATCGGGGTCGCCGAGGTACTCCGGCGCCGCTCCGACTGGCTCTTCTCTGCAAAAAAAGAAACATAAAACTGTAAATCGTTTGGTTTCTCCTTGGTCTTGTTTATCATAAAAAAATCCAATCAACTTATTGGGGAGGTTGTGGTTCATACTTTCTAAAATTAACTAAAATATTCATATGTTTCATTGTTTTCCTGGCATCCTTAATCATATCGCAGAATCCTACTTACTCATCAGTGGTGGCATATCAAGCCTGAAAACCTAGATTTGCCAATACTGATTTTTTTTTTACCTTGAGCACTAACCAATATGTGAGCAGACTTATCTGAACTCCTTCAGGACACAGATTTTGGAGAATTTCCTATATGTGAGCAGACTTATCTGAACTCCTTCAGGACACAGATTTTGGAGAATTTCCTATATGTGAGCAGACTTATCTGAACTCCTATGTCAGTTCTGTTTTTATGTGTTCTAATCTCCTACGTCAGCTGAGAGGACATGAATGGTAAGCAAGATATGAATAGCAATCAGAAACATCAAAGACCACGAAATAATTCCTAGGTACATCTCACGCTGCTCAACCTCAATTCCCTTTTGCTTAGAGGTAACCTCAATTATAGCCTGACGATGCATTGCATATTTGCATCTCACCAGGCACAAGTAAAAGAAAATATTTATAACAGGTGAAGATCACAGAGGTAGGGATGGAAGCTGTGCAGAGTGAATACATCAAGAACAAACAGGGCACTCTGTATGATGCTTACAGTTAAAGGAAAGCACACATACTAATTTTTATATGACAAATCTAAATACTTTTATGTATATATTTGTGGTCACAGTTTTAGAAGGTTGATTGCACACATACTAACAAGACAAGAAAAAAAGAACGGAAAGAGTGAGTAGTTACGGAATCAGTATTAAGCAGGCATACACATAAGCAAATGCCCAGTATAAGAATAATCAATAGTCACCATTTGCATTGTCCAACAACGTGGACAATTTTTTTTTGCTATACATGACAAAGATCCAGTGGTACTGACACAAGGAAATAGCTACTTGTTAGTATAAGCTACTTGTTAGTATAAGCTTCAATCTGAGTTGTTACCTACGGACGGCCGGCGAAGGGAGGACAACGGGCGGGGGGCCACATGCCAGAAATACGATATCAGAGGAAAAATTACCGCTTATATATAGGCAAGGCCAGACTAACCAAGTGGTTATAATGGGCGCCTTGACATTATTTAATCAGAATTTACTTTTGTGTACTGTATCATAACAGGGAAATTAAGTTAACGTGGAGCTTTATATCCAACAAGGGGATATATATAGGTCACGGGAATTAGGTACATGGTGTGTCAATATCATTTGATCTAGTACTAGTATTTATCTGATAAATGAATGCACGCTGTAAGGGAGTTATGATAGTATCATCATTTAATCAATGTAATTATGTAAAGCATACAGCGGACTATATACAGGTTAATTACAACCCAATCTGAAGCCGACTAAGTTGAGAGAAGGCAATATCGAAGGCACTACCGGTATCATGACAACAATACTTACAAATATTTCACCGAATTCCTCAAATAGTACTAGGTTTTAAGCAAATTAATACATAGGACATGGTACCATGCATGAACTTTACAAAGTACTTTAAATTCACTTAAGCACGCAGTGTAGATTTTCCATTAAACTATAACCTCATTGATTAATATCACAATCCAAACTGGGTCCTCTTATTAAGTTTCTACCCATATTGCTAACAACAAACACGTAAGCGTGCGCACATGCATTTTATCTTTCATACACAAGAAATTTAAGCTTGAGCAGCTTATTAAGAAAAAGGTAATCTTTGTGAAATCTTTTCTTTCCAAGCCAATGCATATTATTAATTTGGTCAAGGCAGATTTAGCAAAATAAAAGTAAAGTACTGGTAGTCTAGTTAGCACTACGGGATATCATTTCTTGTGAAATAGAAGTTTAAAATCTATTTCAGTTCTTGTGAGATAGAAGTGAAAAGGCTAATTTCTTGTGAGAAGACCAATGCCTTGTAGAAGGGAAAAGTTATGCATGAATAGGGTAATTCCTGTAAAACAATAGTTGGCAAACTCAGGACGACACTAGCAATCTAGGATGATGGACAAAAGCCACAAAAATATGATATATATTCGGACGTGATGTGATGGGATCAACGAGACAACAAGTTTACGACGCGCGAGAGATGAAGAACACGAGAATGTGCGACGGACCACCATCATCTCCTTACAATTGCTAAACTCGAAACATAAAAGAAAACTCTCAAATCAAGCAAGGGATCAGCGCATGGTCGATCAATCTGAAGTTGTTACCTACTGACGGCCGGCGGCGGGAGGACAACGGGGCCAATCGGCGGAGGACGACGATCGCGGCCGGCGGCGCGGCGCGGCGCGGCGCGGCGCGCGCGGCGCGGCGGCGGCGCTGAGCGGGCGGCGCTATGGCTGGCGCGGCATCGGCGGCGGCGCGGCGGCGCGGCAGCAGCGCTGAGAGGCGCGGCGGCGGCTGGCGCTGAGGCCGGGCGCGGTGTGTGCGTGTGTGGTGTGGCGGGGTTTACCGCCGCGGGGTTAAAAACCCTCTTGCCGAGTGCCCCGATCCGCACTTTCGGAAAGAGGCCTTTGCCGAGTGCCCCGATCCGACACTCGGCAAAGTGTGACAAACGTGACTATGCATAGGTTTTTTAAAAAATTAAAATTATTTGCCGAGTGTCTTTTTCGACACTCGGCAAAGGATCATCTTTGCCGAGTGTCGAAAAATACACTCGGCAAAGGATGCCCTTTGCCGAGTGTCTTTTCGACACTCGGCAAAGATGATCCTTCGCCGAGTGTCATTTTTTACACTCGGTAAACCATTTTTTCCACTTTTGACCTCCAAACTTTTTCTGCAGTCCCAATACAATACCTGGTACTCCATGTTCCAATGTGGCACATTTATCGGACTTGTTCTATATTTCTTTAATTTATTTCAATTAATTGAATTTTATTGGATAATTCAAATTATAATCGCTAGTCATTCAATAATGAAAAAAATAAATGGAAAATGATATTCATGTTATTTAGTATAATGTGAGGCCGTAACGAGAAATGTACCACCAATTTCGAACATCTTGTTCACGAAACATGACCACGAACTTGCGGTCGAGTTGTTTTTAAATTGTATAAAAGCAAACGAAGTCCAAAAATCATGAAACTTGGGAAGATGTCATGATATCATATGTGGAGGTGTGATAAAATTTGAGAAGGTTTCAGCGCAAGTTGTCACGCACGATGCTTGCAAACCTTAGAAAAATGTAAGAATACGTGAAAACTTCTTCTGAGATTCTTCCGGTTTGTGAGCATCGTACATGACAACAGACTCAAACTTTTTCAAATTTTTTCCACGGTATACGATACGATACGGCGACAACTCGACAAGTTTCATGATTTTCGAATTCATTCGCATTTTATACAATTAAAAACCACTCCCACGCAAGTTGGCGGCGTTGCCGTGAGCACGTTGATCGAAATTTCGAGACGCTTCTGGATTTAGCCTAAATTTACACTAAGAAACAAGGATAACATTTTTGAACGAATGTAATCCATTATTCGATGCACTTGCAGCTCAAACTTACATTTTTGGAAAAATTCAACAAAACAAAATAAACTATAGAAATATGCCAAAAGGCAATGAAAATAGCCCAAATTTAAACATGTTGTTTGTGGTAGTGTACTAAAGCTTCAAAAATATTGGTGGCAAAAACCAAAAAAAAATTAGTTTGTCGAGTGTTTAGGGTTGGCACTCGGCAGAACTAATAACTTTGCCGAGTGTCGCCTCACGACACTCGGCAAAGTTATTACTTGCCGAGTGCCAACCCGGGCACTCGGCAAAGTAATAACTTTGCCGAGTGTCGCCATCCGCACTCGGCAAAGATAAACTTCGCCGAGTGCCACCACGACATTACTTTGCCGAGTGCCAAACGGTTTGCACTCGGCAAAGACGATGCCGCTGGATGCCGTTAGGCCCCTACTACCTTTGCCGAGTGCCTAGGTAGTTCAATACGCACCATGCGATGAAATGCGGAGTTCGGCCAGGTAGGGTACGTGTTCAATACGTGCCTTGAGCATTACACTCGGCAAATCTTCAGCTTTGCGAAGTGCCTTGACCATGGCATTCGGCAAAGCCGGAAACCGGGTTCACGACCCCAGCTTTCAGCTTTGCCGAAAGTGCCATGGTCAAGGCACTGGCAAGGGTCCTTTGCCGAGTGTTGCACTCGCAAAGTGACCCAAAACCGCATTTTTATTTATTTTTACATTCCATCGCGACAAACAAATCCATCCAAACATATATCACATCCATCACATATATATCTCATTCATCACATATATCACATCCATCACATATATATCTCATCCATCACATATATCACATATATAACAATAAGTGCTCAAGTCCATCCAAATAAATCCACAAGTTCATCACAATGACAAATGCATCACAAGTATATCACAAGTCCATCATCAAGTAAACAACAAATGAAAATACAACTATCATTCATCTCGAAGGTGGCCACGCGATCGTGGTGAAGGAAAAGCTCCATCATTCGGAGGCGCATGAGGTGGATTATTTGAACCCGCCGATTGAGGTCGCACAAAGAAGAAGAGATTGCATGTGAGACAAGATTACATTAGATACCTAATCTAGGAAGGTAAAGGTCATACAAGCAAAGCACAAGCGAAAGCAAAAACTTTCATACTCACAGGAGTAGCTGCAATGCAGGACGCGGAGGCGGAGGTGGAGCCAACACCACCGCACAAAGAAAGCCCGTATGTTGCCCAAGACCTTGTAGGAACTCCGTAATGTCCGCCACCTCTGCCACCTCCACCGGGGCCGACATCCTCTGCTGCTCGGCCTCCAGCTCCTGACGTTGCCTCATTTCTTGTTCCAGCCGGGCCTGCAATATTTCACTCCAATGTTTCAAGAATGCAAAGCTAATTAAGGTGTAAAGATCAATGTACGACGAGTAAAACAGAATAACCTCGAGTCGCGCCGACCGGTCTTTGTCGCAATGATCCGCCGTGGGCGATGGTCGGGCTCTCGCCGTGCTCGTGCTCGGATCCGGGAGAGATGGAGTAGAAGCCGTGTCGATGAGGCCGCCGCCAAGCCGTAACCGCCCATGCTTCTTGCCTTGTCCCACCTCATGACGATCTCTCCATCAAAGTCCCGGGTGCTCGGATCATGGTCCGCCCATGGACCGACCTTGCCGCCGACGTACTCACCGATGCGGTGTGGACGCCGGGTTCGTGGTACGCTCGGGCGGGTCCTCCAGTTGAAGGAGACGCGGACGTCGCCTTGCCCTTGTGGGCCATACACCATGCCCGAAGTCCGAGCAAGGTCGGCCACTATGTGACGCCGATCGCGAAAGACAAAGAAGATAATTAGAAATCGTGCGTAATTGAGCGTCACAATAGATAAATGAATTCGTACCCATGCTTGTTTGTATGCGGAGAGGTCGCGTCGCTTTGATGGTGTGCCGACCTTGCATCATCAAACGACGGCCCGCATCACTGTGCATCCGAGAACAACAGGAGATGTCGCCAAACTCACACGGATCGGAGTAGACCACGGAAACTAACCCCATCTACGCATCCTCGGCCGTCCAAAAACGTGGATACTCAAACAGATACGGTTATAGATATGCAAAGATCTGCATATTTCCAACCGTATCTCTTTCGAACGGAGACGCCTAACTAGGTTACGCCTAACCAGAGAATAAACTGGGCCGACCAATCAGAGAATGGCATTCAACAAAGTGATATAGCAATAACAAAGTGATATACCAATCGACATCGATGGCGGTGCGATGGCGGCGACGACGCGTGCAGTGCAGACCAGCAATGCAGCGACGAAGGCGATCGACGGTCGCCGAGGTACTCCGCGCCGCTCCGATCGCTCTTCTCTCGCAAAAAGAAACATAAAACTGTAAATCGTTTGGTTTCTCCTTGGTCTTGTTTATCATAAAAAAATCCAATCAACTTATTGGGGAGGTTGTGGTTCATACTTTCTAAAATTAACTAAAATATTCATATGTTTCATTGTTTTCCTGGCATCCTTAATCATATCGCAGAATCCTACTTACTCATCAGTGGTGGCATATCAAGCCTGAAAACCTAGATTTGCCAATACTGATTTTTTTTTTTACCTTGAGCACTAACCAATATGTGAGCAGACTTATCTGAACTCCTTCAGGACACAGATTTTGGAGAATTTCCTATATGTGAGCAGACTTATCTGAACTCCTTCAGGACACAGATTTTGGAGAATTTCCTATATGTGAGCAGACTTATCTGAACTCCTATGTCAGTTCTGTTTTTATGTGTTCTAATCTCCTACGTCAGCTGAGAGGACATGAATGGTAAGCAAGATATGAATAGCAATCAGAAACATCAAAGACCACGAAATAATTCCTAGGTACATCTCACGCTGCTCAACCTCAATTCCCTTTTGCTTAGAGGTAACCTCAATTATAGCCTGACGATGCATTGCATATTTGCATCTCACCAGGCACAAGTAAAAGAAAATATTTATAACAGGTGAAGATCACAGAGGTAGGGATGGAAGCTGTGCAGAGTGAATACATCAAGAACAAACAGGGCACTCTGTATGATGCTTACAGTTAAAGGGAAAGCACACATACTAATTTTTATATGACAAATCTAAATACTTTTATGTATATATTTGTGGTCACAGTTTTAGAAGGTTGATTGCACACATACTAACAAGACAAGAAAAAAAGAACGGAAAGAGTGAGTAGTTACGGAATCAGTATTAAGCAGGCATACACATAAGCAAATGCCCAGTATAAGAATAATCAATAGTCACCATTTGCATTGTCCAACAACGTGGACAATTTTTTTTTGCTATACATGACAAAGATCCAGTGGTACTGACACAAGGAAATAGCTACTTGTTAGTATAAGCTACTTGTTAGTATAAGCTTCAATCTGAGTTGTTACCTACGGACGGCCGGCGAAGGGAGGACAACGGGCGGGGGGCCACATGCCAGAAATACGATATCAGAGGAAAAATTACCGCTTATATATAGGCAAGGCCAGACTAACCAAGTGGTTATAATGGGCGCCTTGACATTATTTAATCAGAATTTACTTTTGTGTACTGTATCATAACAGGGAAATTAAGTTAACGTGGAGCTTTATATCCAACAAGGGGATATATATAGGTCACGGGAATTAGGTACATGGTGTGTCAATATCATTTGATCTAGTACTAGTATTTATCTGATAAATGAATGCACGCTGTAAGGGAGTTATGATAGTATCATCATTTAATCAATGTAATTATGTAAAGCATACAGCGGACTATATACAGGTTAATTACAACCCAATCTGAAGCCGACTAAGTTGAGAGAAGGCAATATCGAAGGCACTACCGGTATCATGACAACAATACTTACAAATATTTCACCGAATTCCCTCAAATAGTACTAGGTTTTAAGCAAATTAATACATAGGACATGGTACCATGCATGAACTTTACAAAGTACTTTAAATTCACTTAAGCACGCAGTGTAGATTTTCCATTAAACTATAACCTCATTGATTAATATCACAATCCAAACTGGGTCCTCTTATTAAGTTTCTACCCATATTGCTAACAACAAACACGTAAGCGTGCGCACATGCATTTTATCTTTCATACACAAGAAATTTAAGCTTGAGCAGCTTATTAAGAAAAAGGTAATCTTTGTGAAATCTTTTCTTTCCAAGC
Organism: Hsuehochloa calcarea; assembly: GCA_036346395.1. Lineage (NCBI taxonomy): Eukaryota > Viridiplantae > Streptophyta > Magnoliopsida > Poales > Poaceae > Hsuehochloa > Hsuehochloa calcarea. The sequence continues at coordinate 17,133,294 of CM070597.1, read as the reverse complement.
CAATGCATATTATTAATTTGGTCAAGGCAGATTTAGCAAAATAAAAGTAAAGTACTGGTAGTCTAGTTAGCACTACGGGATATCATTTCTTGTGAAATAGAAGTTTAAAATCTATTTCAGTTCTTGTGAGATAGAAGTGAAAAGGCTAATTTCTTGTGAGAAGACCAATGCCTTGTAGAAGGGGAAAAAGTTATGCATGAATAGGGTAATTCCTGTAAAACAATAGTTGGCAAACTCAGGGACGACACTAGCAATCTAGGATGATGGACAAAAGCCACAAAAATATGATATATATTCGGACGTGATGTGATGGGATCAACGAGACAACAAGTTTACGACGCGCGAGAGATGAAGAACACGAGAATGTGCGACGGACCACCATCATCTCCTTACAATTGCTAAACTCTAAACATAAAAGAAAACTCTCAAATCAAGCAAGGGATCGCGCATGGTCGATCAATCGAGTTGTTACCTACGACGGCGCATGGCGGGAGGACAACGGCGGGGCCAATCGGCGGGAGGACGACCGGTGGCGGCGCGCTGCGCGGCGGCGCGGCGGCGCGGCGGCGCGCGGCGGGCGCGCTGAGCGGCGGGCGCGGCTGGCGCTGGCACGGCGGGGCGGCGCGGCGCGCGCGCTGAGAGAGGGCGGCGGCGGCGGCGGCGCGCTGGCGCTGAGCGGGCGCGCGTGTGCGTGTGTGTGTGTGGCGGCCGGCGGGCCGACGCGGTTAAAACCCTCTTGCCGAGTGCCCCGATCCGCACTCGGCAAAGAGGCCTTTGCCGAGTGCCCCGATCCGACACTCGGCAGTGTGACAAACGTGACTATGCATAGGTTTTTAAAAAAATTAAAATTATTTGCCGAGTGTCTTTTTCGACACTCGGCAAAGGATCATCTTTGCCGAGTGTCGAAAATACACTCGGCAAAGGATGCTCCTTTGCCGAGTGTCTTTTTCGACACTCGGCAAAGATGATCCTTCCGAAGTGTCATTTTTTACACTCGGCAAACCATTTTTTTCCACTTTGACCTCCAAACTTTTCTCGCAATCCCAATACAATACCAGTACTCCATGTTCCAATGTGGCATATTTATCGGACTTGTTCTATATTTCTTTAATTTATTTCAATTAATTGAATTTTATTGGATAATTCAAATTATAATCGCTAGTCATTCAATAATGAAAAAATAAATGGAAAATGATATTCATGTTATTTAGTATAATGTGAGGCCGTAACAGAACAAACCACCAATTTCAACATCTTGTTCACGAAACATGACCACGAACTTGCGGTCGAGTTGTTTTTAAATTGTATAAAAGCAAACGAAGTCCAAAATCATGAAACTTGGGAAGATGTCATGATATCATATGTGGAGGTCGTGATAAAATTTGAGAAGGTTTCACAAGTTGTCACGCACGATGCTTGCAAACCTTAGAAAAATGTAAGAATACGTGAAAACTTCTTCTGAGATTCTTCCGGTTTGTGAGCATCGTACATGACAACAGATCAAACTTTTTCAAATTTTTTCCACGGTATACGATACGATACGGCGACAACTCGACAAGTTTCATGATTTTCGAATTCATTCGCATTTTATACAATTAAAAACCACTCCCACGCAAGTTGGCGGCGTTGCCCGTGAGCACGTTGATCGAAATTTCGAGACGCCTGGATTTAGCCTAAATTTACACTAAGAAACAAGGATAACATTTTTGAACGAATGTAATCCATTATTCGATGCACTTGCAGCTCAAACTTACATTTTTGAAAAATTCAACAAAACAAAATAAACAATAGAAATATGCCAAAAGGCAATGAAAATAGCCCAAATTTAAACATGTTGTTTGTGGTAGTGTACTAAAGCTTCAAAAAATATTGGTGGCAAAAACCAAAAAAATTAGTTTGTCGAGTGCTTAGGGTTGGCACTCTAAGAAACTAATAACTTTGCCGAGTGCCGCCATTCACGACACTCGGCAGTTATTACTTTGCCGAGTGCCAACCCGTGCACTCGGCAAAGTAATAACTTTGCCGAGTGTCGATCATCCGCACTCGGCAAAGATAAACTTCGCCGAGTGCCACCTCACGACATTACTTTGCCGAGTGCCAAACGGTTTGCACTCTGCAAAGACGATGCCACTTGGATGCCGTTAGGCCCCTACTACCTTTGCCGAGTGCCTACCTTTGCCGAGTGCTCGCACTTGGCAAAGACATTCTTTGCCGAGCGCGTGTATTTGCCGAGTGCCGTGCACTCGGCAAAGGCCTCTTTGCCGAGTGCCATATTTTGCCGAAGTCGCGCACTCGCAAAGCAGGTCTTTGCCGAGTGCCCGAAATTTGGCACTCGGCAAAGATTTTTGCACTCGGCAAATCACGTGTTTCCCGTAGTGGATGTAAACAAAGCTATATATAGCTAGTTACATTCATATATGCAAGAGAATATAATTCCTTTCACGCAAATTGTTCGTACCAAAGCCAAATGTAAGTGGATGAGCGCAAGTATGAGACAAGGACCTTTCGAGCACACGATCGGTGTCAGTTCGGCGAATATGTGTCTGCGAGCAGATGCCGACCTTGTGTGGTAGGAACGACCAAAGGGTAGTGCCATCAGCAATAAATGATTAGAAATTCGTTCTAGCCATTTTTATTTGGGGAGGAAGGTAAAATTGGCCGGTATGAAGGCAATTTCTTATGTGCGAGAATGTAAGACAATACTAGCTTTCTTTTTGCTTGTTTTTTTTTCCGGAAGTAACTTTATTTTTCTTCAGTTTCTTCTGCTTTTCTTCCTAATTAATTTTTCTAGTTATGTTCTTCTCTTGCGAGTTCTTAGCTAGATTTTGTTTACACGTGATGGGTTTCGTTGGACCGACTCACCTCGACGACGAAGGAAACCCCCACGCCGGAAATCGACAACGGGTTGAGAAGTGTGCAAATAAATCATATCTGATTTTCTTCTGGCGAACAACACCGCAACCGAGGCGTGGGTCCTACATATCAATGGAGATCATCGATAATCTACTTCCTGCTACCGTGTTTGTCGGTAATCAAGACACCGTTGCAAGATATGAAGTCGATGGCGAGGAAGATAAAGAGGTCCAGCATGTTCATCGACCCAAGGACTTGATGGTGAGATGTTGTTCGTCGACAATCTTCAATGTAAAAGTTAAGTTCTTGTGTACTTTACTTATTGGGTTATTAATATAAATCAAAGGTTGTTTCTCAAAGAAAATTATAAAACCATACCAACTTTATTTTCGCTTTTTTTTTTCTTCCCAAGCGAACTTTCTTGTACCTTTTTGAAATATCCGTATTTCTTTTGGGATTATCAAATATACTTTTTGTAGTTAAATGTATTTTATTTTACAAGGCGCTAAAAGTTATTTATACTATAGCTATCCCCAAAACTAATTAGGCCATGGTTGGAACACATGAATTTTTGTAGATTTTTTTTTTTGCGGGAATAGAACTACTTCTTGTGAAATTCTTACAATAAAATTCACACGTTCCAAATAGGCATTGGAATTATTCAAGGAGACTAGAATCATCTTTAAAGTTAGTCTCTGCTATTGTATTGATGCCTTAAATATACGGTTTTTAACGGAAAAGATTTTGGTTTTAACTCTGCTACCGTCTCGGTTTAAAAGGGTCTTCTAAAAGCACTATTAGAATACACAGTTTATAGCGCACAATCATACTATATTTTTCTCAAAGACTCACGATGTTATCAGCTTCTCACTCACTCACGACTCCTCGATCGGTTCTTTCCTACTCTAATCCTAACCAAACAGTGAACACGGGCAAGACGAGACACATGAGCCGAGCCGGTAAGTACACATACGACTCGATCCTACCTAAAATCTAATCCTGGGTAGCGTAAAGACAAGTCGTCCGTTCTGCTGTGCACATGATTGCTAGTCTGCCGATGAGTCACCAGAGATCACGATCACAAGCTGCCACCTCCTCGGTTGCCATATCCATATGCCAAGAGTGGAGAGAGAGAGAGCGCCGCAGAGGGGATGCAGGCGAGCCCGTCGATCCCTCGCGGGCCTCACCGGAAATCCAACGGCGTAACAGCCCGCCCAATAGCACTCCACCCCTCCAGATTCTGCGCGCCCCGCCGGCCAATCAGCTTGCAGATAAGCACTTTCCCTGGGCCCCACCGGCCTTCCCCTCGTCGCACCACGTTCCACGTCGCCGCAAAGCACATTCACGGGCCCCACCCCCTGTTTTACCCGATTCACCCTCGCAGGCGCCGAGTCCGCAATTTTTATAAAGGAAAGCGCTCGGAGCTCAGTACCTCCACACTGTTCCCATGTTGTTAAGCGCTCGCTTAACTTAGGTACCAGTACTACTAGTACTAGCGCAGCAGGTGTTCGCCGCGCGACGCGAGCGTGTGCTAGCGAGGTGTTCGACGGAATGACGAAAGCCGGGGCGGCCACGGGCGCGGCGCTGGGGGCGCGCACGGCCCGAGCGTGCGACGGCTGCATGCGGCGCCGGGCGCGGTGGCACTGTGCGGCGGACGACGCCTTCCTGTGCCAGGCCTGCGACGCCTCCGTACACTCGGCCAACCCGCTCGCGCGGCGCCACCACCGTGTGCGCCTCCCTTCGGCGTCGTCTTCGCTGGCCTCGTTCCCTCCCCGCGCCGACGACTCCGACGCGCCCGCGTGGCTGCACGGGCTCAAGCGCCGGCCGCGCACGCCCCGATCCAAGCCCGGGAGCGGCAAGCACGAGGCGTCCGCCATCGCGACGATGGTCGCAGCCGCGTCGGCGGTCCCCGACCTTGGGGCGGAGGAGTCCGGCATCGTGGGCGACAACGACGTGGAGGACGACGATGAGGACCTGCTGTACCGCGTCCCGGTGTTCGACCCCATGCTCGCTGAACTCTACAACCCCGTGCCCGACGAAGGGGAGCCGCTCGAGCAGAAGCCGACCTGCCTCGCATCGCTTGCGGAGCCGTCGCCGGCGTTCGCCTCCGGCTCGGCGGAGGCAAACGGCCTCTCCGGGTTCTTCGTGCCGGATATGGAGCTCGCCAGCTTCGCCACGGACATGGAGAGCCTCCTCATGGGAGTCGACGACGGGTTCGAAAACCTGGGGTTCTTGGACGACGAGAAGCCTCAGGTGAACGTGGACTTGGACACCATGGCGGCGCCGGGGCCGGAACGAGAGGACAGGGGAAAAAAAAGTCCGGAGATGATGCTTGAGCTCGACTACGATGGGGTCATCTCCTCGTGGACCCGTGACGGCGGCTCGCCATGGTTCCACGGCGAGCGCCCTCACCTCGACCACGGCGAGTCCTGGCCGGACTTTCCAGTAAGCTAGCCCTAGGGTTTAAACATGGGATCTACCTACACGTTTATGCCATTTCTACCTTGTCGTCTTATCTAGATCATGGCTTATTAGTTGCTTGCCACGGATCCTGTGCGGTGCAGGCGGGGAGCAGGGGAGGGCTCGGCGCGGTCGTGACGGCGGTGACGGGCGGAGAGCGGGAGGCACGGGTGTCGCGGTACCGGGAGAAGCGGCGGACGCGGCTGTTCGCCAAGAAGATCCGGTACGAGGTGCGCAAGCTCAACGCCGAGAAGCGGCCGCGGATGAAGGGGCGGTTCGTGAAGCGCACCGCGCTGCCGCTGCCGAGGCCACCGCCTCCGCGGCCGCGGGCACTGCAGCATCACGCGCAGGTGCCGATGGTGCTCGCGCCCCACATAGCGCACGGGCGCTTCCGTTTTTGAGAGCGCTCGGCTCGATCGGACGCACGCATCCTCGCCGCTTGCATGATCTAATAAGTAAATACTTCACGTAGCTTGTTCTTCTTTTTTTACGTACTCTACTCTTAATTGGGGGTGTAGTGTTAGTTTTGAGCAGAATCCTTGTGAATTAGGACGCCCCCACTACGTATGTTACCACTGAAGCATGCGCTCGCTGTTTCGTGTGCAAATTAAGTAGCTCAATGTTTGTATAGCTAGGTTGCGTACTTTCTTCGTCTTTGTAAGAAAGGCAGGCTCTACTAATTATAAAGCCTGTAGATTTTGATATCAAAACATGTATAGGAGTTTACGCATGTAAAGGTCTGAATTTAAGGTATTTTAAGATGAGAGTAGAGGTCATATATATGTGTGTGTGTGTGTGTGTGTGAAGGGGTTAGCTAGGGCTCAAACTAGAAAGAACTTGCTAACTGGGGACGGAGAATGTTTCCATGCCAGTGCATGCTCCTAGCTAGTTCTTGTATCATATGCATGCCAGTGCATGCGCCTACTTCTACTCCGTTGGGTGGCCTCGAGGGCGCACAATCACAATGCGCTGCTAGGTTGTAAATTATCAATCTCATCTTTACTTGGTTTTCTACTGAAGTACAAGGTTGCATGTCTTCGCACTCAATATTTTGATCTTTGTGGTTTATTCGATGTTCCTATGGGCTGTCGTTTTATACGGTAGTCGGAAAATTTTCGCTTAGACTTTTCTACTAACAGTGAAGACATTGAGATGCCAATTTGACTATGCCAATCACCAAGCTAGGTTAGGAGTAATACAGTGTTTCACATAAGATTCCATACCAGCTGATTTATTCATGTATTATTCTTTGGACAAGTACATTGATTTATCCGGTCTTCTCTTTGTATTAGAGCACGTATAATAGTATGATATCAACTGTCTGTAAGTCTTTCCATCCAAGACACGATATGATGTAGGTCACGATATGATTGGTACGTGATCGGAGCTTCAAAGGGCTCATCCTACGTATGAAGAAATCTTTCACCACATGCTAAGAAGTCAGACATATGATATTAAGGAGTTTGATGGCTTTGATCCATCCCCCACTCTTTCCTCCTTCGCAGAGGATCGCCACCTTACCAGCGAAGCGAAGGTTGTCTTCTTTAGTGACTGTCATGTAGAACCATCTTTTTTTCCATGACGACCACGAGGACTTAGAGTACATACGGATGTACTCCTCAGCCTTCCCGTTGTGGAGGCGTGGAGCGCACTCCCCAGGCGATGCCGCCGATTTCCCCGACCTCGATATCTTGTAGAAATACCTAAAGACTTCTAGATCTAGCGAAATCCCCAAGTATGCTTCACAGAGGTGGATGAAGATGCTGAGGTTGGCGATCAAGTTGGGAGCAAGATTCACCAGGTCCACTTCGTAATACTCCAGAACTTTGGAGAGGAACGAGTGCGTCGGTAATCTAAATCCGCACTCGATGTATGCAAGGAAAACATATATTTCTCCCTCTTCGTCGCTAGGGAAATGCTCTCCAAGCATTGATTTCCAATAGATCAAATTCTGATCGGGAAGCACCCCGTTTTTCTCCAGGCTCTTGAGTTTCTTTATGCTCAAATCTGAGACAGGCCAGTTGGTGATTGAGTCTAATATTATTGGATTTTGAGCAAGAAAATGAAGGAGAGCTTAAGAAAGTTTTTGGAAAAAAGATGAGGGAAAAGAAATTCTGAGAGCGTAAAACCTTGAGGTAGTGCGCTGAGGGGATTTTATAGGCCCACCTCATTAACTGCAAAAGGGGGTTACCCGAAGCCCAATGGACACAAGCCTCTTCGGTTTCCCAGACGGTTCCACAACTTTAAAGTGAATACAGACCACCTCGTTATTTACGCCATTAAACGAGGGTTTTTCCCGATACAGATTTCGTCAGAAGGGTTCACATTATAAATTTACTTAAAGTTCAAGGGCGAGCTGATGAGGATTAAATTTCTAAATATTAATTAAAAGTTACATAGCTTATGTGGTCGTAAAGAATCCTAGAGGTCACTTGATGGGTAACCTGGTCGGATATGGTCATGTACCCATTGCTCGACCAGATGGCTATTCGTAGAAGTTTTGAACTGGCACTTGGACTCAGTTCCAAGTATGTCCCTTCCATATGATGAATGGACACTACTACAGAAAAACTCATCACAGACGGTTCGTAACAGTCATCACAGACGGTTTTTTATCCGTCTGAAATTTTATCTCTGTGATAACAGTGGTTATCACGATTTGCCCAACCACGAACCGCTCGATATTATAGAATCACAGACGGTTCGTGGTTGGAACCGTCTGTGATAAGTCTTTGGACCTAATTAACCACGAACCGTCTGTGATACTATAGAATCACAAACGGTTCGTGGTTGGAACCGTCTGTGATAAGTCTTTGGACCTAATTAATTTTTATTGTATTTTCAGCTAGCCTTGGGAATTGCTAGCCATGCCCTCTGAAAACTAGCAAGCAGAAACATATTGTGGTTGACAACTCAAAGTGATCATTTAACTCAAAATCAATTACAAAAGAATGTTTCAAGTATATATTGTCGCTAGAGTTACAAATTGAATTACAACCAGTCAAAGTGAATTACAATATTGAATCAATTGTTTCGGGGTCGTTCATCGGTGTCGACGGCGTGAAACTCTTCGGTGGTGTTAACTATGTCTGCCTTGATGAAGCCGCAGAGCTCCCCTCGAACGTGCGTGACCTGGTCCATCTCGAGTGCATTTAACTCTATGTTCAAACCCCGCCGCTAGCAGAGTAAAGTAGTAAGCATATATATTTAAATTTATAATTAGGAAATAATTATTACGAGATTGACAAACACGGGATCGTAAGCGCCCTAGAAGCAATCAATAGTCGCATATGATGGCATACGAGAATGCGCATAGGTGATCTCGTTTTTGTTTGCAGATCGCAAAAATAGAATTACATATATATGTACAATATTCGAGACGCAATATTACAGAGTATGATATATGATTATTGTGTTGTAGCGCGATCGAAATCGCATCCCGTGAGTCGGTGTGGCGCTGCTCCTTGTATAAACCTCCTCGGCAACACAAAGATGAACGCCTACATGATTCAAAAAAGTTATCTTTGTCCATTTCAAACGAAGGAAGACTACAATAGAGTTATGTGCGGAGGAAATGAACATACCTGTCGAGTATTCCTTTAAGAAGGGTGAAGTCGTGATTTTTATTGAGTAGAGAATCAATGTACAATACCATGTTCCTCTTTGGCACAAGAATCAGAAGAATCGAGTGGAACCTACTCATGTATGTCGCTATAGTAATAAACCTATGTTGAAACGTAATTTGTATAGAAAATATTGAAACACTTACTTCTGGTTGTAGGGCACCATTATGTAGTCCTTGTCATCCAGAGCAAGCAATCCTATTTTTATGTAATTCTCGACATAGGATGCGTCTTGGTTGATTGTTTGCTCAGAGACCACGTGTGGGTCGAGTAAACCCACCGGTTCTTTGATTCGACGGGCACATTTCATAATGTATCTGTACATAAGCAATGAGTTATGATATTTATCGGTATCACGTGAGTGTAGAAATTGATTGTACACACTTACGATTGTCCAAAGATCGTAGAAGTGAGGCGCCGAGGCGCTTAGGTTGTATATGTCAAATAAGTCTTCGAAGCACACGACGAAGTGGCCAAGCTCGTGGAGAAAATGCTCCCTCCCGTATCTGATGGTGATTCCAGTATGGCCCCCCTCCTCTCGGGTCTTGCGCAAGTACCAATCATACAAAGCTTGACAAGCTAGTCCTGAGCTCTTTATTTCTGCGCCGGAGACCAACGGACTTCCGAGGGAGTATTTCACGGGTTTGGAAGGTGCCTTAATGTTCTTCGATTTTGATTTCTCCTTAACAAGGCGGCTGAGGGATGTCTTCCCGTGAGACGCCTCAGGGACCGATATGGTGACACGCCTTTCTTGTCCCTTCGCCGTCTTCTCGACGGGAAGCGATGTGGTGACCTTCTGAAGCTTTGGTTGAGGCGAACTCATCGAGGGTCCTATTGAGAGGCAGGGTCCTGTCGATATCGCGTCACTGAAGGGTCCAGTGCGATGTCCTTCTTGGGCCACTGGATAAAAGTGTGTGTGGCATCCCCTAGTGTTCTGATTTCTTTGTTCGGGGGAATCAGCAGGGTGTCTGAGCTTCCCATCTTTCTTACGCTCCTCCGAGTGCCAACGCATCAATCTTGCCTCCTTTCGGTTCGCAAATAAAGACTTCAAACGTGGGATCACAGGCAGATACCACAACATCTTAGCAGGAGGTCATTGCTTCACCTTAGCAGTATTTTTACGCTTGTATCGGGATACTTTGCACACGGGATATACATGCATGTCTACATACTCTTTACGGTAGAGGATACAATCGTTCGGACATGCATGTATTCTTTCTACTTCCATTCCCAATGGATAAATAACCTTCTTAGCTTGGTAGGTCGTGCTGGGCAACACATTTTCCTCCGGAAGGATGTCAGCTAAGAGACCTAACAACGCCGTAAAACTCTTATCGGACCAACCATTGCTTGCCTTCAATTTTAACAGTTCAAGCACGGTTGACAACCTTGTGTATTCCGGCTTGAAGCCAGGGAACAAAGGTTTCCCCGAGTCCTCCATTAAACCCTCGAATTTACAAAACTCTCTCTCACCGTAGTTTCCTTCTGCATCGCGTAGCATCTGATCCAGATTGTCATCATGCGACCTATCCTCATCAAAAGCACATTCCATACTCTGCATATCGTTGACTTCCTCGGCGATGTCGTCATTATCGACTTCCAGATAATCGCTCTTCACCGTGGATCGCTCCAACATGTATATCCTTTTTTGAAACCCCTTCGTATTAAGTGAGCTTCGATCTGCGCCGGGTTGTTAAACATTTTCATATTACCGCAATCAATGCATGGACAGTACATAAATTTTATCCCCTTCTTTAACATATCCTACTCGGCGGCTCTTCTAAAAGCAAACACGCCATTAATATACTCTTCACTCACACGGTTCTCAATGTACATCCAGTTTCGGTCCATCTACACGTATACGCACGTAACAAATTAATTAGTGTTAAATTATATTAATAAACCGCAAGTACCCTTCATAATGACCAAACACATTAGTGATTAGTCTAGAGCAAATATAAAGGGCTACAGATCGTTACACATTAGTGGTTAGTCTAGAGTAAAAATAAAGAGTTACAGATCGTTACCCTTCTCTCCAAGGTGGCGCAATGTGGGAGGAGGCAGCAGAGGTGCAGCAATGGGGGAGGAGGAGGCAGGGGTAACAGCTCAAAACGGAATGGGCAGCAATATGCATGGAAGGAGGCAGCAGCAGCAGGGTGGCGCAACGGGGGAGGAGGCAGCAGCAGCAGCAGGTGGCCAATGGGGAGGAGGCAGCAGCAGCAGCAGGTGGCGGCACCTCAAATGGAATGGAAAGGGGGCCTGTCGGGAGCATCTAATTTATAGAATAGAAAGGGGGCCTGTCGGGAGCATCTAATTTATAGTGCTTGTATATCACATACGGTTCTTGTACTTATTTATCACAGATGGTTAACGAAAAACCGTCTGGGAACCGTCTGTGATGGGGTGTCTAATATAGCATGTTTTGTAGTAGTAGGAATATGTATCTTAATTGCTCCAACATATACGACGTTTCCGACCCTAAAGTCACTAACAAAACAACTCCTTGACAGTTTTGTCTACTGTCAACTCCAACCGTTGATCAGTTACTGAAACTACCTCCCTGACCAGACGCGTCACTTCCAAGAGGCGTCTTCTCCAGGAGCAATTGCCGCCTCTCCATCGGTATTTAAAGTTGGACGATCCAGGAGATGAGGGAGAGAACGATCCACATCCAAAAGCACAACACAAACAATTGGATTCATTCTGAAGACAATTGAAGCAGATCATAGCATATTACTTAGTGTATTTAGAGCTAATCTACTGCCTTGTCGGAGGAACCCTCTATAATAGCCAGTTCATTGCAATAAAGAGTAACATCATTCTCATCCAATAACTCTTAGCCATTTTCATCTTTATATTTCGTAAAATCGGTGACTTGATCGTCGACAGGGGACAGAGAGAATTGGGCAATCTCTCGTGCAGTAGTTGACTGTTACACAAGAACAAGATATATTGTACATGAAAGATGTATTTAGCGTTGTCTATAAATAACATAGAAAGATACTATAGATAACAGTTGTTTATACTGTTATAGGTGGCCTTAGTCAAAATTTATTGGGAACTATTTCGCAGTATATATATCCATGTATGGGGAGTGTTGCCGCCAATTTTTCCACCCCTTTACCTCTGCTGGGAGATAATTGAGCAGCAACTTCATTCTATTCAGTAAGGGGTAATGAGATTCAAGAAAATGGCTTAGGAGTAAAACGCTAGATGCATTACGATACATAGTCAGGAACTTACGATCACTTGTCATTTGCAAGCAGCTAGCATCACATGTCAATCTCGGGAGTGTGTTGCACGTTCTTTTAAATTTCATCTAGCAATCGGCGCATATACAGTTCTTTCTCCTACAGATTTACGATGCTGGCAGGTATTTTTCGTTTTAGGCTGTCGTGTAAATCGCTTGTATCAGCCTTGGATAAAAGGCGCAAATCCAGGTTCACTACCTGGCGGGTATTTTGCAGTCACTTCCAACATATTGTACTTTCTGAAAGGGAAAAAAACCATGTGTTTTCAAACCACAATAACACTACACAGTACACACATGCCCAAGAACACGCTGCTAGGTGCTAACATTGCACAATCCCATAATGAAGAGATGCCCACACGATATAACTAAGAAACCAAATATGGCTACTTAAAAAAATGGATTCTGTTGCCGTAATACAAAGACTTGGTGATCTACTAGGCTTACTAGCTAGGCTGTCTTTCATTAGGAAAAAAGAATAGCCTCTGTTCAACATACAGCCTCTGTTGATCACTTGAAATCCCTCATTCTTACCGTACAATGGAACCTCTCAGCAACTTAATTCTACATGAAAAAATTAGTGGCTACATACAATTGATGTACACGACCCACGCCATTTACAAAAGGAGAAATGAACTATTTCTCAATACCCTGCTGCAAGTATTGAATCAAGTCGTACCCTGCGGTTGTCCACTTGTTGTACGCATCAACACATGTTCGTACCATAAAATTAGCCGCCTCACGCTCATTCATCTCTGGATGAAATCGCTTTCGAAGATTACCAATAGGATCTCCCCTGCTGAAGCAGGGGAGTCCACTGTCCACCATCAATTGCACTGTAGTTATAATCCCATTCATGTGTCTCCTTCCCGCTAGGTATCCTTTAACACACGATCTGATTGAACAATTTTCGAATCAGAACATATTGCATCGTGCACAAAATGAAGTTCAATGCACAATCCATGGATTAATTGGTTTCTACAAAGTATGCTCAGTGTAGAGTTTAATTTTGTCCTCCAACCATAATAGAAAGTTCGTATAGGAAAAATCAGGTCGCCCTCTCCTTCCACCATAATAATTAGTTATGAGGATGGCTATGGTACAAAAAACTTTTTGTACAAAAAGTTCCAAACTTTTTTCTCCCCCCACATTTTATCTAGCTCCTTCACTCCCACTTGTAGGATACTAGGACGAATACTGGATGGTGTAAAAGGTGTATGTTAAGTGCATAAATTACAGAGCACTCCTAATTACATTTCATTAGAAGAAGTGTCCAAAAACTACTTACCTGAGAAACTGGTTCCAGGTGTCACTCTTCATAGTTCCAGATGGATCGAGCAATTGAGTCATCTCATGGCTTAGCTTGAAATGTGCACTCTCAAACCCCATGTTTCCTCCAGGTGAGATCTCCAAAATAAATCCAAAATCAATATGAACTAGTCTCCCATGGCTGCACAAGCAAGGTGATGGTCACGTGGCCAATTCCAGCTTTACTTGTTCATTTAAAGATACAAGAGTATGTCAGTACCTATCAAAGAGAAGATTGCCATTATGCCGATCCTTCGGTTGAAGAAGTAGGCTAGCAACAGCATATCCAGCACTACTAATCATAAACATTTCTCGGGCAGCTTCGAAAGAAGGTGAACCTACAGGGCCATAATCTTGCTGAAATATCTCTAATAAACCACCATCAGTTGTTTCACCCATTTGATTTCTACTCCGAGTATTTGGGACCACCTGCAGCATGCAAAGATTAAGATGGATGAACCATACAGGAAACCAAGAAGACAGCCAATAACTCTTTTCGTATGGAAGGAAATATTTCATTTAAATTATAACTAGATATATCTCAAAAAATAAAGGAATGCTAAAATTGTCATAAAAATGGTAGCCCCGCTGTTTACAAATATATGTCAACATTGGTACATGGTGCAATCAACCTTTCCTAAATTTGATCACTAATGCAATCAACCTTTCCTAAATTTGATCACTAATGCAATCAACCTTTCCTAAATTTAATCACTAACACATTAGGCCACAGTGCCACACAAGAATAATATCAGTAGAGTTGGCACCAAAATACTTTTCTAACATATTTTTACAAAGATTAATGGTCAGATTTAAATTTTGAAGATTGCGATGCCCAAAATGACATATGTTTTTGAAATGAATATACATCTTAGTTCTAAAGTCGAAATATAACATAATAACACAGTAAAATTTTCTTATCAATTTAATGAAGTTCACATTTGCAGGGATTTTTTCTGCTTAAAATGCCAAGTTACTAGGATGTTTGTGTTAACAGTCTTGTACATTAGTCATTAGTAGTCTCACTTTGGCCCATGTCTCCTATGAGGTCCAACTAATTATGTCTATATATATATCTCTCAATAATGAATAAAATGCATAGTTGTGAATAGTAAAATTTTATTCTCCAATATTTCTAACATGGTATCAAAACCATCTCCACCCAACCCTAACCCTATTTCCCTTAGCCACCGTCGTCGTCGCTAACTCCTCTCAGCTGCGGGCCCCCCAAGCCATCGCTGCGCCAAGTGGGCCTCCGACGACGATGACGCTCCCGATGGCCACGTCTGCCTCTCCGCCTCCCTCCTCTGCTCCGACAAAGGAGCTCCGACTCAGCTCCCTTGCTCTCGGATCTATGGTATCAGCTCCTTTGCTTCAGCGTCGCAGCGCGACTAAGCCGTCCCTACCTTGGCTCCCCTGCTCCCGGATCAAAGCTGTTGTCGCGTCTCAGTCCCGGATCCGCGCCGCCGGCCTCGTTGCTTTGCTTCGACGTCGCAACGCGACTCCATCACTGCTGCTTGCCGACGCCTCTCGGTGCTTCATCCTGGATCCACGAAGCCGGCCTCGATGCTTTTGCTTCTTCATCCTCACCACTAATTGCTTACTTGGCACCGGCTACTACTGTCACAGTGCTTCGGCTGCTCCTCCTCCCCTGCCTCGAGCAGCCACCTCGAGCTGCTACCACTGTCCCCGCCTCGGGCAACCGCCAGTAGTGCTTCAACTATTTCGGTTGCTACTCTGCTTTGGCAGCTACTGCTGTTGCGCCGTCACCGATAGCCTCCTCTGCTTCTGCTACACTATCGCCAGATCATGGCATTCGAAGGTGATGCTGCTATTGCTTCTTCTATCATTGCCAATGCTTTGGTGTTTAGTGTGACTCAGTTTGGTTAGATACAGGCTCAGACGAGCAACCTTCAGGCCCAGCTGTGTCAGCAACAGGCATCTTCCGGTGGATTCACCGGTTTTACTGCACCTTCATGTCCTATGTCGGGTGCTTCACTCCCATGGTTGTTGGATCCAGGGGCTTCTTTACATGTGACATCTAATACATCTCAGCCCATATCATGTCGTCTTGCTGCAAAAGGTATCAAGATTTAGACAGCTGGTGGAACGCCATGCACGGTCACTCATCAGGAGACTCTTTCCACCTCACTTCGCAATTTCATATATCTCACTTATCCCTACGCTCTTTATGAATCTCAT
The DNA here is from genome assembly GCA_036346395.1 of Hsuehochloa calcarea. Taxonomy (NCBI): domain Eukaryota; kingdom Viridiplantae; phylum Streptophyta; class Magnoliopsida; order Poales; family Poaceae; genus Hsuehochloa; species Hsuehochloa calcarea. The sequence continues at coordinate 17,117,598 of CM070597.1, read as the reverse complement.
CTCTGTCGAGCAGCTCGTAGATATGAACTGTTTTGTTGGGTTTGATGACAGCTCCTGCTTTGTACAAGATCGTGGAACAATAGTTGTCATCGGTACAGGTCATCGTAAGGGGTTCTGCAGGGCTCTATGTTCTTGATTGTCTTGAGTCTCCCTTTTTCCTGTTTTTGGTACTGCTCCTCCTCCTATTCCTTTATTCTCTGTTATTGGTCAATCTATTCTTTGTCCTTCTGTATCTACTTCTGTTTGCAAGTCTTTTCCTCAATAGCATTATCGCTAGACGCACTTGTGTGGCTCACGCCTCTATGATTCATCAAGGTGTTCTTGGTCATGTTTCTGTTCATACCAATTTTCGGTGCAAAGGTTGTAGACTTGGGAAGCAACTAAGCAAGTACAACTCTCATGTCCTTCCAGCTTTTCTAAATCTGATTGTCCCTTTGATTTGGTCCATTCGAATGTTTGGGGTCCTCCATTTGCTTCGAAGAGTGGTCACCATGGAAGAAAGCCGGTTACCGGGTTTACCGGTGGGCTCCGGGAAGAGGAAAGCCGGCCGGTTTTTCCTGGTTTGGCCAATTCAAATTTTAAATTTTGACTGATTTTTAAGAAAATTCAAACGAAATTCATCCGGGTTTTTTTTGGGAAATCCGGGAACCGGCCGATTTTTTTCCCCGGCCAGCGACCGGGATTCCCCCCAGGAACGGGTTTTCTATCATTGGTGGTCACAGTTACTATATCATTTCATTGATGACCACACTCGATATACTTGGATCTACTTCACAAAACACCATTCGCGGTTGATTTCTATCTATCAGTCTTTTGCTTAGATGGTTCATACTCAGTTCTCTTCATAGCAAGTGTCCTGATGAGGTCATGTACAGAACATCTGCTCGCTATGCTCATCTTCGTGTCTTTGGTTGTATCTACTATATCCTAGCACCTCATGAGCACACAAAGCGAAGCGTTCCATTGGTTGAGTGTGTCTTCTTAGGTTATAGTCCTGAGCAAAAGGGCTATAGTTGCATGATCCTTCAGCACGTCGCATTCGCATCTCTCGTGATGTGACCATTGATGATAGTCAACCCTTTTTTATCATCCTTCTACACATTCCACTCCTTCCACAGATTCCACCTCTTTTTCGAGTCAACGTCTTGTTCCTTCATCAGACTTGCCTTCTGCAGATACATTTTCTCCACTAGTTTCTAACACTTACAGTTTTCCCTTTCACTATAGTCACCGACAGAGAGTTCCTTCTAATCTTCATACTTCCATTCCTCTTGAACCTTCTGATCCTCAGTCCTCTTCTCCACTTGACCCTCCAGGCGGTACCATGGACTCTGACGATCGTTCTACTACATCACGGTATGCCCTACATGATCATTCCTCTCTTCAGGCACCAAAGAGACAGGGTTTTTCTCGTGCATGTGCATTATCTGAGACGAGTACCTACCAAGAGGCCAGCTAGTATACCTAAGTGGCAGTTGGCTATAACTGAGGAGCTTACAACATTAAGAGTGTACATGCCTTGGGATCTTGTTTCGAGCCCTTGCCGCTACCACCTTTGAGATAGTTTGACTTCGATGGCTTTTGGCTGATTTTGATGTTCTTTGTGATATAATCCTAGGCCTTTGTTTTGTGACAATACAAGTGTCATTCAGATTGCTAATGATTCGGTCAAGTATGAGTTGACAAAACTCATTAGTGTTGATGCATCATTCACACGGTCTCATTGTCAGCAGTTGACCATCGACCTCCAGTATGTACCCTCAGAGCTTCAAGTTGTAGATTTATTCACTAAGGCTCAAACTCGAGAACAACATCAGCTTCATCTACTCAAACTTAGTGCATCAGATCCTCCTGATCCACCTTGAGTTTGAAAGGGAGGGTGTTAAGAGTCTTGTACATTAGTAGTCTCTCTCTTTGGCCCATGTGGCCTATGTGGCACATAAGGCCTAACAAATCATGTCTATATATATCTCTCAATAATGAATAAGATGCACCGTTGTGAATAGCAAAATCTTACTCTCCAATATTTTAACAGTTTGACCTCAAGCACCTAGAATTTCAAGTTTTGTAAGTGTCCACCTCACATAATTGTTTTGAGTAGGAAAAAGCAATTAAGTGCACAACTGTCGAAGATCAGTAATCGGTGATTCCATAGTCCATATATGTACAAAAAAATGTAACAAAACAATTGCAAATACATGGTCACCTCAATTATGCCTCGCTCCGGTCCAGTGGGTAAAACACCATAAGGAAAGAGATACAAGTTTAATCCGACAGCTTGAAATATGTCCCTTAAAAGAGCAATAACTTGGAGAGCCAGCACATCCTGTCTACAATCATCACCAACCTGTTATAGCATAGAAAGTTGCTTGTGTCAAGTGTCAAGCATAGTTGATGCTAGAAAATTAACAGGCACAAAGGATGACTAGTTAGTATATTAGCTAAAATATGCCATAGACATAACACCTTTTCAAGATTTAGTTGATAATTAACAGTCTCAAACTACAAGTTGGATGAAAATTATTACAACTTCATTTTTTATTAGTTTGCACTTGACAGAAATATATTTTGTACACTTATCATAGTTGGCCACAATATGGTTCATGGTATAAATTGTTATGACAAAACAAACCAATGTCATTTTACCAGTTACCTTAGTCCTCATGCTTAACATATTTTTGCAATTGTAAACAACTCTACTTTACCAACTGTTATAGTGTTATGTCAAATGAATGACCAAGTCAGGTTAATAGCTAGCTTTAAGTTGCACAGAAACCACAACAGTAGCACATAAATGCTGCCATCAAGCATCAAAGATAAGCTTTGTTCAATTGTATTGAGAAAAGACCTTCAAAACTAGCATATAAGTACACAAAAGGTCAAATATTTATGTAACTGTTCTGGAACTATAGAAATAAGACTAACAATGAAGATTATCAGCAGTCGACATGATGTGACTGAAATGTGGGGGAAACTTTCAGTGATAACTGACATATCCATATTGGAAGATTGCTGCACCCAATTTTGTAGAGCTGAAGATAGTATCTTGCTAATGGTTCCTACCACAGTTGCTGTACCGCGCTAGATTTAGTACTTTGTTTTGCTAATTTCTAGGAGAACAGCAATGCTCCTTATGCTTCACATTATGTATTAGTACGACCGAAGGCAAGACCACAAAACAACATTGTAAAGTTCCCAGGGGGGCTTTTCATCATATACCAAAAGAAAGGAATTACATTCATTCATTTTGTGGTAACTATGACAATTACTACGGTTTTTAGTTTTTACTAATGCTAATCATCAGCTTACAACATGATCACTAGCATAAAGTGCATTTTCAACAGTTTTCTGTTGGCACCTTCATATAGTCCAATGCAAGTTTAACTATAGTGTTCAACTATGAAGTCAGCAAATCTCATTGTCCTTAAAAAAATAACTACTCCCTCCGTTTTTTTTTCTTGTCGTTTTGTGATGTGTGCAGTCAATCTTTCAAACCTTTTATAACAAATATACATAAAAGGTATCTAGATTTGTCACATAAAAATTATACCAGTCGATTGTCATAAAAATACTTCAATAATATTAGAAAAAGTAATGATCAAAGGGGTGTATTGGAGACCATGCATTCGTCCAAAACGATAAGTAAAAAAGAACTCAGGTAGTAATATTTTTTGCACTTAAAGGCACAACTCTATAAGATAGAAACATGATTGAGGATTATAACTACATATAAGATAAAAGCACATGACCTAGATCTACAGGTTACAACTGTGATCAAGGATTCAAATCTCAGAACCAAAGGAAAACCCGCCCGGCGGCCGGTAACGGTAACTTAACTGACCGCTAACCGGAAAACCCAGAAAAAAACGGTTGAAATTTGAATACTGGAAATTGAATTTGGGATGTTATAAACCCGGTTACCGGAATGTTTACCATCCAAAACCGGAAAAACCGCTTCAAAAAACCGGAAAACCCACTACCAAAACCGGAAAAAAACAGAGAAAACCAGTTATGGGTAATTAGCAATTGGAATTATGCATATTTAGCTCATACAATAGGTAATCTTGCACAAAAAATGACCTAAACCAACCTAGGAAGTACATTATGCAATCATAAATTTAAATTTGGAAAATTTTGGTCGGTTTTTTTCCTCCCAGTTCCCACCGGTTTTTCCGATAACCGCCGGTATTTTTCCTTGAACGTGAAACACATTATTTGCGCAGACTTCACTGCAAAGAACAATCTATTTACCTTAAAAATGCAAGCCTGTGGCTTTACATCATTTGGGTTCCCTTCACGATCAACCACATTAAAAGTAATCATTATTGGAACTTTTGCGGCAGACTGGAGAGGAATACCACTGTCCAGTTGTATGCCCTGTACTAACTTGTTTGTTGCGGTAGGTAGGTAGAGATCATCACCTGGCACAGTAATCTTCTCCAGCTCCCTGCATGAAAGAGTTAAAAATGATGAGATCAAGTGCACAAAATCCCAGATGAGAACAACAAAGTTGTATTAGTAGTAAGTTCTTAGTTCTTCAACGAAACATTACAACAATTTTTCTAGATCTACCTTCTAATACCCGCTCTTCGCTCTTCCTTGGGAAGAGGGAAAAGAACACCAGAAATCGAGGTGACCTTGTCAAAAAAATCAAACTCTCTTTCAAACATGTCACGAGCTTCCGGAGTGAAACTGTCAATGATTTTCTCCCTAACGGCAGGAAGCAAGGATTGGAATGCACTGGTCTGAAAAAAAGGAAACATTCACATTATACTTATGACCTTAAGCTTGCAGTAGGACAGAAAACAACACTATGATAGATGACATTAACCAAAATGCTGCTAGCTTTAGTAAAACAGCACACATCAACTATGACAAAGTTAAAAGATAAGAAATGAGAAAGATACAATTTTAGTCAGAAAAGCATCAGATTGGACGGCCAACTGACATGAAGATCTAGAATCTTATGTTTCAAACACTCCATGTCTACTACAAGTCTGATAGTAATATGGGTTTCTTCATATGCACAATAACATTGCATAACTTAATTGTTCAAGTCCATCATTTATGCACCATTACCAACAGTGGTAACTGCAAGAATGATAGAACTAATTCAGTTTCGTGAAGGGCTATATGATTTCCGCCATCTTAATTACCATCGCCAAGAAGAAAAGGACACTTAAGTATGAGGCTAACATAAGCAAGCAGCCCTTAGCAAAATATTTCAGATGCCTTATCAAAAAAGCATAACCTGAGTTGCACTTTGATGATCTGGCTGTCTCTCCAGCTTATGAGTTTATGGGGAACCAACCTTTACAATAAACTTTCAGAAAAGGGCCACAATGGAGCAAAACGGTACTTGTTTTTTTGGTAAATCAAAAGGACAGGGAATGGAAGAAGCTCAGCTACAGAAAAATGAAAAGGTGATATACCTTTGGAACACCCGCTTCCTTCCCAGATTCATTGGGGACACATTCTCCCTGCAATTTCAAGTTTCCAGACCAACAAACAACTCAGTGAAAGAATTTCACTGTAGAAATATGTTAATAAAAAACATGAATTATTTTTTCATTCGAACAAAGATAAGATGTGATAATGTTAGATATAACAAGAGGACAAACTAAATAAATTTCACCTGCAGATGCCATATTAAGATATGAGCAAATATATTACTTCTCCGAGCAGCTCCAAGCAAGTATCCTTCAACCAATTTCTGTTGAGTTAAAAGGCAAGAAAAAGTTTAAATGCATTCATTTTTTAAGGTGATATGGCTTCTAAGGAATGATAAATCAAAAGGTGCAGATTGAAACAATTAGTAATTTTCCTGGTCTGCATTTATAACATAAACATACATATGACTGGAAGAAATTCTCACCCCTTCGTCATATCTGAGTGACTGTACCAACTGAGGCATAAAAAAGGTAACAGTCTCAGGTGGGTAAGTCTCCAAGACACGAAGGACATATGCCATAACACGCGGGTGACCTTTATAAGGTGGGGTAAGAAACTCCAATGCTTGCGTAACAGAACATGGAGCCCAGTGTGGAAGTTGATGTAACAATGCAGAATTTTCGTCTACTGCCTTTGGAGTGATGAAAAAGGGTAATGCTTCAGGAATTGTACGGAGATCCAGTATGCGTGTCTGCAAAGAAGAATGAAAGAGCATGATAAGATATATCAACATGTGTCAACTTTGTCAATGAAAGAAAACAATTAGAAGGATTAAAAAGTTACAGAATAAAGAATCAAACACATTACACAATCAGCAGGTATAGTATCTTCCTACAGGACTATATCCAAGTCTGAAGTCTCTCCAAAAAAAATGAAGTCTTGCGTCCACTAGTTACAAACTTCCAATAATAAAGTAAGACATAGTGGCAAAGGGAAATAAAATGGCTGGAAATGTTGGACTTGCAAGCATCACTCAATGCACTTTCTTATCCTCAATTTTTTCTGTCATTTCACCATGCTAATCCCACACCCAAAAATGAATCAAAATGGTGACAGCCCAAATTAACAGTACGTTGCATTATGTATCATTCTTAACAATACAGAATTGGCAATTCTTCATTTTAACACAACATGAATTTTATCCCCATAATTGATAGCTAACATATCTTTACTATTATAAAAGGACTCGGTTGTGGTGGTGATTCTGCCATTTACCCCTCTTGAGTTGGTGGGATCTTTTGTGGATAAATATGTGTACGCATGTATAAGATACTTGAAGGATCTTCTGTGGATAATAAGATTATCTGTGTTTGTGGTTTATGATAAAATTCTATGTAACTTGTTAATTGGATGCAAATTATGTATGAAACTTTCATTTGTACGGATAATTACCTTATTTATATTGGTTTTATAAGTTTATAACTTACATTATGTTTTATTTGAAATCCGTTGCAACACACGGGCACTCAGCTAGTCATTGTCACATATCTACCCTTGCACTTATAGTTTATACATGCAGCCAGTGCCAGTTAACCATGGTTGTCACGGCGTCGCCTAGTCGTCGCCTTGGTGTCTAGTCGCCCCGGAACGGACGCCGCAGAGCAGCAACTCGCCTTGGCCATCGCCGCCCCTCGGCCTCACCGCGCCAGCCGCCAGGTACGCCCTCCGACCTCCACTCCCTCCCTCGGTCCCTCCCTCCTCCGCTCCCTCCCTATCGCGGCGCAGCCTGACCTGGCGACCTCCACACCAACCGTGCCCACCGCCTCCTGCCCTCCCTCCCTCCCGCGCTCCAGCCGCGCCGCCTCCCTCCCTCTCATGCTCCTACGCCGCTCCCTCCCTCTACGCAGCTTGCCCTTCTGGCCTCCCTCTCGCCCTCTGCTCTGCTTCCCCCTCTGGCGCTGCCTCCCTCCCTCTGCTTCACCCTCTGGCCTCCCTCCCTCTGTTTCCCCCTCTGCAGTGCTATGCTTCGGTAATCTACTGATGTTAGTAATCTACTGCTAGATGATGATGTGTGATTGTGTGCTAGATGCTTCGGTACCTTGCTGAATGCTGATGTAGTGTACTAGTGTTGCTAGTTGTAGACTTGAAGTCGCTACTTGCTACTAAAGTTGCTACTTGCTACCTTAGCTCGCCTTACCTCGCCTAGACGACGACTAGGCGCCCGCCTGGATGACTAGGCGTCCCGGCACCCCTTAGGCGTCGTGGTCGCCAAGGTTGCCGTGACAACCTTGCAGTTAACACATTTCCGATTTGTCATTTGACTTACTAATATAACATAATGGACGGGGAAAATAGACCATAATAACACCCTTAAACTATTGACAGCTCCACTTACTGACCTTAATATGGTTGCATGGTTGTTTTAAAAGGACTATATTCATGATACTATATCTTCCCGACTAATTTACAATTGTTTCAAGGTAGACCATTATGAAAGATGACAACTTCAACTAAAGTTAAATTGAGAAATGCGCCAAGAGATAACTATTCCTTCACCCTGTGACTGAATGCCCTACGATAAAGATCAAAAGTGGAGATATTTTGAAACAGAACTTGCATGTGAAGATAAAGGAACCAAGTAAAAAATCTACTATCTGAAAAGGTAGCAGCTAAAGGCAACAAGAAACATACTTGTACCAATTGAGTAATTTCGGATTGCAATGCTGAGTTTGTTGGGAACCTCATAGTCATAGAGAGCGCAATTCGAGGATCAACAGCAAAAGCAGTTCTGGCGTGATCAATCCATTTATCTGAGCTAATTTTACCACGAAATGTCGTCGTATCCCTGCCCATATATAACATGTTATACATTTGAATTTGAACTCATAGCACAAATATGAAACAAAAGATAAAATAAAATCACAGTAGTAGTTACTTTGTATTTATTGGTTGTGCCCAGACTTCAAGCCTGTCTGCCTCATGCTGAGAAAGCATTAGAAGTAATTGCTTACGCTTTTCCCGTACAGCTGCATAGTTGTCCACAGAGCCCCAGACAGGGTGGATCTGATCCGCCTGCAACCAAAGGAAAAGGACAGGGAGAGAAAAGTTACGCTCTTCAAAACAGTTATTGGAGATGGATCCCATTCACACAAGGAGGGCAGCAACAACAGTATTTGGCGTAGCAGCATATTAGAGGGATGCATTAGGTTATCTGTTAGTTGCATTCAAATATTCATTTTTATCTATTAGTTGCATTCAGGGTTTAAAAAACCGGTACCGGCGCAATTACCGGCCGGCGGCCGGTACCGGTAACCGGCCGGTTACCGGTTTTTCCGGTTGAATTTCGTTAAATTTTGCTTAAAAATCAATCGAAATTCGAAATTCGAAATTTGAATTTGCAAACTCCGGAAAAACCGGCCGGGATTTCAAATCCCGGCCCCCACCGGTAAACCGGTTACCGGCCGGTAACCGGCGGTTACCGGCCGGTATTTCAATCCATGGTTGCATTCAATATTCAATTAGTTTTCATCTGTTAGGGACTCACCTATAAGTAGAGTCATTATCCTTTGGTTTAAGCAAGAAAAGAATAAACTAGTCACCATCAATCTCTATCTCTATTTCTTTCTCTCTCCCTGGTGCATCTTTCTCTCCTGCCAAGCCCTCCCCTGCTGCTCATCTCTTCTCTATCCCCTTACCTTCACCATGGCACCAGGCCGCAAGAAGCCCAGACATCATCCACCAAACAACCACAGTTATCCCTTGTGTTCTATATCCCAAGCACATGACAAGTGGGACATGCATTTTTAGTTCTCCCAGGTGGGGAGGGGCAGAGAAACAAAAGGGGAGAAACATGTAGGTCAAATCATACCATGTCAAGTTCGCCTTCACGTCCCTGTGACTTTGAACCAGAATCAACAGAACCACTGGTGCGCTCGTTTTGCAGATAGTGGACAAATATTGACACAGATTGGGCCTCTCTCTGAGCAAAACTTTTGTTTTGAGATTCATACCACTCAGGTGCATAAGCAAACCATCCCAAAGCAGCACTGAAACAAATTACGGGACACACAAACTGTATTAAGAAGTAATATAATATAACTGGCACAAAACAACAAAGATGGAAACTTGAAAAGCAGCAAGCACAAAGCATAAAAAATACTCGATTGTTACATTACCATGCTTAATAATAGGTGTCCCAACCATGGATAGAAATCCCAACTGAATGTCTTTTCCAAAAATTCAAATTTTGAATTTTGAAATTTGATTTTAAGCAAATTTAAACAAAATTCGACAATGAATTTCATAATCCGAACTCCCAAGTCCCAACTGAATGTCTAAAAATAGAGAGAATGCAATGAATTTCATAGAGGTTTTTGTTAACGTATCAGATACCAATTTTGGTAATCAGTAGTATTATCAGGGGAAAAATCCCGGACGGTTACCGGCCGGTGTCCGGGATCCAAAATCCCAGCCGGTTTTCTCTGTTTTGCAAGTTCAAATTTCAAATTTCAAAATTCGGCTGGTTTTTAATCAAATTCAAACGATTTTTATCTGGGATTTTTCCGGTTTGAACGGTAACCGGTTACCGTTCAAACCGGCCGGCGGGAAATGCCCCAGGACCGGTAATGTGATCCCTGAGTATTATACACCCCTATGAACAAAACACCAAAGTACCAAGATAACACATTCAACCTCTGATACTAAAAACCAATATTTTAATTCAAGATTTTCCATACATCCTGGATCTCATATTTTGTTTTACCTTGTTATTTGAAGTATCAAGATTTTCCAAATAGCTATTATTTACACCAAAATAATTCAAAGACATACAAAGCAATGTAACAAATATTGTTGTAGGCATATCACAAACACAATGAGCAATATATTAAGAAAAAAATGTGTAATGAAGTGATTATTACCGGTATACCCTGTCCTCTAATAACTGAAGCCCAATATTACATTTCTGAAGGTTAGATTGAGACTGGCATGAGCAAAACTTCAGCCCAAGGAGCATTGCAGTAAAGAAAGTGCCGGTAGCAGCGGGATGGTGAGAAAAATGAGCTGGAGACTTCATCGTCCCTTGCAACATCCGACCCAGAAGTAGAAGTTGCTCAATGCTATCATGCCGAACCACCTATCAGAATAACACCCGCATAAGGTAGATAATTATAACAACGCAAGAAGAGAACATGACCAAGATAGCAACCAATACCACATGCAGATAAAGAAACTGTAAAATATTCATAAGATAAACAAAGAAAAGGTGTGGTTATAACCTCAAACCGATCAATAAAGAAACCAAGCCAGAGCCTATGTGCTATTATTGCTTCAACTGGATCCTTTTCTGGTGGTGCCTCAGGCTCACCAGGAATGAGATGCGGCCTCAATTTTGCATCAGGGCCACAGTAATTCATATCTGATGCAAACAGGCCACGCTTTGTATCTATTGTCCACAGCCATGCATCGACAAGTTCTGCAAGCACAAGAGGACCTAAAGAAGGTGCTGCGGATACTAGCCACGTCCAGATATATATTCCAGTCTCCATTGCATCAGGGGTAGAAATATAAGCAGGACACCAGCATAGGAGTCGTATAAGCTGAGAAAACCCTTCCAGATTTGCTCTAGAATCAGATACCTGTGTGTTACAACATTAGCAATTACAATCAAAGACATGAATGAAAGAAACAACAGGCCACCTAGGTGCAAACAATTTACCATATGATCAAGAAGTAATGCTGTAGCCTGAGAACAAGTTTCACGAAATAGTGAGTTATCTATTGGCTGTTTCTCCGCCGTAACAACGAAGTCTTGAAGAAGACAAACAAATTTGGACAGAAAAACTTCATCAAATGACTGATGGGTCTGTGCAGACTGCGTACCAAGAGGAGACATGCCCATGTTTAAGCCTCCCATGGTACTGAATAGCCTTCTCATACCAGCAATCTCCCCTGCATGGTTGCATTTCGCAGTTGCACTCACTACTGCAGTTGACAGTACTTCTAGGGTGATGTCAGGCGCTTCTTTTTTGGCTCCTGATGCTGCTGCAGCAGAATCCATAACTGCAGGAACGTTCGCCGTCCTGATGCCATTCCAGTCATTCTTTCCACTACAAATACGTATCTCAGATAAAAGTGAGACAACATCTGCTGTATGCTGTGTTCTTTGTGCTCCACTCGGCTTGCAAAAATTTTCCTAAACAATACAATTACAAACCTTATCAATCATTATATCAGGCATTGGGTGGAAAACAAAACAAAGAGTATGAACTACTTATGCCAGCATGATGATGCCTGTGGAATAATTTTTGTGTGATAAACACATAAAGAAAGGCTGACTTGGAAGTGTAGTATTGTGGCTAAAATAATCCAGCAGTTGCTATTCCCAAGCAAGAACCTAACTTATTTACTATTGAAAGTGGTATCATTGAGCATAGAAGAAGAAAAGGAGAGGGGAATGATAGACAAGTGAGAGGAAAAGAAAACAATAGAAAAAAGAGTAGCAGAAGAAGATGACTATAATCAGCACAACAAAATGCTTTAAAAACAAAAAATGTTTTTTAAAGAAGAAGTGTGAACAGCATACTATACAGGATATCTAATGAAGAAAAAAGGATCTACGCGATCGGCAACCTCAACCTTAACCAGACAAGCGATCGGCAACCTTAATGTTAGGTTTTAGATATGTACATTGTATAGGGTTTTCTTTGCATATTTATCTACTCTTGTAACCTGTATATTTTAGCCTTTGACCTATTGGAATAGGTCGAGGGTTCATTCCAACACTTAACATTGACAGGACAATGACCATCTACTATAAAAAATAATGCATCAACTTCACACAAATGAAGAACAATGGTGCTCGAAAAAGTAAGGCCAAATAATATTATATTCACTAAACCTGTATAAGGCCTTGAGTGGTGCATGGAGCAAATGAAAGAGCACTTGTTATCCATTCCCTAGCAATCTTTTGATAAAGTGAGCGTACAGTGGCAACCCAAGCAGGATCGCTAACAGGACCAGAAGTCAACTCGTTATGAACAGATATTAGAAGTAAATCCAAGCATGAAGAGTTCCAGAGGACCTATAAATTCAGTATACTAGTGTCCATCAGTGTGCCTCAAATCAATAAAACTAAAATATGAGAAGCCAAATCAAGGCAGCCAACCTGTGGAAACTTTTCCTTTAGCTGAGTTAACAGCTTGACACTCACATCACGAACATGTTCATCCCTCTGTGACATGCTCTTTATAAGGAAGCAAGCATGAACAGAAAGAACAGATTCTCTTACATCAGCTCCTTCACCTATGTCAGATATTCGATCCTCCTGGGCACAAAAGAGATAATTATTCTGGTGGGCAGCTACAAGTTACAGGTTTATCATATGCTATAAAAAAAAGCAAGATAATAACAACATAATTCAACAAAATGACTATAATGCAAAGTGAATGAATGGATGATGGAATAATTCTGAGTTATACGAAACAGAATGTAAAACAAATTCCTAATGTATGAAGCAATATCTAAAGCAGATTTCATCATTTCAATTATTGGACACAAAATGCAAGTGATGGCTGATGCTTCATTAATATTGCTCAAAGGAAAGCTAAAGGATATCTTTGTCAATGAATGAGGTCTTTCCTTGTGGGAGACAATTTCTTTATTTTCAGATCAACAAAGCAGCCATTTATACACTTTTAAGTTTTAATTAATATCCTTTTGCTACAAAATATTTTCTAACTTGATACCTCACACAAGAATCAAGAATCCTAGATATGAGCATGCATCCGATGCAAAAGGAGATGTGCGCGCCTACCAAAAGAGATCAAGGCTGCAGCAATGGCCTAGAATGTGCGGTTCTTTTTACATAAAGATTTGAGTTGCCATAAAATGAAGACTACTTTGATTCAACAGAATACATAGCTAAACACCAGGGTGAACATGACTTTCAGTTTGCTTCATATTTCAAAGTAAATGACAGGATACAAAATAAATCAAATGACGAACATATTCTCAAAAAAATGGTTGAAGTGTGAAGCGTACCAGCCATGACAACACTGTTTCAAAAGCTCTATGCACAACTGCCGTCAAACACTGAGTTACTGCTGGTGTCAAGTTTGGAGTAAGCAGATATTCAAACACACAACTGAATGCACTATTTGATTTATTCAACGTAGAAGTGGCTGAAAGTATGCCACCACTGCAGCTAAAACGCAATATCTCCAAGAAAGCAACTGCAAGGAGATATGTAGCTTTAACTCCTGAAAATAATGTAAAAAGGGATTAGTGGGTGGGATACTTCAACAGAATTTCATTTGCCTTCTGTGCCATTTATGTAAAGAAAGCCAGGGATATGTGAATCCCGATAATATAGTTAAGTTCTAACAAGGAAGAAGGGGCAAATGAATACTTTCTTATCTTTTTGCTTTTAAAAACTGCACATTTAGATTTATCAATTTCAGGACTCTCGCGCCGCTCTCAAGCCCCCTCCTGCGCCGCTTGACACTCCGGTGGCGGGGCCTCCAACATCAACCTTCCACCTCACAGCCTCTCTCCAACCCGGCGCCGCCTGCCGCTCCGGCGACAGCGCACCAATGACACTCCCAATGGGCACCTCCCCCTCCCCTAACCTAGATTTCAGAGCTGCAGTCGTGGGAAAGAAATCTGAGAAGGAACGATGGTGGGTTGAGTTGAGACCACCCTTTCCAGACTGGACTCTGTGGAATCCCGATGCCGTGGGTCGCCGGTAAGGTCGTCATTCCCAAACCCGGTCACTAGGGGGCTTCGGTCGCCGAGCCCTCTGAGAGCTACTACTCCCGTGGCAGCTCAAGCTAGAGGCAAGTCAGTCCTCTTCCTTGATGGCGGGCTGCCTCCTCATACGACGGCGGCTGATGTTGCTCGGCTAACAGAGCCAGGCGCCTGGCAAGAGGTTCGCCGGCGGAGCTCCTGGCGCCGAAGGACCCAACCCCGACGCAGAGCTGTGTCGCATCCGATTCCTCGCGACCTTATAGGCCTTTGCTTCAACTGCTTCGCTGGTGATCACGTCGCGGCGAGCTGTAGAAATCCAACGCGCTATTTCCGCTGCAAGGAGGTGGGACACACATCTGCTCTTTGCATAAAAGCAACGAGCCCCACCTCACCGCGGCCGACACTCATCACCGACCTACGGGATGTTCTTATGTCGCGTCCGAGGGTCGTTGCAAATTCGGCAATCCGTCGTTCGCCATCAGCCGCCTCAGGCAGTTCCGGACGCTCACCTTAGCCCCAGCGCCGACAAACTGTGTCTCGGGCCCCAAGCCTCACACCGGCAGCCCCTTTGCATCCAGTCGTCGACGCTCAAATCAGTCACCGAGGCAGAAAAGGACTCCTTCCACCGCTTTTCAGAGACGTAGATGACGAGTTCCCCCAGGGAACCCCTTTCACCGCCCTGACAAAGAAACTTGTGTCGTTCCTCTTTCTCCGGCAATGCGCGATATGGAGAGGTGCTTAGAGCGCATTAATCGTATGCATGGGGGGACGAGGCCGGAAGTCTCAGCTCAGGAGGTCGCACGGGCTTTCCAGGTCGAGAGGGGCTTGCCGCTTGATAGCTTCATGGTACATCCCCATTTCCGAGAAAATTTTCTGGTAGTCTTCGACAGCCACTCAAGCAAAGACCGAGAAGACATCAGGTTTCTCCCTCTTGGTTCGTCAATGGTCGCTGTTAGCCCAAGCAGTCAGTCTTCCTCTTCGCTTCCGAGTGAAATTATGTCTAGAAGGTCTGCCATTGCACGCTTGGAGCCTGGCTGCTGTGTCGGCCATTCTCTCTCCCTCATGTTGGATAGAAGCTTTTGACGAATCGTCGATGACCCGTGCAAATCTTTCGACCTTTCGGCTGGTAGCTTGGTCTCTAAACCCCAGTTTGATCCCAAAAGAAAAGGTTGTGGTCCTCGAACCGGACCTCCTGTCGAATGATTCTATCCTAGAGCACGGAAAACAAGTCTTCGAGAAGCCATCTGGTTTCAGGGAGTTGCGGGAGGCTCTGCGTTACAACGTCATAATACACATGCATGACGTCGAAGATTTCGCGTTACAACCGATGCAGTTAGTACAGGGAGAGGTCGACTCAGTTCTCTGACGTTGGGAAAGCTCAAGTTGTTACTCCTCTAAGTCGACGTACTGGGCTTTCTTCATGGGTTCCATTGGGTTTCCTTGCGCAGAGGCCATTTGGAGAGCAAGGGCTCCTCTAAGATGTAAAATCTTCATTTGGCTAGCGATTCGTCGACGATGTTGGACGGTTGGTCGCCTTCAACATCGAGGATTGCCAAACCAAGGAGTTTGCGTCTTCTACGGCCATGGGCAGGAGACCATCAATCACCTTCTAGTTGGTTCGGCTAGCGATTCATCGACGATGTTGGACGGTTGGTCGCCTTCAACATCGAGGATTGCCAAACCAAGGAGTTTGCGTCCTCTACAGCCATGGGCAGGAGACCATCAATCACCTTCTAGTTGGTTGTGCGGTGACGGCACAGGTTTGGGAGTGTTTCTTAATTCAGGTCGGGTTGCTTTGTGCAGTTCCTGTGGGTCAGCTCTCTCTTCAAGATCATTGGATTGCCGCTAGAAACTACGTTCCGGGTTGCTTTCTTTGTGCAGTTCCTGTGGGTCAGCCCTCCCTTCAAGATCATTGGATTGCCGAAACTACATTCCTAAACAATGCGGGAAAGGCTTGGATTCGTGCATCATCCTCGTCTGTTGGATGATCTGGAAGAGAGCAACCAAAGGATTTTCAATAATACGACGACTTCTATCGATCAACTACTTCTATGCATTCTTAGTGAGCACCGCATTTGGTGCATGGGGTTGGCATCGAATCTGGAGTCGCCTGCTGAGGAGTAGCGCTAATCTTCTTTGTGTTGTTGTCGTTGGAGGGTCTCACGCCCCTTGGTTGTGGCTTTCCTGTGTTTTTCCCTTAAAGCTATGATACTTCATGTTTTTCTTTCGTCTTAATGAAACGATGTGCAATGCTTTTGCACTTCCTTGAAAAATAAATTGCACATTTTGGCTTGTAAAAGTCAACCCTAGTACAGAGCAAAACAATAGCAAGGAGCGGTAATTGGATGTGTAGATTGCAAGTGCGGCAGAGGGAACATAGCAGTGGCTGTACGGACCATGATAATTATGAGAGGTCATACAGGGATTTTCTGTAGGACCCACTTTGGAATGATATTTTGATAGTAAATTGCATTGTAGATCCCTAAGTACCATTGTCTCACTTAGGTCCAAATAATGAAAAATCATCCTAGCAGGTCCATAGACTTATAAAAGGTCTCACATAAATCCATCTGTTAGTTCAATTATCGAAATGTGCAGATGTGGAAGCATTTCTCTGCTCTTTGGCTTTTTTCCTCAATCCTGTGCTAGGTAGCCATAGGTGTGGTGCTCAAAAGTACTCATCGTCCAGTATTCTAGCTGTGTGCCGCCAAGTGACCAAGGTGTGCAAGCCATGGCGGAAGCATCTGGATCGTCTAACACTCTCACACAATGGGGAGGAATGCACATGGGCTTCCGCCTAATATAGTGCTCAAACCACAGGAGGGCCGTGGCGAGCAATTAAAATACTTCTATACCTGCACATTCTGGTAACTAGACAAGCATATAGATTTGCCTAGTGAGACATATTGACAATAGAGTGACCTGCCACTCTGCCAGGAAGACTGTGATGTTAAGGGACCTAGTGAGACAACACTGTAAGTTTAGGGACCTACAATGCAATACACTGATTTCTAGAGTATGTGATTATATTTGATTGGAGGGCAATATTGTGTTTTTCTGAAATAAAATAAACAAATACATAAGCCATGAAGCACTCAGCAGAGAATAAATGTTGACCTGAAATTGTACTCATTGCTGCAACCTCAACTCGACCTCCCAGAGCAGCAGAAAGTGCAGTTCTCTGTCCAACGACAGCCTTTTCATTACCACTGCCACGACGACTCCCTGGGTTATGGAGAGCATTTAACTCTAGCTCATCTTCAAGCCATTTCACTGAACTGACAACCTGAATTGAGGAAAACATACATGACAGAAACAAGGTTAATAAGCAAAGCAAGACTACCGGCCATTAGTACAGGATGTTCAGCAATGGGTTAACAACCCTAACTGGTAACTTCTACAAGAAAGGACCGAGAAACATAAGAGTGAACATAGTGATGATCCAAGAATCCTAACCAATTATTGTGCAAAACGACATTAGGCTTTAACATATGGCACTTAAAAAGAGAGAAAATATAAAATACAACTAAACGATATGAAATGGTATTTAAATAATCACATGGAGTATAGATGAAATAACAGATTTTATCACCCATTCAAAGAAACTGTGAAATATGATAATATCTCATTTTTGTGAAATACAAAATTCCATTGTGATTAATGACAAGTGGCGTCTACTAGGTAGGATGTAACCACGCTCAAGGCCAAGGTCAGGGGGTTGAATGGTCTGGTTTCAAAAGCAGAGGGAGGGGGGATAATATGGACTTGTTCCTTGAATATTTATGGCTAGGTTGGATGATGTTACAAAGCACTTCCGAATTCTGATTAATGAGCAACCATATACCATTTTAACTTACACAATCCAGTATATCATGTCCATATCTATGTGCACCAAATACTGTTAGTATGCACAAAATATGATAAAATATGCCCTTTTTTACTGAAGAAATGAGTATAATTTTATTGTCTAAGGCAAAGTTTATCTCCTGAACCTCCCACCCAGTCCTTCCACAGACACAAAATAAAGTTTTGCTATATTTGCTCCTGATAAAATGTCAACATAACAAGAAACCCACTAATAATTTAGGGAGCATAAAGAAATGTGCAAAAAATATGCAATATATGAACCCCACAAGAAACGAATGCAAACAAGTTCGAATTTCTAACCGCACAAGAAACGAACTGGTTTCCAGCTCTATGGTCCTAAACAACTTACCAGTGGTGGAGTTCCTTGTGCAATACGTTGCACTGCTACACACCATTGGCTATTCCACATGTAGGGTCCAGCAACAGCTTGAAGGGCGATGGCGCTGATGCTCTCCACTGTGCTTAACGAAGTGGAAACTGGTTTTGTAGGTGCCTGATTGTTTTGTATAGGAGGAGCCAGCCCAAACAAGACAATATAGAACCACAGATTGCGAAACAGTTTCAATAATGATGGCTCAACAGTGGACACTGGATCAAAATCAGAACATATTTCCGCAACTGCAGGAAGTAATGGACCTATCAAATCAGCACCACTCCTGCAGTAATGAAAATATTACGTTACGCACACTGTGCAACAGTTAACTTAGTTAAGACAAGCATAAGAGACATAGTAAAATCGTGTAAAATGAATAAAGACGAGAAAAGGAAAGAATACAACATACAGAATCAGGTGATACAAAGATAAGATTGCAAATTAGAAGTTGGCTTTGCATACAGGCATACAGCCATTTAATCTTCACTAATGAAAGCCACAAGGTCTAGACTTTTTCCCTTTCGTTTCTTTTTTCATTAGGGGTAAGGGTTTTTTTAGGGTAAGGGGTCCCTACAGCTCCTGCCTCAGACTAAAATCAAGATGGGACATAAAATTTTCTTTCAAAACAAAATACCTAAGGAGTGAAAGCAGCATTTGTTTATTACTTTGCAGCTCTGCTACACTCAGAATACAAAATCTAGCAATAATTCATCATAATTTGTTATACCATAAAACAAACATATTTTTTGAAAAGAATTCATAGAAAAGCACAAATGAACAAAGACAGATGTTCATGACTGTTCATTGACACAGAGGTTAGTAGATCACAATCACAGTCTAATCAATACTACCTCCAGTCCAAAATAGATGTCATTTTAACTTCACAATCGCAAAAATGCATCTTGGTCACTAATTTTATCATAATCTGTTTGTTGAAGTAATGAAACTATAACATTGTGAAAATATTTTGCAGCCAAATCTACTCATATCATTTTTTATGTGACCAATCTAAATACTTGAAAGATACAAATTACTCGTTAAAGGTGAAAGAAGCTGACTGCAGGCAAATAATAGATATGAAAAAATTACATCCTGATGGGAAGTCATACAGCAATAACAAAGAAGAATGAAGAGAAACCAGCATCCAAACTGTAGCTGTCAACTGTCAAGATAAATGGACTAATAAACTATGGATGTATACATTAGATTATAGACATAACAAGGAAATATGTTGGCATCCAGCAAATAGTATGTACAGTTTTACATCATTCAAGATTCAATAATATTTGAGCTTCAATGATCATAAGATCCATATAAATTAACAACATAGCATCTTACCTCCCACTTTTAGATTCAGCAGCTAGCCCCACATCTGAGCATAGAGACAATAGCCTATGACGATAATCAGACCTGAGTTTTGTGCTAGTGAGATTGGAGGCAACAAGCAGAAATCCTGCAGGAAGAGTCTAGAAATTTGTTGACACAGTTAGCATGGAACATGGAACACAAATTGAAACTACGACATTGTATGATAACATATAAAATAAGTTTCTTATGGAACACATCACAGACCTCTATTCGCTCAGTTGTTGCTTCTGATGGCAATGTGTTGTTTTCTGCGGATCCTACAGCTTTAACTTTATCGAGATAGCTTCTTGTCATCAAGACAATGCTCTCACGGTATGACTTTTCAAAACCCAAGCATGCCACACGAGATATTGCATCTAACAACTGCAGCAGTTTAAACCAATTTAGTACCAAAGAGGTGCTTTTGTTTAAAATTTGTAAGCAATACCATCAAAATTGACTAACAATGCAAGAAATCTAAAACCAAAATTGCATGATAAAGCATGTTAATGAGTAAGAGACAAAAGTTCCATACTCGTAGACGCAATAAACTTGGAGATGAAGCATCACCCTCTTCTAGATGTTCAATGAAAAGGGGCAAAATCATGTCTACGACTTCCCATTTTTTCAAGCATACACACAACTCAGCCAGAAGGCGGATAACATTAAGTTGCATCACCGGAACTGCCACTTTTTCTTTGCCATCCTGGAATGGATTCACAGTCAAGTAAACGATTTAACTTTCAGAATGATCCCACCCCAACAGTAAACAATGTAACATGCAGAATAATGGTGCTTGCAATCTGCAATGTTATGTATCTGTGTATATGAAGAGATAAACAGAAATGTGCTGGATATACTACAAAAGATTCAACTGGTAAAATTAAAACAAAGGCCATGTAGCTGGGTCTGCTTACAGCTTGAAACTATTCAGAGGACATGGCGAACATTGTCTTGATATATAACTTACCAGCGCATCAGGTGACAACACTTAAAGTCTCACTATATACCCTACAAATGCAGAGTACTAGATTCAAATAGTAAAGGATAGATGCTTCCAAATTAAGTGTTTGGATCAAATTTATGCATTTCTATGTTCACACAAAAACATTGTCATATCCAACTAGATTAGTTAGGGTCATATCCAACTTAAATTTATGACTTTATGCATTTCTATGTTCACTCAAAAACATTGCAGTACCAGAACACCCACAAGCTTAAGAGTTGGACATGTCTTTCAAAATAATCAGTTAGGATCCATGGTATAACTGATTAGAGTTTTATTGCAAATAGACCCTACTAGACGGATTGTCATATCCAACTAGATCATGACTCATTAAGATCATGTGGAACTATAACAGGGATCACCTTTTCGTTATCTTTCATCTTAGTGACCTAAGAAAATCCAATACAGAAGAAGAGTTATCTTTTATGCCTGCCGGCAAAAGCTTTTTTTAACTTGACCACTGACAATTGACATATATTTATAAATATCTAGATTGGTAACTTCCCACAAAAAAAAAATTGACACTAGCATATTTGTAATCATAAGTATTTTCCTAATAATAATAAAAATATATTTTTTTACTACCGTACAACCATGAAAGTTAATAGTCAAATTTGTATTTTGGAGAACGTGCCAAGTATAAAACAACAATCCTTTTGGACCGAGAGCACATGGAAAGATGGATTGAACCCGAATCTCGGCGGTTCATTATAGTCATGAGTTTACCACAGCATCATAAAACCTTATAGAAAACAAGATCACATTAATGCTGTCTTACTCTAACATAATTTTAGAAGAACCCTATAATTACAACAGTACTAGTGATGCATCGTGGTAACTTGAAATGTTAGAAGATTCTGTGGCAGACAGAGAGCACCAAATATGCAGTATTGTAGCTGTTTGCTGATGTGATAATAAGGTAGAGAAATACTGCTTTCAAATTGCCAATTTTTTCAATGAGCTGGCCATACTAGCCAACATAGTTATATGATAACAAAAAAAATTGTGTATGACTTTTGCATGCTAATTGGCACTCATTTAATAAATATAGCAATCATGTTTTCACAACACATGTATGAGTAACATCTAGTGAGATTGGTTCGTACAGTGCTGTCCTAATATATGGTACAAAAATGTCCTTGCAATGTCCAACAAAAAGACATATCAGTTGCAGCAAATCTTACTGAAGCGCAGAATTTTCATTTGGTAACAAAAAAAAAGAATACCTCGTCCTCGTAATCATTCCGTTCACGAACGTATGCAGCTAGCCGCATGATGAATGTGTCAACCAGAGCCCTATCCTTTGTCCAACCAAACTCTATAATCTCACAGCTCAACTTCACCACCGCCTCGAACAAAGTGCCAGGGCTACTGCCCGTCATGTCAGCCTGCGTCAAAGTGGTCAATTTCACATTAGACAACACCTATAAGCACATAGATTTCAGTAGTCCAAGACAGAGAAGCACGAAACAAACATGCCTGCGAACATGTGCTCACAACAAGCGGTTTCAAGGGAATCAGCAGCACCGGCAGGAGCTGGCCCCCACGTGATACCGTTATCTGGCTGATCCCACTGAGCAGCGTGCAAAATAGCTCCTCGCAAATCTTCAGTTTCCGCCAGGATGAGAGGATGCACGACTTGGTGGCCTCGATGAACCAAGCAAGAGTCTGCTGGAGCATATCCTTTGAGGACTTGCTATCAGTATCCATGGCCGAAACGCACCGGACCAGCACCACCACTGCAGCTTGGCAACACAATAATTTGGTGTTTATCCTTGCCTTCAGCTGTGCACCCTGCTCCCTCCAGTCCCGCTTCCTAATCTGTCAACCATCATCTCAATCATGAGCAAACCGCACGCAAGCATCCACCAACCCTCACGAAACCGCACGCAAGCATCCACCAACCCTCACGAACATGTACACATGCGAATGCAAATGCAGGCACCCTCAGGTGAGCAAGCACAACGCAATCTGCACACGAACACACACAGGCTCAAACAGAGAGAAGACACCACCTAACCTTGAGGAAATCCGTGAGCGACCGGACCTGCCGTGCGGCGGCATTCCTGACCTTCCCAACCTTGTCGGCCTCCAGGCCGCCCTCGCCCCCCAGCATATGCACGATCAGCCTGAACGCGACCTCCTTCCGCTCCAGCGCGTCGACCTCCTCCTCCTCGAACCTCAGCACCACCTCCCTGACCCCTCCATTCTCCTCGCCCGCCGCGTCCTCCCCCTTCCCCTTCGCCTTTCGCGGGGCTTCATCAGAGCCCGGGAACTCGAGGAGCAGCCGGGTGGCGATAGGCGCAGCATCTGCGGCGAGGAGAGGCGGGGGGCTGGCGGCCGCGGCGGAGAGGAACGCGCGAGCGAGCGGCGCAGATGCCGGGTCGGCAACGTCGAGCGCGGCGAGGAGCGCGGCGGAGAGGGCGGACGAGAGGGTGGGGGAGGCGGGTGCCGCGGCGAGGAGGGGGAGGAGCTTGGAGAAAAAGGGCGCGGGGGCAAAGGACTGCGGCCAGAAGGACAGCGATAGGAAGGCGTGGGAAGTGAGGAAGGCGAGGAGCGGGGGCGGGGCCGGCGCGCCGGTGGCGCCGGCGGGGAGGAGGCGCGCGAGGGCGAGGAGGGAGTGGAGGTGCGCCCGAGACGCGCGCGGCGGGGAGGACGCGGCCGCCGCCGCTGCCACGGTGGCCTGGGGAGCGCATCGGGAGGAGAGCCAGGTGAGCTTGTCGGCGAGGAGGAGATCCGGGTGCGCGGCCACCAGGTCGCAGAGCTCGTTGAGCGCCTCCATGGGGTTCCGCGGCGTCAATGCGGTCAGATCATGGGTCGCCGCTGGCCCGCTGCGGCAGATCGGGAGGAGGAGGGGCGATGCGGACTAGTCGGAAGCGGAGGCGAGATGCTTTTTGGACGCAAGAGTATTTCGTGGAGCCAAGGGGGAAGGGGACGGCTTAATTTGGGTGGCTTTCGTTAATTATTTGTTTGGTTGACTCCGCTCCGCGGAAGGTTGGGGTTGGGGTTGGGGGGCGGAAGGTTGAATAGTAGTGATTTTTCGTGTCATTTGAGGTACGGTATATGATGAGTTAGATTAATATAGTATGATTAATTGAGCTGTACTTGAACCAGTTCGCTACGAAATAAACTCAATTTTTATGTTTTAGCCTAATATTTTCTCCATCAGTCTGGCCCAATCACTCTCCTACACTGACCTAATCCAACCAACCACCCCCTTCTGCCACCCGACCTAGCCTAACATCCCTCCTACCCTCCCCCAATTCCCATCTTCAATCCCTTCTCCTAAGCCTTGACTCCAAAATTTTCAATCCCTAATCGCATTCCCTGATTTCCCTCCCTCCAGCTCCAGCTACCTCCCTCTCCACGTGCCGCCAATTGCCATCTTCCCTCCCTCTCCCTCCCCACGTGTCGCCGCCCCCCCCCCGCATCGCCACCCTCCACCCTCGCTCCAGCCACCTCCTCCTCGTCGTCCTTCTCACCCCCTACGCAAGCGCACGGCTCGTCCGAGGTGGGCGGAGTTCTTCATCGGCGTTTAGGAGCAGGAGGAGGCTATAGCAAAGGGGAGCGAGCGTGGATGGCGCATCAGTGTCTTTATCTTCATGTATCGCGGCGTCTGTTATCTTTTCGAGCATTTATAGTTATTTACGGTTGGACTTGGACCGGCATGGCACGACCCCAGCATAGTAGGTTTTAGGCCGTGTCTGGGCCTGACCAGAGACGAGGCGGACTGACCGAGCCGTGCCAGCACGGCACGACGCAGCCCGAAACACGACAAACCTATACTATACCAACACTGCACGTCCCGATACCCACCACTAGGCTGGAAGGCAGACAGGAGACACGACGTTAATGAGCGAGGCAAAGGGCCTAGGATGCGACTATGCGAGCTCGGCTCCACGTAGGGCGTCGTCTTGTCCGTTGTCTGGGGCAGATGGGAGTAGTTGAGGAGCTGAGTTTTTGGCTCATACGACAATGGTCGGCGGCCTTAATAGCCTTTTTAGTAATCTTTATATGTTAATATCAAAAATAATATTACGGATCTATCCTCGCTTAACACCTCGTTAAGTCCAATCTCCAAAGGACCGAACTCCCCTCCACCATATAGGAGCACAACACTATCCCGCACATCACGTGGTAAATACGCCCCGAAAAGCCGGACTTAGCTAGTCGTACCTCCATTGAGGCGCAGGAGTAGTACACATAGTTTGTTAATGTCTAAGACATACTACTATTTATTATTAGTAGCCCCCTCTTTCCTCGAAAAAAGAGAAAATTGTTGAATTTACGTTATTATACCACTTAACTTTCTGAATTTGTATTTTAATTTCTCAATCTCTAAATTTACGAGGTTATACCACTTAACTCTTTAAACTTGCATTTTACTTTCTCAGTCCCTTAAACTTACGAGGTTGTGTCACTTAGCTCCCTGAACTTGCATTGAAACGGAGTTCGTCGGATGTGATGTTGATGACTTCATCCCCTCCGAGTCCGGTGGACTCGTCGCCTCCCACGTTCCGACTTTGTTCATCATCTCCGTCACTTCACGCTGACAAAAACGAATTCTTCGAATCTAGGAATGCACCGTGCTCGCGTCTTCGTCGCAGCTCCACTGTCGCAACTTATCGTCGTCCTTGCTCTTGCCTCCTCTGAGTCGACTGTGAGAGAGAGAGGTACATTTTTTAGTGCTACAGCAGAAGCTACTCACCCTACACAAAGTCCATTTGGTCGTTTGTTAACAGAAAAGGTTGAGTTGGCAAATCGTCGTGAGAGAGAGAAATGTTGTGCCCCTGCCAAAGCAACTGGGAATGTACTTCTCTCTCACGGCCAACTCAGAGGAGGCAAGGATGAGGACAGAGGCAAGATGCGACAGTGGAGTTGAAAGCATCAAGGCCCCTAAAAATATTTTTGGTAATTAATGACAATAATATGTTATGGAACTAATATGAGTGCCAATATGCTTTAAAAGCTTAGTCCCGTAATTTGAATGACTACATGAAAATAGCAATACAAAGATGATAAAAGACCGACCTGGCTCGAGACAAATGTATTATGAAACCTAAGGACTCTTTTATAGTTTTTATTGGTCTCGGTGATTTGTGGAAAGACCGGATTTATAGGCTAGATGACGTATTGATAAAGAGAGATCATGGCTAGCAGCTTGAGAATTCATTTTGTGTTGTCTTGATCAACTAAGAGTCATGCATTGCATTTATAAAAGCATATAGAAAATCTTTAGTAAAAATGGTATGACCCGGATTCTAGTTGGCGATATGTAAATTCCAGAAAGCATATTTTTTTGAGCTTTTCTCTCTTGGAAAAACGGTAGGACCGGAAAAGCCAAGCGGTACTACCGCTGTGCAATAGTACCAAACTTTGTGAGTGCGGTACTACCGCACCTCACTGTAATGGCTAGTTCAGAAGCATTAAATGCACCCGTTGTTAGAGTTGAACAGTGGGCGCGATAGTGCCAGTTGATCAATGGCGGTAGTATCGCACCTGCTGAATTTTTCAGGGAATTGCTTGAACGGTCAATTTTTTTGTTGGGGCTTAAATACCCCTTCACCAGCACTAAGCTCAGAATTTTGGACCTCATTGAATACACCTGAGCCTTTGGTGCATTTTTCTATACTCATTTGCTCATATTTCTCAATTTAAGGTAGTTGAGAGCATTCAAGTGCATATGCATCATTAGTTGATCTCTTTGCCACTTGTTAAACTTCAAACAAGCGTTGTGATTTATTACTCTTGGTGCTTGCCGACACCTAGACGGTTTGATACAAGTTTGTATGGTGACCTCTTCAAGAAAATTTTGCAGAGGCCCATCAACGGTTGTGATTGGTTTGATGCTCACCATCTCCCGAGAGGTGGAGGAGCAATCCTAGTGGGATTGAGATGTTTGAAGCTTAATTAGTGGAGCCGGTCCAATCCGTTTAGACCTACCTCAACGTGGACTAGTGAAAACCGGCAAGTCTTTGATACCACAGGAAAACATCAATTGTCTTCATTGTGATTTTTCTCTCTTATCTTTACTATTTTCGCATTTATATTTCTAGCAATTTATTTGTTTAGATTTTCTTAGCTATAATTGTATTTAGTTTTGACATAATCTTGGTGTGTCTTAGTGAAAGCTTAGAATATATTTCTTGAATCGTGCTAAAAACCTTTAAATAGACCATACTTGCTAAAATTGTCTTTTAGAAGCATAATTTTTTTAGAAACCTCCTATTCACCACCCTCTAGTCGGTCATTCTCGATCCTACAGGAGCTTCGGTGAGGCCGCGAGTACGGTGCATTCCCGAGCCTAGAGAATCTATTTTTTATCGGCGTAAGGTGACAGGGACGATGAACACGACCGGAATGGGGCGGCGACGAGTCCACATGACTCGAAGGGGACGAAGTCACTGATATCGTATCCGACAAATTTTGATTCGACGCAAGTTCAGGGAGCTAAGTGGCACAACTTCGTAAGTTCAGGGGCTGAGAAAGTAAAATACAAGTTTAGTGAGCTAAGTAGCATAATCTCGCAAGTTTAGGGACCTACAATGCATTTTTTTTTCTAAAACAAAAACAACAATGTTGATGAGATCGCATCCATCCATTGATAATTGAATATCGTGCCCCAGGGGTGCAGTGCTCAACAAATCCGCCCCTTGAGGCACATACTAGCTAGGTCCGACTCTACGGGCACGAACGAGCTAGGTCCGGGAGCCGGATTTGCCACGTGGCGTGCGAGGGACAGTGTCGTGCCCCTGGGGCACGGTGGAGGGGAGTCCGTCCCTCTAGGGACCGGACATGGCAGGTGTCGAGCGTCGGCATGTCTGTGTTGCTATTTTTTTGTATTGAAGTCGGGAGTGTTGAGGAACCGTCGCAGACTAGTTCAGTCCGAATGATCACCTCGTAGACAAACAAAGAATCATATCAAACAGTGCAAGAACAAATAGTACACTAAACACATAGATAGACAAAGGTGTAGGGGTATTATTCATTTTTATTCCTTCTTCAAGCGATCAGCCTTTTACAGTGACTAGCACTCTCTATTTATAGTCTACGGACCTTGCTAGTACTGGGCCAAGCTCATGGTTTCCCAACACTCCCCCATGGGCACCCATCCTCACATGTTTAAGTCTCGTCAAAACTCCACAAAAAACCAGTGGGAAAAATTTAGAAAAAGAGTACATGATACATGTTTTTGATATGTTACATGAATTGCCTCATTAAAAACCTTAGCCGAGAAACTTTAGAAAAACTCGTTGAGGGAAAAAGAGTACAATCCACCCAATTTCATTTAATCTCCAGGATTTATTCTCTGGGTACTCGATCTTCGTGATCAAGTTTCAATAATGAGTTCGTGAAGATTCTCCCCATGAATTCCGCACTTTTCTAAGTCTCATCATTCTAATCATACATATACATCTTTCAAAGCTAGACACAGGAAGTGACTTAGTGAATAAAACTGTAACATTTTCACATGACTTAGTATACAGTACTTTAATTTTGTCCATCTTTTGTAATTCATGAGCATAGAAGAACTTAGGGTTGATATACTTTGTGAGATAGCTCTTTGCATAACTCATATGTACTTGTGCAACACAAGCTGCATTATCTTCATAGATAATAGTGGAGGTTTACGTGGTATTAAATCCACATGACTATTGGATGTGGTGAATTATATGTCGAAGTCTAGAACATTCTCGTGAGGCCTTGTACAGTGCTATAATTTCCGAGTGGTTCGTCGAAGTCAATACAAAACTTTGCTAAGACGATTTCCATGAAAATGCAGTTTTACCACATAGGAATACATAGCATGTTTGCGATTTGGCTGTATGCGGGTTCAACAGGTACCCGACATCTACATAGCCAGCCATAGTTAGGTCTTTACTTCCTTAGAGGTATCGGAAGATGTCCATTTATTCACTGTCAATGCCTTTTAGTAGGTCCATCACTATACCTTGCTAGTAGATTTACGATAAATACAATATCTGGTCTAGTACAGTTTGGTAAATACATGAGTGCTACTATTGCACTTAAGTACGGGAATTACATTTTCAGGACTTCATCCCCCTCTTCTCTAGGTCTGTATGGATCCTTGTATTGCTCGAAAGATCTCCCGACCATTAGCACTTTTGAAGAGTATGTTTTTTCAAAGCTGAACCTTTCTAACACCTTTTGAGTGTAAGTTGACTAGTGTACTAATATCTCTTCAGGGACATGCTTAAGCTGAAAGCCTAGTCAATATCTGGTTTTACCCAAATCTTTTATTTCGAACTCCGACTCCACGTAAGAGCTTGTTTTTTAATACCTTCCAGTGTTTCAATGATGTTCAGATCATCTTCATACCCTGAGATTATACAAAATCCATACGGAGATTGTTGTATAAATACACAGGGGCATTTCTCATTGTTCGTGTAGACTTTCTTGCATAGAAAGTCGCTCAAGTGATTATACCACATCCTGTCTGATTGCTAAATTCGTACAATGACTTATGAGTTTCACACTTTACAATTTATTTTTGCTCTGTCTTGGTTCGGGACAGGGATACATTCAAGTACCTTCATATAAATATCTGAATCCAAGTTTTCATAAAGGTATGCAGTTATCACATCCATCAATTTTATTTATAAATTCAAGTTTACTGTCATTGAGATTAAATGTCTAAAGGTAGTTTCGTCAATGACCGGGGAATAGGTTTCTTCATAATCAAATCATGGACGAGTGAAACTTTGTGCAACGAGCCTTGCTTATAACTTCATTATTTTTATTTCTCTTTCGAATAAATACGCACTTATGCCCTACAGGGTGCACATAGGAAGCCGTGCACCTTACATACCCAAACACCTCTCTTTTATTTAGAAATAATAATTCAGTTTCTATTGCCTTCTTCCAATCTTCCCAATGTGATCTTTTCTTACATTCAGCGAGTGATGTAGGATTTGGATCAAGATCAATGATTGTGACAATTTTCTTTGCAAAATAAACATCTACATTAGTTATTGTCCTATTCATAGATTCTCCCATGGTCACAAAGTTTATAGCTATTTCTTCATGGGGCGATTCTTATAATGCTTATAATGCTTCTAATTACGGGGGCAAGTCCCTTTAGCTTTTTGTAGGACCGTAAAGGCGACTAGAGGGGGGTGAATAGACACTTTCTCGATTTTTTGCCTTAATCAAATTCAACAAGAATTTTTCTCCTTTAGATATAAAAGCTAAGAAGATCAGTAAACGCACAGAGGAAACCTTGTGCTGAATTCAATTACCCCCTTTAACCACAATACACAAATATGGAGAATTGATCTCACTGGGCGGTCGGACCGGTGTGCTGCTGGCGGTCTGACTGTCTGACGGTCGGACCGGCCTCAACTGGCGGTCTGATTGTCGGACGGTCGGACCGGTGGTGTAAAATCGGTTAGACCGATTTAGTCCAGAGGCAACACACAATGCCCAAATCTAAAATAAAAATTGGTCCAACTTTTGATTCAACCAATGAAACTCGACCAAATTTGGAGCACACCTCCCTAAGGATATCTAAGACCTATTTCTAGCGACGATCGTCCAGATCCACTTCAAAGAATCAATCTCTTAAGGTTTTACCAAAGAAGTGTTCCAAAACCTAGAAATATAAAAATCTTGATCCAAGACTTGCTTGTGGGGGATTGATGATCTAGATGATTCTAGGAGTATTCCCACACATCATAGCAAGGTAAAATCGGTCAAGAGATCAAGCATAAACACTTGGATAAAGGAAGCACCAAAATCATCAAAGAGAGAAGAACACAAAAGAGACTTCACCCTTAAGCAAACATCAATAGATTGATTGATTCAATATGTTGCTTACAAAGCCACTCCCTCAAGGAGAACACGAGCTCAATCCAAGAGCACACTCAAATCTCCTCTCCTCTCCTAACCCTAACCCTAGAAATAGTTTTTGCAAATGAGGGCTTAAGTGCTTGGGAGGTTTTTCCATCTCCCCCCTTTCTATTTATAGGAGAGGCTAGGGTTTCTCACATGGGCTACCATTAAGTCCCAACACAAATGGGACCCACACACACACACATCAATCTGTTGAAGCAATCGCCTTTTTCACCACATGTAGGTTGATCAGCGGCTCTCATCATGTCGGCAAGTCTCTCCCGTCCGAATCCCATCAGAACCTTCAAGGCACTTGCACCGACTCCCGCGTCGCTAGATCCAACCAGTTGCAACGAACTGCCCGTTCGATCCATCTTGTCAATTCTGCACCATGCTTGAGTCACACGACCTCACCCGGCATCCATGATCGTTCTGGACCTCAGCTCTCCAAGCGTAGTCCCGATCCTCCACACCGTTGACGTCGTTGACCTGCAAGCCACCTGCACAGTAATAGAGAAACAAATTGTCTCCGGGAACAAGTTCTTCACAACCTGACCCACGTTAGTTCAACAATGCAATATGCAACAATAAGGCATTGAAACGCATGCATCAATTAACATCAAAACACAACAATGCCAAAATGGTCGAAGTCCAAGTGGAAGCCGGTCTGACCGCCCTTCCATGCCGGTCGGACCGATTTCAATGATCGGACCGATTCGAGCAATGGTCCGACCGCCCCAAAAGACTTAGCCAAATTTCAACTCGAAAATCCGCACCCTCTCTAGAATTTTCTTTTGAATAGAACTTTTGACTGGGAGCTCCAAAAATTATGTGACCACATCCAGGAGACTCCCCTCTCATGCCTACACAACCTATTTTTGGCCTAGCCCCAAACTCTATCATAAACTATGGCCGGTCGGACCGGCAAGCATCGCCGATCGGACTGCCACACGGCCGGTCTGACCGGCGACATAGCCTGTCGGACCGCCAATGACCTGACAACACAGAAGTTTGCCGAAAATGCGAGATTTGACAAACCAACAACGCCATTGCCAATTGACTCATCACTCTAAGATCATGCACATATCCTCACGATATCCATAATTTTTCAGCTTCGATGTGTGCGCACACATCCATGGTAATATCCACTTTCATGGGAATGTTCAAATCAGGTATGCTATTCCTGAAGGTTCCGCACTGGTACCAGGTCTCAACTGGCTCTCCTTCTGGTTCTAGGGAACTTCGGTGATCGGCTGTGTCAAGTGTTCTTATCCTTTTTTCATCAGGCGTCTCCCGTTACTTGGGATTCGAGGGGTCTGAGTTATCGTTCATTTTTCAGGCCTTTGAACGGGATTATGGATACCTTCAACTTTCTTCGATATTTCAACCCACTCTGGTGCATTGCGTGCAGACACATGCAACTTGGTCACGCTCTTCCAAATCACTAGAGTGGTCAAGCAGTTGATTTTCTAATGCTTGCAAATCAATTATCTTCTGGATTTCTCTATTTGCTTCACTAATGTTCATGTCATGCGGATGGATTCTCATGGCTTGCCACGTTATTTTCCGATATTTTTCATCAAGGGGTTGGTTCCCTCCCGTAATAACGGGAAATTACCCTCATCAAATGTACTATCAGCGAATCGGACAGTATGCAAATCTCCTGTCACAGGGTCTAAATACCTATTTATGGATGCAGTCTCATAACCAACGTATATCACATACTTGCGGAGAGGACCCATTGCAATTTGCTGTGGTGGTCGTATAGGTACATAAACCTTGTAACCAAATTTGCGAAGATGAAAAAATTTCGGTGCTGACCGCCTCACCCTTGCGCTAGTTGCATAAGAGAATGGATATTATATTTCGACGGTCTAAAATCAATGAGAGTTGTTGCATGCAGGACTGTGTGTCTCCAACATGTAGTTGGTAAATTACAATTCTGCTAGTCCATTCTGGGTATGGACATGTGAATGATCTAGAACCGCCATTATGAGTTAATGATTAATGATAAATCCAAATATGAGACTAACCCTCTTGTCTATTATTATCATGTGTAGTCTCATTTAGATATAAAGATG
Source organism: Hsuehochloa calcarea (assembly GCA_036346395.1). NCBI lineage: Eukaryota > Viridiplantae > Streptophyta > Magnoliopsida > Poales > Poaceae > Hsuehochloa > Hsuehochloa calcarea. The sequence goes on along the minus strand of CM070597.1, from coordinate 17,084,936 downwards.
AAATTCAACGAGGTATGCAATCGACATCTTAATCTTATTTATTGTTGCATTCCTCGGATCCAAAATATATGATGAACTCAACCATAAGTTTAACTTGAATATGTGCATATGATCTTATTACACATTTGTGTATGCACACATTTAGGGGGAGTTTATTCTATATTTTATGGTTTCATTAGTATTGATCCATATTCCATTTTTTACATATATTTGAGATCTTTACTTTGAAACATATCCGTTTGAGTATATAGAACTTGTGTAGTTTTTGTATACTCGTGTTTTGAGTATATAGAACTTGTGTAGCTCTTGCATACTCATGTCGTGAGTATATGTAACTTGTAGTTCATATATACTCATGTTGTGTTACTTTCAATTATCTACATTCAATTTATGTGTAATTGAAGTGACTATCATTAATTACCGATGAGGGAAAGATTGAAGTATCTTGTGCCACCATTATGTGATAATGGTTTGTTGTGGTAACTAATGGTAATTACATTGTGGAACTAACAATTTTTCATGAGTTGGATGAATATGTTATGTTCCAGGGTGATGAAGACTTTGGATGTCATCATGTGTCAATGACATTAAAGCAAAGAGCTTGGTGTATGCATCATGAGTTGATGCTTATCAAGAAGAATAGATGATCATGAGTTGATCGTCAAGACAAGAGAAGACTCATCATGTGTTGATGGAGGTCAAACAAAGGATCATCATGTGATGATGATTATCAAGTTAATGACCCGGACTTGAAGTGATGATGTGCGTCATCAAGCTTCAAGAAGATGCAAGGCAAAGGTATGATTAGCTAGGGCTAAAGACGTGTTCCTAGTCTTTTACCGGTCTTGGTGTTTGATTGGAAGACCGGATTGCTAGTATAGGTTATCGTACTATTAAGAGGAGTCTTAACTAGTAGCTTGAGTTTGTCATGTGTTGATAGCTCATTGTGTTTGCTCTAGCTCATCTAGGCATGATGCTATTATTTTCGAATGTATTTTGCAAATAGTCGAGGCTCATGCATAACCCTTGTAGCATGTGACTTAAGTTTGCAAATGTGTTTTGCAAATGACGTAAGTCTATGTACCTTATTCCTTGTGGTGTTGATTCTAAAAGTTGACAAATGTGTGTTTGCAACTTGTTGAGAATATCACATTTAAACCTTGTTGAAGTTACACTCAAATGGGCGAATGTGGTTTGCCATTTGAGCGAAGTGCAAAAGGTCTCTCTCTGGAGCCTGGCGGTCTGACCGCTAGTGGTCACCTGTCTGACCGATGGTATATCGGTCAGACTGCCATGTGTTGGGCGGTCCGACCGATTTCCCCTTGATTTGAATCTCTGTGCGGTAGTACCGCTGTTAAATAAACGGTACTACTGGGGAGTGGAAGTACCGGAGTTCTCGCGGTACGATTTTTCCAAAGAAGCACCATTTTGGATTGTGCTGGATTTCCTTGGGTGGTCGGACCGCCCACCCTTGGCGGTCGGTCCGATTTTGCGGCAGTCAGACCGGCCATTAGTTGGCGGTCCGACCGGCCGTGAGTCCAACGGCTAGTTTTATAGCCGTTGGCGCATGGGCGGTCCGACCGGCCATTAGTTGGCGGTCAGACCGGCCCTGCACTGATTCGAGGGAATCTTTCCTCCAATTACTAGTTTTTTGGTGTGGGCTATAAATACCCACCTTAGCTGGTTGGAGGAGGTGGTTGCTGCCATTGCAAGGTGTTTTAGTGTTGTCAGACACTCTCTTGAGCTAAGAGCAAGCCTCTCATCTCTTATGTGCATGTGTTGCACTTAGTGAGCTTGGAGAGCAAACCCTAAGTGTATGTGTTGGCTTAGGTAGTGGATTATGTATCCATTTGAGGTTTGACACTTGATTAGTTCAAGTGAAAGCCGAGTATTGTTACTCTTGGTGTTTGCCGACACCTCGACGGCTCGTGACCGGTGATCTTCTCTAGAAACTTGTGAGAAGGCCAGGTGTGATTGTGAGTGGTTTGGTGCTCGCCATCTCCGGAGTGGAGGAAGAGCAACCCGAGTGGAGCGAGGTGTTGGTTCGTGTTGGAACCGGTCCAAGTGGTTGGACTTACATCGGAGGTGTTGGCTTAATTAGTAGAGCCGGTCCAACGCAGTTGGGCTTACCTCAACGTGGATTAGGGGAGACCGGTAAGTCTCCGAACACCACGGTAAAATATAATTGTGTCATCTTGGTTTATGCTTGTGCTTTATTTGAATAATTTACATTATATGCTTTAATTGCTTATATATCCTTGTATGATTGCTCTCATTGAATTGTATTCATATTGTTGGTGCACTTAGTCGAGCTTAGTTGATTTATGTTTTTATTGTGTAAAACCAATTGTTATTAGCTTCTGCATTATATATTGGTTTTAGCCAAAAAGAATTTAAAAACCGCATATTCACCCCCTCTACTCGGCCTCCTCGATCTTACAACATGTGGTACATAATACTCAACTTTAATTCTCATTGCTATGCAATAATTATCAAATACCTTCGAAGTAAGTTCTCTGGCATTGTCCACTCTGATGGACTTCACACGATGATTAGAAAAATTATTTTAATTATCGACGAGATTAGCTTTGTAAAAGCGTGATTTCTCATAAACAATAAACATATGTGCGACCATTTCGAGGAAGCATCGATGAGCACCATAAAATATCCAAATGGCCCTGACATGGGCTGCATAGGACCGCAAATGTCTTCCTGGATACGGTCCAGGAATGTAGGGACTTCACCCTTCACTTTCAGAGCAGAAGGTCTAGTAGTTAATTTCCCAGTGGCACATGTGGGGCACACACAAAATCTTTCTGATTCGAAAAATTCTTTACATCGATATTATATCCCTGTGAATTGTTAATTATATTTCTCATCATTCTAAGACCTGGATGACCTAATCTATCATGCCAGAGACATAAAAGTTTAGAGCTTCTAAATACAATTTTCAGGGCAGTACAGGCTGCAGGTGCCTTAATATTAGTGTAGTATAGCCCAATTTCGTATGAAGGAAGATGTTTTAATACCCTTTTCCATCTTTTCACGCTTTGTAATGAGCATGTATTCCTTACCATACTCTTCTCCAGTCTCTACGTGAAAACTGTTAGCGCGAATATTCTTAAGAGTTATAGTCGATTCTTAGAACAATAAGGTTTCTTTAATGACCAAAGTTGTGCTCATCGGGAATATAATTGTGGTCCTTCCTGAGCCTATTATACTAGTATTGCTGCCTGCGATTGTCGTAAAACTACTAGTATTCTTGCTGATTGGCTGAAAGAATTTCATTTATGTCAAGGTGGTATTCGTTGTGCCGCTATCCGCTAAGCACACTTCCTCCATATGGCGCCACACGTGTTCTGATACTTCAAATACCAGAACATAACTTGCTATTATAAATACAGAAAAATTAAGCCTTGCATGACTCATCATAAGAATTTAATACTTTTGCTTTCTTAGAGCTTACAACCATAATTCAAAGTTGCATCACAACCACAAACCGCAAGTGACTATAAAAGGATCTAAGTGCAATGCGTGTACTAGATTGAATCAGCAAAGTACTTAGAAACTTCTGCCTTAATCTACTCCATAGCGATTTTATCCTCGACCGCTGCGATGTTCAAAGGAGGGGTGATGGGGGCTACTAGTGGGCTATCCACATCCATGTCTACAACTAATGATTGTGGATCCTCCATGCCTGCAAAGGTGAGGCGTGCCTCATGCTGTCTTTTGCCCTTCTTCTTAGACTGGAACGCATCAATAACGTGCGACCCACGACTTTACCCTTCTTATTCCTCTCCTTTGTGAGAGGCTTCCTCACCTTGTGGCTGCTATGACTGGCTTCGTGGCCAATATTTCCGCTAGGTGGCTGTGCGATTCAGTTCTTCCTTAAAACATCATCTTGAGCTTCCACAACTTGCATGATGTCAATTAATTCGACATACTCCTTGTAGCTGTCTTGACGATAATTGTGTGCGAATTACACCGCATTCGGATGAAAGGTAGAGAGAGTCTTCTTAATCTTCTACTCATCCGTGAAGACTGGTATAAATTTTGGCCATGCTGGGCCAGCTCTTAGAACTCCCGGTTCGTGATGCTAGTCATCTTCATATTTATGCAAAGAGTCCGTAAAGTTATTACCGGTAATTTATATAAAATGGTTGCAAAATTATCATAATACTCTTCGAACTCCCAGTTCGTGACCCCGTATTTTTCTATGCATTTTTTTATGATTTACTGCTATTTTCAGTGATTAAAAGTAATATAAACAACCACATATAATCAAAATAATAAATACAATATATAAATTTCATAGAAATAATAATAACAAAGTTAAACATGCTTTAAATGCTCGAAATGATTGAAAAAATTGAATTCCCAAGGCCCTTTTCTGCTGGAATATGAATTTTTGACGAATTCTGCATTTTTAGGGGCTAAGATGCGAATTTTCAATTATAAGATTTTTTTGCGCTATTTTTCAATTTTTGAGGGGTTATTTTGCAATAATTTCTTTCCCAAAATATTTCATCATAATTTTAAGATATTCAAGGGTTTATTTGCAAATTTATAGGTTTTCCCTTTCTCTCCTTTTTTCTCCCGGGATTTTTTCTCCCGTTTTATTTTCTTTTCACAGGGTATTTCATTGGGTCGGGCCCATATGGTCCATTCGGGCTATGCCAACTTGGTGAAGTAGGCAGGAAAGGCAGTAGGGCTTCCCCTTCCCTTGCTCCTCATGGTAGCGGCGGCTCCATGCTGGGAGGCACACGCGGCGAGCGCAGCGCGTGGCTGGAGTGGCGCGGATCCATGGCGCACGTGCGGGCGGCACAAAGGCTCGTCTTGCGCAAGGCCGAAGCGCCAGCGCGCGCGCCATGCGGGAGGCCAACGCGCGTCGCGTAGTGGTTGCAGGCGGGCATGCGGCGGAGGCGCCGTGCGGGCGGCGTGGGGCGCAACGCTACGAGCACGATCGCCGGCGTGATAGGCGATCGCGACACACCCGTGCTGGGGGCGGGGTGCATGCGGCGCGGCTAGCTAGAGCTTGGTGACGCGAGCATGCGGGCGATGCGGGCAACCAAGCTGCGAGCACTCGTGGGGCGCGACGGTCATGTCTTGCGTCGCGAACGCCCCGACCGATGACAACGGTACATGCCTTGCCGATGCATGCCAATGCAGTACGTGATTCTCTTTTTTGGCCATCTGTTAACTAATGTCGTGGCAATGATTGATCTGCAGGAGATGCTCGCATATTAAAGAACGTGAACCATTACCCGTTCATGTCCATGATGTCCTGCGGCTTCAGGGTGGCGGTAGTGCATGCGACGTGCGGTGGTGTCGCGCCACGCGTCGCGGTGGACGACAGCGGCAAGCGGCGGCGGCCGCGTCTGGTGCGTTGGTGTTTTTTTTTTTTTTTTTTTGTTTATTCATGAATTGTGCAATCATCATCTACTATTTTCATGTAATCTACTGATCGGTTTGGTCTGTAACTTAAAGTCGGCTCGCGGTAGATTAGAACGGATTTGCAATCTACAATCCACAATGTAATCGACTTCTACTCCTTCATGCAAATTACCGATCGGCATTGTGCCGACGATTTCAATTCAGCTCACGATAGATTAGAGCGGATTTGCACCGTAGAAAATAATCTAGAAAGCCAAGTTTGCGGAATTGAAAGTGATATATAAAATACGATTCGATCTATGAGCGTCGTGCTACGACGATTACCTTTCGATCCGAGTTGAGTAGGTCGGAGGTAGGCCGGAGTCGATCGTGTTGATAACGTGTCGAGGAACCGTCGCTGGTGAGTCCAGTCCGAACAATCACCTCGTAGACAAACGAAGAATCACATCAAGCAGTGCAAGAACAAATAGTAGATTGAACACACAGAGAGACAAATGTGTATAGGGTATTCTTCATCTTTATTCATTCTTCAAGCGATCAACTTTTTACAATGACTAGCACCCTCTATTTACAGTTTACAAACACTACTAGAATTTTGAATGAGACATACACAATAGACCATCTACTAGACTGAACCTGTAGTAGAACTAGAATCTATTAATTTATTAAGCCGCGTGGGATTCCTCCTCAGCTGGCCGGCCACGTCGTCCCAAATAATTATGGCCGTCTGATCGCTTTCGGAGCCTTGGGATTGCGCTGGTCCTTGTGCATGCGGGCGTTGCTTGCGCAGGTCGCGCATTCGGCGAACCTTCCAGTTGCCATGACGCGGCAGATTAATTTATTCGCATGTCTTTTCAGCAGCTGCGCGTTTTCTCCGTCTCGGTTTTCACGCATCATTCATTTCGCCTGCTTGCTTCCCGTTGTCTCGGTTCTGCGTCCTTCGGCCTTTGTTTGTCTGCGCCGGCGCTGCGTCGCCCGATCAGTATCTTACTTCGTCGTGGCCGGGACCGTGCGAGAAGTGCGTCGTGGCGCTCCGATCTTAGGCTTCGTCGTGGCCGGGACCGTGCGAGGAAGTGGTTTTCCTATATAGATTTGCTCCATGCCTGTGCTGCGTTCTCCTTTCTCCCTCTTCTTGTCCGAGCCTTTCCTTTCGTTTGTTTCTTCTTCTTGCTCCAGTAGGCGTCCTCCGGCCAGTCGCTTTGCCCAACAGAGCGTCTTTGGTTTTGGTTTGTCATTGCGCCTTCTTTCCCTTCTTCTCCGACCCTTGGTCGCTTTTGAGATTTTTAATTGTCCAGTCGAGGCCCACCGGTCGCAATGCTTGCTTTGCCGGCAGACTTTGCCTGGTTTCGATTGTCGATTTGTGGCTTTGTGTCTGCTGCTGTTAGTGTGTCAGTTCCTTCGTCTTCCTTGCTGGTCCAGTGGCATGTCAGTCTTCTTGCTACTTGGCCATTTCCTGTGTGGATTGCCATTTTGGAGGTTCACCTGGCAGCGGTTGTTGTCAGTCTTCTTGCTACTTGGCCATTTCCTGTGTGGATTGCCGTTTTGGAGGTTCACTTGGCAGCGGTTGCTTTGCCCAGGAGGGAACCTGCCTGTTTCGGGTTTGTCCCTGCGGTTTTCTTTTAGTGTCTTCTTCTTTGAGTCTTTTGGTTTTCTTGGTTTCCCTGCTCTTCCAGTTTGAGGCCCAGCTGACCATCGGTTTATTGCTTTTCACTTTTTGTATATGATATTGTTGGTGTATCGCCTCCTTCGTCTTCCTTCTGCTTTGGTTGTGGCTCAATCTTGTTGTTGTCTCGTGATTAATTTTGGCCCGGTCCAGCGAATTTGCAGCCCGAACCGCCGTGTTGCCTTATCCTATACATAACTTCTCATTACGGTGCGGTCTCGACCCGAGGACTGATTTCGCCTTGTTTCTTCCGTCGCCTCATTTCGTCCGCTCCCCTTTGTCTCCTGCTTCTCTCTGCACGGCGGCGGCAGCACGACCGGGGAGCCGAGAGTATCGGAGCAAGTCTTGCTGGCTCCGACTCCGACCTCCGATTTCCAGTGCCGGCGCCATCGTTGGCCCCTCTTCGTCGCTCAACGCGTCGACTTGGCCCGCCGCCTCGTTGTTGCCGCCGTGGACAGCGCCGCTGGCCTCCGGCGCCGATGGAAACCGTCGACCTCCGCCTTTCCGTCGGCCGGTAGGCCAATTTCGCCCTCCGTCTCCGGCGCTGGGCAGATCGACTTGGCCCGCCGCCTTGTCGATGCCGCCATGGACTCCGACGTCCAATTTCCAGTGCCCAGCGCCGCCGTTGGCCCCCGCCTCTCCGTCAACAGATCGACTTGGCCCGCCGCCTCGTTGTTGCCTTTGTGGACAAAGACCTTGGCCGGCCTCCGACGCCGATGGAAACCGTCGACCTCCGCCTTTCCGTCGGGGTTTTGATGGTTTTGTCCACACAAAAAACGTTTTCCCTGATTCTCTCACGGTCCTTTCATTTTGTATTTCGTTATTGATGATGTGGTTTCGGGTTGCATTTGCATGATGTTTGCCGTTCACTGCGTTTGTTCTTCATTTGACTCTTTCACTTAACTTATGTGTTTACGTCGGTCGGCTGCGGTATCCTTAGCTGTTTTTCCGCTTGCCTACATAAATTCTGACATGCTGTTTGTGCAGGAATTACTAAATCACCGTCGTCTTTTTGAGTTCGGCTGACCTTTTGTTTCTGGTAAGCTTCAGGTATTGCCATGTTAGATCGTCATATGAACCGTCGACAAAATCCATAGTAATGTATTGTCGAATTTTTTCAGGCACTGACGGTGGCTGCAGTAAGCCTTGTACCTTGCGGTGTTCGCGGTTTGCTTCCTAACAAACTGTGCGCTGCTCGACAAAAATTTCAGTAACTTGCTTCGGTCCGTTCCAGGTAAATGACTTCTCAGGTCGCAAATAGCTACCACGTATTCTAGAATGCCCTCATGTTACAGTTGAGTGAAAAGCCGAAACTTCAGATTGAAATTCTGAAAATGTATGCTTGGCCAAACCTTCTAATTTCGTTGCGTTGTCCAAAAATATTCTTCAACTTTTGCAGCAGTGGATGGGTGCTTTAGAGATATGAAGTGAACATATCTGCTATACCTGTCAACAATAAGAAAAAATACACTATCATGTTCAGATTTAAAAATGCACTGTGATGTTCAGATTTAGATAGACTTATGTGTGTTCTTCATTTGACTCTTTCGTTTACCTTGTGTGATGTTATATTGTCGTATAAAACCGTCGACAAAATCCGCAGTAATGTATTGTTGTGTTAGCTGGTTTGTTATTCCTCACCTCTTTTATATTCAGATTTGTGTTAGGGTTCAATTAACTTTATCATGGCCTTCTTCTATAATTTTAAAGTTATGCTTTGATCCTTCCAGTGACATAGAATTTGTTCATGGAATTTTGCTATTATCATCTTACATTGTCGTGTGTATGTTTATGGTGCACTTGTTTATTATTTCGCTTGCCTGCGTAGGACTTAACATGTTGTTTGTGTAGGACTTATTACCATGTGCGTGCTTGCCATTAATGGGTTTCATGACTCTAACACAACTGCTGCTCTCAGCTTTCATACTGATTTTGCCTTTGTACCGAGATTCCAGATCGCAATTTATGAAATTGTATACTTAGGCAGACCATGCAATTTCTGTGCGTTGTCCAGAAATACTCAATTAACTTTAACGGTACTAAATAAGTAGTTTACAAGTATGAAATGAACATGTTTTGCATACTTATCAGTGGTAACAAAAATTATATTATATTATGATTCTCAGAATTAGATAGACCTACAACAAAATCCGCATTTATATCTTGGTGGGTTCCTTGGGATACTGGTGGTGCCTGCAGTGAGCACGTGTCTTATAATGTTAATTTTTAGCGTATATCCACGTCGTAGTAATTTAGAACTTACTATGGCAAAACCAATAGGACTACCAATATAACTTGTGACCGAAACAGATGCCCTACTGTTGACAATGCATTTGTAATCCAGTATTAACACCAATTCAAATCTTCTTGATAGAGCTTTCAGATAGCATAGATCCTTTCATAGTACGTCCAAATACAACCAGCTTACGCTAATAGTTTTTAGCAAAATCATCCACATCGTAGGAATTTATAACTTCCTGTAACCGCACCTGTTGAATTGTTGTTGTAACTTGGAACCAAAACACATGACTTGCTCTTCGCAATGCATTAGCTGGTTTGTTATCCTTGCCTCTTTTATATTAAAATTTATGTAGGAGTTCAATAAACTTTATCGTGGCTTTCTTCGTAATTCGAAGTTAAGCTTTGATCGTTCCAATGACATAAAATTTGTTCATGCAATTTTACTATTGTCATGTTGCATTATCATGTATGTGCTTATGGTATGCTTGTTTGTTATTTCGCTTGCCTGCGTAGGTGTTGACATTTTGTTTATGTAGGAATTCTCAATTACCATCGCCTTTCCAAAGTCATCCGCCTTACGCTTACGGTGACTTTCGTGTATTTGTTCATGCAGCTTCACTATTGTCAGATTACATTGTCTTGTGCATGCTTGCAATTAGTAGGCTTCATGACTCTAGCACGCTTGCTATTCTCACTTTTATAATGATTTTGGCTTTGTACAGAGATTACAGATTCACAATTCCAAAATTGTATACTTGGACAGAACCATGTAATTGCAAAGATATTGTCCAAAAATATTCAATCAACTTTAGCGATGGTAGATAACTACTTTAAAGGTATGAAATGAATATATTTACTATACATTGGTGATGACCAAAATTATATTATGATCCTCAAATTTAGATAGACCTCGAACAAAATCCACAAGAATATCTTGTCGACTTCTTGGGATACTGGTGGTGGTCGGAGTAAGCCTAATGTCTTATAATGTTCGTATTTTGTTTCTTGACAAACTGTACATTACCTAGCAAAACTTTTAGCATTCTCGTTTGATTCATTCCGAGTGAATAACTTCTTAAGTACCGGTGACTTAGTCACACGCTTTAGAACACCTTCCTATTGCGATGGATCAAAGGCTTAAATCTATTTAATTTGTAACTTGAAATTAGCGCAAGCACAAATTTTCTTGATGAGCCTTTCAAATAACATAAAACTTTTTCATTACAGTCACACCCAATTTTGCTAATAACTTTTTGCAAAATTATCCACATCGCGATAATTTATAACTTCCTATGGTCAAACCAATAGGACCATCATTATAACTTGTAGCCAAAACAAAGGACCCGCTTGACAATTGCATCGCTTGGTTGTTTTTCCTCACCGCTTTATATCAAAATTTATATTAGAGTCCACTTAATCGTGTCGTGCCCTTCTTCGTAGTTCTAAGGTTAAATTTTGATCTTCCAAAGGGCATAAAATTTGTTTAATTTTTATCCTCCAAATGGCATAAAATTTGTTCATGCGCTTTTAGCGATTGCAATATTACATTGTCATGTACATGCTTACAATTAGTAGGTTTCATGACTCTAGCATGCTTGGTATTTTTCCCCACACGGTTTCTTTGCTTCCTTTGTTTGCTTTGGCTTTGTATTTGTGTTCTTGGTTACGCTAAGTGGATGTTCTTTGTCTTCGTGTGGTTGGTTAGACCGGTCTCACGTGTTCTCTTTTGAATTCTTCACGCTTTACACGATGTCACCGGGTCTTGTTTGGCCTCGGATGCCTTCCAATGCCAATGAATCGCCAAGACGCCAGATGATTCTAGCGGGTTATTCAGTAAGGGCGCAGCCATGTGCTTTTCCCTGGTATCATATTGCTCTTCTATGTTCTTTACAAGCCCTGATGCTTATTTACGTTGCCCTTATGCTAGATTATCCAGCTGATCTGCCAACACATCACGTGTTGCCTTCGCTACCTGTGCCTGCATTGCAACTAGGTGCGCTTGTGCCATTTGCTCTACCAATTTGCGCGCACTGTGCCAGTTTGCCTGATCTATCAAGCACTTGATATTCTCTGTTCATGTTGTCATGTGCTATGCTCAGATACATTATTCCGTATCTGCCCTTGGATTGTTCTATGGTCGTTCTTTGCTTTCCCTATGTTCGTGCCACTCAATGATTCGCTTACCTTATTTCACTTTGACTCTTTTCCCTGCCGTCTGTGCCGATGCCTCCAGCCCAGCCTATTCCATCAGGAGTTTCTACACACACACCGAATAGTACTATTCCCTTTACATTACATTGCCCTTTTGTCTGTTTTTGATACCTACGTCTGCTTCATTCACGGTGAATTATTTTCTTATGCGTTGTAGGAGATCATTTCTGTCCCGTTGTGCATTCTTCAGTTGCGCGAGAAAATCGTAGGAAAAGGCTTTTGTCCAATAGACGTCGAGCATTTAGTCTTCGAGGTTATATGCTGGCCTCAACTTTTCTAAACATCGTCTCTTGCGATTCACAGATAATTTATCCTTTTTGTGCTCACCATGTTTCTTCTTTACTTTTTTTGTTATTTGGTTTCTCAAACAATACACTCTACAGAGACGGTACCTAGAAGCCCATCTGTTGTCCCTACCCTTTCCTTACCAGCTGACTACGTCCAAATACTTAAAGGTTAGTTTGATTCTTTAGATTTACTGATTATTGCAGATTATACCTTACATTCGCTTCATATGGATTATTGGTTTTTTTGCCTCCATTTACGGATGGCATTTATCTGCAGCCACGTATTCAAACCGTTCTTACTACGGTGCTCCCGATTATGTGTGCACATTGTTCTGGCTATTTATTGGTACCAAGAAAGAGTTTCTGGTCAAAGCGCACTCACTCATAGGCGTATTTCTTATAATTTGTGCTGCCGAACCGGAAGAATTTCTCTACCACCGTCCAGGCCATGGCCATCACCGCTGCAAGATCTTGTTTGTTTTAATGGTGGGCCAAAATCTAATCAATTCATGCGGTTGATCAGGGAATATAATGCTCTTTTCGCATTTACTTCCCTTGGAGTTCATATTGACAGAACTATCAATCTTGGTGCCGCCCTTATGTTTTTCGAATAAGCGGTGTTGTTCATCATCGTATTGGTTCACTACGCGGTGATGGAAAACACCACAGTATGCCCAACTTTATATATACGATACTCATAATGAGGTGCAGAATAGACTCGCTATTTTCCAGGGTGGTCCATCCCAACGTGAGCAGCCAGATCCTTCTATTGTTGCTTCTCTCATTGATATGCTTGACAGATGCAACCCATTGGTTAGGCAGTTTAGACTGGCACGTGACCGTCTGTTTTCTCCAAACTCTCCAGACATTAACATCCAACTCATCTAAGATGCATAAATCGCATGGCGATCAGTGCGACCTCCCATCTTCCTCGAGTTGGTCGCTTTAATTGTTGGAGATTTCTCTGGTGATGTATCCGCATTTGATATTGTCGTACAGACGCAACATGGTGATTTCAAGCAAATATCGCCACTTCATCCAGCTTTAATGTCTTTACAATATCCTCTTCTATTCCCGTATGGTGATAAGGGTTTTCACCTTGGCATTAAGTATCGTGAAACCGATGATCTCCGTGCTACAATTCGTGAAGATGTTTCCATGCGTGAATTTATTGTTACTACCTACACTATCGCGCGCAGAGAACCTAATGTTTTTACCGCTCCGCAGTTGTCGATCAAATCATTGTTAACTCCTTCTCCGCATAGAAGCGAATCGGCTTTCTTTCCATACTTTCAATCAAGATAAGCTTAGGTCCGACACATACCAAGGTATAACAGATGCTGTTGCTCAAGGTGCCCAGACTGGCAAAGATGTTGGTATTAGGACAATATTGCCTGCTAGCTTCATCGGTAGTAGAAGATACATGGCTCAGAATTATTATGATTCAATGGCTTTATGCCGGTCATATGGCTCTCCAGACTTATTTACTACATTCACATGCAATCCAAAATGGCCGGAAATCATTGATGCACTACGCCATGAACCTGGCCAGTGCCCTTCTGATAGATCTGATATTGTGACTCGTGTTTACCATATGAAATTACAAGAATATCTCACTGACATTAAAGATGGCAGTGCTTTCGGTCCCATTCGAGCAGGTGCCTTTCCTTTGTCCTCTTATCTGTTTGCCTGCTCATTTCTTTATATTCCTTTCTTAATGATCTTTCAATCCTTTGTTCTTTGTAGTGATATATACTGTTGAATTCCAGAAAAGAGGGCTCCCTCATGTACATATACTTACATGGCTCAAAGATCGAGCTGATGGACCTACACCTACTTTTATTGATAGGCTCATTTCAGCTGAAATACCAGATATTTCTCACGATCCACTTGGCTATGCTTTGGTAGAAGAGTTCATGATGCATGGTCCATGTGGAGAACTTAATCCTAAATGTCCTTGCATGAAAAGAGGAAAGTGCTCAAAATGGTATCCGAAGCGCTACCAAAATGAAACTACTGTTGATGAAGATGGCTTCCCAATATACTGTCGTCGTGATGATAATAGATTCATTGTCAAGCATGGTGTTAGACTTGATAATAGATGGGTTGTCCCACATAACCTACCAATGCTTAAAAAATACCAAGCACATCTTAATGTGGAGTGGTGCAATAAGACAAACCTTGTGAAGTATCTTTTCAAGTATTGCATGAAAGGTCATGATTGTGCTTCTTTGTCGTTCAGTACCACCAACACTTCACAGCCCTCTACAAGTAAGACAAAGAATGTTCCGTCTGACGAGATTGCTGAATATGTCAGATCTCGCTATTTATCAACATGTGAAGCCAGCTGGCGATTATTTGGTTTCGAAATTCATGCTCGGATACCTTCAGTTGAACGTTTGACTGTCCATTTACCTGGCATGACCAGGGTATCATTTACAGAAAATTCGGACTTAACCAATGTGCTTCATGATCCTAACGGATCTAAAAGCACCTTGACTGAATGGTTTGTAGCAAACCAACGCCATGTGGAAGCACATAACTACACTTATTGTGAATTTCCGACAAAATGGACATGGAACGATCGTAAATATGGTCAAACCGTAAGAGAGGTACTAAAATTGGTAGGCTCATGCATGTTCACCCGGGGACCGGTGAACTTTTCTATTTGAGGATGCTACTCATGGTTGTACGAGGCGCCACATGTTACCAAGACCTAAGAACATATGAAGGTGTCATGTACGAAACATTCCGACAAGCATGCCATGCACGTGGCCTCATCGGTGATGACATTGAGTGGTTTTCGCTTTTTGATGAGGCTATTGTATGGGCAACATCTTCACAGCTCAGACATCTTTTCATGTCTATTGTCCAGTACAATGACGTGGGTGATGTACGTATCTTGTTCAATAAATACTGGCGTTACATGGCTGACGACATCGCATACAAAATGTGCCACTCACTCGGTATGCACCCATATACAGCGCATGATTCTTCATTACAAGTACAGTTGTTAAGAGAATTGGATTATCTTTTTGCTAATAACAATCATTTTGGCATCCTACAATCTTCCAAAGACCACTTCACGGACATGAATGAACCATGGTAACAGACTTATTACGTAAGAGCTCATATAATAGATTAGAACTTGAGACACAATCAATATCTATGTATCAGAGCCTAAACAATGAACAACGCCTTATTTACAATAAGATCATGCATTCTATCTCGAATGATCAACCATGTTTCTATTTTGTATCTGGACATGGAGGCACAGGTAAAACATTCCTCTGGAATTCAATCATCTCCCGTATTAGATCCGAAGGCAAAATTGTACTAGCCGTTGCTTCATCGGGAATTGCTTCCTTATTGTTACCGGGTGATCGAACCGCACACTCGCGCTTCCGAATTCCTCTTGATATAGATGATTGGAGCCTTTGTGATATTCGCCGTGGCACGATGCTTGGAGAACTTATTAAAAAAGCTGCCTTGATTTTGTGGGACGAAGCCCCGATGACACACAGAAGATGCTTTGAGGCACTTGATCGTACTATGCGAGATATCCTTTCCTCCGATAATCCTTCCAATGCAACTATCCCATTCGGTGGGAAACCTGTGGTACTCGGTGGAGATTTCAGGCAGGTATTGCCAGTTATTCAAGGAGCTACACGCACAGAAACCATTACCGCTTCTCTTATCAAATCAACGCTATGGAAACACGTCCAAATCCTTAGACTCAGCATAAACATGCGTCTTACCACAATGTCTTCTACTATTGGTGATCAAAATGTTGTAGCAAACTTTGCGCAATGGGTGCTTGCCATCGGCGAGGGCCGTGTTCCTATGGAAAAACATCCAGGAGACACACATGCATCATGGATACAAATACCTCCTGAATTATTGCTTACACCAACTGGTGATAACTTAAATGTAATTATTGATACCGTTTACGATCACTTGATCATAACTACAATTCGATTCCCTACCTATCACGTGCCATTGTGTGTCCACTCGAACACTTGATTGACAAAATTAATGCTTTAGTACTTCTAAAAGTGCCGGAACTTCTAGAGAATACCGAGTTATGACACTATCGGTGATGCTCTTGACCATTCATCCGATCTTGAGTTGTTGTATCCCATGAATTTCTCAATTCAATAAGTATCAAAATTTTCCGAACATATCCTTTCACTCAAAATTGAGTACCCGTTGTTCTTCTAAGAAATATGAACCAAACAATGGGCCTATGTAATGGTACACGCTTATACGCTAACTAAATTAGGAACCCATGTGCTTGAAAGTACAATTATGACAGGGCCACATATTGGTGAAACAGTTTGCATACCACGAATAGTTCTTAACTCAAAAAATCAAAAATGGCCATTTACATTACGCCGACGCCAATTCCCAATTAGACTATGTTATGCAATGACGATAAATAAATGTCAGGGACAGACTCTTCAGAAAATCGGTATTTATCTAAAGAACCCAGTTTTCACTCATGGACAACTCTATGTTGCTATATCAAGGGTAACATCAAGACAAGGACTGAGTATTTTGATTGAAAATGAAGATGGTTCGGCTGGATCAAAGACAAGAAATATTGTATATGACGATGTTCTAGAATTTTTGTAGGTACTCCATTTGTTTGCCAATTTTTCCCTTTTTCCCCTTACTGACATCTGCTACCAACCTAACCTGTACTCAACATATAAAAATGTGTATATACTATAATTCACAACTTATACATGCATGTATTCTGTTTCTTTTCTGTATGGTCATGACCATACTAACTCTTGCACACTCCAATTATTCATTAATGATTGTCTAGCCATGTTCGTGCATCTTGCTTTTGTATTTGTTCTTACTAACAAAGCCTAAATAACAAAGTACTATGCTTTACTATACCTCCTCCTTTACCAAAATCTTGATGAACTTACTTGTTTAGAATAATTGCTTCTCTCTGAATGATCTATGCTTTCTATCATATACTTATTCACTTATACACACATGTGTGGATAATTGTTCTTCTGATTCAGACATTCTATTTATACATCTCTACATCACACTACGCTTTGTTATCTTGATTCTCTTGCATAAACACACGAATCTTGATCTTACATTGAGCATAAAGATAACTAGCAACATAGTAATGTGTTAATACTATCGCTCACTCCCTGGTTTACATAACCATCTGCAGTCACAAAATTAGAACATTCACCTGCAAAGATAATACATCTGTAGCAAGGCCAACCCAACAATATAAATAACAATAGTAAATTATTATTCTTTCATACTTTCATTCAACTAAAAAAATATAGCTTATCACATATGTTTATATATACCAAACAAATGTTTTACCCAATGACATGACATACTGTTATTTGTGATTTCAGGAAAAAGAATCTCTGAGTTCAACGACAAACATCTGCATGCAAAGGTATTATGAAATAGACCATATTCCTATGATGATTTTCACACTTTATCTACACTTTTCTAAGAATATTGCATGTCCTGGACCTCCCTCATTTAAACATGCTTGCCATTTATTGGATATTGTTCTCTCTGTGTAAAGGTCATCTGTGTTTTATTTGACTTCCAAATACTACATGGCAATACCACATAGAATAATTAAACAAATTTATAATTCCATTTTTATAAAATTGGTGCAGCAAGTGCAGATGAATAGTACTCAACATATAAACATGTATGTATACTATAGTTCACAACTTATACATGCATGTAATCTGTTTCTTTTCTGTATGGTCATGACCATACTAACTCTTGCACACTCCAATTATTCATTAATGATTGTATAGCCATGTTCGTGCATCTTGCTTTTGTATTTGTTCTTACTAACAAAGCCTAAATAACAAAGTACTATGCTTTACTATACCACCTCCTTTACCAAAATCTTGATGAACTTACTTATTTAGAATACCTGTTTCTCTACGAATGATCTATGCTTTCTATCATATACTTATTCACTTATACACACATGTGTGGACAATTGTTCTTACAATTTCTGTACATTCTATTTATACATCTCTACATCACGCTTCTGCTTTGTTATCTTCGATTCTACTGCATAAACACACGGATCTGTTGATCTTCTGTTGAGCATAAAGATAACTAGCAACATAGTGATGTGTTAATACTTTCGCTCAGTCCCTGGTTTACATAACCATCTGCAGTCACAAAATTAGAACATTCACCTGCAAAGATAATACATCTGTAGCAAAACCAACCCAACAATATAAATAACAATAGTAAATTATTATTCTTTCATATTTTCATTCAACTAAAAAAATATATCTTATCACATATGTTTATATATACCAAAAAAATGTTTTACCCAATGACATGACATACTGTTATTTGTGATTTCAGGACAAAGAATCTCTGAGTTCAACGACAGACATCTGCATGCAAAGGTATTATGAAATAGACCGTATTCCTATGATGATTTTCACACTTTATCTACACTTTTCTAAGTATATTACATGTCTTGGACCTCCCTCATTTAAACATGTTTGCCATTTATTGGATATTGTTCTCTCTCTGTAAAGGTCATCTGTGATTTATTTGACTTCCAAATACTACATGGCAATACCACATAGAATTATTAAACAAATTTACAATTCCATTTTTATAAAATTGGTGCAGCAAGTGCAGATGAATAGCATTGTTGTTGATTAAAAATTATTATACTTTCATACTTTTTAAAAAATTGAAATAAAACAGAACTTATTTCATCTATTAATATGTTCTCAACAAATGTTGTATCCGATGACATGACAAACTATTCTTTGTTATTTCAGAAAAGATCTTTGAATTCTATACCACACGTCTACATGTCAAGTATTACATAATGGAACAAAATCCTATGATAATACAACTACTTCTGTTCAGAAAACACACTCTGACATATTCAAGCAATGATCTGATTTTGACACTCTGATTATACCTTTCAACATCTGTTACATATTTTGGATTTCACCAGTTTCTCGCTCGACAACTCTTACTGCATAAACATCAAAACATGTTTAGACATCAAGAGTTCACACAGACTACACATCACTGCAACATGTACTGAAATATTTATCTATTCATTTGTACTATGAACAGCCATTATGTGAACATACCTATCTTCAGTACACTACTCATTTCCCATTGCAATGCTCATGAAACTAAATTTCCTCTTTATGATTCATTCTATCCAGATGGAATACGTTCTACTAAAAGATGTGACACAAGAATCGCATCGTTGGCGTGTACGTGTAAGAGCAACTCGCTTCTCTGAATATGTAGATGATAGTACTCCTAGAAAAGTCCTTCGTCTTGATTTCGTTCTTTTGGACGAGCAGGTCAGCCTCATTTTATACATATTATTCTCCCTTACACACCTTTGGTTATATAATATCTCTGCTTATCTTAACTGATAGGGCAATACCATGGAAGCTCAAATTCCAGGAAGACACATTTCCCTGTTCACCTTGGCCCTGAAAGAAAATAGCATTTACCTTATTGAATATTTCGAAGTAGCTAATGCTAAACCATCCTATCAAGCAGTTAACTGTCCTGTGATGGCTAGATTTACCAGACATACAAAGATCAATGAAGTGCCAATTATGCCAAATGATTTCCCAAAGTATGCATGCACAATTGTTTCTTTCGATATACTGCGAACACGTCTAGGACAGAACCAATTCCTTTCAGGTTAGCAACATTTCATGAATCTCTCTTTTAAAACTACAAATGTTATATCATTACATATATTTACGTTTAACTTTCATACATATTTATGTTTTGTAACAAACGCTGTTAATTTCAAGATACCATTGGCCTTATCACGGGGATCTCTCATGTTAAGACGGTTGTTGCAAAAGGGATCACAAAGACAATTCGTAACATCAACATCACCGATGGCAGGTATTCTTCAATTTTTTGACCTTTACTTGATACTTAAATATCGCTTACTGCATTTGAAAAGTAAACACTTCCCAATGAAAAAAAATAGGGAAACAGCCTGTGTTACTCTATGGGGAACACATGCCAATGAATTTGATGCACCTGGACTACAAGCTGTAGGAGAAAAAGAACCCATTGTTATACTCTTTGTTGGCCTTACTGCTAGACTCTATGAAGGTACAAAACACATTTACATATATACTTACATTCACCATACACAAACTACAAATATGTACTGCCATCACATGAATTTTTTTAAAATATTTACAAAAACTCTACAGGTCAACTATCACTACAGGGCAGCACCATCTGCAAGTGGTATACTAACACTAACCTACCTGAAGCGCTTGCTCTCCAGAACAGGTCAACGCAAGATAACCTTGCTTCCTTCATCTTACAATTTTTTGAATTTCGTCATATTCCTGCTTATAGAACAAGTCAGCTCTAATAACTTTCCCAAAATCAGTAACACAGATATAATCCACATTTTACTCATTCATCTACAAATATATTCGCTTTATACATTTAATACTCCATAATGAACCAAACATTTTTTGTAATATACTCGGTTCTACAATCCTGTTGTAAGCCATAGACCAATCAATGAACATGCTCACCCCTAACATCATGAATTAATAATGCCATGGTTCGCATAACTGACATAAACATTCCTATCTCGCTATGTTTATTACACAATTACCATTACCAAATTCATTACTTACTACAGTCTTGCACAACAACTCTCAAACACATTATTTTAACATTTTATCATCTTTGCCCTCAGCTTTTCAGGCATCCCACATCAGATTAAATGGTTTGGCCAAACCCAAACTCAAACAAAGACCAATACCCATGATACCCATGAACTAACAACTTTGAATGCACATGAAGGCGTGGTATGTTACCCTCACACAAATTGACTACTGACATAATGATTTTTTTGGACATATTCAACAACATCTTGGACTTACCAAAATACAAATGACAGGGACACACATACACTGTTGCCATCGCAATCAAAGAACTCACTCGAATGAAGCACGTGGTACCTATCCCGTGGCGGTTGCAAGAGAACTACTGATTCGAACCATCAAGGCTACAAATGTGCGAGATGCAACAACTTGACAATGAGCCAAGGTTCTTGCTTGCAACATACTTCGATCCTTTGCATTCCACTACTATGCCTATGTACTCATCTACCTTACACACTTGCATGTAGGTACAAGATTCCTGTACGTGGTGTTGATATAACCAGCATTGACAAAACTAATGCACCAATGGCAGAGTTTGTGTTCTTTGGAGATATAGGACAAGAATTGGTAGGAATCCCAGCACTACACCTTGCAGCATCTGCTCCCACCATTACTGGTTTCATACCACCTGAAATAACAAGACTCTATGGACGTCGGTATAACTTAAAAGTCAGTGGATCACGTGGATCGCTTCAAAGAATATCTGCATCATTCCAAGTTGATAGCTTCAGCGTCGTACCAACAAAACCTTTAGCTCCATTCCTTCCTGAAGCACAGACCAGAACTTCAAAAGATGTTGACCCTGTCTGTCAACCGATCACTAGCTCATCAAAGCATGCAACTGAACAACAACTTCTTCTGCCAGGGTCTATTTCGGCACAGCCAGAACACACTCCGTCTTCAACTCCAATAACCAGCATAACTATGCCACGGACAGTACCAAATCAACCTGGATTGCACACACCTCCATCCCCAGAAATCAACAAGGTTAGATCTACTATCATACAACTGACAAACATTTAATTTCCCAACTGACAAACATTTAATTTCCCATTTGTACAAACCCCCTACATCAAACCAATCTCACATGCTTACCTTTTTATTATGCCTATACACAAACTGACAGACCATTATTACAGACCGGAAAACGTCCTGCTCATGACAGCGCAATGTTATCATCAGAACCTGGAGACAGTGCGCGGTACTTCTATCTCAAACTACTGTTACAATCCATTAAATGATTGCTGAAGGTCTTAACCACATATTAACCTAATATTTCCCTGATTGCAACAGGCTGGAGCAAACAAAGAAACCTTTTGTTATCAAGAAAATCAACATGGATACATAGACAAATGACTAAAACAACAGGTTAGCAAAAGTAAAATCATTCCTTATTGTTAACAATACTGACTAACAAACTAACTCTTCTATACCAAATTCCTTTTTAGCAGGCATAATATATGTGGAGTAGACAAAGTGGAATCAGTACGCTATACCTTTTGTGACTAGCAACTGTGCTAACAATGCTTTGGGCAAAACAGATTGCACCCAGAAAAAAATCGTTGCACATGCCTTTTGAGCTTTCACTCATGTTAGGAACTAAACTGAACAAACATCGTCTAGCTTTTATATTATTTCCTATTCTCAGTCATAGTACCTGTACATGTCTATGTCTATTACCGTTCTAAACTATGATGTAAATTACAAACTATATGTATTACTCATCCTACCATACCTTGACATCTGCATGAACAAATTATAATCATAGTCTCCAAGTTTGCCTTCTATTACATTCCTGGTTGAATCACTCTGCCTATTAACATATATGTTAATTTCTTCTATTCAATTCGTTAAAGAATACTTAACCTATGCTAACCCAGCATTATGACAGAAAAATGATCATCTCTTTTCTATCCCTTAATAAAACTATTCACTATGAATTACAAACATTACCATTTATACTGATTCACATAGAAAACAAAACCACTGGAGATAAGTGCGGCGCAGCGCAGCGCGCATACCGTCCTAGTTACTATTAAGGCCAGCAACAATGTCACGTGTGCCAAAAATTCGGAGGAGTCACGGAAGCTGTCACGATTTGAATGCGGCCGTCGCCTGATACCGTTGCTGTATACAGAGAGTGGTCTGAATTTGTACGGTTACGAGACCTTTTTTATTTTTTGACCTAGACGTTCGATACGTCGGCTTCGTGCTGGGAGATCGCATTGCTTCCGAGGTGGCAACGTGTTTTCCATCTGTACTCAAGAGTTGTTTTTTCTCTCTTCACAAGATCCGTAGGGATTGATTATAGACTGCGGGGACAATTTAAAGATATCTATCACAGTTTGCTCGGATCGGTTGAGTTTGAAGATATGACATGCAAAATTCTCGGTGATGATGATGCTATCTTTTGATGGTTTTTGCACCATCTTACGGGTCACAACGGGTTACGTTATTTCATATTTATGTATTCCTATTATTTTATCAAATACCAGCTGAATACATGTGTTTTGTTACAGATATAAAAAAATGTAATTACCTCTATGAAGTTGAGTTGACATTGTCAAGATCGGTCTACCCAGCCTACACCCTCGTCTCCATGTGGTGCAGCACATTGTTTGTTGGCAGTTTTTTTTTTGGTTCTTGTTAGATATTTTTTAGAGAGGTGGAAAGGGAGTAGGGAGGGGGAGAACCAGCCAGTACCACCATCATCACCAGTTCACCACCATAATCTATGAACATTAAAAGATAAACCACATAAACACAACAATGGCTATAACTGCGGTAAGTTTGTGACATTTTTGTTGACGGTAGCCAAGTTTGTAACATTTTTGTTGACGGTAGCCATCATTCACTGATGAAACGAAAATATTGAGCACAGCCTTCAGAAAGAAAAAAAAATGTTTCCTTTTGAATGGTTATTGTATTGGATTCAAGAAATGTAAAATAGATGATAGACCAAGATTTAGGCTTCTTGGTTTGCAACGATGTTTATCCTACAGAAAAACTTAAGAACGGGAGATGGGATTGCACTCCATTCAGTACCAAAAATTGAGAGGTGATCAGTCGGGCACCTAATAGCTCAATTGGAAAGGGAAAAAGAAGACGAGAGAAACGCTTCGTCAGTCATCTCACTTGCTTTGCTTTGCCACATTTTATCGATTATCTACACTAAACCATCCGATGATTGGTTGTGAATGAGGCTTTGCTATTGTACTTCTTCCCGAAAATCAATTCTCTTCTTGCGGCCAAACCCACATCTACAGAAGTACTCAGGGACTGGCCCCTCGTCCCCAGCAACCCAAGGATGCTCAGCCACAGCCTGCAGGGTGATACGATCTACTGGATCTGCGGCAGAACCATGTGTGGAAACAGAAAGAAGGTCAATTAATAGAGCACATCTGGCACCGAGTCCAATATATCAAAATCATAGGATGATATAACAATTTTTGTTAAGAACCTTTGCAGAGAAGCCTTTCCAGCAAATCAGAAAGTTGGGGGTTCATGTCGCCTGGTATTTGTACTGGATCATTGACAATCTATTCGGCGGCAATGACTTTTATGAGTTTTATGCAACAGTTAAAATAAAAGGAAAGGGAAGCAAGATATTTTTGCACCTTATCGTAAGTTTCCTGCAAGGTATCTCCTAGAAATGGATAGTGCCCAGAAATCATACAATATAGAGTAACACCAACTGCCCACGTATCAGCTGCTCTACCGTGGTAGGCTGAACCTGCAGTAAAGTAGATAGGAAAGGGTTTATCATAAGCAAGCCTGTACCAATGGCCAAATAATATTTAGTAATTTTAACCAATGGCAGAAGAATCGGGATCATTGCATTTTCATTCATTGGCACTACATTCATAGCCCATGCTTTGGTTGCTTACAGTTGCATTATTTAGTTTCCATCATATTCTGAAACCAAAATGCTCTACTAGCGGCGGCCTCATTTTTTTTTGTCTATCGGGTGTTTTGGGTGCTGTGGGTTCATTTATCTGCAATTCTGCACTCATTTAACTGTGGAACATCTAAAGTACCATGCTATGCAATAACCAATGTTGTACTTCATATAGATAATTTAATGGCTGACGGATTGTACATGCAGTATTTACAACTCCAACAACAAAGGCAGGTAGTTGTACCTTGACAGCACTCTGGTGCAGTGAAAACAGGAGTACCTGGAGATCTCCAAAGCATATCATCATCATCCTGCAATACAATCATGTAAGTACCACTTTATAAGTAAACCACCAAGCCATGAGAATCGAAAATCCTGAGGATTTTTCCTCAAAAACACAGGCATGTTACACACATTTCTACATCGACATTCAAATGATCAAATCAGCCCCATTTATCAAATAAAGTTGTAGACCTACTAAGAATAGTTCCATAAGAAAAATATGGAATCATCAAAGTTCATTGTCTACTCGAGTAATCTTCAAAATTCTCAGGAAGGCGGGAGGGGAAGACTATCTTTTTCATGTGCTTCGATTAATACAAGCCTGGCTTTATAAACTCTGAATCCCAAGATTATAGCAAGGGCAATTTACCAACAAAAACCACAAAGTAGGGACTTACCTCAAAAACCTGGCTAACACTGAAATCCCCTATCATGACATTGCCAGTACTTGTGACCAGGAGATTGTCCGGTTTAATATCACCATGAATAATATTCTGTGTATAAAGATAAGAAAAATTAAGTGTTTCAATCGAGCTCGGAAGCACACAACACAGTGCAAAGTGCATAACATATAGAAATGAGCAACTAGAAGCACATGTATATCTAACTGTAAACTGTGACAACATGTAAATGTGTGCAAACTGGGGAAAGCGAAACATCAATAAGGACCTACATAAGAAGCAATAAATTGTGACATGTGTTATGATATTACTTTTGTACGTAACCTGTAACCACGATCCATTATGCACCTAAGTGCATGCATAAACTAAATTAGAATTTAGTGGATGAAGATTTCCCATGACGAAAAATTGGATGTCAGGAAATTTATCAAGGACCATGGCATATTTATAGCTAAATTCATATAAGAATTCGATTTCCAAAACAAGGAAACAATGGCGGAAAATCAGGAATGTGTGCATAAGCCCCATGCGTCCATAATCTAGACGAAAGCTGTTATCCATTTCTACCTTTAAATAGGGAATAAGCTTTTCTCTAAGAAACCATTCAAATAGGAGGCCATTTGGCTGGGCTTAAAATTATGGAAGCTTGCTCAAGCTTAACCCTTCCTATGCAGGCCTCAGGCGTACTCATTAATGTGCAATAGTCAGTACTCAGTAGCTTGCACGAATCTATGATCCTTCCTAAAACATGAAGCGAGTGTGGATTACAGACCCAAGCTAAATGTTTGTGAATGCGATCAGGTACCTCAAAGACAGAAGGGCTCAGTAAGTAGCTAAAGCAAGATGAGCAATTGAAAATATTAGAGCTTCAGTGAGCAAGCATAGGCTAAAATTATAGCAGAAAATATGATTGCTGAGATAATTTGTGCAGTGGATCTGAGCTTGCTAACTTGGATGCCGATATAACCAAGTTTAGTGGAGGGGGAAAATACGTGAAAGTTAAAATAGGTTGCTTGCATTAATCTGAGGGATACACATTATAGCTGCTCAAATCTCTTTTTAAAAAATGCTATTAATATGATTAGATTGCTAATAAAATGGACACTAGTAAATTGTTTTTAACATGGTATAGCTTGATCTATATACCGTCAGTGTTTATAAATCTAGGCCCTGGCATGCCACAGCATTCAGCATGATGAACCAGTTCTTAGTGAAAAGAAAAATTGAAATCTTACATGAGAGTGAAGATACATAAGACCAGATATTATGTCTCGCAAGTAATTTCTGGAAGTAGCTTCTCCTAAACCATTATCACAGACCATTTTTCCTTCAACATAATCTAGAACTGGCAATGCCAATGGAAAAGTGTAAATTACAATCATATAAAATATCGACAAAAAAGTGCCAATAAGCCAGCCAAAAAATGACATGTTAGAATAATAAAGTAAAACAATAAAACAATGACAGAGCCATTAAATACCCATGTAAAATTTATCTATGTTTGGGTCATCAATCACCTCAACGAGATTTACTATATTCGGATGATCCAACATTTTCATGATGGATACCTGTCACCAATAAAAAAGGGAAGCTATTAGATAATTTAGACATTAAATAATGCAGTCGCTTATCATGTAAAATCAGAAAATGTGGCACACTGTATGTATGCACAATTTGTGCTAATTTGGCTAGCGCTACTACCCAAAACATTATGCTTCTGCATTTTGACAACAAAAAAATGATTTCTAACGATCATTGAACCTTTAGTCGACTTATATAGTAATGAATAATGATAGACATCATTTAATCCCATACAGAATTTCAAGGGTTTGACATGGCTCTAAAAGGAAATGAAACTACAACGCAGCTTCTTGGTGGTAGTTAGCACCATAGTCACAAGGATCCCAGATCGATCGGGTTGAGGAACGGGGTCGCGGGACACCACTTGCGAAAAGTGTGGTGCGACAGGGGGTATACCTCTTCGTGATGCCAATTTGGGATGTGGATCGTGACCCAAGCATTATGGGTCGATGACCCCGGTACGATACATCGAGTTGTGGTGCGCGAACCCAATTAATCTGGGTCGATGATTATAGTCACTAATAAGAAAGTACCATAAATATACTTGGGAAAAAAGGCCAAGGAGGAAAAGGACAAGGAGAAAGGAGTGGGTCAGCCCAGCCCATTATAACCAGGCCATGCCAATCCCTTCCCATTGCCTACTGCCACTAGATAACCACACACACATAGAGACATGGGAGTGCAGATGGCCACCGCCGCCACACATGCGTAGGTGGAAGGAGAGACGGAGGGCGAGCCACCGCCAGTTGCCGTCGCCGGAATCGCTGTCAGCCGTCCTCTTTGCTCACGGCTATCATCTACCATCCTGTCCGCTCGTGGCAACGACAGCGATGGAGACGACGTGAAGCGACGACGGTGGCTCAAGTTAGCTCACTCCTATCTCCTCCATCCCCCTCTCCCCCTCCTCTCGCTTGCCATCCGGTGATATCCCGGTGGTGACCCAGATCCCTCTTCCATCCCCCCTCTCCCTCTCCTGTCCTCTCATAGCCTGGCGGCGACCAAAATCGAAGGTGACCCGCGATCCGAGACACTCGAACGAGGGTTGTGGATTGCGGCATTGACCCCGATCCCTGTAACTATGGTTAGCACTCTGGAAATTTGTCTAATGAACATCAAATGGCTAGCGAAATTGAAATGAAACAAAAAAAATATGGTAATGAGGAGGTAATTTTGAAATAACATTCTGTATTATGCTCACATGAATCCATTTCTCCTCAGAGGCTTAAAGGGCTTCTATTGCACATAGAATGTGCAATTAATTGCTTGTCAGTAGCCAGGAAAAATGGTTTCATGGTGTGCTCACCACAAGACAATCCCACTGCAAATCTATGTCGTTAGTCACCTTTTTATCAGATAATTGCATTCTCAATCCATGAGGGATGCATTCTGCATATGTTAAGGACTAAGGAGCAGTGCACCTCCCAATTAGTTTTTCTTCTACAGCCGTAAACGGTGGGTGCCCATAAAACAAGATTCTCCAGTAAGCAAGCAATTTCATTCCAATCAATCCAACCAAATAATTGCAAAAATTGAGTTCTTTTATCGTATCCGTGTACTGAACAGAACATGATCAATGAGCATGCTCAACTTGGTTAGCTTATGTGTGATAGATCCTATAAAGTTAATATCTTGAAAGCGCACACAACTACTTTCCCAGAGAACTTAAGTTACACAAGCATGGCAAAACAGCAAAATCAAAATATTACAAATAATAAACTGACAAAGTTACTCACTTCCCGAAGAACATCTGTCATGGCAGTTTCTGACCGTACAACACGTACTTTCATCATGTAAGGTTTATTCAATACCTGAAATAAAAGAGCAAAGGCTACAATTCCATCAGTTAGTCATTAGCACTGTGCAGCCAGCACACATAAAAGTGTTAAATAATGGCACTGAACAAAGAAAGAAAGTGCTGGGCTAAACACTTAACAAATGGTTAATAATAATTTCTGACGTAAACAGTTTTCATAACTAGCAGACGAATGGTACAACATATTAGAAAGGCACAACGAAAAATCAATAACTAGCAGAAATAAATAGTACATCATGAGATTTAACAAGCAAATGTAATCAAGAAACCCCTCTTATTATGAAAGTCGTTCATAAAAAAGCATTTATATTCCCAACACAAGAGAGTAGCGGAAAGCATTACCTTCACAGCATATAGTTTCCCATCTTTCATGTTTCGGTATAGAACCTTTTTCAGCAGACAACAGAAAAATGATTTAGCCATCTACCCTGGGAAATTAATTATTAAAAGTACACTTAAGATATCTTACCACTTTGCCATAGCTTCCAGAACCAATCTTGCCCAGGTGGACATATTGATTGACCATCTTGTTACCATTTTCGTCCTAAACATGCCAAAAGAAAAAAAAGGTTATTATAGTATTCAACGGTTCAATGCAAAAGGAAAATGTAAATGCTTTCATAAAGTCCATGTCATAGCTATCAGAACATGGTCAAGCTCTTGGATCGCTGGTCAGAACAGTGGGTCACCAATTGAACATTCAGTGTAAAAAAAATAAATTTAACATATTTTACATGTATATTACAAAATAGTTTTAGCGGATCATATGTAACAAGATATGTGTTGCTTATAAGTTGAATGCTGTTACACCAATACATAATATAAAAACAAGGATAGATTAATTATCAATCGTTACAAAAGGGCGGATTAGTTATTCATCATTCCAAAAGGAAAGAAATTACACTGGCCATGATTGGTTAGTGGGGTTCAGCTTATTGCTTTCCTGGCAGGAGGTCCCACATTCTAATCCTAGCGGAGGCGCTAAAATTAGATCAATTATCAATCATTCTAAAAGAATGGATTAATGGTTAATCATTCCAAAAGGAAACAAGGTACATGATCATGGCCGGTTAGTGGGATTAGGCTTGTTGTTTTCCTCGCAGAAGATGCCGAATTAAAACCGTAGCAGAGGCGCCAACGTGATCAATTTTACTTAAAACCGACCAATTTTACCAAGTTTAATCCAGTTCAAGATAGGTGAATTGCAGAAATGATCCAATCACCTGAACCGGACTGAACTAGCTACCTTCTCTAGTTTTTTCAGTCAAACTGCTGATCTGGTCTGGTTCCTATAACTGTGGGCCATGCAACACTAAAGAATATATAAATACAAGAATAAATAATAAAAAATATGCTAAGTCATGGATAATATTTGAGGGTAAAAAAAGGCAAATGCATCCTCGTTTTTCCAAAGGGAATTGAGTATTTGCTTAAGGGCAAGAACTTTATGATAAATGGTGCAACTGGCATTGGTTCCTCATCAAGAAGAGCAATTTAAGGCTCCATGTATAATCTAAAAATCACCAGACCAATAATTAACACAATCATGTGGTGATGGGCGAAAGCATATATCTCATTAATCCGCAGGGCGAAGGCAGACAGCAAATACAAAGAAAAATACAGCACTTCTGCTTCCCACCGAAATAAACTTAAGCAAGGGAAAATGGTAAGAATAACTTGCAACTTTAAATAGGAAGTGCCTGTTGCTTTATAAGAATAAACCACGGCTTCTTAAGAGAAGTTGAACTAGCTCAGACATACAGCTTCTCTAAGTGTGGTCTAGCTTACAAGAGAAGCCTAGGCTAGACAAGACAACCTCAATAGATGGACACTCAAAAATGGAAACACAAGTAGAAGTCTAAGAAGATGGTACCTCTGAGCGAAATACTTTTTTAGTCTCCTTAACTAAGCTTTCTCTACATGCAAATCCATTTTGAGCTCTTGACAGTATAATATCTTCAGACCTCTTCCGTGGTGGCCCATCATCACTTTCATAAAGATAATCAGTATCATCTCTATCGTAGAAGCTTCTATCAGGATCATCTCCATTATAGAAGCTTCTATCAAGATCATCCCCATTGTAAAAGCTTCTATCGGGATCATCTCCAGTGTAGAAGCTTCCATTGGGATCTTCAGTGGATTGATGCTTCAACAAATCTTCAGATAAGATGCCATCAGAGTCCCGAGGTTGACCTACTTTCACACTGGGCTTCCTTAAAAAGCTAAAACAACTACAACAGCCCATGGTTAGGTCTGCCATTCAGAACGAGTAGGCACCAGGAATCCTAGAAGAACAAAACAAGATAAAGAACAACCCATCAGTGTAGGAATTAGGAAAGCTGACTAGCTCATGGGCTTCAATACAAAACTATGGAATAGAACACAACAAAAATGGGAATCAAGCACCGACATCCTTCTCTACTACTCTTCTTTAGGATAATCTGACCAGCGCCTCACCAAGAGACTACACCAGATCATGGGCAAAGAATCGACCGGTACGGATAGGAAAAGCAAAAAACTACAAATACAATCTCCACACAGCAACTCCCATCACGAAAACTCCCCCCACAAGGAAATTCTCTTGATCTCAAATTTCGCTGCAGCTAAACTTGATCGTGGACCGTAGTGCACACATAGCCCAGGATTTCACCTCCCCACACAGACTAATATCAAAATGGCAGCATCCAAGCAGCAGCACGACTAGGTCAGTATCTACCTTCTACCCCACTTGGAACTCAAATCCTGTAAACAATTTCCACCTCCAGCAATCCCACCCATATCTCCGCCAAAACTATCTCGACGCCCGATTGATTCTAGGGCAGCGAAATTCTCGAATCACACAGCCCCTGCTCCGTCCGCAAACAACGCCTGCCCTACCCTGCCCTGCCCAATCCAGCACCCACCGAGTAGGAATCAAGGCGATGGGGGTAGATCGAGCGAACGAACCTGGGTGTGGCCGACCGGAATGCCGCGGCGGGCGATGCTCCTGCGGGGGCCTCGCGTCTGCGTCGCGTAGGTTTCCTCGTCGCGGTTTTGGGTTTGGGGAGGAGAGGGGCGGGGGCAAAGGCGAGCGCTTCACTGGCGCACACGCCACACGCACGCGACGCGTCGCTGTTCTTGTTTTCGGCACGGTTGCTTTCGGTTTCGGCTTTCGAGGGTTTGACCGGCCGGCCGGTGGGGTGATTTTAGAACGTGGGAGGTTGC
Source organism: Hsuehochloa calcarea (assembly GCA_036346395.1). Taxonomy (NCBI): domain Eukaryota; kingdom Viridiplantae; phylum Streptophyta; class Magnoliopsida; order Poales; family Poaceae; genus Hsuehochloa; species Hsuehochloa calcarea. The sequence continues at coordinate 17,053,238 of CM070597.1, read as the reverse complement.
GTTGCCGTTGCTGTTAGACGGTTAATAGCACGGGGAGATTGCCACGTGTGGCTACAGCCAGCGGAGATCGCACCGCGTGGAGGGAAACTGTTTGCCGGATGGCTGTGGTATTCTCGGCCATCCGATTGTAGAATGGGCGGTTGAAACAAAAAAAAAGTTTAAACAAGAAATCGTTCTTAACAGTATTTTTATTCTACAATTAACAACTAACTAATGTGCTTAATGTACTCTTACTCTTAAAGCGAATGATAACCGATTGATACGTTTTGTCACGCTACCTCGCCGCCTTTTTCGCGAGTGTAACCGTTTTTAGTAAATCATAAATTCCTCCTAACCAAGTAGATTGCCACTTCTCATATATGACGCCTTGCTCTTCCGCTCTTTACCACATCCTGAATTGTCTCTTTGCGACACCCAAGGTCGTGTGAAAGGAGGTAGGACAATGGTATATGATAATATTTCCGGTGACATCTATGCCAAAAGCTTAAAGCATGCCATGTTGGAGATTTTTTTTTAAAAAATATATATCTATTTTTCAACCTTTAACTATTATCTGAGTACAATTTTCAACTTCAAACTTTAAAACCGTCTAAAACACACCATTGAACTCTCTAAACCGTCCACTTTGCCTATTACGACCCTTCCCATCCGGTTTTATGTGATGTGTCTGTCACGTACTCACGTGTTTGCCACATGTGTACCATGTCATCTAACAAATCAAAAAAATAAAAAATGATGTGATCCACATGTCAGTCCCTTCCCCATATTCTTCCTCTCTCTTCTCCTATGTTTCGATTGCGTCCTCTCTCTTCTATCTATTCTCCTATGTTTCGATTGCGTCCTCTAGTGCCTCCCCCACCACCGTCCGCCACCGCCTCATGGCGTCCACGAGCTCCATCTCTGCGTGAAATGCACACAGGGTAAGAACAAAGGGAGAAGAGAAAAGGCTAGTGGGAAGGTTACCTTGCGGGTGACCATCTCGAGGTAGTTGTCCTGGAAGAGGGAGATGATCTTGTTGGATGCGGCGTGGAGCTCACGCTTGGGCATGTCCTTGAGGTCGGTGACCTAAACGATGGTGTTGATGCCGCCGGGGTGGAGCTGGAGCGCGCAAACGGCGTGCTCCATTACCTGGACGCGCCAGCGGAGGAAGCGATTAAGGCAGTCGTCATCGTGTGAAGACGCATCCGCACATGTCCCTGTCTTTGAAGATGCCATAGGCATTGTACCAGATGGGGTAGCCGTCGCGGTCCCAACCATGCATGTAGGTGGTGACGCCCTCAAGGTCCTTGAAGCCTAGGTCCTCATCGAGCATGCACCGCCACGGAACTCGGCCCGTAAGGTAGAGCAGCATGGCGTACGTGTCGCAAATGCAGAAGTCCCGCGTGAGGAGCTTGAGGAGCATGATGTCGACGCACTCATCAGCGGCGAGGGGCGGGGTGTCGTGGAGGCATGGAGAGTGAGGGAGGAGGAGGAAGCGGTGGTGGTTGGCATGGAGAGGGAGGGAGGAAGCGGCGGCGGTGGTCGACGGCCAGGCTCAGTCAGTAGTGGTTGGCTTGAGAGAGGAGGGAGAGAGAGAGAAAGGAGGAAGAAGGGAGAGGGAGGATTGGCATATGGGCACACACTACTCAGCGAAAACCACCGCTTCCACATCAGTGAAAACCAGGGTTGGGAAGAGCCGAAGGGTGAAAAAAGAATGGTTTTGAGAGTTGGGGTTTATGTTTTAGACGGTTTTCGAGTTGGAAGTTGAAAATCGGACTCATGCAATAGTAGAAGGTTGAAAATATACTTTTTCCCTCTAAACAAATCATGTCACGTTGGATCGAAGGTTGCCTGGATCGGTGGTTGTCAAGAAGATCGAGTCGCTTAACTAAGTGATCATAGTTTGAGCGAAAACAATGTACCAGAACCCGCGACACTTTTATTAGACAACACATTAAAGAAGGGAAAGTCCTTGCAAACCTATATAAGAGAGAATGCATTGCAATAGGGAGACTAAATCATTATCTTTCATTAAAATACACGTTATGTGCCTATTTTACATATGAAAAATATTGTGGAAATGCAACTAGAAACATCTGCTTCTTGAGCACTGTTAAAGAGTATTGTATATTCTACATTATCTCTCTCTTAGCTCATGTGGCCCTTGTAGCCAATGAGGTCCATGTGATAATGTCTATATATATCCCCTCCATTAATGAATAAGATATAGAATTGTGAATAACAAACCCTATCTAATCTTTCTAACATGGCATCAGAGTCATTCAACCCTAACCCTAGCTCCTAGTTCCACCGCCACCGGCTTCTGCTAGCAGGGAGCTTTCGCTCGGGCCGGAGGGCCTGAGCTGCTGTTGCCGAAGAGATCGTTCCTCACCACGGATCCTCAACATCGGCCTCTGCTTCTTTAATCACGGATCTGGCCTCTGCTTCACCTCCTCGTTGCGGATCCGACCGCTTCACCATGGATCCGGCCTCTTCATCATCGATCCAGCCTCTGCTTCAAGCTCTTCAGCGTCGGCGCCACCTGGAGGTCCTCCGCCCGGATCTTGCACCGCTTGGAGGACACGCTGCCATCCTCCCGGATCTACACGAGACGCACCAGATCTGAATCGAGCTAGACACCACCTCCTTCTTGGGCTTCGACACGCCTCACCTCCCTCTTGGGCCTCGATTGCTTGTCTCGAGTCCTCTCTAGATCAGTGCCCACGGCTGTGCCTATCTTCTCAATACCACTGATCTCTGTGTTGATTGCTTGACCTGTCTGTTGATACTATTGCATTGATTGCTTGGTTGGGGTCCGCAAAGATGGCTAAGTCTGACTCAACTACCGAGCTTGGGCTTTCTCAGTCGAGACTACTCTCAGGAGTTATAGTTTGGCCTCTCATCTAACTGATGATCCTCCTGATCCGAAGAAGGTTGATGTTGAGGCAATAAAGGTTTGGCACAAAGAGGATGGTCGTGTCATGACTGGTCTTGTTCTGAGTGTTGATGTCTCTTTAAGAATGAGTCTTGAGTATCATACTGCAGCCAAGCAGATGTGGACATACTTTGAGAAGAGATATGTTTAGTCCAGTGGTGCTCTTTGCTTCACATTGCTCAAGAACCTTTATAGTATTCAGTAGCAGCAGGATCAATTAGTAAAGGAGTATTATAGTGCTTTCACTCATATCACTGGCCCTCTAGAGTCTATAACACCAAAGACTGCTATTGCTTGTCAGTCTTGTGCTGCCAAAGATGAGTATGCTCAGCAGACACTTATGTATCAGTTTGTGATGGGACTTCGATCAGAGTTTGAGCCTGTTCGTACTCAACTGCTCAACTACCCCACTCCACCGACCTTGACTGAGGTGCTATCTAGTTTGATTGCAGAGGAAACTCGTCTTCATTCCCTTGTGATTGCTTCAGGATCCTCACCACATGCTATCATAAGTCTCTCACAGCGGTCTGGATCTACTAGAGTGACACCCACAAGAGTGTTGATATGTTCCCATTGCAAGAGGACTGGTCATCATGTTGACAAATATTTCAAGTTACATCCAGATCAGCTTATTGCTTATTGTGCTAGACAACCATCTGATCATCATCGTGGAGCACCTACTAAGCCTTCCAAAGCACTTACTGGAGCAGTCACTGCTGCCACATCCACATCTATTGTGACTTATGGATGAGTGTCTGCTATGACATCAGTTGCACCTACTGCTCCTGGCGCTGCTCATCCTTAGGTTCTGGACTCTGGTGCCTCTTTTTATGTCACATATGACAGCTCTCAGCTTGTTGCTCGTAGGCATATGATCGATGCTGCATATGTTCACACTGCTGATGGTACACCTTGCTCTATTACCCATCAGGACATTCTCTCTACATCTCGCTTTTATGTTCCCGATGTGTCTTTTATTCCTCAGCTATCTATGAATTTTCTTTCTGTTGGTCGACTCACTGATATGAACTGTTTCATTGGATTTGATGATTCTTCTTTTTTCATTCAGGATCGTCAGAGCAGAAGAGTGATTGGTTTTGGCCATCGTCGTAGAGGCTCTCCTAATCTTTATATCTCGGACACCTTACATCTTCCTTCCACCAGTACGTCGAAGGCCTTAGTGTCTTCTGCTATGTCATCATCTTAGTCTCCTGTTGGATCTTCCTTCAGCAAGTGGTATCATAGACTTGGTCATCTTTGTTGAGCTCGCCTCACCACTCTAGTTCACTGGGGTTCATTAGGTCATTTCACTGTTGAGTCTAGTTTTCATTATACTGGTTCTAAGCTAAGGAAACAACTACAACTTCCATATTTGTGGATATCATGGGGATATGCTCCAGATCTTAGGATGATGTGATAATTGGTAATGGCGTTAATGGTTTGTTGTTTCACGTGTTTTTGACAAAGTTCTGATTCGCGAGAGTCAGCCGTCCCGACGGCCAGTATGGTGATCGAGGCCAGGTCCCAAATCGGTCCGACCGGCCATAGCGGCGGTCGGACCGGCCAACTTCAAAAGTGTTGTTTTGAGCTGAGCCAAAAATAGAGTGTGTAGACAAGAGAGGGGATTCTATTGAACTTGGTCTCATAATTTTTGGAGTCTCCAGTCAAAAGTTCTATTGGTTTGAAATTTTGGTAGGTTTCGGTTTTTCAGAGAGGAATTGCGGCTAAGTCCCAGCTGGCGGTCCGACCAGCCCATAGGTGGCGGTCAGACCGGCCATAGGGGAAGTCTGACCGGTTTTCACTTTGATCGTCGGTCTTCGAGGCGGCGATATTCGGTTGTTAGGTCAAAGTCATGAGTTTCAGGGTATATATTTTGCATGATGCATGTTTTGACTAACATGGGTCAAGTTGTGAAGAACTTGTTCTCAAATTCGGTTTACTTGTCTATTGTTGTGTAGGTTGCTTGGTGGTCAACGATGGTCAACGGCGAGGATGATCGGGACTAGGCTTGGAGGCTGAGGTCCAGAAGATCGATGATGCCGGGTGAGGTCAATGTACTCAAGCGTAGCGCAAGATGAACAAGGATGACCTATTAGCTAATCCGAGGTGCAAGATGGCGCAAGGTGTAGCTAGTTAGGTCAAGAGGAGATAAAGACGACGCTTTAAAATGTGTGCGTATGTGTCCCGTTTGTTTTGGGCCTTAACGGGAGCCTAATTGAGTCAAACTTCTAGAAAGTCTAAGCCTCCACTATAAATAGGAGAGGGAGGTGGCTGCACCTGCTCTTCGTCTCTTTTGCTATTTTTGTAAACCCTAATTTTCTTAGAGAGAGCTTTTGTGGAGGCTAGTGTTCTTGATAGTTTGATGTGATTTTCGTGCTCTTGGATTGAGCATTGTCCTCCATTGATGGAGTGGCTGTAAGCCCATATCATATAAAATCAATCTAGAGAAAGTTTGATCATGTCTTACCTCTTTATGTTCTTTCTCTATATTTGATGATTTTGAGTCTTTCTTTGATTCGCGAGTTTTTGATTGGATTATTCACGTGATCTAGCTTACTGTGACGTGTGAGAACCTATCTAGGATCATCTTGATCATCAATCACCCACGAGCAAGATCTTGGATCAAGTTTTCGTTTTGACCCGGTTTTGAACCCTTCTTCAATCAACCTTAAAGGATCGCTATTATTCTAAGAATTATCATAATCTATTGGAATAGGTTTCTGATATCATAGAGAAGGTGTGTACCAAGTTTCATCAAGTTTGGAGTTGTAGATCAAAAGTTTCATCTATTTACAACCGTCATCATTTGGCCGCTTTGATGCGTTACGGAGCCCAGTGGTCGATCGCTTGAGAATCGGTCGAGCCGCCCAAGGCCAAAGGTCAGACCACCAGTGCATTGAATTGTTTCAATCTTTGTTGATTTTGTCGTATTGCTTAGGGGTTTAAATTGGATTCAATATTAGTCTTCCGCTGTACTGATATACTGATCTTCATAGCTTCCATAGCTACTGGAGTGAAATATTATTGAATCAATTATTTGTGAAAAAGTGAGCGTGCTCCTATTCACTCCCCTCTAGTCGTCTTTTCGGTCCAACAATATTCCAGTAGTACCTCCCAATCTTCTGGTCCTTTTGATTTAGTGCATTTAGATGTATGTGGTCCATCTCTTTTTGCTTCGAAGGGTGGTCATAGTTATTATGTCATATTTGTTGATGATCACTCTTGACATACTTGGATGTATTTTATGAAACACTACTCTTAGTTGATTTTCATTTATCAGTCTTTTGGTAAGATGATTCATACACAGTTTTCTTCTTCTATTTGTGCTTTTCGTTCTCACTCTGGAAGAGAGTATCTTTCATAAGCTTTTCGTTAGTTCCTTTCTTTTGATGGTACTCTTCCTCAGCTCTCGTGTCTTGGTGCTCATGCTCAGAATTGTGTTACTGAGCGCAAGCGCCGTCACATCATCGAGACTACTTGTACTATTCTCATTTCCTCCTTTGTTCCCTCTCACTTTTGGGGGGAAGCAGTCTCTACATCAGTATATCTTTTTAACCGTCAACCATCTTCCAAGCTTCAGGGCAAGTGTCCTAGTGAGGTCCTGTACAGAGCACCTGTTCACTATGCTCATCTCCGTGTTTTTTGTTGTGTCTGCTATGTCCTTTTAGCACCTCGTGAGCGCACAAAGCTGAGCCCTCAGTCAGTTGAGTGTGTTTTTCTGGGTTACAGTTCCGAGCATAAGGGCTATCGTTGCTATGATCCCTCAGCACGTCGCATTTGCACCTCTCGTGATGTGACTTTTGATGAGGGCGACCTTTTTTTTATCATTCTTCTACATATCCCACTTCTTCTTCCACTGATTCTACTTTCTTTTTGTGTCTATCTCTCATTTTTTCATCAGACTTGCCTTCTCCAGATACACCTTCTCCACCAGTTTCATCTTCTAGTGTGCCGCCTTCATCAGCTCCACCAGTTTCTGACACTTCCACTTTTTTCTTTCATTATAGTCGCCAATAGAGAGTTCCTTCTGATCCTCAATCCTCCTTTCCTTCACTTGATCCTCCAGCCAGTACCACCGACTCTGACGATCGTTCTACTATATCACGATATGCCCTATGTAATCATTCTTCTATTCAGGCACCAGGGAGATGGGGTTTTCTCGTGCAGGTGCAGTAGCTGAGCCGAGTGCCTATCAGGAGGCTGTCAATGTACCTGAGTGACAGTTGGTTATGACAGAGGAGTTGATAGCATTAGAGTGTACAAGCACTTGGGATCTTGTTCTACTACCATGTGGAGTTGTCCCTATCACTTGCAAGTGGGTATACAAAATAATGAACAAGTCAGATGGATCAGTAGAGCAATACAAGGCTCGTCTTGTTGCAAGAGGTTGTCAGCAGACTTATGATCAAGATTATGATGAGACTTTTGCTCCAGTTGCTCATATGACCACAGTCCGTACTCTTATTGTAGTTGCAGTAGTACGCACATGGACTATATCTCAAATGGATATCAAGAATGATTTTCTTCATGGTGATCTACATGAGGAGGTCTATATGTAGCCACTCCCGGTGTTGAGGCTCCTACAAGCTATGTTTGTCGCCTTAGGCGTGCTCTATATGGTCTCAAGCAAGCTCCTTGTGCTTGGTTCGAGTGTTTCAGTTCTGTGATTCGAGCTGCTGGTTTCACTAAGAGTGAACATGACCTTGCCTTATTTAGTTACACTTCTCAGCGGGGTCATATTTTATTTTTACTGTATGTAGATGATATATTGATCACAGGAGATCATATGGACTACGTGACTTTTATCAAGAAGAAATTAAGTGAACAATTTATGATGTCCGATTTGTGACCATTGAGCTATTTTCTAGGAATTGATGTTCATTCTGATGGTGATGGCTACTATCTCTCTCAACATCGCTATGTTCAGGATCTACTTACTCGCTCTGGGATGACAGCTTCGACCTACAGATGGTGTACCCCTGAAAGATCCTTCCCGCTATTGTCAGCTTGTTGGGAGCCTTGTCTATCTCACTGTCAACAGGCCAAATATTGCTCATGCTATTTATGTGCTTAGCCAGTTTGACAATGCTCCCACCTCAGTTCACTATGATCATGTTCTTCGTGTGCTGAGATACTTGAGAGAAATTACGTTCAAACGTCTGTTCTATGCTAGTTCGAGTCAGCTACAGCTCCACGCTAACTCTGACTCCACTTGGGCGAGTGATCCTGCTTATCGCCGATCTATCACTGGCTACTATATCTCTCTTGGTACTTCACTCATTGCCTAGAAGTCCAAGAAGCAAATTGCGGTGTCACGCTTTAGTGTAGAGGCCGAGCTTCGAGCTCTTGCCGCTACAACATCAAAGATCATTTGGCTTTGATGGCTCTTGATTGATCTTGGTGTCCGTTGTGACAATCCTACACCTCTTTTTTGTGACAATACAAGTGTCATTCAAATTGTCAGTGATCCAGTCAAGCATGAGCTGATAAAACACATTGGTGTTGATGCATCCTTCACACGATCTCATTGTCTCAACAGTCGACCATTGCCCTCAAGTATGTCCCCTCAGAGCTTTAAGTGTTCCCTCAAAGCTTTAAGTTGCATATTTCTTCACTAAAACTTAGACTCAAGAACATCATCAACTTCATCTACTCAAACTCAGAGCATCAGATCCTCCTCATCCACATTGAGTTTGAAGGGGGTGTTAAGAGTATTGTATATTCTACATTCTTTCTCTTTCTCTCTCGGCCCATGTGGCCCTTGTAGCACATGTTACAATGTCTATATATACCTCCTTCATTAATAAATAAGATGCCACGTTGTGAATAACAAACTCTAGTCTAATCTTTCTAACAAGCACGACCTAGAACAACATTGTGGAAGATGCATAACAAGTGTAGTGGTCAGTCCTAGTTATGTCTACAGTGCTCAATTCGTTTTGAGGCAGTTCTCTGAGTAAATTCATGATATCATAATCCTCGATAATGTTAGGATTGCTTTACGGGAACTGGGATGTAATTCACTACTTATTGGGAGACTACAATGAAAAACAAAATTTCTAAGCAAACTGGGGACCTTGTTTGCGGCCATGCGTTAATCCACTGCTAGCTGTACTGCTTTTAAGATCAGCACAATTCTCTGGGGGGGAAAATCCCGTGATTTAGATTTATAAAAAAAGAAGCAGAGAAGCTTATTCGACCTGCGCTTAGTTCCTGGTGGCTGCATCAAATTTGACCACGATGGGTAGCTTGAAAGATCCATCTGAAACGTACATGCCGTCCGGTGAAAGACCGCACTTGTTCCATAACCACAAGAAGCCATCATTCACCTCTCGGGCAGTGCTTTCACAAGATGCTCTTGCTGACTTGACTTCAACCAGAAGGGTACTAACCAACTGACCCAATCATGAGGAGTGATTCCGGAGATACGGAAATAACACATACCAATGCAAGAAATTAGCTCCACCATATAACAGAACGAATGTAACACCTCGACTCCAAAAAGAATTATAAAAGGTGAAAGAAAACATTGATACATCCAGTGTCCAGGCATAGCTTGCATGAGTTGATCAAAAGTCCTTAAGCATAGAACAAGTGTAACAGCAGCCTCAAGGCAAACAAAAATCAATGGAGGAAATGAAAAATAAAAAAGAGGAAAAACTCGATAAAACCATGTATTATAGTTATACCTTACAATCAGTAAACTTCCTGGTAAAATATAATATAGAAGCCTTAGAACTTACGAGACTAGAAAGAATATAGGGGGGCTCTAACTAGCACCGCTTATCTCAACTGTGTAGGGGAGCAGAGGAGGCCTGAAGCATCGGCCCCGACCACGGCAAGCTCGCATATGGTACAAAGCTGCCCTTCGATGGAGGGAACAAACCGGGATCCACAGTACGGGCATGAAACATCCTTTTGGCCACGGTAGATAGGAACATATGTGGCGCCACAGACAACAAATGGATTCCTATAGTCGTAGTTCAGCTCAAAACTATCTTTCTTGCCATTGCACTGTTGCTGCACCTGTCGGGCCTTCTTTGCTTGGACTTCGTTAGGGCTGTTATCAAGAAGCAGCCTTGCAAAGTGCTCTGCAGTAGCAAAGTTCTTCTGCTTGTAGCATAGAGCCATAGCATTCGCGAGCACAAGCCTCATATGAACCCTCTGAAGCTTGCAGTTAGTGAAGTAAGCCGCCAATTCTTGTTGACGGTTGACATCATCTTTCAATTCCTTTCTCTTGAGTTCCGTCCTCAGACCAAGAACATACTCCCTCACTATCTCGATCAACTCCTTCACTTCATCAACTTCTCTCCTTGAGTCCACCACAATAACAGGGATGGTATGTAAGATGTTAAGGAACTGCCTCAGTGCTTCTGGGAACTTTCCCTCAGTTGTGGCTTTGTAGGCAGCCTTTAGTCTGTCTTCCATTTGCGAGAAGGTGAAAACAAGTGCAGGAGGGCCCCTCACATTAGGACTTGCAGACTCACTCCAACCTTTCTCAACAGCAACCGATATAACAGGAGCAGTTGCAACTGCACGAAGGTATGAATGGCTGCCCATGTGCAGGTCGAGAAACAAGGGCTTCAGGGGAGCAAAGTTCTTGATACCCAATTGGCGGCTAAGCAACCTCATTGCAGTGTCGAAGTTCCCTGCTGCTGCATGCTCTCCAGCAAGAGAAGATTTCTGGGTCCAAATTTGGCTGACAGGCATGCCTGGTGTAGGAGCAACAAACACAGTGGAGCGAGCATTGCCAGCAGCTTTTGGGGTCTCTGTTTCAGGCGGTAGTTCCAGATCTTCAAGGTCCCAGCCACCTTCCTCGCCATCCTCCTCATTTGGCTCACCCTCCTCAGCATCAAAACCATCACCACCATTTGCAATCGCATCACTTGCATCAACAATTTCCAAGTCCTCATCACCCCAGTCAGCACCAGCAGCTTCATCATCTTCCTCAAGTTCTGCCCTCCCAGTAGCATCCAGTCCACCCTCAAAAATACCACGCATCACCCTCAGCAATGGCCAATCACCGCAGGCTGTGATAGGTGCAGGTGGAATCAAAAGTGAGTGAGATTTTCCTTCAGGTAGAGCAGGAACATTTTCACCCAATTCAGCAGAAAGCCTATCAGCAATTTCAGTGAGTCCATTAGTGGCAGCAGTAGCATAGGCAAGAGGTAGCTGTCCAGCATTCTCCAGGATCTCAACTCGTTTCCTAGCATCCCCAAGATACAATGCATTGTGGAACTGTCCCATCAAATTGTTATTCTGTCCAGCAATTTTGCACATGAAGCCCACCTTGTGCATGTAACCAGTAATAAGATATAGGAAAGCAAGCCTCTCAAAGTTCTTTGTCCTTTGGTATGCGTATTCCACAATACCAACATTGCCCTGCCTCAAAGCCTCAATTCCCAACCTGTACCAGTGATCTTTGTCATCAATCTCTTTTGCAGAAGCAACTGCAATTTGGATGTTACCACTTTCAAGAGCTAAGTTAAATCTGGTCTTCTCATCTTTAACAAAGTGGAGAGCAACTTCTGGAAACCCTTTCTGTTGTAAATAAGAAATCATGGCCTGTCCACACAGCTGGGAGTTCTTAATCATACTCATAACATGATCGTAGCGTTTCCGGAGAAGGGCGAGCTTGAAAATGTATTCAGAAGCATCAACTGTTACCAGCTTGTTCTTTCCATCACGATCTAGACAGAAAATGTTGTTCCCAATAACCCTTGTTATGTAAATAGGAACATCAAGGGTTTTTATGATCCCGCTATCTCCATTGGGAAGACAGTACTTGATATGGTTCAATGTAGTGTAAATGAACACGCCGTTATCATCCCAGGCACCACTCTTCACACGGATGGTTTCGTGCAGTGTACAGCGATGGACAAGCTTCTTGTTAGCTATAACTACAGCATGCTTGCTCAGCAGTGCAACAGACTCCATATCACCGGACCAAACTACATATTTAACAGCAGGTGCCTGGAGTTCACCAAGAACTAGCCTTTGCTGTAGATCAAAGATGGTCACTCGGTCTTCAGCTTTGCACAACAAGTTCCCAGTCCCAGCATAATAAATTGCATCAGTCGCAATAGGAAGAGGGCTTTTCTTCACAATTTCATTCTTAAGATTCTTCACCAAAACTTGATTGCTACTCTTCTCAAGGACTGCGAACCTGTTGCGTGCCACAAAAACAGCTGAACCACCGGCTCCCTTCTTTGCCTCTTGCAAATAATCCGCCCTGCCAGCAGAGTCCTTAGGAACTATGTAGAGTTCATATGAACCCCCATCCACATCAGAGCAAATCAAGACAGCATTTTCAGTTGGACTATAGGATAATGTCCTGGGTGACTGGTTCAAGCTAACTGACCCAGGTCTTCTTATTGGAGCCACCTGAACTTCCTTCTGGGTGGAGTATTCAAAGAACCGGAGAAACCGGTCCTTCACATAGAACACAGTACCACCACTCACACAGAAAGCTGGGCGCTCCCTCTCTAATTTAAACACAATCATGCCGCTGTCATGACCAGCAGCAAGAAGATTCATTTCAGGGTGAGCAGCAAGAATCCAGAAACGGTCATGTTCCCGCCTAAATGTCTGAATACCAGTTCGCTTTGTGGCATCCCAAATGCGAATGCTCTTGTCTTCTGAGTTGGACACGATGATGTCTTGCTTCGCATGGAACATCACACAGGACACATTATTCATGTGGCCCCTCAAAGTATCAACTTCCCAAGCCTTGGTGTCTGTCCATAAATAGCACATTCAGATTATTTTGTTTCAATAATTGGAATGCACATTCCCTTTTATTTGCTCAGACATATCAACATTGAGCAAAAGGGAGTGCTATATTGACCTCCAATGGCCATTTTCCATGCAATCACAAACATCTAAACCAAAAACAGTAATGTAATAATTGTGAAACATGTTTCTTGCATTCAGCTAGTTTTGTTCAGATCTACCAATATGCAGCAAAAAGGAGTGCTATATTGCACTTCCAATAACCATTTTACATGCAATCATTAACATTTAAACCAAACACAGTAATTTAATAATTGTGAAACGTGTTTCTTGCATTCAGTTAGTTTTGAGGACAGGTTGCTTCATGTTATTTTAGACATATTGAGTAAATGATATAACGTAATTCTGTAAAAGTAAGATCAATTAAACAGAATGAAAAGCAATAATGATAAAATCCCATGTATTGTTTCGTAACTCTGTTATACAAAAGAATGAAGCAATACAAATAAATTTGCAAGTTTTTGTTCAGATATGCAAAATTATAAGAAAAAAAGTCCAGGAAGTGATTGAAGTATTACCGTTCATTCTCCACAGCTTCACTTGCCGGTCATCTGCCCCAGAAACAATGAGTGGCAATGTGGGGTGAAATGAGGCCCAGTTGACCCCACGGTCATGGCCTTCCAAGACATATTTCACAACCGCATCAACACCTCCAAACAGATCTGTGTTCATCTGGGTGAGACGCAGGATGTCATCTGCAGGTGACACCGTCTTCTTTCTCAGAGCACCAATATCCCAGACGCGAACAGTCTGATCCAGTGATGCTGACACAACCAGGTCCTCCTTGGGGTGGAAAGATGCACACATAACATAGTGGTTATGACCAGTCAGCACAGCCACACAGGTGCGTGACTGCCAGTTCCAGATCCGGATTGTCTGGTCATCGCTAGCACTTACGATCCATGGGTACTCATGGTGGAATTGCACGGTACGAATATAGTCAAGGTGCCCATGAAGTGTGAAGAGGCAGCGGTGTGTCTTGTAATTCCATACCTTAATCTTGTAATCATCACCTGCATTGCATCACAGGAAACATCTTAGAAGGAATAATAAGTTCAATCTTTTCAAGTCCCAACCTGTTACTCACTGTTTAGCCAGTAATACTAATAGATGCACCAGAGTGTGCCTTAGTGTCCGGCCTTACCGGTGGGGGCCGGGATTTGAAATCCCGGCCGGTTTTTCCGGAGTTTGCAAATTCAAATTTCAAATTTCGAATTTCGAATTTCGATTGATTTTTAAGCAAAATTTAACAAAATTCGACCGGGAAAAACCGGTAACCGGCCGGTTACCGGCACCGGCCGCCGGCCGGGAATTGCGCCGGGACCGGTTTTTGAATCCTTGGTGTCATCAGTCTCACAATTCCAACATGGTTTGGTGCATGAGAATGTATTGGCTCATTTCACCTCCTATTCTACCTCTCGTTTGAGCAGATTGCAAAATCCATGGCGATTCCAGTCACGAGTAAAAACCAGACAGCAACTGAAGGCTTCAAACTAACAATATATTAAACAGCTCATCATAAACCGAGATCATAAAGCAAACACCAGATCCAACCAACCTATCATACCAACCAGGACTCCCTAACAACCACCACCCCACATCATACGCGATCTAATCTAAGAAAACTCATAAACAGGTCTAGGTATCCGCTATAACACCATCGACGGATCACACCGACATCTAACGGCCTCGAAACTTGCGCACGCGTCTCCAATCCAAGGAAAAATCGGACCAAACGCGTAACACACCACCACAACCATGCCCGCAAATGGCAAATCACAGACCAAACGATCGAGCCGGGCGAGATCTAGCGGATATACCTCCGGAGACGAAGAGGGGCTGGGTGGCGTGGAAGTGGACGCCGCGGACGGGGCCGTCATGCTCGTCGAAGCGGTCGAGGAGGGTGCCCATGCGGTAGTCCCACATCTGGATCACCCCACTGTGGAGGCTCGCCAGGATCCATGGCCGCCGCGGATGGAAGCTCAGGCCCTTCACCCGGTTGCTCTTCGTCTCGAACTTGGTCAGCATCTTCCCTGCCCCGACTCGTCGTCCCCTGCGACGGCGGCAGCGAAGCCCGAGCCCCTGGCCCTAGCCGTGGAGAGGAGCGGACGAGAGGGGGTGGTGGATCTGAGGAGGGGGAGGGGAGGAGAGGAGAGAGAATGGCGATGGGTGGAGAGGAGGAAGGTGTTTTAGATCTCGGGGACGGGGGATCTGGATTTCGGATGCGGTGGTGGGAGGCGGACCGGCCGTTGGATGTTGGGGCGCGGCGATCTGGCCCGTTGGGATGGTGCGTCCTGGTTGTCTGTGAGGCGCTCGCTTGACGTAATGCCGGATTAGAGTTGTTTGGTTACGAGCAAATTGCAATTTGCACCCTACCTAACATTAAACCGTAACTTTGAGTAGGAAAGCATGGTGTGTCGCCGCGTCCGTGAGAGTTTTTTTTTTTGTGTGTGTGTGTGTGTGTAGTTTTGAATGTAAGTGTTTTGCAAGGTACTTGATTGAAAACCCTTCTCTAGTCAAGTCCTCTCTCTCGCCAAGTCTTTTCTTTGCAATGGAAGAAATGTTAAATTGTTGCTCATGTTATTATTTTCTATCTTGTTTGGTCTTGGTCTTTTGACGATATAGTTGATGCGCTTGTCCAAATTATCCTAAGAGATGTTTAATAGATAATGGAGCGGCTCCTTAATTCTCATAGTGCTCCTTTTCACATGTGTTTATCTTATTGCCTGGTAAGCTAACTGTATAAATATAAAAATGAAAACCGATAAATTGCAGCCAAGTACAAACCACATAGATGTTTCGTAGAATTGCCCATTTGGTTGGTCTTCAAACAATAAACCCTTCCGCGCCAGGGGGGGGGGGCAGCCGCCGCGGCATGCCTTCCACCTCTGACCTCTGAGGTGGGGTGTTCGAACTCTGATGAAGAGGGGAGTAGTATCAGTCAGTGTGGGCTATGGTGGTATCAGTCTGTGGGTGAGTGGTTGAAGGTGGATGAGAGCTGAAGACATAAGGTGACTAAGTGGTGAAGGTTGGAACATGTGGAGCTACAGTCCGATTTTTTATTCTCGCTTCGGACGTATGCATAGTACTATTGCCCTTTTTTTTGTGTAGTTTTGAATGTAAGTGTTTTGCAAGGTACTTGATTGAAAACCCTTCTCTAGCCAAGTCTCTATCTCTCTCTCTCTCAATAGCCAAGTCTTTTCTTTGCAATGGAAGAAAGGTTAAATTGTTGCTCATGTTATTATTTTTTAACTTGTTTGGTCTTGGTCTTTTGACGATATAGCTGCCGCGCTTGTCCAAATTATCCCCAGAGATGTTTAATAGATAATGGAGCGGCTCCTTAATTCTCAAAGTGCCCCTTTTCACATGTGTTTATCTGACTACCTGGTAAGCTAACTGCATAAATATAAAAATGAAAATAGATAAATTTCAGCCAAGTACAAACTACATAGATGTTTCGTAGAATTGCCCATTTGGTTGGTCTTCAAACAATATACACCCTTTCGCGCGGGGGGCCGTAGCCGGCGCAGAGGTCCCATCGCCAGTGTGCGGCCGCCACGGCATGCCTTCCACCTCCTCTGACCTTCGGGGTGGGGTGTTCGAACTCTGATGAAGAGGGGAGTAGTATCAGTCAGTATGGACTATGGTGGTATCAGTCAGGTGTGGGTGAGTGGTTGGAGCTGGATGGGAGCTGAAGAGATAAGGTGACTAAGTGGTGGAGGTTGGAACACATGGAGCTATCGTATGTTTTTTTTAGTCTCGCTTCGGACGTATGCGTAGTACTATTGCCTTTTTTTTGTGTAGTTTTTAAATGTAAGTGTTTTGCAAGGTACTTGATTGAAAACCCTTCTCTAGCCAAGTCCTCTCTCTCTCTCTCTCTCTCAATAGCCAAGTCTTTTATTTGCAATGGAAGAAAGGTTAAATTGTTGCTCATGTTATTATTTTCTAACTTGTTTGGTCTTGGTCTTTTGACGATATAGCTGCTGCGCTTGTCCAAATTATCCCGATAGATGTTTAATAGATAATGGAGCGGCTCCTTAATTCTTAGAGAGTGCTCCTTTTCATATGTGTTTATCTGACTGCCTGGTAAGCTAACTGCACAAATATAAAAATAAAAATTGATAAATTCCAGCCAAGTACAAACTACATAGATGTTCTGTAGAATTGCCCAGTTGGTTGGTCTTCAAACAATATACACCCTAGCTCGAGTCGAATTAATGAAATTATTGTTCACTTGACATTTAAGATTTAATTTCATTGTATAAACTTCCACAATAATGTTCCAATTTCTACTTTCGTATCATACCGAAAGACTTAAAAACAAAATTAAGGAAAATAAAGTTAGCCATTAATAGGGATTAGCTACTGGACTACTGGACGATTGAGATGTATGTTCGCAAAAGGACAGGTCGCTAATTAGAACCCCGACTCCCACAGATTTCTTGTGTGCGCCCAGCAGTGAGTTTTCTAGACTGGATAACTAGTGTACCTCTATAAATCCAAGCCTTCGGTGTCTTGATAAGGTGTGTTGGCCTCGAATCATTTTAACTAAGAAAAATTTGGATCATATAGATTTCTAAAATACGAAACTCAAACCTTTTAGCCAAAATGCTATTCTGAAAGCATTTGCAGCAAAACTCATCCCGTATATACCAACATCCAGCATTCGATTGCACACTAAGCGCATGTAGATAATCCAATCATTGTGCGCGATGTCCACTGGCTACAACTATAGGCAGAGCAGGGTGGTGCCCGGTATGCATTGGCATACCTAAAAAAAATAAAAAAAACATGCAGGAAGTATTTAGGTTGTGGATGTTATGCGGATATGCTTTTAATATCAGTGTGTTGAACAATTCGCAATAGAGTCAAGGAGGTTGGCGAAACCCTCATTTTTGATAACCTTTAGCAGTCTGTCAAACCATAGGAGGTCAGACCGGCCATAGAGCGAGGTCTGACTAGCCAAAAAGCAAGTGCAAATTTTGGAAATCGGCCAAATATAGAGCTGTAGAAAGGTGAGAGGATGCGTTTTCACTTGATCTTATTGGATTTGGAGTTTCGAGTCGAAACTAGAGAGCTTAAAAATTCTAGAGAAGGTGTAGATTTTGGGGTGAAAATTTGGCTAATTGTTGGAGCGGTCTGATCGGCCACTAGTTGGTGGTCATTCCGGCCATAGACGGTGGTATGACCGGCAAGATCCTATTCATGTGTGCGTGCGCGTGAGAGCGATGAACTTCGTAGAATTGGTCAAAGTCATGGGATTCAATGCATATGTATTGCATGATGCATGTTTTGGCTAACGTGGGTCAAGTTGCGAAGAACTTGTGCTCGTAAACGATTTCTTGGTCTATTGTTGTGCAATTGGCTTGGAGTTAACGATGGTCAACAGCGAGAATGATCGGAACTAGGCTAGGGGAGCTAAAGTCTAAAATGATTGATGCTGTCGGGTAAAGTCATTGGACTCAAGCATGGCTCAGGATGGACAATAATCATCAAACGTGAAGTTTGATGCGACAGGTTGCATCAAGTAGCACGCGGATCGGTGCAAGTGATATGGTGGTTTCAGTGGGAGCCATATGAGAGAGGCTTATCGACATGAAGAGAGTCATTGATCAACCTACACGTGGCGAAGCATGGGATTGAATCACAACGATTGGACTCGGTCTTCATAGAATGGTCGAGAATGGGTATTTTGGTATCTTCACCAAAGTATCGTGTTGGTGACCTTTGGAGAAACTGCAACGTAAGACAACACAAAGAGATGCAGTTTTGGTCAAGTAAAGATGAAGATCACGAAGTGACAGATTCGGAAAACCCGATTCATAATTCGCTTTGAGAAGTGTGCGTGAGTATAAACCTGTTTGTATATGAGTTTAACAGGTGCCCAATAAGATTTTCTTTCTTGACCTAACATCCACCGTAAAATGAAGATGTGCATGATTTGCACCCAATTCTTTTTTCTTGACAAGGGAAAATAAGTTTTTTCAATAGAAAGCCAACATCGAGTTTTACAAATAGAATAACAACAAAATACTAGCGGGAAACCAGCACACCATGAACCACAAAATATCTACCAAAACCAAAAGAAAGATACAGACTCATCGACAAAATCCCCTAACGGTATCACTAGAATTCAGAACCACTAAGCTCAACTTAGACTTCTTTGCCCAGCATAAAAGTTCTTCAACCCGACTTATCAAGCTATCTAACTCCACACAATTAGCTTTGTTGATTAGAACTCGCCACCGCTGCAAGCATGACATAAATTTGAATATAACTTCAGATGATTGCTTAGGAAAAGTCTTCTCAATCGCTATCTTATTTCTGATTTTCCAAAGCGTCCTAGGCCAAAGCTGCAAAACTGAATAAACCAATGCGGTATCTGTTAGCACCCCTATTATCTAACTAATGATGATGGAAACCATCTAAAGATTCCGAGAACATCTTCCACTCTAGGATTTCTTTGACACACACTCAAGCAAATTTTGCTAAAACACATTGAAAAAGGACATGATTAGTATCCTCAAGAACACCACAAAGAATGCAATTTTCATTCCCTTTCCAATTCCTCAGCTTAAGTTGCACAACAGTTTGAATCCTGTTATGATAAGATCGCCAAAGAAAGATTTTCACTTTTAGGGGAATCCTACTCTTCCAGAGCTTCTAGTTTCTCTTAAGAACAACACCCCCAAAAGACAAATGTATGTACAAATATTTAACAGAAAACTTCCCAGAATTCTCCAAGCACCACACCACTCTATCCTTCTCATCATTAAGCTCCACCCCATATAAAGCAGTCTTCAAACTAGTCCACAATTCCTCCTCCTCCCTACCAAACTGCCTACTAAAAGTAATATTCAATTCCCTATTCTCCAAGCAATTTGACACAGTGCCATCAGGATTTGAACTGATATTAAATAGTATGGCAAATATGATTTTCAGAGAACAACTATATAACCAAACATATTTCCAAAAAGAAGTAGCCTTCCCATCCCCAGTCTGTTGAGTAGCCCCCAAATAAACAAGAATCTCACCTTATGAAGGGATTTTCAGAGTGGGATCCATTAAAAGGCATAATATCTCTGAAATCCCCCCTAGGAAAATATTTTGCTTTCAAAATTCTAAACCACAATTCATCCTTGGCCATACTCATCCTCCAAAACCATTTGTATAAAATATAATCATTCATCAACCTAGTGTTAATCACCCCCAAAATCTTTTAGTCTACACACAACCCTCCAATGAACCATATGGTATTGTAATTTGTCAGTTGCCTATCTCCAAAAGAATCTAGATCTAATGGAATCCATTTTGCTGTGAATCTCCTCATTTAACCTATAAAAGCCCATTGTATAAATGGTTAGACTACTTAAACAGCCATTGACTAAGATCATACTCCCACCTGAAGACAAAATATTATTTTTCCAATTATCCAGCCTGCTGCCCAACTTACTCATAATCCTCCCTGCTGCTTTTTTATGCATCTTTCTATCCCCAATATCAATCCCTAAATAAGTCATAGAAGCTGACCAAGATGACAGTTTAACATGTTAGAAACTCTAATAGCTTCCTCTCTCTTAAGCCCCAATGCAAAAACCTCACTCTTGTGGTAGTTGATCTTCAAACCAGACATCCACTCAAAACATTATAAAAGGAATTTGAGATTAAAAATGTACTTCTCTTCACAATCAATCATAAGAACAATATCATCTGCATATTCAAGAAGAGGAACACCTCCAGGGATCAAATGAGGAACTACCCCTTTGATTAAACCCTTCTCTTGAGCTTTTTCAATCAAGTCTGTTAAAGCATCAATTGCTATGTTGAAGAGCAGGGGAGACAAATGATCCCCTTGTCTCAAGCCTATCTGGGTTGTGAAATAAGGGCCCACTACCTCATTGATATTAGTACTAACCTTCCCACCCTTGATAGAGCTCATCACCCAATTAATCCAAAGACTAGAGAAACTTTTCCCCATCATGACATTCTCCAAGAAACCCCACTGAATTTTATCATAAGCTTTCTCAAAATCTAACTTTAGAATTGTCGTAGGAACAGCCCACCGGCCCCAACGACCCATCAAAGCCCACAGAATAGACTCTGCAACCAACGAGCATGAAGGCTCCCCCAGGGGGGCGTTAGATGTCCCTTCTGGGATGCCCCGGTGATAATCCGGAGCCTCCTCAAAGGGTCTCCGGAGCCCCGCGAGGCCTGAAGCACTGGGCCTTCCGGGGTCACCTCGGAGAAGGCTTGAAACCCCTCTGAAGGGTTTCCAGAGCTCCGTGAGGCCCAAAGCAGTGGGTCCTTCGGGACCACCTCGGGAAGACTCGAGCCCCTCCAAAGGGACTTCGGGGTCCCATGAGGCCCGAAGCAGCAGGTCCTCCGGAACCACACCAGGAGAAGCCCGAAGATGGAGCACTTCGGGAGCTGGTGAACCAAGTGCACTAGCCGGATAGACTGGGCCCAGGGAGCCCCACCGTGAGCTAAAGCCTACGCGTAGACAGGGAAAAGTCCCTACAGCCCCTACGCATACAATACCTTTTTAGGGTTATGATGGTAATGTGAGTACCCTGTTTTAGGGGGCTATAAATAGGCACCCCCTGTAAATATCAGATCCAGTTTTTTGGAACAATCAATGCACATATTTTCCTGATAGCTGGCCCCTTCTCCTTAGGACTCTTTGGGTCGAGTGTACCAGAGGTCTCCCCCTCTTACTGTCTAGCCTTCTTTTTCTACGACAGTTGGCGCCGTCCGTGGGGACCTACAGGAAAGTCAAACACAACTCCCATGTAACAGCATGGCCCCTCAGAAAGTTGCGCCGCAGAGATTGCTGCGTCGGTTGCGCGCCCAGCACCCCAAGGGCTAAGAAGCAGGACTACTGGGGCAGCGGTTGCCACGTCCCGAGCCCCAAAGGAAGAAGCAAACAACTCCACATAGGGAAACATCATCGCGGGAAGCGTATGAAGCCCTCCATCGGGAGCTGGCAGATCTTCGCCAGGAGATGCTCGACCTCCGGCAGTCGGCAATCGGTCCCCTCGCGGCTCCTCTTCGGCTTGCGCAACCTAAGGCCGAGGAAGCCGCCCATCGGGCACCAGCCGCCACTTGTCCAGCGCCAGTGCTTCGGGGGGATCCCTACTCCCCCTTGAGCGCTGGGTTGGAGACAGCCCGCTAGCCCCAAGGCTTAAGATGCCGGTGGTCAGACCCTTTGAGGGGGCACGGACCCCTCAGAGTTCCTTCGTGTATATGAAACGACCATTAAGGCCGCCGGGGGAGACCGAAATGGTCACATTCGACGTTGTCCAGATGCCTCACCAGTACACCACTGTTATTGGCTGAGCCACGCTGAACTTCTTCGGCACTATAGCACACCACAACTACCTGTGCATGAAGATATTCGCACCCGAGGGCATAGTCACGGTGCGGGGGGATAAGACCTAGCAAGAGAAACAGAGCTCGAGACACTATCACTGGCTCGCCACGTCCATACAGTGGAAGCAGACGACGGCTCCTGGGTTGACAGCACCTTGACAAAATGGGCACCCAAGGCCAAGCCGGAAGGGCAGCTCCTGCGAGTCCCCCTCGCGGAAGCCGCCCCGAAGAAGACGGTGGCCCTCGGAGCCGGCCTCCTAGCCATGACATGCGACGACATCCTCCAGGTCTTCCGCGACAACGCGGATGTCTTCACCTGGGGCCCAGAGGATATCCCCAGCGTTGCGAGAGAAACTATCAAACATCTCCTAGCCCCGCGGAGCGACGCATCGCCCAAAAAGCAGAAGTTGCGCCGCATGTCGGCAGAGCGACTAGAAGCAGCAAAGAAAGAAATTGCCAAGCTCTTGAAAGCAGGAGTGATCCACAAAATCAAGCACTCCGAGTGGCTGACCAACCCAGTCCTCGTGCAGAAAAGCATAGACAACTGGCGAATGTGTGTCGACTTCACTGACCTCAACAAGGCATCACCAAAGGACGATTTCCCTCTACCCTACATCGACCAACTCGTCGATGCCACTTTGGGCTGCGAGCTGATGAGCTTCCTCGACGCCTACTCCGGGTATCATCAGATATTCATGGCAAAGGAAGACGAACTTAAAACGGCCTTCATCACCCCCTCGGCACTTTTTGCTACACAAGCATGCCCTTCAGCTTGAAGAATGTGGACACCACTTTTACTCGACTCATCACGAAGGTCCTGGCCGACCAGATCAGTCACAACGTAGAAGCATACGTGAATGACATCGTGGTCAAGAGCTGACTCGGAGCCTCGCGCATGACGGACTTGCAGGAAATATTTACCAACCTGTGAGCAGAAGGAATCAAGCTCAACCCGAACAAGTGCGCCTTTGGCGTAAAAGTGGGCAAACTCCTGGGTTTCCTCGTGTCTGAGAGAGGCATCGAGGCCAACCCCGAGAAAATAAAATCCATCCAAGATATGAAACCTCCCCGCACCAGCCAGGAGGTCCAAAAGCTGACAGGGCGCCTCGCGGCCTTCAGTCGATTCTTGTCCCGCTCGGCGGAATGAGCCTTGTCGTTCTTCAAGACACTTTGAGGGGCCGAGCCATTCCGATGGACAGAGGATTGCCAGCACATTTTTAGAACTTAATTAATACCTCACACAGTTACCAAGCCTAACAAGTCCGAAGCCAGACGCGAAGCTCCTGCTATACCTCGTAGCTTCCTCCACTGCCGTCAACGCGGTTCTCGTCCAGGAAGACAATGGGCAACACCTGGTATATTACGTCTCGGAGGCCCTGCAGAGTGCCAGAGCTTGGTACACTGAGCTAGTAAAATTGGCATACGCCCTGCTCATGTCTTCTCGCAAGCTCCGGCACTACTTCCTAGCACACGTTGTCATAATCCCCACGTCCTATCCGCTATCACTAATGCTACTGAACAAGGACGCCTCGGGCCGCATAGGCAAGTGGGTAGCCGAGCTGGCGCCCTTCGACATCACCTTCGCTGCACGCACAACCATCAAGTCGCAGGCCCTAGCCGATTTCGTCGCCGAATGGACCCCGCAAGCGCAAGGCCAACTGGCAAACAATATCGAAGCACCATGGACAGTATACACCGACGGGTCATAGTGTGCAGCAGGGTCTGGCACCGCAGCCATTTTGGCCTCGCCGAATGGCGATGTGTCTCCCCACACTGCACGATTTGACTTCCCAACAACCAACAATGCCTCCAAATACAAGGCACTACTGCTAGGCTTGCAAAAGGCGAGAGTATTGGGCGCGAAGCACATAATCATCAAAAGCGACTCCCGCCTTGTCGCATGCCACTTCGACAGATCGTTCACGACAAGGGATCTGGAGATATCCAAATACTTGGCGGTGGCTCGGGCCGAAGCTAAACACTTTCACAGCATCACAGTCCAAAACATCCCCTGAAGCAGCAACGAAGCAGTAGACATGCTAGCCAAATTAGCCAGCTTGGATGAGCGCCCCCCGCTAGACGTGCTTTACGAAGTGCTATCCCCCGGAGCCCTATCTAAAAAAGTATGGGGGCGGCGTCGGCTCCGCCTCCCCCTCGCGACAACTAACAGGTCGGGATTCCCTGGATCCCTATCTAAAAAATTATGGGGAACGGCGCCGGCTTCACGCCCCCCTCGCGACAATTAATAGGCAGGGATCCCCCAAAGCCCTGTCTAAAAAACATGGGTGCAATATTTCCACAAGCTTTATTGATATCAAATCTGAAGTACATAACATACATAGCCATCGCCAGAGGATAGCGGCGAGACGACTACACATTACACGCAAATCTCTGAACCAGCGCAATAAAATATCACCAATCAACAACACACATTACAACTTTACACACACAGTACACGTCGCAGCTCCGCAGCGCTAGGGCACAAAGTCCCACTCCTTCGTCCTGACCCCCCACGCAAGAAGCTCCTTATCGTATGCCCCAGTGCCCACAAGATGCAGATACTCCCTCTCCGCATCACACAGGGACCCTGAGGACTCCTCAGTAGTAGTTTCCAGAGGCGAGTTGGCCGAGCCGGTGGATGAAGCCACCGATTCCCTGGTCGTGAAAACAACACCCCATTGCTCCCAGAAAGCACGAATCTCATCGCGCGCCCTGTTGGAAATATGCCCTAGAGGCAATCATAAAGATGATTATATTTCATTATGTTCATAACATTGGATAATATGTTATCTTGTTCCTAGAATAATATCAATAATATTTATTATCAAGTATGCGACTTGATTGTGAAACTCTATATTTATGCGATAATTATTCTTAAACGTTCCGTGGTTGGAAACATATGAGAACACATATGAATAGACTAGCATATGTATTTGTTGATGAATATGTTTCACGGGTTATGGATATGGAGATATCAAACCAATAATATGGACACATGTTAGAAAATATGGTGTTGGAAAAGACCCACCTTGAGACACTGTTAAGATTGTTATGATTCTATGTATCATTAGTTGGTCTCAAGAAATGATGATGTATAATCCTTAGACCTGAGATCAACATAGTTTCCTACATGTGTAGTAGCACTCTTAGGGGTTGCCAAACGCTACTCGTAACTGGGTAGTTATAAAGGTAGCTTTCGGGTATGCTATGAAATATATGGAGGGATATGACTGATCGGATATGGGATTTGCCCCTCCTAACATAACAGGATAGATATCTCTAGGCCCCTCGTTGTGGTCGGATAAAGAAAGTGCATGGCCATGCCACTAGTGGTCGAAGTGTTGACCACTTGAAGTTATTCGATACTTGATCGAGAAAGTATTGAACAGTTCATGGATGATACAACATCTCACCCAGAGTTCAACCAGACATCGTGAGGCAAAGGGAGAATACACAAGAAGGTCTTTCAGTTCGATCATATACGGACTAGTCGTATGGAGATACGAGCTGGTCGTAGGCTGGTCGAACATAGTTACTAAGTAGTCGAAACATGGTCGTAAGGAGTTACAAATTGGTCGAGACCAAATATGGACTTGTCGTATATAGATACGAGCTGGTCGTTAGTGATATGGACCTGGTTGTAGATCATATTGCATTAAGGTTCGTCTGATATATTCTATGTGTGTTTGGGAATCGTTATGTGCTACTAGGTACCGCTAACGACTAGTGGTCGGAAAAGAGTTTCCGAGTCACAACCGATTACACATGAATCTATCGGGTCACACACTTAAAGGGCTAGGATTTGATTTAGATGGTGATTTGAATTCTTGTAGGCCATGAGTCCTAATGGGCCTCACGTACGAGACCCATTATGGATGCCTATAAATAGAGGGGTGGTGGCAAGGGGTGCGATGATTTTTTTGAAGAACTCCCGAAACCCTAACAACCACGTCTTCTTCAACCACGCCGCCGGTGCTAGTACTCCAACGCGTGGTGTCCCTGCCCCGTACGTGTGAATACCTTAGAGGTGTTATTGCGAAGCATCAGCACTAGGACAATCCGCAACTCGTGCGATCACAAGACTCGGAAAAGAAGTTGCGAAGCATCAGCACAAGGACAATCCGCAACTCGTGATGATCACAAGACTTAGAGAAGAAGTTGCGAAGCATCAGCACTAGGATGATCCGCAACTCGTGACGATCACAAGACTCGGAGAAGAAGATGCGCGACGAGTACGACTACGATTACATCAACTCCCTACATCGACTCTACTTCCGCTACGAGTCGGCGCGTCTAGTGGTAATCTCGTGATCTATTACCAGCGGAGGTTCCTTGGTTGCGCGGTAAAATTTTTATTTTGTGCTATCGTAACCTGCTGTAACCCTTCACGCCCTTGCCGCCTTGCGCTCCTGGAAGAATAAAAAATGCTCCATCGACCCTTCCGGGTTCACTAGTTTCCATCGTTGTCACTTTGCGCCATGATACACGACCCCGCGATAGCACAGTTGTAGAGGCCAGACGGAGAGAAGAGTCTGCTCATTCTTCGTACTACACGGGGGCACGGTGACTTTCATCATTCGCCCTCCGAAGGGCGAGGCCCCCGCCGAGCGGCGCGACAGAACAGAAATGGTCTGGCCTAAGCAAACCAACAAGTAAGCACGTAAACACAGCATAATCAGAGACTCTAGTGCAATAAGGATTGTAACTCATTTCATTCAAAATCGGGGGTCATTACAAAAAATAGCAACCCCTACCCACCCACCTTCGCCTGTCCACAAAGGCTGGAACGGGCAAAAAAATGGAGGCGAAAGAAGCCTACAAAAAGTCTACTCCTGGAATTGATGTAGAAGGGCGGAGGGTCACACCTTGTCTCCGGTGGTAGGCCTTGCCCGCCGACGCCTTTGTCCCCTACCCAGAAGTCCTGGGCGAAGGCATTGGCTACCCTCCGCACACGCGGATGATCGGTAGCAATCTTCGCCACGGAAGCCACGGGCAAAGAGCATGCATTGAGGGCATCGACATGCCCACAGCTAGCCCTCTGCAGCGACACAAGGCCACTATCCAAGCCGCCTTCGCGCAATGATCGCCGTAGGCTCGCACGGCGTGCAGGCAGACCTCCCCAGTGCACCGGAGACGATCAAGCGTAACATCCACCTACGCAGCGGTATGTTGCCGAGTCAGAGGCACTGCTCTGAGCTCGGTCATAGTGCCTTCCAGCGACACCATGGCCACCCATGTAATGTGCAACACCGTCTCGGAGAATTGACGCTCTGCCTCGAGGTCCTTGCGAGCCCCCTGAAGCGTCTGCACCTTCTCGCGAAGGTCACGGCGCTCTCCCTCCAGCTCGGCAACCCACACCTCCAGCTGCCTCCAGCTCAGAGCAAAGCGACTTATTTTGCGCATGCTCCGAGTTGACCCGCTCTTGGATCTCCGCATAACCGCGATGGATTTCCCTCTCAAGTGAGCGGGATAACATCAGGGTCTATGTGAAGCACACCTTGGTCATATATATATATGGGTGTGTGTGTGTCTATGTATGTACGTATAATACAAAAAAGAAGAAACATCCGGCTAAGTCTACCCTCGCGGCGTTCGCCTCGATCGACCTGAACATCCACTGCGTGGGCATCGTCTCGAAGAGTTGCTTCACGCACGATGGAGCGGCAAAGCGAGCCACCTCCTTGCAAACAATGGCCGCCCAGGGCTGATCTTGAAGTCGTTAGTACACAACGAACCAAGATCGTGGTGCCTCATCTGTAGCGCCGACAGCAGGGGATGCCTCCCGGACCCACAGGATCTTGGAACCTTCCTCGGCCCCACCGGCACCAGGGTCACCCTCGGTATTCCCCCGCTCACCACTACAACGCAAAAGTCAACACACTGGTGAAAACAAAAAGAAAGGTACAAGGAACTCACCAAGCGCTTCCTGGGCAGTGGCGGGTTCCCCCACCAGGGTATCCTCGGACCCTCGACCATAAACTTGCGAGGGCGTCTCGGCGGAAGACTCTTCGAGGGCCAGGCTCACCACACGAAATGAGTCAGCCGCCCTTTCTCCCGCCCGTATCGCCACAGGAAGAGCCCGTCGTACTCACACGCTCGACGCACCACACGGGACCCTGAGACAACTTCGGTGGGCGCCCCGCCACGTCTACCCATGCGCAGGATGAGCCGCCAACATCCGCAGCACCAGCACACTGCAAGGGCACTGCGTCGATCGGACCAGCAACATTCAGCTCCTCCGATACCATGTTCCTCTTCTTCCTCCCCTCGTCGGGGTCAGGCCACTTCGCCAAATGGACATCCGGGTCCGAGTACGACCGGTTTAGACGGGGCTCACGCACCACTAGCCCCTGCTTCACATGCTCTTTCCCGATGTAGGGACCCAAAAGCTGCTCCGCCGCCCGCGCAGCCTCGTCGATGGGTGGCACTGTGCGACCCCCTTTACACCAAAAAAAGGTATGAATAAGCTACATGGCAAGAACATACTATGTATATACGTATCCGTGTAGCTTACCCTCACCGTCGTTGGAAAGATCGAAGGAAGGGACCCCACCCTTCGCCGCACCGAGCTTCACATTCCAGCCCTGCGCAAGCAGCCACAACCAAAGCACGTAAATTTCTTCCACAAGATCCCTCATGGAGAGCCTTCGTGTCGTAGTCAGCAGCAGATGGAGAAACGCCTCCTCCCTCGATGTCAGCTCAATCTTCGGGGAAGGAGTGAGCTGGATAGGCCCTCCGGTCAACCGCAAGCCGTCGCCCGGCAGGACCTGTGGTAAAACCACCATCGCATCCACTCCTTCTCCCACCTATTCTGAGACGCGGGCGCCGACAAGTACTGAAGACAACACGCCTTTGGCTGGAAATTGACGCTAACAAAGTTGAGAGTCTCATCGGTGTCCTTGTTCTTCTTCGGTGGGCACCGCCCGTGCGCGAAGGTTCGCGAAGAACCAACCCTCCCCGCTCGCATTGGCCGACCGCATCACCCACTCGAACACACCGAGCTTCACAATGGAGTTGGGCATCAGCTACGCCAGCTCCACCCGGTACAACTGAGCACGTAGGCCACGAGCTCCACATAGGGGAAGTGAAGACCGGCGTCAAGGAAAGCCACGAACACAATGGCCTCGTCCTACAGGGGCTCAGACACTGTCTCCGAGCCGGGGGCTCGCGCCAAGCTGTGGATATCATGGGAATATGCTCCAGATCTTAGGATGATGTGACAATTGACAATGGTGTTTACGGTTTGTCGTTTCACGGGTTTTCGACAAAGCTACATGCATTACGGGCGGTGGCCCGGCCGGTCCCAAATCGGTCGGTCCCAAATCCATATGGGACCGGCCATATGGGACGATCGGACCGTGGTGACCTAAAATGGTCAAAGCGAGTTGGGCCAAAAATAGGTGTTGTAGGCAAGTGAGGGATCCCAATGCACTTGGTCTCATAATTTTGGAGTCTCGATGAAAGTTCTATCCATTTTAATTTCGAAAGGTTTGAATTTGGGGCTTGAATTTGGCTAAGTCCTAGGGCGGTCCGGCCGCTCACGAGGAGCGGTCCGACCCGTTAGAGCGGTCGGCCGCTCACATGGAGCGGTCGGGCCGGTATTGACGAACGTCGGCCAACCGTGGCGATGTTGTTTTGTTAGGTCAAAGTCATTGGTATCGTGGCATATGGTTTGCATGATGCATGTTTTGACTAACATGGGTCAAGTTGTGAAGAACTTGTTCCCGAATCGTGTTTGCTTATGCGTGGTTGTGCGGGTTGCTTGGTGGTCAGCGACGGTCAGCGGCGAGGAGGATCGGGACTAGACTTGGAGAGTTGAGGTCCGAGCGATTGGCGATGCGGGTGAGGTCAACGACTCAAGCGTGACACAAGATGGACAAGGGTGACCTATTGGCAAATCCATGGCGCATGGTGAAGCGGTTTAGGTCAAAAGGTTAAAGACGGCGCTGCGAAGCGTGCGTGTGTGACCCATTTGTTAGTGGGCCTTAACGGGGCCCAATTGAGTCAAACCCTAGAGTTCTAGGCCTCCACTATAAATAGGAGGTGGTGGTTGCACCCTCTCTCTCGCGGTTTTCACCTCTTTTGTCGCTTTCAAACCCTAATTGGCTTAGGGGGAGTTGAGGTGGAGGCTAGGGCTTTTCATGGTTTGAGGAGAATTTCGTGATCTTGGATTGACCACTGATCCATGATGGTGTGGGTGTAATCCGGCAACGATCACGTTCTTAATCAATGCAAGGTTTGCTTGAGATAAGTCTCTTTTTGTTCTTGCTTTCAATTTCGTAATTTTAGGGCTTTCTTTGATCCGCGAGTTTGTGTTTGATTCTTTCACGTGAATTAGCTTGCTGTGATATGTGTGAATCTATCTAGCATCATCTTGATCATCAATCTCTCACGAACAAGCATTAGGATCAAGTTTTCGTTCTTGCCCGATTTTAGACCCTCTGTTATTCAATTGGCAATTGCTCAGGATCTATCCAAGAATTATCATAATATTCGATTGGAATAGGTCCTCAATAGCATATAGAAGGTGTGTGCAAAGTTTCATGAAGATTGGAGTTGAGAATCAAAAGTTTCACCTAATTGCAACCGTCATCGGTGATTTTCTTTGTTGCGGATCGGTTACGAGTCGGCGGTCCGACCGCCCGTCATCACCGGTCGATCGATTTTGGAGCGGTCCGACCGCCCGATCTGACAATGATCGAACCGCCGACAATCGGTCCAACCATTTGGTCAGGTCGACCGCTTGTGCTTTGATCTTTTGCAATCTTAGTTGATTTTGTTATTTTGTTTAGGGATTTAATTGGATTCAATACTAGTCTTCATTTGTCTTGGTATATTGATCTTCATAGCTTCCTAATAGCTATTGGAGTGAAATTGTGTTGAATTCATTATTTGGGAAAAAGTGGCGTGCTCTATTCACCCCCTCTAGTCGCCTTTTCGGTCCAACAAGTGGTATCGAGCACGGTTAGTTCAATCTTGATCTTAGCGGTCACTTGAACTTTGGCGATGGATAAGTTTTCTACTAAACCGCATATCTTCGATGGGCACGACTATGCCTATTGGAAGAATCGTATGCGAGTCTTTCTTGAGAGCGAGGGTCAAGCTATTTGGGATGTTGTTAGAGCCCCGTTTGTTATTCCTGAAATTACAACACCTGCTTCAGCGATTCTTGTGGCAAACAACAACAAAGCTAAAAATCTTTTATATGGTGCGCTTGGTAGATAAGAATATGATCGCATTTGCAATCTTGCCACTGCGCATGAAATTTGGAACACTCTCGAAACATATGATGAGGGTTCGTCCCAAATCAAAAAGGTGCGCCAAACAGTTTACAAGCGTGAATACAATAAATTCGAGATGCGTCCAAGAGAGAGCATCGATGACATTTTCAGTCGCTTTAATAAAGTAATTAATCAAATGAAAGCTGTTGATATTGAATATTCTCAATCTGAAAATGCCACCCATCTCTTGGCTGCAATCAACACTAAGGAGTGGTAGATGAAGGCTACTGCTATAGAGGAAAATGTTGATCTTTCAAGTCTTACTTTAGAATTGCTTTATAGTAAATTCAAGACTCATGAAATTAAAAGAGTTGATCATCCTAAAAAGGACAACATGGCATTGATAGCTGATCCTCTCAAAAGGTCTTCTGATGGTACTCTTGAATCTTTTTCTGATATTTCATTTACTTGTTTATCTGCTATTCATGAGGAGGAACTTGAAAGTATTCCTGGGACAGAGTTAGCTCTTATAGCTAAAAAATTCACACGGGCCTATAATAATGTGAGAAATAAAAAGAGAGGTGGTCCGGTGACATGCTATGAATGTGGTGAGCTAAACCATATCCGAGCAAATTGCCCCAAGTTGAAAGGTAAGAGCAATCATAAGGAAGGAAAGTCAGCTTGGAAGAAGCCTCTTTTCAACAAATCAAGGTATGAGGCTAATAAGCTTGTGAAGGCCGCTCACCGGGTCCTTGCCGCTTTTGAGGATCAATCCTTGAGCGATGTGGATTCCGGAGTGAGGAGGACAAGGAGGAGGAGATCCTCAAGGCAAAAGAAAGGGAAGGCCAAAGACTTCACCGGCATGTGCTTCATGGTCGACACGACAACATTGATGATGATGAGGTATCTTTTTCTTATGATGAGCTTTACGCTAAATATGATTCTATAGTTGAGCAATTGCTTAGTCAAGATGAAGCGCTAGAATTTGTCATGACAAAAAATAAGAAATTAGAGTCAAAGATTAACAAACTGAAAGTAGAGCTTAAAAATACTAAGACTATTGAACCTGATGAATGTTTATCTTGTCATGCTATGCACTCGAAATTACTAAGTTACAAGCTGCTCATAATATTTACGTACAACAACTTGAGAATGCTAGATCTGAACTAAATGAAATTAAAAGTGCTCCTTGTGAAAATGTTTAGAATCTAGTAAATTGATTGCTTTTGATGTGTTTGATTCTAGCCCTTGCACTTCATGTTTAGAAAAGGAACGTGAAATCAAAGATATCTTAGAGGCTGCTAGAATCAAATATGCTAAGCTTAAGGACAATATTGAAAATACTACTTGTGCTTCTTGTTCCGCTCTTAAGCTTGAAATTGCTTTGTATAAGGAGAAATATATGGATAAAACTTGTGATGCTTGTGTTAACTTGAGAAAAGAAAATGCTTACCTTCATGATACATTAGAGAAATTTTCTAAAGGTAAGAAACAATTAAACATGATTCTTGACAAGTCTAAAACTCCTTATAAGAAGCAAGGTTTAGGATTCAATTCTTTTCAAGACAATTCAAACCCAAAAGTCATTCAAGTCTTGGAAAAAGGTTTAATTGAATTCAAAACCCAACCTGCAAAAACATCTTTTAAATCTGCAGGTTTTGCCCAACCTTGTATTAATTCAAATGGTGCTTCTTCTAGTGGTACCAAGTACCATTGTACTTATTGCAAGAAAGGTGGGCATTTGATTGAATTCTGTTGGCGTAGGTTGAAAAATGATAGAAAAAATTTTGATAGAATTTCATTCAGGCAACCTAGAGCTGTTATGAGACATGGTAACACTGAAAAGAATAAACCTAGATTAGGATTTTTCTCACATGCAAATCATTATGTCTCTAAATATCATAATTCTAATGTGTATCGGTGGCGGTCGACCTCACGGTGGTCACCGGTCGACCGATTTGGTCGCCGATCGACCGATTGACATAAGATAACGGTCGGGCAGCCTGGACATTTTAATTCTCATGTTAATTTAAACATTGCTCATAACCGAATTTTAAATGAAGTCAAGGATAGTACCTCTGGTTTGTATACTCCTTTCAGACGTGTGTCTCAGTACTGGATTCCTAAATCTTGTTTATCTAACTTGATGTTGAGACACATCGTTCTTCTGTTCCTTGATTTTCGGGATTACCGCGGAAGGGAAGAACACGTGGTTCGTTGACTCGGATGTTCACGCCACATGACCGGAAACTCAAAATGGTTCACCTCTTTCACGCGGGCAACAGGCGATGACTTCATCACCTTTGGAGATGATACACAAGGCCGAATTGAAGGAACAGGATCAATTAGGGTAAACAATAAATTCATTCTAGAGGATGTCGCTCTTGTAGTCAAGCTTAGGTATAATCTCCTTTCTGTATCTCAGCTTCTTGATGATGGCTATGAGACTGTTTTTAAGAAAAATGCTTGTCGTGTGCTTGATTCTACTGGTGAGCTTGTGTTTGGAATATCTAGAGTTGGTAGAATTTTTGGAGCTAATTTTTCAGAATCTCTTGCTGGATTTCTTAAATGTTTGCTTACATCTTCCTCTGATTTCTGGCTTTGGCACCGACGTTTGGGGCACATTGGTTTTGATCATCTGACACGAGTTAGCAATCTTGATCTCATGAGAGGTTTGCCCAAACTCAAAGTCATCAAGGATCTTTGTATATGCGCCTGTAGGCATGGCAAACAAGTTGCCGCCTCACACCCTACGTGACTATGGTTATGGTAGCGGACCGGGACGGTTGCTTCATATGGATCTTGTTGGTCCTGCTAGAGTCCGGTCAGTCGGTGGAAAATGGTATATTCTTGTCATTGTCGATGATCTTTCTAGATATACTTGGGTGTTCTTTCTTTCTTCAAAAGATGAAGCTTTTGATTATTTTCATGACCTTGTTCTTCGTTTGGCTTCTGAGCTTCCTGGTGCTTTGAGAGCGATTCACAGTGATAATGACACGGAGTTCAAAAATGCTTCTTTTGCTTCTTTTGTCTTTGGCGTGGTATTGAGCATCGCTTCTCCTCTCCACACGTCCCTCAACAAAATGGCGTGGTGGAAAGGAAGAATAGGACCTTAGTCGAAATGGCTAGGGCGATGCTAGATGAGTATATCACAGAGGAGATTTTGGGCGAAGCTATTGCTCTGACTTGCCATATTGCAAATCGTGTCTTTTTGAGACCTTCTTTAGGCAAGACTCCTTATGAGCTTCGTTTTGGTAGAAAACCCTCTGCTTTTCGCATTTTGAGTTTTGAATCAAAATGTTTTATTCTTAAGACAGACAACTTAGATAAATTTGAATCAAGAACTTTTGATGGGTTATTTCGGGTTATCCCGCTCATTCGAGGGTTTTCGGTTTTTAATCGAGACTAACCTTATTCAGAGACTTGTAATGTCACTTTTGATGAGACTAGCCACGAGCTAGATCAATTGTTCTGAGATGATTCACGGTGTAACAGAGAGCATTTTTATGGAGGAAGATGAGAACGGTCGATATCATTCCTTCATCTGCTTCTTCTTTGGCGCCCATATTGATACAAGAACACGCTCGTCTACTTCACCTTCGATTGAGGCTCCCGCATCTTCATCATCAGCAGTACCTCCGGAGGTCGAAGAAACGGTATCTCACCCGGGCGCTCCACTTCGCATTCAGAGACAGCATCCTCCGGATCAGATAATAGGTAATCTGCATGAGCGTGTAACTCGCTCCAGGTATAATGATCCAAATCTCTACTCTCATTCGGCTTTTGTTGCTTCTTTTGAACCCCGCGATATATCACATGCGTTATCTGATTCTAGCTGGGTAAATGCCATGCATGAGGAGTTAGAGAATTTTGAAAGAAACAAAGTTTGGAATCTAGTAGAACCTCCTGCTATAGGAACCCGTTGGGTGTTCAAGAATAAACAAGGTGAGGATGGTTCTGTGGTTAGAAACAAGGCCAGATTGGTAGCTCAGGGTTTCAGCCAAGTTGAGGGGTTAGATTTTGATGAGACATTTGCTCCTGTTGCTAGACTAGAAACCATTCGCATTTTGCTCGCATTTGCTGCATCAAAAGGTTTTAAATTATATCAGATGGATGTTAAAAGTGCTTTTTTTAAATGGTTTCATAGAGGAGGAAGTGTATGTTAAGCAACCCCCTGGTTTTGAGGATCCCAAGTATCCAAATCGTGTGTTCAAGCTATCTAAAGCATTGTATGGTCTTAAACAAGCCCCTAGAGCCTGGTATGATAGACTTAAGACCTTCTTGCTTAAAAATAATTTTGAGATGGGTAAAGTTGATAAAACTCTATTCATTCTTAGGCGTGGCAATAACTTCCTGCTTGCTCAAATTTATGTGGATGATATTATTTTTGGTGGTTCTTCTAATGCTCTTGTTTCCAGTTTTTCTGAGACTATGTCCAGGGAATTTGAGATGAGTATGATGGGAGAGCTTAATTACTTTTTGGGACTTCAAATCAAGCAATGCAAGGAAGGAACTTTCATCCATCGGACAAAGTACACTAAAGATCTACTCAAGCGCTTCAACATGGGTGATTGCAAGCCAATTTCCACTCCCATGGCAACCTCATTGCTTTGGATCGGATGAGGAAGGAGAAGTCGTAGATCAACGCGAGTACCGCAACATGATCGGCTCCTTCTCACATGTTGTGACCTCGAGACCGGACATTCACTTCACGGTATGCCTTTGTGCAAGATTTGAGCGTCTCCGAGAACTTCCCATCGCCAAGCCGTTAAGCGCATATTCGGTATTTACACTCTACCCTCTTATATGGCATTTGGTATTCTGCTCTTGACTTTGTCCATTAGGGTTTTTCATATTACGATTTTGCGGTCGTCGGTTAGATAGGAAGAGTACCTCGAGGCTGTCTCACTTCTAGGCACTTCTCTTGTATCTTGATTTTCTAGGAAGCGATCCTCATTGCACAATCCATCTTTGAAGCGGAGTATGTAGGCTGCTGCTAGTTCTTTGTAGCTTGATTTTGTGGATGGCGTCCACTCTGAAAGATTATGGGTTAAATTTTGCTAGTGTTCCTCTTTTACGTGATAGCACTTCGCTATTAATATTGCTAAAAACCCGATTGCAACATTCTAGGACCAAGCACATAGACATTCGCTTTCACTTCCTTAAAGATCATGTTGAAAAGGAGATATTGTGATGCACTTCAGAGTCAGAAGCTCAATTGGCGGATATTCTCACCAAGCCTTTAGATCAAACCAGGTTTTCCACCTTGAGAAGCGAGTTAGGGGTAATTTATCCCTATGGGTTGGTTTGAGGTGGAGTTTGATCTTTTCTGATCTTTCCTTGTTCTTTTGATCTTTTTATTGTTCTTTTTCTGAACTTAGTGATCTTTTGAACTTTTTAGGTTTTAGGCTTTTATTGCATCTCATTGTATCATATTGCATTCATATGAAAAATACAACAAGTGGTATGAAAAATCCAAAAAGATGCATTATAATATAAGATTTTCTGCTTATTTTTTTTAAATTGATGAAGCTTTGCCTATTACCCTTTGGAGCTTTAGTACTTCAATTCGTGCTCAATGTCATGTCTAGTTCTTTGACTTGCTAGAATTATCATGCTTTTACATGTGTAGCTAAGTCTTTGCTATATGAGCTAGAACCTTAAAACAACTCGAACTAAGAAATTGCAATTTGTGGATGTTTTAGCGAGTTGCGCAATTAGTGCTCCTCTTGTGACATTGGCCTGTCGAATTGCTTTGTTAGCTCTTTGATCTAAAATTGACCATTCTTGAGCTTGTGTGTTCTTGAGATTCTAAAGCGCTCATGTGAAAAATGAAAATCAAGATTGTCTTATGCTTAAATTGTGCCAAACTATTCTTACGAGGCCTTGTCAAATGACATGAACTTGGAGATAGTTTGATGAACGAACGATCTCATGGGGACCGCTTGTCGAAATGACATGAACCTCAAGATTTGTCGCCTGTAGAAGCTTAGAAAGAGTTTGTGGATGGCTCTAGTCCGGATCTTCTTTACTAAGATATACCTTTAATCAACTTTTGGTCAAGCTTAGGATGAGTTTGTGGATGGCTCCTAGTCCGGATCTTGTCACTAAGTTAGATCATTAGTCAACTTCAATATTCAATGCATATGAGAAAAATGTTGACAAATGGGCGTTTACAAAATATTGAGCAAAATGATTCAATACGGGACTGATTGACTCTTAATGTGGTCTTTGTTAGATTTTTATCTCACTTTGACATTTTGACATGGCCAACTTCACTTTAGGATCCCGTTGATGAACTTCTTTGAATTTGAAGCTTTGCTTAAATTGATCAAATCTACTGCTTTACCTTTGAGCCTTTGTGCTTCGCTTTGATATACATGTCTTACCATGATCTTGCTAGCGCTGTCAGGCTTGATATGCTGTTTGTGCAATATTAGAAATACTGGCTAGCTCTTTTGGGTAATCTCCAAAGCTTCTTGTAATCAAAAATTGAAAAATACAAAAAAAAATGAAGCCACTCCATTGCACTTCATGCATACTCCTCTTTATGCTTCTTTTGTTTCTGCTTCTTCCTTTATTCTATATTTGTTATCTCTGGATGAGAGGAAGGCGTGATTCCTTGATGAATCCATTGTCAAAGGGGGAGAAGATGTGTTAAATGAGAAGAGAAGATGTGTTAATGAGAAGATATTTCCTTGTTGGGGGAGAAGTTTATACAAAGGGGAGAAACTGAAAATTTGAAAATTGAGGATCATAGTGAGGGGGAGTTCTTGAGTTGCTCTCTTATTGTTTTATTGAATATTCTGAACTTGAATTGCATTCTTTTATCCTCACAATGATCATAGGTCAATTGAACAATTGTTCTTTCATATGGACCTTATGTGAGAATTTTGACCCTTTTCTGGAAATCAAAGTTTTTATGCTTTCTTTTGCCTTGTCTCACATGCCTATACTATTCGATGCCGACTTGGTCATTTACATTGCTTTTTCTTGCTTATGGACCAAGTTGTGCCTTTGTCTGCAAACTATGAGTAAACTCGTTTTCAAACCTCTTACTTACATTTTACGGATAATTGCCAATGTGTTCATCAAGGGGAGATTGTGGATATCATGGGAATATGCTCCGGATCTTAGGATGATGTGACAATTGGCAATGGTGTTTACGGTTTGTCGTTTCACGTGTTTTCGACAAAGGTACATGCATTACGGACGAGGCGGTCCGACCGGTCCTTGCATGGCGGTCCGACCGGTCCCAAATCGGTCGGACCGGCCATATGGGACGGTCGGACCGGCGGTGACCTAAAAATGGTCAAAGCGAGTTGGGCCAAAAATAGGTGTTGTAGGCAAGTGAGGGATCCCAATGCACTTGGTCTCATAATTTTGGAGTCTCGATGAAGTTCTATCCATTTTAATTTCGAAGGTTTGAATTTGGGGCTTGAATTTCGGCTAAGTTCTAGGGGCGGTCCGACCGCTCACGAGGAGCGGTCCGACCGCCAAGCCAAGTCCGGCCGCTCACATGGAGCGGTCGGTGGTATTGACTTGAACGTCGGCCAACCGTGGTGATGTTGTTTTGTTAGGTCAAAGTCATTGGTATCGTGGCATATGGTTTGCATGATGCATGTTTTGACTAACATAGGTCAAGTTGTGAAGAACTTGTTCCGAATCGTGTTTGCTTATGCGTGGTTGTGCGAGGTTGCTTGGTGGTCAACGACGGTCAGCGGCGAGGAGGATCGGGACTAGACTTGGAGAGTTGAGGTCGAGCGATTGGCGATGCGGGTGAGGTCAACGACTCAAGCGTGACACAAGATGGACAAGGGTGACCTATTGGCAAATCCATGACGCATGGTGAAGCGGTTTAGGTCAAAAGGTTAAAGACGGCGCTTTGCGAAGCGTGCGTGTGTGACCCGTTTGTTAGTGGGCCTTAACGGAGCCCAATTGAGTCAAACCCTAGAGAGTTCTAGGCCTCCACTATAAATAGGAGGAGGTGATGGCTGCACCCCTCTCTCTCGCGGTTTTTCACCTCTTTTGTCACTTTCAAACCCTAATTGGCTTAGGGGAGTTGAGGTGGAGGCTAGGGCTTTTCATGGTTTGAGGAGAATTTCGTGATCTTGGATTGACCACTGATCCATGATGGTGTGGGTGTAATCCAGCAACGATCACGTTCTTAATCAATGCAAGGTTTGCTTGAGATAAGTCTCTTTTCGTTCTTGCTTTCAATTTCGTGATTTTAGGGCTTTCTTTGATCCGCGAGTTTGTGTTTGATTCTTTCACGTGAATTAGCTTGCTGTGATATGTGTGAATCTATCTAGCATCATCTTGATCATCAATCTCTCACGAACAAGCATTAGGATCAAGTTTTCGTTCTTGCCCGGTTTTAGACCCTCTGTTATTCAATTGGCAATTGCTCAGGATCTATCCAAGAATTATCATAATATTCGATTGGAATAGGTCTTCAATAGCATATAGAAGGTGTGTGCAAAGTTTCATAAAGATTGGAGTTGAGAATCAAAAGTTTCACCTAATTGCAACCGTCATCGGTGATTTTCTCATTGCGGATCGGTTACGAGTCGGCCGGTCCGACCGCCCGTCATCACCGGTCAGACCGATTTTGGAGCGGTCCGACCGCCCGACAATCGGTCCAACCGGCTGGGTCCAGAGGTCAGACCGCCCGTGCTTTGATCTTTTGCAATCTTAGTTGATTTTGTTATTTTGTTTAGGGATTTAATTGATTCAATACTAGTCTTCCATTTGTCTTTGGTATATTGATCTTCATAGCTTCCTAATAACTATTGGAGTGAAATTGTGTTGAATTTATTATTTGGGAAAAAGTGAGCGTGCTCCTATTCACCCCCCCTCTAGTCGCCTTTTCGGTCCAACACAAGCGAAACATCAGACAACTTGCCCTCATTCCGCAGCATGCGCAGGACTTACAGAGTCACCGGCGAGCGGCCAAGCTCGTTGGTGTGGGCCACCGCCCCAACACCATCTCGGGGTCGCTTCATCATCAGACCGCGCACAAGAAAAGGGCGCCGAAGTCCCTCGAAGATGAAGCACACACAAACAAGGAAGGTTAGGGTTTTCAAAGAAGGGAGCAAAGTGCTAGGAGGGGGTGCACTTGGCCTCTATTTATAGCCGCACTAGGCACGAGAAACGACAAGGTGCGGAAGCCAAAGAGCCATGCACCAATCAGCCATTGACACGTGTGCCCTAAACGGAGCAATGGTTACATGCCATTACAGCACACAGTACCCAAGTAAACGCTGTCAAGACAGCCCCCAAGGAGCACTCGCCATGGGAACGACGGCAGCACCCTTCGCCATGCCGAAGGGGACGGTGTGTCTGGACCCTTTGGGAAATGGCGCAGTTTCAGCCTTGACGAAGTAGGACCTCGACGCGAGGGGCTTATCGTATGGGCGGCCCACCGGCCCTAACGACCTTGCAAAGCCCGCAGGACAGACCCCGCAACCCACGAGCACGAAGGCCCCCTCCCCGGAGGACGTTAGAAGTCCCTTCAGGATGCCTCGGTGATAATCCGAAGCCTCCCCGAAGGGTCTCCGAAGTGCCGCGAGGCCCGAAGTACTAGGTCCTCCGGGGCCACCTTGGAGAAGGTCCGTAGCCCCTCCAAAGGGTCTCTAGAGCCCCGCGAGGCCCAAAGTAGTGGGTCCTCCGGGGCCACCTCGGGGAAGACCCGGGGCCCCTCCGAAGGGTCTTCGGGGTCCCGTGAGGCCCGAAGCAGCAAGTCCTCTGGGACCACACTAGGAGAAGCCCAAAGATGGAGCACTTCGGGAGGTGGTGAACCAGGTGCACCGGCCGGATAGATCGGGCCCAGGGAGCCCAACCGTGAGCTGAAGCCTACGCATAGACAGGGAAAAGTCCCTGCAGCCCCTACGCGTACAATACCTTTTTAGAGTTAGGATGGTAATGCGAGTACCCTATTTTAGGGGGCTATAAATAGGCACCCCCCTATAAAGATCGGATCCAGTTTTTTTGGAACAATCAATGCACACATTTTCCTGACAGCTGGTCCCTTCTCCTGAGGACTCTTTGGTCCCTTCGAGTGTACCGGGGGTCCCCCTCTCTTACTTTCTAGCCTTCTTTTGCTATGACAAGAATAGCTCCTCTCTTCTTAGAAATTCTCAAATCATGAAGAATCTCATATAAGGACAGTACCTCATCTAGAATATTTCTACCCTTGATAAAAGCAGATTGATACTCATTGATAATCCTTGTTGCTATATTGCCCAGCCTGACAGCCAACAACTTGTTAATTATTTTAAAACTTATATTGATCAACAGATCGGCCTGAAGTGCTTAATTGAGTTAGCCACCTTGATTTCGGGAATAAATCAAGGTTATCAACTCAAAATTCAATCATTTTAGATCCAGATGCTCCTCATAGAAATCCTTAACCATCTCCATGAAACACTATTTTAAAACCCCCCAGAATTCCTTATAGAAAGAAGAAGGGAAACCATTTGGCCCAGGAGTAGAATCAACAGGAAAATCCTTGATGATATTCCAAGCTTCTCCCTCAGTAAAATTTTGGATCAAGCTTTCATTATCTAAATCTGAAATATTATCCTCCCTCTTCCAGAAATTTTCCTCAAGGACTACTGAAAGCATCTAGGCCCCTAAAATTATTTTGGTAATTAATAACAATATGTGAATATAGGACTAACATGTTTATTGAGTATTTACAAGGTTTGGTCTCAGTGGCGAATACAACAATCTGGAAATGCATGCTAAAGGTCAATATTAAGATCAATATAGTTCAAAGACAAGGTACAAGTAGTCTAGGATCCTTTTTGCTTTTACCGGTCTAAGGAAAAAAGGGTGGAATATCAGATTGTAAGTTAAATATCGTACTATTAAGAGGGATAATGACTAATAGCTTAATAGCATGTTCTTGTGCAATATGGATCAATCTAGGTCATGCATGCATCTAGAGTTTGTTTTGAAAGCCAACCATGTTTTTTTTCCAGAAAAATCGGTAGTACCGACGTTTTGTTGGCGATACTACCGCACTGTGGTATGACCGGATAGCGGTGCGGAACTACCGCAATTCGGTCATACCTGAATCTTGGTAACGGTACATTTTTTACAGAACGATACCTTTTATCTCAGTTGATCACATGGTAAACGGTAGTTCCGAAGTTTACTTGGCGGAACTACCGCATCGCGGTATGACCGCATGTTGAGCGGAACTACCGCAACCCGGATATATCGAAGATTAGACAGCGGTGCGTTTTTTCTAGAAGGCACCCATTTTGGACCGCAAAGTGAAGCGGTAGTACCGCCCCTGTTCTGCGGTATGACCGTTAAGCGGAACTACCGCTTGATCACTAGCGGTAGTACCGCACTGAATTTTCCAACGGCTCTTTCAGAAGCATTTAATACCTCTGCGCTAGCCATTACTGTGCACTGCTAGACGAGCGGTACTATCGGACTTATAACGGTGGTACTACCGATATTACTAAAAAATTGTGTATTTTGCCCCCCGACGGTCGTATTTGGTTGGGGGGTATAAATAGTCCCCCACCTGCTCTAGGACAGAATAAGAGACTTCATTTAACGTCTTTTGAGCCTAGAGCATTCACTCCACACC
Source organism: Hsuehochloa calcarea (assembly GCA_036346395.1). NCBI lineage: Eukaryota > Viridiplantae > Streptophyta > Magnoliopsida > Poales > Poaceae > Hsuehochloa > Hsuehochloa calcarea. The sequence goes on along the minus strand of CM070597.1, from coordinate 17,010,334 downwards.
TCATACACTCTCATTGCATTTTATTGTGAGGTGGTTGATCAAAATTCAAGTGCATTCATTCTAGATTGATTCTTAGCACTTGATTGCCGTCAGCGAAGATCACGATCTATTACTCTTGGTGTTTGTCAACACCTAGACGGCTTGGTGGGAGTTTGCGCGGCGATCTCTTCAAGAAGATTGTGAAGAGGCCCGGCATAAAAGTTGTGATTGGTTCGGTGTTCACCATCTCCGGAGTGGAGGAAGAACAACCGCTAGTGAAATCGAGGGAAACTTAATTTGTGGACCCGGCTTGATTAGCTCAAGCTTTCTCAACGTGGACTATGAAGACCGACAAGTCTTTGATACCACGGGGAAAACTTTCTCGTCTTCATTGTGGTTATTCTTGTCTTTACTATCTTACATTTACTTTTTTAGTGTGCTTGTTTAGCTTAGCTAGGAAAGTATTTAGCTTTATTTATAGCTCTTTTGTCTCTAGTAGCATAATAGGTTTATCTTCTTTATTATGCAATAAAGCCTTGATTAGAATTTTCTTGCTTAAATTCTAAAATTGTCAATTAATTTTAAAAACCTCTTATTCGCCTGCATTGGTATGCCTTTGTCTTGTATTCTAAAACTTTTCCTTATTGCCACTTGAGGTTCTTTAAACCTATTTTTGCATCCCCTCCTTTTGGAAATAATCCACTCTTCAACTAACCCCTCCACCTTAGGAAGTAAAAAAGAATCTCTCCCACTTTCTACACCAGCATTTTGTGCAATGATCTCTTCTCTTAATTCCTTTCCACCCCAATGTCAACCTTTGTTACAGAAAGAAGCCCCCCTTAACCAACTCCTTCTGACTATGACTGTCAACAATCTCCTGTAATCTATTATTTTCTTTATTTACTACTTTGAGTCCCATCAGAGAATCTTCCTTTTTGACAAGAGAATTAAGACATGGCCATAAAGCATCATCCAACAAAGTAGGCCCATCTTTAGTATGAACAACTATAACATCTGAAGGGATCTGAATATTGTCTTGATTTGATTAAGGAGGCACCCCAACTATCTGGCCAGGAAGATCAGACTCCCAGCCCCTCCTGGTATCATCTACCTCATGGCTAGAAGACCATGTTGTCTCCATTTTCTCAGGGAAACTATAAACCGAAGCCATGCCTCACATTGCTAGATTCTTAGAATTAAACATCATAATATCAGTACACACTTCATCCTCTTCAGAATCTATCCCCTTACGCTGTCTACTTTTATTTTTGTTAGAACCACCCCCACTCTTTTGGTCAGAAGATCGATTAGTATCCCCACCAAATTTCTCAGCCATCTTTTCCCATTTAGTTTTCTGGTTACTCCCATTAGATTCTTCTTCGTCATCCTCATCCTCATCTTTTCTATGATCATGGAGATTGTGTCTGGGATCACAAACATGAACACCCCACTGAGTTAATGAAAATCTTCACGTAAAAATTAATGCTAGAGGGATCCCTTCTAAAAACATTAACCCTAACAGGGTCAAACCTCATCAAACTAATCTCATCCACTTCCAAATGTTCACCCACAGTACTAGCAATATCTTTCACAATTTCTACTGTTTTTGCTGGAATGGGAATACCAGAAATTTTAACCCAATCTACTTTAGCTTTAATAGAATGAAGCAATTTCACTCCCCTAGATCTAGACCAAGTATCCAACATCTCCTTAGATGGGAAAGACACGGGATATTCAAACTCAGATAGCTTCCTAACCTTCCAAACCCAATTGCTTGGATGAGATGCTTTATTTCAGCTTCAATTTTTTGAATAGAGGCCACCCCTCCTTAATGCTAATAACCCCTATAGCAGCTTGCTATTCTGAAAGTTGCAATTCAGGAACTTGGAGACTGTAAAACCCTTGATCAGGAATCCCAAACCCAAAGAGCTTTAACCCCTGATTTCTCTTTTCACCAGGACATCCAGAAGTCATGCGTCCAATATTTTTTTTGCATTTATAACACACGGGAGGATTAGTGCATCTAGCTTGATGATGTCCAGCTTGTAAGCAACGAAAGCAGGTTCCTTGATCCTCCGATCTAAGCACCCCATTTGGACCAATATCACCCCATCCTTTTTTAAGATCTTTCCCTTTACCAGCCTCCCCTGAAACATCCCAATTAGCCGTAGTTCTAGTGCGATCAAATCTGGGATCTCCCCCTCTTCCCCCAAATCCACTCGGTGCACACCAGCGACCCATGACGCACCACTCCAACATCCTCACTCGAAACTCCCCCCTTGGACGGAACATCGATCGACGCCCATCCCAACACTTCCTCGACATGAGGCGATGAACAGAGGATCGATCCTCTAGTATAAATCTGGATTTGGCTTCTTTGAGAAGACTGCGCCATGAGCTCCTTCCTCTAAGGGCCCCTTTTTTCTATTGCAGTGTCACCTCCATTCGATTTGGACCCAATTATAGATCCTTCCAAGTAGAAATCCTAATTTGTGATTTGGAGAAAGTGGAGTAGAAGAGGCTAGAGTTTGAGGGAGATGGATTGATTGAGTGCTCAAGTGTTGGGCTTTTATCCTATATGGTGGAGTGGATGTAAACCAATAATATTTTAAATCAATCCAAGTAAGATTTCCTCCAAGATGAGTTCTCTCTTATTCTTGCTCTCTCTTTGAAGCATTTTGGGATTTCGGTGTTCCTTAGGTTTTATTTGGGTTATTGCTATGATCTAACTTGCTAGGATGTGTGGGAATCCATCTACGGTCATCTTGACCATCATCCACGCACAAGAAATTTTTTGGATCAAAGTTTGAATTTTCTCGGTTCTTGTGCCTTCTTGATTTCATCCAAGAAATTCGTGGAATCTTAGCTTCGATTGTACTGATTGTCGATTGGAATAGGTCTATGACCTTCTTGATAAGCTATAGTTGAAGTTCGAGGGGATTTCAATAACAGATTTAGAGTCAGGTCGATTTGTGATCTTCTTGGGCTGCTTTCAGGCAACAGGCGGTCAGACCGGCCTTGTCCCGTGTTGAGGTATTTTTCCTTGGGTTTTGTCGGATTCAACGCAAGATTTATGCTATGATATTAAGGTGAAGAAGAAGTTAAAATTCGTCAGGTGTGATCCTATTCACCCCCCTCTAGTTGTCGTTTCGGTCCAACATAGGTATTAGGGCGAAATTATTTGTTCAATTAAACCTTGGTGATGATTATTGTACAAGATTTTGACTTGCGAAAATCGTACACCCCTATCTAAATTTTTCTAGCTTCGCCGCTGGCTACAACGAGAGAGGGTCACTACTACAGAAAAGCTCATCACAGACGGTTCTAAACCATCATCACAGACGGTTTTTGAACCGTCTGAATTTTTGTGTCTGTGATGACATGAGGTCATCACAGACGGTTTTTTAACCGTCTGTGAAAAATGATATCACAGCACGGTTCTATTCACGAACCGTGCAGCGATAGCACACATCACGAGACGGTTCGTGAATAGAACCGTCTGTGATAGTCATTTTCCGCACGGTTCGTGAATAGAACCGTCTGTGATATTCTATTTTCTGAGCGGTTCTAAAAAGAACCGTGCAGTGATAGTTACTATCACGAGCGGTTCTTTTTAGAACCGTCGTGATAGTTTTTCGAGGCAAAAAAAACGAAAACAGATTTTCACTTCGTATGGAGCCTCACGAATGAATCGATATTGATTTTCGGATTTCGCTAGCTTTCCCACAATAGCGAGCATCACAATAGCATCAACTCAATCCATTCACGAGCACTAAAAACAACACGACATGCATCACCCACATCACCCACATCATAGTAGCATCAACTCAAACAATTCACGAGTACTAACACATCACAAGAGTAATCTACATCACAGAGCAAAAGGGGAGTAGAGAGTGAGGTCGTGGGAGGTGGGGGTGACGAGGTCATGGGAGGCCGGCGACGATGAGGCCGGGCAAGGTGGAGGAGGCCGCAGCGACAGAACTCGGGGAGGACGGGCCGAGGCGCAGAGGAGGCCGGGCGACGGCGTAGAGGAGGCCGGGGCGACAAGGTCGTGGGAGGCCGGGCAGGCACGTGAGTCAAGCGAGTAGAGGAGGTGGAGGAGGCTGCGGGAGGGAGGCGGAGGAGAAATGACGGAGGGTGAGAAATGGCAAAGGAAGAGATGGAGATGGCAAGGGGAGATGAATGACTCTGTTAATATAGAGAGATTTTGAGAGCCCGCCATTATGTGCAAATTTTACGTTTTCCCGCCTAACGAAACCAAAAGTATCACGAGCGGTTTTATACAAAACCGTCAGTGATGACATATCACGAGCGGTTCGTATCACGAACCGTCGTGATAAAATGTCTCATCACGAGAGCGGTTCTAACCACGAACCGTGCATGATGAGGTTTTACCATGGTTTGAATTTTTCCTTACTCTACGATTTTACCATGGTAAAACCTCATCACGACGGTTCGTGGTTAGAACCGCTCGTGATATTCTCGATATCGCAGCACGGTTCATGGTTAGAACCGTCGGATTCTTCACACGGTTCTAACCACGAACCGCCTGCAGCGATATTCTTAGTATCACGCAGCGGTTCGTGGTTAGAACCGTCGTGAAGAATCCTGACGGTTCTAACCATGAACCGCCTGCGTAATATGTAGATATCACGAGCGGTTCTCTAGAACCGCTCGTGATAGTGACATACCACGACGGTTCGTCTTGGAACCGTCTGTGATTACTATCACGACGGTTTCAAGAACCGCTGCGATGATGGCGTCTTCTATAGCCTGCTTTGTAGTAGTGGAGTGCGTGTAGTACAACTTGATAGCTTTGACAACTCCTCTCCGGTAAGGTTCTCTAGCCACTAACCATGCAATCCACGATATCACAGACGGTTTCCAAGAACCGTCTGTGATGAGGCGTCTTCTATAGCCTGTTTTGTAGTAGTGGGTGCGTGTAGTACAACTTGATAGCTTTGACAACTCCTCTCCGGCAAGGTTCTCTAGCCACTAACCATGCAATCCACGAGGCTAGTGGCTCGATGGCAGGTGCAAAAGGCGGTAGGGCACTGAGAGCACCATTAACCGCAATCAACCACAGAATTGGGGGCGATCAGTAAGCAATTGATGATGTTGCCGAGAGTTAAGTTGTGTTTTGGTGGACAATGCTGGTGATTGAGTTAGGTTTTGATGGAAATCGGTGAATGCATCGCGTGGGGGGCATAGGGGTATACTGAAGGTGGACCAAACGGTGGAATGGGGGTGGGAAGCCATTTGAGAGGCAGCGGGGTGGGGGCAGGTTGAATTCGTCGGTATTAGAGCCGTGGCGAAGTGCATGCCCCCGTAAGCTTGGGTTCTTGATGCGCCCATGAGATAGAACAACCCAAGGCCTGAAATAGTCAGCTTAAAACATGAGGTACGTGCAAACCATTTTGGCAAAGTGTTGTATGGATCATTTATCCCTTCTAGTACTAGTGATCGGATCTCACATTACTCAAAAAAGATTTCAAACATTGTTTTCCAACTAGATATTCAGATATCTTTAGTAGGAAGATATGGTATTGTGTCTTCTCTTCGGTAAGTTAGGGAATCCAAATCCAATAGGCAAGTACTGAATAGGAGAAGCGTTTAGAACATGTGCCACTCCATCCCTTATGCACCTTGCTCTCTAGAGTTTAGATAGTCCAATTCGATAATGGAAGGTTAAAGATTAGGGAGTGTCTACACGACACTTGACTGATTCATTCAAAGAAACTGGGATAAATTTTCCTCTGATACATCTCAATACAAAAGGCTCGCCATCTCCCTCCCCGGAATCGAAAGCCTAGCATCATCCAAATCTGAACAAACAACACCATTGAGATTCAGAAACGGACCAAGATGAGAGAATACAGAGTAAAAAGAGATGAGGAATAGGAAGAACGAAAGGCTGAGACGACTAGGGTTTCATTAACATAAATTCTGGAATAATCCTTACAAAAGACCTTAGCGAGCTTATATAGTGCTCAATAGAGTGCATGAAGCATAAGAGTTCATTAGCTACAATTGCATTACGAGTAATAGTGCTTTCGCTCTGGGTTTGGCACAATGTTTTACTTCTTGTGTTCCTAAGTGTTGGATCTTCATAATCCGCACATTGTTACATCTCAGCCGCATCTTCAGAGCATAACGCTTCACAGCAAAAATCGGCGTTGAACTCCTCCTTTTAGACTTCCACTTTCCTTCCTCATTCAACCTTCAAAATACCTAGTTCTGGCAACCTCTCCCCTCTTCAGAGTATTCTTGTCCTCAAGAATTGAAATCTGGAAAGACACACGATATGAAAGATGCGTCCTCCCAAGTTGCTGCTTCCAGTGGCAGGTTAATCCAATGAATCAACCATTAGATTACATGTTCGTTGTTCCTCGACACCATTCTTCTTTCCATGATTGCTGCCAGATAAACCTTCATATTTCCATCATCATCTACAAGAGGAAGTTCGAGGCTGGGAATTACCGTGGAACCCAGATGTTTATTGAACTTGCTTACATGAAACACAGTGTGTAGTTGACAAACCCCGGGTAACAATAACTTGTAGGCCACCATTCCAATATTCTCTATCACCCTAAAAGTCCCATAGAACTCCGGATGTAGCTTTAAGGATCTGTGTAGACAGAGTGAAGTATGTCTATAAGGTTGGATCTTGAGATACACCATGTCTCCTACTGCAAACTCTCTTTCCTTCCTTCTCTTGTTAGCATGCTTGTGAATTCTCTCCTAAGCTTTAACCAGATTGTCCTTGATGATTTGATTTGCCAACTATCTTCTCTGTAGTAAACCTCTTACTTCCTCATTGGGAGAGTCAGGTAATATGGTCTCATTGAACATTGGGGGAGAGAAACCATGAAGAGCTTGAAAAGGAGTCATCTCCAAGCTTGTGTGATAGCTGGTGTTGTACCACCACTCAGCTAAGGACATCCAACTCTTTCACTTTTTGGGACTAGAAAAAGACATGCATCTGAGATAACCTTCTAGGCATTGGTTAACCCTCTCGATTTGCCTATCGGTTTGGGGGTGTTAGGCTATGCTAAACCTCAGTTTTACCCCTAATGATTTGAACAATTCTTGCCAAAGGTGACTTGTAAAAATTATGTCCCTATCAGAGACAATAACAACATGCGGTCCATGTAGCTTATACACCCCATTGAGGTACTCTTGTGCAACTTGTTGTATTGTATAGGGGTGACTCATGGCAAGGAAATGTGAATACTTTGTGAACCTGTCCACAATTACTAATATCACATCCATTCCTTCATATTTGGGTAGCCCTTCAATAAAATCCATTGTTATGTGAGTCCAGACTTGTTCAAGTACTAGCAGAGGTTGCAACAACCCTAGGTATGGGGTGTGTTCACTCCTGTTCTTTTGGTAGACAGGGCACTCCTTGACATATGTGATGACTGCTTGTTGCATACCCATCCAATGAAAAAGAAGCTTCAATCTCTGATATGTTGCTCTTTGATGCATACTCGCTAGGGGTGGCCCGATCTTCATGGCGTAGGTTGAAGAACAAAGCGAATTTAGTTGTGGACAACAAGAATAACTAGTTGTGAGCAGCGGAAAAGGGTAACTAACTTTAACCTACCAAGGTTGGATGCGACCAAGCGTTAGGGAGAGACGATCCAAAGCCTTCTGGAGTCTGACCCGCTATTCGGACAATCACAGAACCACAATCCGGAACTAATCCACACAAAACGCCTGGAAGCGTAGAGCACAAATTAGGGGATCCCAAAGGAATTTTCTTGCAAATCCAAGAGAACTCACAAGAGCAAAGGAGCAAGGCACTCAGCAGTCTTGCTGCAATTTTCATATATTGGTTTGTCAAAAACTCAAAAGTGCCTCTACGGATGGGGTAGAGGGGTATATATACTAGGAATAACCCTCCTAGCTAGGTATGAACATAAGTCACCACGTTGGAAGGTGGAAGGCCAACGGGTTGAAGCACTCAAGGAGTCTTCTCGAATTCTCGTGTGTTTGCTCAACTTCTGCGCATTCTTCAGTAAAACAGCAATAACTCTCTCCTCGGAAGTCTAAATGACGAGCCATTTATTGGAGGTGAAAATAGGCTTGATTATCTTTCCATCTATATAGGTCATTCATAGTGAAACGTGACAGGTTGGTGTGTCTTGCCCTTGGGAAGTGACACATCTGTCACAAGGTGAATTCCTTTGTTTTTACGTAAGTCATACTAGTAGCACATAGTCATTCTTCTTGTTCCACATCGAGGCACCTAAGTCCAATAAAATAAGAAGAGGTGGGGGGCATGGCCAAGTCACAAGAATCCAAAATGTATCTTAGGTTAGCATTCACCTGATCATGTATTTGCTTAGCACGTCTTCTCGTGATTGGTCCTTGATATTGTTGGTCTTTGAGAATATCTTGGTTGCGGAGATGATCATCTTCAGCGTGGTCATTGAAGGTTGGGATGTCCTCATCACTCTTTTCCCAGAATGGCCCCCCAATGCTGAGGTGTGGCAAGACATTATTAGTTGTTGTCTTAGCTCAGAATTGGCTCGTACTACCACTCTATTCTTGTACCTCAATATTCCTCCATTCAACTTATAATTGGGTTCAGCTTGAGGATCCACAATCAGCTTTCTGATCAATTCCTTATAATAATCATCCTATTAATAGTTGCTAAGAACTTCAGTAATCCAAACTGGTGCAACAGCTGAGATTGCATTGACTTGTTCTCCATTGACAACTCTAGACAAAGCATCTACTGCTCGATTCTCCCTGCCCTTTTTGTACTCTACCTTGTAATTGTACCCCAACAATTTGATCAATAACTTGTGTTGTATACCCTCTGTTAATTTGTGCTCATGAATATACCTCAGACTCTACTGATCGGTTCTGATAACCATAGTAGTTAGCAAAGTAATGCCTCCACTTTTTGAGAGCTTCAATGATGGCCAATGCCTCCTTGTCATAAGTTGAGAATGTTGCAGCCTTAGGACCTAATGCTTTACTCATAAATGCAATAGGTTTGTGATTTTGCATCAGAACTGCCTCAATGCCATACCCACTCGCATCTGCCTCCAAAATAAAGGGCTAGCTGTGATCTAGTAGTGCTAGCATCGGTGCCTTGGTCTTAACCTCTTTTAATTTCAAGAATGTTGATTGCCAAGCTTCATGCCGCACAAATGCATTTTTCTTAAGAGACTCAAACAATGGTTTGCATATAATTCTATAATTTTGTATGAATCTTGTGTAGTATCCTGTGAGGCCTAAGAAGCTTCTCAGCTGAGTAACATTCTAAGGTGTAGGCCATTTTTCTATTGCCACTATCTTGGTAGGATCTGTGACTACTCCATCATGTATGACGCCTAAATATTCAACTGGTTTTGCCCAAAGGTACATTTGCTCATCTTTGTATAAAGATTATTGTTCTTAAGAACCTCTAGAACACTGCTTAGATGATTTCTATGTTCCTCCATTGATTTGTTGTATATCAATATATCATCGAAGAATGTTAATGCAAACTTTCTCAAAAACTGGGATAAGACCTCATTCATTAAATCCTGAAAGGTTGCAGGGGCATTTGTCAGTCCAAAGGGCATAACAATGAATTCATAATGGCCCAGATGTGTGTTGAATGTTGTCTTCTTGACATCCTGCTCCCTCATTCTGATCTGGTGATATCTAGACCTGAGATCTATCTTTGAGAAAACTCTAGCACCTTGTAATTCATCTAGCAAATTCTCAATCACAGGAATTGGGTATTTGTTCTTAATGGTGTTGGCATTTAGCTGCCTATAGTCGATGCACATTCTCCATGTTCCATCCTTTTTCTTAACCAAAATGGCAAGGGAGGAATAAGGACTAACACGGGGTCTAATAGTGTTAGAATTCAACAACTGTTCAATAATTCCCTCCATGGCATTCTTCTGATGAAAGGGTGGTCTATAAGGCCTTTGATTAAACTTGTTGCTCCTTAGATTTCAATGGAATGGAGTGATCACACTTTCTATTGGGATGTAGCTCTTTGGGTTCATCAAGCACTGGCTTGAACTTCTGTAGAATAGGCACTATATTAGCAGGAACAGCTGGCAATTTATGTGATTTTTCTATGATGTCACAAACATATATCACTACCCCTATCACTCCCTTCTCCATTAATTTGTGTAGCTTCTCTATGGTAACTATACAATTGGATGCATGTAATGTCTCATCTTTAAAGGTGACCTTGTTCTTGCCATAGTGGCTCACACACAATTCTCTATTCTTGAGGTTAAGGCCTATCGGACTGTGTGCATAAATCCAATCCACTCCCAAAATAAAATCATACCCATTAAGGTCCAATACTCTGAAGGTATCACTAAACTCCACTCCTTGTATAGTGTAATGACAGTTCACACATTTGTCTTTGCTCCATAAAATTTCTCCATTGGCCACTATGATCCTCACAGCTGAGTTGTTCTGTATTGGACAATTGGACTTTAATGCCATCCCAGTATCAATGAAGGTAGCACTACTCCCACTATCTACTAGAGCAGTTCCTCTTATCTTGCCCAAATGAATCATGAGAGTAAATGTCTGCTTGTAAGAGCTAGTCCCTTGGACTGCATGCACAAATAACTGAAATGGGGATTCATCCTCTCCCTTGGACCTCCTCTTCTACAGGCTCAGGTTCTGGTAATTCTTCCTCTTGTCCTCCCCCTTCATCTTCTACCTCTTCCTCTTGAGTAATCATGGCCCTCACTTGTTTACTCATTTTACAATCTTATTTGTGGCCATGATACCACTTCTCAGTGCACCTGAAACATCTTCCTTAATTCCTTGTAGCAACATTTTGGCCTCCACTGGAATTGGCGGTTCGGTTGGGTTCAGATTTGGTCAGCTTGTAATTAGTTCTCTTGTTGTTGTTCCATTGGAGACTACTCTTTGGATTTCCTCTACAAGCCCGAGGCTCAAATCTTCTTAATGGGTTAGACTATTCCAGACTCTTTGCTACCCAATAAGCATCAACTAAGGTTGATGGGTTTTGGAGATAAGAGTGGCTTTGATTGTAATCCTTCAGCCCTGCTATGAAACTCATAATGTGATATTCTTCAGGCAAATAAGGATTGTCCCTCCTTACCAATGTCATTGCTTCCTCAAATGAATCGATGTAGAGTGATACTGTAGTCTACTGCTTCACTGAGTGGAATGCTACAATCACTTCATAGACTGATTGATGAGCAAATCTTTTGCCTATCATCATGCAAAACTGATGCCAAGACAGATTATCCATGCTGCTTCCAGATCCTATCTACCAAATCTCAGCCTTGTCTACTAAGTACAATACTGCAATGTCCACCCTTTGATTCATTGGTACCTTAGAAATATCAAAATATTTGTTGGCTTTTTTGATCCAAGAATCCACCTTATCCCCACTGAACTCTAGAAAATCCAATTCGAGCCCCTTGCAATTTTTTGTGATTATAGCTGTCTTGTTGATGGAATTTGTTACCATTATGTCCAATCCACTACTTCCAATATGAATTAGCATATTCATAAAAGGTAGGTGAATTGGTCACACGAATGGCCCATTGTTGCGGTAAGGTCGACTCATTGGGCATTGGGCATGGTAATGTACCAAACTGGAGATTAAGACCTTGAGGGTTAATGCCTATTGGCTGAGATAACAAATGGGGTATCTGGGTAATAAGCACACGAGATACTAGGGGTTGATACTTCCTTCTGCTCCAGTCATGCAATAGGGGTTCAACAACTCTGGAACCTGTGTTGTGCTGGCATAGTGAACTTGGTTTATACTAACTCCACTACTAGGTAAAACTATACCACAAGATCGGACTACACTCATTGGAGAAAGATTGGCTATTGTGGGGGAGTTATGATTTCCAAAATTACCTCTATAACTAGAGAATCTGTCCGACTGTTCCCCATTTTCCTGACCCTTCTAAGTAGATTGAAACACCAAGGCATTTACTGCTATCGTCAATTGTCCCATCTACTTGTTGTACTGCTCCGTTTGTTGATTGTACTCTACTTGCCCCTTTCTCATCAGATCTACACTCCGCTTTACCTCTTCCAACTCCGCTATGGTGACGTACGACTGACTTTCTTCTTCTATCTAATCTTCCTTTCCCGGTCGAGCCATCTTCTCCCACATATCTACTCAAGGATTTTACTAAAGAGACATAATATCTCATCAACCTGATGCTGATCTATAATCTCTTTCCCACAACACCTTCAGATCTACTCAAGAACAGTTTAAGCTCGGAATTTCACAGGGAAACCAGTTCCTCAACCCTTGCTCTTGCTGCTCAAGGTTAGATCTGAAGCCAAGATCAGGCTCTGATACCAATTGTCAGGAACTCTGAACAAACAACACCATCGAGATTCAGAAACGGACCGAGATGGGAGAATACAGAGGAAAAAGAGATGAGGAACATGAAGAATGAAAGGATGAGGCGGCTAGGGTTTCATTGACATAAATTCTGGAATAATCCTTACAAAGGACCTCAACGAGCTTATATAGTGCTCAACAGAGTGCATTAAGCATAAGAGTTCATTAGCTAAAATTGCATTACGAGTAACAATGCTTTCGCACCGAATTTGGCACAATGTTTTACTTCTTGTGTTCCTAAGCGTTGGATCTTCATAATCCGTCCATCATTACATCTCAGCCGCATCTTCTGAGCATAACGCTTCACGGCAAAAACCAGCGCTGAACTCCTTCCGTCAGACTTCCACTTTTCTTCCTCATTCAACCTTCAAGTTCTTGAACCACACGGATGCCACGCCCCGGTGCCAACCGCTTCTAACCCCCCTGTCACCCCTTCTTCCTTTTCTCCGATGGCTCAGTGCCATTGGATCCGCTCCTATGCCACCTATTCGTCGGGCCGCACGGTCAGGCCTCGGTGAACCCCAAACTCGAACTCTGGTGAACATGAGCCCTATACCTAGTTGGAGTTTCGCCGGAGACAGGGATGGAGCTGGATGGCACATGAATATTGACTAGTCCAATGCTCGTGCTTTGCTACGGATTAAAAAAATTATATCTCGTCAACTGTCGTCGCGCTCAGGCTACAATGCAAGTGATTCGCCGGTAACCCGTTCTTGGAAAGATCGATGGAATCTTAAGGCTTTTTGTGCACCACTTGGGCAGTTGGGGTGTGGGGGAGTGGAAAGGAGGTTATGGGTGGCCAACCGTACGCACAAGAGGAATTGAGAAAGAACGAGATCCAACGTCTCACATCTCATAAAAAAGATAGATTTAACGACTCACATTGCATGAGGGAGGACGGACCGCCACCAATTCTTTCTTTTAAGTAGTAGAGATAAATCCAAAAGTGAGAAAATCGACCAATTTTTTTTTGCCGGTTGATGGGGGTAGCAAATCCATAAAGATTAAAACACAATCGTGAAACGGCAGAAACATTGAAGAAGACACACAACAGCCGGTCAATGTAGCCAGGCCGACAATTCCCAACAACCTCCGTTATTTTCAAGGCATCTAAGGCTCAAGTCGTTTACTCAAGTAAGACCAACAATCTTGAGCTAGCATGACTATACGAGTGAGGAAGAAAACAATACAGGCAGTGGCTGGAAGCCTGGAATAAATCTTGCCCAGTATGAGAGTTGCGTAACCCGTAAGCATTAGACCTTGTCATGCTCAGGCGCCTACCTGTATCGTCCTCGTCCACGCAGCAGCTGGTGCTGCATTAACGCCACCATGAACCTAGGACTAGGCGGTGCAGCTGCTGCTGCATTAATGCCACCATGAACCTAGGACTAGGCACTGTCACCATCACCGGAACAACACTTGAGCATCGTATCAGGTGGAACACCGATTGATTCTTGATTTCTTGTCATACGACGCTTCTGTGCGTCAGCAGATCGCTCCCTTTTGTTCCAAACGTCACAGTTACTGCATCATCTGTGGTACAGGAAACAGCAGAACAAACACAGTTTCGACGCTTGCAAAGGGACATGCTTGCGCCATTCATCACAGCTGCGAGTGCAAGCTTGCAGAAGGCATCATGTAAATTACTGAATTGTGCGCGAAATGGACCGTCAAGCCATGTCAATTTCAGACATGTTTCCTTACTAATGCATTTACCAACTAGATAACATATGTTAGAGATAGGAGGCATGGAGTGTAGTCTACAACGATCATGTTAGTCGGTAGAGCTTTCCCAGGAACTTCCTCCAAATGATCTGATTATAGCACCAATAGGGCTCACAGATCGACAACTCAACATCCTTCTAAACGGAGCCACAGATCAAAACAGGCAGATTGCCAGCTCAAAACACACAAAGCAAGTAAGCAACCATTTTGGAACGCTTCAACAACACAGCTACAGCTAAAGAAGATGAACAAGATGACTAAGAAAGAACATGCACCGACAACAAAGATGCCGATAAGATCACCGTGATTCTCCATTGAAATCAACCGCTACAATGTTAACGAATCATACATTAGGCAAGAGGCACAAATCCAGGTCGATTCTCCCCGAATGGAAATGATCAACTAGCTGCATTGCATTGCGTGAGCGCGACAGAGATACAAGATACACCGCCGGGGAGGAGACAAACCCCTCCGGCGACCAACAGTAGCAACACCACAAACTGACACACCACCACCGGCCACCGCCGCCTCGCCTCGTCTTCCACCCTAAACGCTCCCTGAATTAGAACAACACGAACGGAGAAAACCCCACACACACATCAAACAGCAGCAGGAACATTGAAAAAGTTAGCGCTTCCTCTCCGCCTCGGCCTCACACGAAGCCGACCTCGGCGAACTGCGGGCGCGCCTTGGCCGTCGCGCCGGGGCGCGGCCGCGGCACCATCCCCTCCGGGAGCGGGTTCTTGCGCGGCCGCCCGCGCGGGCGCGGGATCTTCGGCGGCGCGTGCGGGTCCCGCGGCTTGGGCGGGCGGCCGCGCCGGCGCGGTGCGGCGGGGCTGCCGCGGCGACTGCTACTCCGTCGCTAGGCGCGCCGATAGGAGCCGCAGCTCCCCGGGAAGCCCGGGGCGCGCCTTGGGGGCGGCCGCGGCCGCGCTTAGCGGGAGGCGGCGGCGGCGGCAGCGCATCGTCGGGGGAGTCGTCGTCGGCGGGGCAGTCCGGCGCAGGGGGCAGCGCGTACTTGCCTCCCGCGACGGCGACGAGCTCTGCGGCGGCGGACATGCGGGAGAGGTGGGCAGCGACGAGCGCGGGGTGCGACGGCGGGAGGTCGCCGCCGGCGCCGTGGGCCGCCTCGATGCGGCGCGCGATGGCGGCCTGG
The DNA here is from genome assembly GCA_036346395.1 of Hsuehochloa calcarea. Taxonomy (NCBI): domain Eukaryota; kingdom Viridiplantae; phylum Streptophyta; class Magnoliopsida; order Poales; family Poaceae; genus Hsuehochloa; species Hsuehochloa calcarea. The sequence goes on along the minus strand of CM070597.1, from coordinate 16,995,095 downwards.
CTGGAGCCATTCTCCTCCGCCAGCGACGCGATCGCCTGCACGATCATCTGCAGCGCACACAGCAAACAAGTCAATTCGCCAAGATCGAGCGGGAGGGCGCAGATCTGGGGGAAAAGTGGGAGGCAGGCAGCTAGGGTTTAGATGAGGGGGCAGTGCGGTTTGCCTCGGGGTAGGAGGGGAGGACGAGGTCGTAGGCGGCGGGGGGCGAGTCGTCGCCGCTGGAAGAGCAAGTGGCCATGCCTGCGTCCGTCGCTCGCTGTCCCTCTCGCTCGCACAGTCGCGCTGCGTGTGTGTGTGAGCGGGATTTGGAGGGTTGGGGGTGGGAATTGGGGGCGCACGGGGCCGCGACGCGGATCTGAGGGGGGCGCTGCGGAAATGGAAGTACAGTTTAGATAAGGAACCTGTCGGGTGGTACCGGGGCGGACGGGCAAGAGGGCGGGCTCGCGGGCGCGGCTACTCGCTGCCCACCGGTTTGTTGTTCGTTCAGCCGGGGCGGCTCGGCCGTTCTGCACTTCTGGCCGCGGCAGTTAGTAGGCCTCACTAGCTTCAGCTTGGCTTTCTGGTCTGTGGAAAAAATAGGGGAAAGTGTTGATATTACTCTCTGAATCGATTAGACCCCGTTTGGAAGCAGGATTTTTTTTTCTTCTTAATACTAAGGGAATTGAACTGTCTAAAAGTAAATTATCGATACGGCGTGTCATGAATATTTTTAGAAAAATCATATCTTCTATTGTACGTTTTCACACAACACACCCACTTGATCCACGTGATCACATCCAAATCCAACTCTGCTCCCATCTCTAGTCCTCCAACTATATCCACTTTCCACTCTAACTATCCACCACCACACATATCAGAGCGCTCTCTCTCCCCCTGCTACTTCCCATAAGCTCCTATCTCTTGCTGCACATGGCCAGCAGGGGCGAATGCACCGTAGGTGCTTGTGGGTGCTCAAGCACCCCCTCCTTCCACCACCGTGCCCCTACTCCCCTTGTATCCGACGGAGGATGGAGCCGAGAAGAGCCGGCTGAGGTTGAAGATGAGCTGCGGAGGGGGAGGCGGCGGTTGGCCACTAGGCGGCGGAGGGGGAGGCGGTTAGCCACTAGGCAGCGCGGAGCAACGGAGGAGGAGGCCGGAGCCTAGAGGCTGAGTCGTGAAGGGGCTAGGGCAGCGGGCGCCCGGTGGAGGCGGCGATCCGCAGAGGTGGCGCTGACGGCGGCCGGTGGAGGCGGCGATCCGCAGAGGTGGCGCTGGTGGGCGCGGCGGCGGCATCGCCGCATCTCGCACTCGGCCAGGCGGTCGGCGACTTCGGTGGTCGTCTTGGGGCCGTGAAGGAGGCGGCGCTGGCGTCGAGCGTCTGGCGGCATCGGCGATGGGCGGTGGCATCGGCACGTCTGGGCGCCGCCGAACGAGGTGAGCTGATGAGATGAACTAATCCCCATTTGATTTCAGATTTTGGTGGCCGCTGTTCGCGGTTCGCCTGTGGTCTGCGCGTACTGCTTGCTGCTTCGTTAATATTCTTCGATTGCGCGGGACACCGTGAGCTGTCGGCGTGAATATGTCATCTGTGGCTGTGATTATTGACGGACACCGTCGCACCGAGTGACCGAGACGCTTCACGGCCGTAACCCCGTTTGCCCGTGCGGTCATGCTGACTGGCGACTGCCATCTGCCTTGCCGTGATTCTGTGAACGCCTGAGGTGAGGGACTGGTAATTAGCCGATTAGCCAATTTGTATCAGATGAATGGCTCAATGACTTGATGGTGTGCTACACTTCGTAATTCTGTGAACACCTGAGGTGAGGGACTGGTAATTAGCCGATTAGCCAATTTGTATCAGATGAATGGCTCAATGATTTGATGGTGTGCTACACTAAGCGAGAGATATTTAGAAGTCTTGATAATAAAAGAATCGTTCAACACTTTCAAGACATGAAAACTCGTAGAGTGAAATTGCGTCGTAATCAGATTTGGTAACTTAGTGGTATGTTTTCATTTCATTTTTAATATTTATGAATATTCACAATTTAATATTGTATCACTAAATTTGATATTTCTTATCTACAGATTAGTACTCACATATTTATGAACATTTGGGGGCACATATCCATTAGCGAGGTACCAAATTTATTGTATTGTGCATTTTCAATTTGTTCTCTTCATATTTATGTATGAATTTGATATTCTAATGATAAAAAAAATCAGTACATGCAGTTTTAGTATGCTTATATTGTGCTATAGCCTCAACAGTAGAGTTACATCTCTATTTTTATCCTGGATTCGCCACTGATGGCCAGTGCAAGCCAAATGGAGCTCATGCTTCTTCTTCTCTCAACTTCACACCTCTCGTGCTGCAATGAAGTCCCATGAGAAAGCATCCACTTCGGAGGCCACCTCGCCCACCGCGTCCTCGTCTAGGGCGGCGCCACCTTCGCCGACCGACTGCCGCTCGTCGAACCGGGCCACCTCTTCAGCTCCATCGCCCGTGACATCAGCACCTCGCCATACGGGCGGCCTGCCGCGAGGTAAGATTCTCTTTTCGTTTTGAGTCATTGTTCTGGGTTTGATGTTGCAAAAATGGTAAATTATTGTAATGTTGTGGTCCGTTGAAAAAATTATTGCAACCCGTTGTAAAGAATATTGCGTGCTATTCTTTGAGATGTTGTGCCCCGTATAAAAAAATGTTGTATCCGTAGAAAAAAAATATTGCATCAGTAGGGGAAAAAATATTGCATATTGCATACTGTTCACGGTGATGTTGCAAGATTTCAGTCCGTTGAAAAAATTGTTGGAACCCGTTGTAAAGAAACAAGATTTCGGCCCATTGGAAAAAAATTACAACCAAGAATGTCGCGTACTATTTTTGAGATGTTGCACCTTCTATAAAAAGATGTTGCATTTGTAGAAAAAAAAATATTGCCTCTGTAGAAAAAAAATATTGCATTATGTTCACGGTGATGTTATAAGATTTTTTCAACGTGTTTTTTTTTTCATATGCTTTTGTTTTGATTTTATTGATCGAGTTTGTACCGCGTGAGATGTTCGGGGTTGCGGGGAGATCGACCATGAGGAATTTACGAGGGATTCATGTGCGGAGGAGATCATTGATGTTGTCTGCGCATCACGAGTTAGATGTTTGGGTTCGGGAGTCAAGGAGATCATGATTGTGATGAGCAAGTTTGGGGGCGCAATTATGCGGGATTATTATACTATCTACGCTGCGAGAGACGTTCGGGAGCATATTCACTTTACGCTCTAAATGAACGGTTGAAAATCATATTCCAAAATCCAACACCGTAGCGCTACATACGGCGTGAACGCTCGGAACAACATCCATATTTTTTGTTTCGTAAGATGTGCACACCGACTTGCTACATTTGTTTCACCCCGTTTTCGCTACCACTCTAATCACTGACCTGTCTAGTTCTAACTTCAAACGTAAATGTAGTTCGTAAATTACAAAATCTAAATATTTCATCAAATACCATTCCATTTTGACAATATGTATAACTTTTAGATATAGGATTTCATTTATGTGGCGACATATATATTGTAATGTCCTAATGACATGCGATGCAACAACAAATTATTTCTGAATGTAATTATTATACTTGATGTGCATTTCAGGCACATCTTATAATTTATGTGTATGTGTGTGAGAGAGAAATAAGTACAAGCTAACCAGAGCAAGACACTACCAAATTTATTTCTTTTTTGGAGCGAAGATAACCCAAACAATGTATAATACAATATTGCATGTTTTTATTTTCTTGTTCACCCTTGCTTAACCTTGCCTAACGAGGTTAGCGGACAAAGAAACATGTTTGGTTCCCTTGACTATTCTTACTATTGGACAGTGTGAGCGTGTATTTCCTCGCTTTTGAGAGACGGCCAAAATTGCCTTTCCTCCGCTAACAAGGCTAATCCAGAGGTACCAATTCATGCCACGATTATAAGTACACAAGAAATTACGACCAACGAAACTGACAATAAATCTATCTTTTAAGTACAAATGGTTCTTTCTTAGTTATAACATTGGTTTGTCCGAAATATCCATATCGCTTGGTTGGATCGCATGGATTTCTTGGCTGTCCTGTTTGCTCCTCGACTGGTTCCTCTATACCCCTTAACCGTATCAAGCAGGGTTTTGGCTTCGCTGTCGCTGTTCGAAGTGGTCACGAACAGGCTGCAATATCTGATTTATCGCTTTTGCCAAAGCTGGCTTCACAATTCACATCATCAGGATGCAAGGCACCAGTCTCGTTTTCAGCAATCAGCTCGTCCACACTCGTCATTCGTGAACGCCTTGTCGCCGCCGTCTTCTTCCTCCCGAACCACCTCAAAGGCTCAAGGCACTCCAAACCAAGGCAAACAATGTGCTTGACGTACTCCAGGCACGGATTCCCTTCTACAATATTTGGAGGGCAAGGCCTCCTCTATCTTCAGATTCACCTGATCCTCTTTGAACCCAGAGAGCATGCAGTGCGACAGAATGATCGGCATGTTCCTCTTGGTGGCCTCACGGTACTACCTTCATTTGGTCAGTTGGCATATGACAGCCCTGACGAAGAACACATCGGCACACTGCATGCAGGGGTACAAGATCTGAGCGGCAGTCGGCTCATCGCGGCCTCTTCGACCCATGCATGATCTGACGGGCATCTCGTGATTCTCTGAGACTGTTTCCCTTTGAGCAATGTCGTCCCTCAGATACAAGTCGCCGGAGCTCGCCTGCGCACCGGATGATCTCTTCCGAGGACCAGAGGAACTCCACGCCGGCCGATCTCTTTACAAATCTGAAACGAACACAGCAGATTGGCGCAGAAGCGCGCAGCAGGAGAACACGGGCAGCTCCGCTGCCTCTTCGCTTGGTTTTCCACTGGGCCGGGTCGCGTTCTACGTGATAGGGATTAGTAGGCCCATCGGCCCACCAAAACCCTAAACGCACAGCCGTTTGATCGAATCAAGTCGTCAAATCAACAGCGGACAGCGGCGCGGCGCGGCTAGCCGACAGTGGTCAAGCAAGCAGGCGGCGGCGCGGGAGGGAGGGGAGAGCGAGGCAGCGAGCGCCATGATGTCAAGAATCCAACTCCTGATGTCTATTTCTGAATCGGTATTTGGGTGTATGGCTGAAATGGAAGCGAGAAGTTCTTATGAAGATCTAACGGTGTACGGCCATACGGCGGGAGTTACCGCGCGACAACGACTTCACTTGCCGGGGGCGCAAAGGCTAACTGACCCTGATCATCCGATCACAATCTAACGGTGTACGACCATACGGCGGGAGTTACCGTGCGGCAACAACTTCACTTAACGGGGGCGCAAAGGCCAACTGACCCTGATCATCCGATCGCGATCTAACGATGTACGACCATACGACGGGAATTACCGCACGACAGCGATGTATATCTTTTAATTACTGTTACTCTTCAGTTCTTATCTTTTATCTTCCTTTACTGAACTCAGTCTATAAAAACCTTGTAAGGAGCAGATGCTCGGTATCTTTGGATCATTGCAAACCCTAGCACAATAGCATAGCTTCGTGTCTCTAGTTTCCATTTTTGTGCTGAAAGGAATCGGAAACGAAGTTTCTTGCCTTGTGATTTTCTTCTGTATCTTTCCGTTCTTGTCAATTGTATCAGAGCTTCTATCTTGGCCTCAGTTTTGATTTGGATTCTGTTTTAGTGAGGGCTTGGGAGCAGAGTTTTGTCTCCCTGTAAAATTCCGAAGCCAAATAGATCTGGAAACGAATTGATGGGAATCATTAGGAGAATCTCATAGATATGGAGGTTTGGATTGGTATATTGTCATCTTTGTAAAATTCCTCTCGAGATCTGAGAGATCCAGTGAGAATGGGTATGCCAAACAAAACTGCTAAAGTTGAGGAAGAAGAGAAGGTGTATGCTACAACATTTGAAGTCAAATATTTGAAAGGAAGCATTGAAGCTCTTAAGAAAGCACAAGAAGATAGCAACTTGCAGATGCAACTTCAGATGGACAAATTGATGGGAGCAATGACTAATTTCATGAATAGCCCGACGTAAGGGAACCCTTGGACAAACAGTCCAGTTGTCAAGTTAATTTTGGAAATCCAGTAGTAAATATAGCACTTACTATCACATCATTACAGCCAAGTAGTTCAATAATTTTCAAGGATGTGAGGAATAGTGGTGGGAAAAGTAGTAACCCTGTTGTAGTTGCTACTATGAACATGAATCAGAATTGGGCACCATCAACCGCTATTAGTTTAAAACCCTATGTACCATTGGGCCACTTTAGTAGCAATCTAGTTATCATTGGGGAGCAGCCCGTAAGACAAAAGGGGATTGATAGCCCGCTTGAACTAGCTCACTATATGTTGAATACTGAATTTCATCACATTGGTCTTTAGTCCAACAATTTCACCCCAGGAGCCGCTCCATTCGGACCTATGCAATGGGCAACTGCGGTTACTGCCCAGCCACAAGGTTCACCATCTCTTGAGAATTACTTGGAGCCAGGAGGCCAAAGACCCTATATTGACCTAGGAGGCCATAGACCCTATCTTGTTTTTGAAAACAATAGAGCCCAAGCAATACTGAAATCTCTCAAGCTGAATTTTCCTGAGTTTGATGGGACTGATCCTGATGGGTGGTTAGCTAAGACTGAAAAGTATTTTGATGTGGCTAGAATGTCTTTGAAGCAAAGAACTGATTATGCAGTTACGTATCTTAAGGATAAGGCTCACTATTGGTGGAGAGGTACGGGATGCAATGCAGCTATACTTACTTGGCATTAATTTTGCAGAATGGTGGTTGACAGATTTGTTGAATCTTCAATATATGATAATATCAGATTATTGCATTGGCTCAAACAGACTGGAAGTATTAAGGCTTATGTGGAATAATTTGAAGAAATCATGAGTTTGGTTAGAAGAGACGACCCCTTATTACCTGGTGAATACTATGTCTGCAGTTTTGTGGCTGGACCGTAGGAATATGTGCAGAATCATTTGCAATGTCACAGACCCAGAAATCTTATTGAAGCTATTTGGATGGCTAGAAGGATTGAACAATCCAATCCACTAAGTGGTATACAATATACTAGTTTAAGAAGGAATGATTACTCTAACAACAAAGGGAGAGTAAATACCAATATCAATACTAAAGATACTAAAACCAAGAGTATTGTCCATACTAATAGGACTGGAAATGATTATAGGAAGTGTAGGAAATGCCATGAACCATGGTTCCCATGACATAAATGTAAGGTTAATGAAAAACAATTATTCACAGTAATACCAGGTGGACAGGAATCTGATAAGAGGGAGACGAAATAGAGGATCAAGGAGAGCAGGGAGTCGATCAGTGTGAATTAGCCCCTCCAAGTCCCAAGCATCAGAAGAACGAAGATGCACTCCATCTGTCAATGCATGCAGTACATGGGACTAGCTCAACCAGCAATACTTTCACTCTGTCATTACATATGGGAGGAGTGAAAGCTACTGCACGGGTGGACAATGGGAGCAATGCTACCTTTATAAGTCCTCAGTTTGCAAAAAAAAAAAAGCACAGTGTAAAATGGTCAATCATTCTATTTTGAAGGTAATGGTAGCCAATGGAGGACTGTTATGGAGTGACACTTTGTGCAAAAAAAATTGTAGTTATGATATACAAGGAGAACACTTTTCATCAGATATGAAGGTTTTGCCATTAAGAGGATATGACATCATTTTAGGAGTTGATTGGATATATACCTATAGTCCAATTGGATTCAATCTTAAAACCTGAGAATTCTCCATTACCAAATATAGAGTGAAAATAGTTGTGTTTAAAGATGAGACCCAACCAAGGCCTAACTGTGTTATTGAACTCAGACTCAGTCAACTGCAGAATCTATTGAGGAAGACAGTTGTGGGTGTTGTAGTGTATGCAAAGAGCACTATCAATATTCCAGAAGAAACAGACCAAGTGCCAGGCGGAATACAAGAATTGTTAAACAGATATCAAGACATATTTGAAGAACCTCAACACCTCCCTTCAAGAAGGGACTGTGACTACCCTATATCTATTGTCCCGGGGACAAAACCAGTGAATCAAAGACCATATAGACCTCCTCATTACCAAAAGGATGTCATGGAAGAGCTGGTAGAACAATTACTAAAATCCAAGACCATTAGACCAAGTATTAGCCCATATTCTTCTCCTACCATTTTGGTGAAAAAGAATGATGGATCCTGGAGGTTGTGTATGGATTACCGACAACTCAACTCCAATAAGATCAAGAACAAGTACTCCATACCAGTTATTGAGGATTTGTTAGATGAGCTTCATGGAGCCAAGATTTTTTTAAAGTGGACTTGAGATCTCGATACCACCAAATCATAATGAAGTTTGCGGACATTGCGAAAACAACTTTTAACACTCACAAGGGTCATTATGAATTCATAGTCATGCTTTTTGGGCTTACTAATGCTCTAGTCACCTTCCAGGCATTAATGAACTCTATACTGAGTAAGCATTTAAGGCAGATTGTTTTAGAATTTTTTGATGATATATTGATTTATAGTAAGTCAAAGGAAGAACATGAAGAACACTTGTAGAAAGTGTTTGAGATCCTTAGAAAAGAGGAGCTATTTGTAAGAAAAAGTAAATGTGTCTTTGGACAGTCTCAAGTGGAGTACCTGGGACACATCATTAGATGCAATGGAGTTGCTATTGATCCTTTTAAAGTAGAGGCAATTAGCAGATGGCTAGAACCAAAGACAATCACTCAATTGAGGAGCTTTTTGGGGCTTGCAGGATACTATAGGAGATTTATCCAAGCGTATGGTATTATTTGCAAACCACTTTTTACAGCTCTTAAAAAGGGGGGTTTTGTATGGGAAAATAAACAGAAAGAAGCATTCCAAGAGATTAAGACTGTTATGTCTTCGGCTCCAGTTCTAACACTGCCTGATTACTCTCAACCTTTCATTCTTGAAGTTGATGCGAGTGGGTATGGAATTGGAGTAGTTTTGATGCAAGGAGGTCGGCCCATATCTTTCATGAGTAAATCTATTGGTCCCAAGGCTACAGCTACGTCTACTTGTGACAAATATGCTCTTGCAATTTTGAAAGCAATAGAGAAATAGAAACACTACTTTGCAAGGATGACTTTAATCATTAGAACTGATCAGCAGAGTTTGAGATTCATCCAGGAACAAAGGATCACTGAGGGGATTCAACATAAATTAATGGTGAAACTCTTGGGCTATCATTACAAGGTGGAGTACAAGGGAGAGAGAACAAAGCAGCTGATGCGCTTTCTTGAGTAAGAATTGATGAACAATTGAAGGCTATTACCACAACCACCCCTGTGTGGATTACAGAAGTCATAGCAAGTTATGAGGAGGATAAAAAGTGTAAAAAACTTATCACTCAACTCAGTATCAATGCCAACTCACAACTCCACTACTCTATGAAACATAGCATCTTGAGATACAAGGGTAAATAGTATGTGGGATCTCCCAGAGTTAAAGAAGAGTATGATGACATCATTTCATGATTCTACACTAGGAGGGCACTCTGGAGAGAGGGCTACTTATCAAAGATCAGAACTGCTCTTCTATTGGTCGAAAATGAAACATCAGGTGGAGGAATTTGTCAAGAGTTGCGCTGTATGCCGGAAGAATAAGTCAGAACATGTACCCTATCTTGGGTTGCTGCAGCCAATTCCAGTACCTGAAATGGCTTGGACTCACATATCAATGGATTTCATTGAAGGTTTACCAAAATTTGAAGAAAAAGAGGTAATCTTAGTAGTGGTTGATAGGCTTACTAAATATTCTCATTTCATTGCTTTGAGCCATCCATTTACAGTCCAGAGTGTGGTTAAGGTGTTCATTAATAGCATATCCAAACATCATGGATTGCCTTCTATCATCATCACAGATAGGGACCGGATCTTCACTAGTCACTTATGGCAAGACCTGTTTAAGACCCTGGGGGTTAAGCTGAGGTTGAGTACGACATATCACCCTGAGACCGATGGTCAAACTAAGAGAGTGAACCAGTGTTTGGAGAGTTATTTGAGGTGCACGGTCTTTACAAATACTAAGAGATGGTGCAGTTGGTTGTCAACAGCTGAATGGTGGTATAACACGAGCTTCCATACTGCATTGACAATGACACCTTTCAAGCTCTCTATGGATTCCCACCTCCACAAATCATTGAAGTTGTTTTACCATGTTCACCTAATGAAGATGTTAAAGGACTTCTTCAAAGGAGGCAGTTAACCTTACAAGTTATCAGAAACAATCTAATGAAGGCTCAAAACAAAATGAAATCCTATGCTGACAAGAATATAATCGAGAGGGAATTCAATGTTGGGGATATGGTATATTTGAAAATTCAACCTTACAAACACACTTCACTGAGTTTACATTGATCCCTAAAATTTCATTCAAAGTTTTATGGTCCTTTTAGAGTGTTGGAAAGGTGGCATATGAACTACTATTACCGGAAGGCTGTCAATTACACCCCACATTCCATGTGAGCCCATTGCAGAAGCACAAAGGCGACAAAGCAATTCCAAATTCAGAGCTTCCACTGATTGACAAAGAGGGTAACATCAAGGTGGTATTGGTGGCTGTGATAGAAAGGAGAATGATTCCTCGCAACAATGAACCGGTAATACAATGGTTAATTCATTGGATGAATTTACCACTTTGAGCTACCACTTGGGAGGATGCAAACTTCATCCAGAAGGTATTCCCCAATTTCATCCCTTGAGGACAAGGAACTCAAGGAGAGGGAGGGAAATATCATGAATCCAACTCCTAATGTCTATTTCTGAATTGGTATTTAGGCGTGTGTGGCTGAGATGGAAGCGGGAAGCTCTTATGAAGATCTAATGGTGTACAACCATACAGCGGGAGTTACCACGCGACAAACGATTTCACTTAACGGGGTCGCAAAGACTAACTGACCCTGATCATCCAATCACAATCTAATGGTGTGCGACCATACTGTGGGAGTTACCGCGCGACAACGACTTCAGTTACCGTGGGTGCAAAGGCTAACTAACCATGATCATCCGACCGCAATTTAACGGTGTACGACCAAACTACGGGAATTACCGCACGACAATGAGTGATATCTTTTAATTACAGTTACTCTTCAGCTCTCATCTTTTATCTTTCTTTAACGAACTCGGGCTATAAAAACTTTATAAGGAACAGATGCTCGATATCTTTGGATCCTGTAGGACCGGAAAGATGACTAGAGGGGGTGAATAGACGCTTTCTTGATTTTTGCTTTAATCAAATTCAACATGAACTTTTCTCCAATAGCTAAGAAAGCTAAGAAGATCAGTAAATACACAAAGGAAGCCTTGTGCTGAATCCGATTAACTCCTTAAACACAAGACTCAAAAATGGAGATTTGATCTCACTGGACCGGTCTGACCGACGGCCAATCAAGCGGTCTAAATAGTTGGCGATCGACCGATCACAATCGGTGGTTCGAATAGTCAAGGTTTGACCGCCGTTGTGAAATCAGTCGGACCGATTTAGTCCAGAACCACTGCAGACCACCCGAAACTAAAATGAAAATTGGTTTAACTTTTGATTCAACCGATGAAATGTGACCAAATTTGGAACACACCTCCCTAAGGATATGTGGAACCTATTCCTAGCGACGATCGTCCAGATCCACGTCAAAGATTTGATCTTTCTATGTTTTACCAAAGGAGTGTTCAAAACCTAGCAAAAAGAAAAACTTGATCCAAATCTTGCTCGTGGGGGATTGATGATTTAGATGGTCCTAGGAGTATTCCCACACATCATAGCAAGATAAAAGAGGTCAAGAGACCAACCAAAAACAACCGGATAAAAAAAGCACCAAAATCATCAAAAGAGAGAGGAAAACACATGAGACCTCATCTTTGAACAAACATCCATTGATTGATTCAAGATGTTGCTTGTTAAAGTCACTCCCTCAAGGAGGACAAGAGCTCAATCCAAGAGCACACACACAAATCTCCACTCTAGAACCTAGCCTCTCCTCTCTTCTCCAAACCCTAACCCAAACTAGGGTTTTTGCAAATGAAGTGCTTGGGTGCTTTTTCCAACTCCCCTTTCTATTTATAGTGAGGCCTAGGGTTTAGAAGGGTTCACTTAATGGGCTCCCGTTAAGACCCAAAACACACGTGACACAAACACACACATTACAGTTGAAACAATCGCTGCTTTGCCACGTGTAGGTAGATCAGCGGCTCTCATCATATCGGTAAGTCTCTCCCGTCCGAATCCCATCGGAACCTCCAAGGCACTTGCACCGACCCCGGGCCACTTGATCCAACCAGCTGTAATAAACTGCCCGTTCGAACCATCTTGTCCATTATGCGCCATGCTTGAGTCACACGACCTCACCCGGCATCCATGATCGTTCTGGACCTCAGCTCTCCAAGCTTAGTCCCGATCCTCCTCATCGTTGACCGTCGTTGACCTGCAAGCCACCTGCATAGCAATAGACAAAGAAATCGTCTCCGGGAATAAGTTCTTCACAACTTGACCCACATTAGCTCAACCATGCGATATGCAACATTAAAGCATTGAAACTCATGCACTAGACATAACCATAACACAATGTCGCCATGAAGGCCGACGAACAAGTGAAAGCCGGTATGACCGCCGTACCTGGCCGGTCTGACCAATTTTCAACCGGTCTGACCGATTTGTATGAGCCGGTCTGACCGCCCAAAAAAGACTTAGCCAAAATTCCATCGTGGAAATCTGAAACTCTCTGAAATTTTCAAATGAATAGAACTTTTGACTGGAAGCTCCTGAAGGACCGTAAAGGCGACTAGGGGGGTGAATAGGCGCTTTCTCAAATTTCTCGCCTTAATCAAATTCAACACGAACTTTACTCCTTTAGCTATGAAAGCTAAGAAGATCAGTAAGCGCACAGAGGAAGCCTTGTGCTGAATTCGATAACCCCGTTAACCACACGACACAAATGTGGAGAATTGATCTCAGAGGATCGGTCTGAGTACTGGCGGTCAGACCGGCTGGAGACTGGCGGTCGGACCGACGGTTGACGAGCGGTCGGACCGGCTACCAACTGGCGGTCGGACCGGTTGAAATCGGTTCGACCTGCCACTACCGGGCGGTCTGAAAGGCGGGCGGTCGGACCGCCGTTACTAAACCGGTCAGACCGATTTAGTCCAGTACCAAAATGCACAACCCAAATACAAAACGAAATTTGGTCTAACTTTTGATTCGACCAATGAAACTTGACCAAATTTGGAGCACACCTCCCTAAGGATATTAGAGACCTATTTCTAGCGACGATCCTTCAGATCCACTTCGTAGAATCGATCTCTCAAGGTTTTACCAAAGAAGTGCATAAACCCTAGAAATACGAAAATCTTTGATTCAAGACTTGCTTGTGGGTGTTGATGATCTAGATGATTCTAGGAGTATTCCCACACATCAAAGCAAGACAAAATAGGTCAAGAGACCAAGCATAAACCCTTGAATCAAGGAAGCATCAAAATCATCCAAAAGAGAGAAGAACACAAAGGAGACAATTGATCTTTCAAGCAAGCATCACAAGATTGATTGATCTCACAAGATGCTTACAAAGTCACTCCAACAAGGAGAACAAGAGCTCACACAAGGAGCACACACAATCTCTCCAAACCCTAACCTCTCCTCTCCTCTCCTCTCCAAACCCTAGAAAAAGGAAGAGGGCTTCAAATGAGTGCTTGGGGGGTTTTACATTTCCCCCTTTCTATTTATAGGAGAGGCTAGGGTTTCACATTTGGGACCCACTCACATACATCTGTTGAAACAATCGCCTGCTTCACCACGTGTAGGTTGATCAGCGGCTCTCATCACGTCGCCAAGTCCCTCCCGTCCGAATCCCATCGGAACCTCCCAGAGACTTGCACCGACTTCCGCACCGCCTGATCCAACCAACAGACCGAATCGCCTGCTCGATCCATCTTGCCAATTCTGCACCATGCTTGAGTCACACGACTTCACCCGGCATCCATGATCGTTCTGGACCTCAGCTCTCCAAGCGTAGTCCCGATCCACCTCACCGTTGACGTCATTGACATGCAAGCCACCTGCACAGCAATAGACAAATAAATCGTCTCCGGGAACAAGTTCTTCACAACTTGACCCACGTTAGTTCCACAATGCAATATGCAACAATAAAGCATTGACATCCATGCAATAACCACAATCAAAACACATCAATGCCAAGAAGGCTCACCTTCAAGTGATCGGCGGTCTGACCGCCCCACACGGCCGGTCCGACCGATTTCAGGCCGGTCCGACCGATGCCATAACGGCGGTCGGACCGCCCGAAAAGACTTAGCCAAAATTCCATCGTGAAAATCTGAAACCTTCTGGAATTTTCAACTCAATAGAACTTTTGACTAGGAGCTCCAAAAATGATGTGACCACATCCAGGAGACTCCCCTCACTTGTCTACACATCCTATTTTTGGCTCAGCTCCAAAAACCACTTTTAAACATATCGGTCGGACCGACCACCACGGCCGGTCGGACCTCGTCCACGGGCGGTCTGACCGCCGGAGCCACCGGTCAGACCGCTTGTGGTCTTACAGCCTTGAAGCAAAACCGAAAACGCGGGATTTTGCAAACCAACAAAGCCATTGCCAATTGACTCATCATTCTAAGATCGTGCACATATCCTCACGATATCCACAGCTCCAAAAAATATGAGACCAAGTGTAGGAGACTCCCCTCTCTTGCCTATATACTCTATTTTTTGCCTAGCTCTAAACTCCACAAAGGTTCTGGCCGGTTGGACCGCCGCACATAGTCGGTCGGACCAGCAGTGCTGCCGGCCAGACCACTGCTGGTCCGTCGAACCGATACACGAGCGGTCTGACCGCCTGAGGTCTAAACAGCACAGGAGGTTTTCCGAAAATACTAGATTCGTCAAACCAACAACGCCATTGCCAATTGACATATCATCCTAAGATCATGCACATATCCCCACAATATCCACAATCTCCCCCTTGATGAACACATTGGCAATCTCCCAGAAAATGTAAGTTTGTGGTTTAAAATGTAAAAAACTCGTAGATTTTGTGCAAAGGCACAACTTGGTCCAAAAGCAAGAGAAAGCTTAGGAAATGACCAACCTGGCTTTAGAATAGCATAAGCAAGTGAGATAAGGCAAAGAGAGCACAAAAATTTTAATTTCCAGAGAATAGCCAAATATCTCACTTAGGTCCATATGAAAAAGCAATTGCTCTATATGACCTTTGATCATTGTGAGTCTTCTAGAATTGCAAATACAAATCAGAAAAGGCAATAAGACCAAGAGAACGCAATCTATTCACTATGATCACCAATTTTCAGAAAATTCATTTTCCCCCTATGACTCCAAAACGCTCTAAAACAACATTTTTACCAATCTTTCTCCCCCTTTGACAATGAATTCATCAAGGTGCATGGAAGAAGATAGAGCAAGAAGGAATGGCTGAAGTTTTTCAAAATAAAATCTTGTTTTCGAACTTTAGCAAAAGGAGCCATGAAGATTATCCATGAAGACAGTACAAGTATTACACCAAGCCATACTATGTGAAGGAGCTATGTTCAATAATGGCAAAACCTGTACAGCAAAGCTAAGACCAAAATAGCAATAATCTGAGATTGAATGAACTAATAGCATGACAATTTTCTCAAAATCATAGTTATACTAAAGGTACCCAAAAATGAGTCAAGCCATGTCTAAAAGCAATACTGAGTCAATGTTGAGCAATGAGTTCAATTATGAAGCAAATTGTTCAAGCAATTAGCACTTTGAACAATTTGAAGACGAAAATAGATTTTATCTTAGAATTGTGCTAGAGCTCAAGCCTTGCCACGACCATCTCAAGCATGAAGCTTAAAAGAGTGGTCTAGATTATCCAAAACTCCCCCTGAGTTCATGCCTAGTGCAATGGCAAACAGTCTCATGAGAAAAAATTGGTGAGATCAGTTTTTTCGCACAGAAAAGCTCATTTTTCATTTGCTTGACTTAAGAATTAACATAACTCAATTTTCAGCTCAGAGAGTTCAAGACTCAGTTTATCTTATAAGACATGGCAAGATTCACAAAAGGATAACTAAAGCAAAACTGATCACAAGATCCAACAAGTCATGTTTTGATTCAATTCGCTCACAGATAATAGAGCTAGGATTGCAAAGGCTAAGCTAAACACGAAGAGCCATCGAAGAACTCTAGCAGACTAGCACAGGACATGGCATGGTATAACGTATGAAAACAAGTCATACAAGGATAAAAATCAAAGCCCACAAGATTATATTACTGTCGGTGTTTTAGAACCGATCTTACGTAAAGATTGTTTGATTCGGGGGGTCTCCTGGAGATGAAATCATGCAGAGCGATTGACACGAGATTTTTATACAGGTTCAGGCCTTCTCCGGGGAGAATAACAACCCTACTCCTGTGTGTGTGGTATTGACTGTATTCTCAACAATCAAGCATGAAACTAAGACTATTACAAAGAACAGTACTTGTCTTTCTCCTTGATTGTCCTTGATTGGCTCTTTTTGCCCTCTGCCTTGTCCTTCTGATTGATACCTTTATATAGTCGTGAAGGAGTAGCCGTTTTCCCTGCTGAAGAGGCGCCTAATCAAGCCAGTAATGGGCACATGATGGCAATAATTACCGGCGTAGTGGCTCCTTCACGCCGTTTGGCGCTTATCTTCGAGGTAATGGGGTATTTAAGCACTATTATCGCTGCGAATAATAGTGCATGTGGACCGTCTGGATTCCTTAATCAATTGGACCCACTCGCTTGTAGGTTTTATTGATTATAAGGTGGTCGTGGTTGACTTGGTCGAGCTTACTTACGATCGGGTACAAGTCGTAGCGTAACTTACGATCGGATAATAGTCGTAAAAGGACTTACGACTAGGTACAGGTCGTAGCAGAACTTACGACTGGACAATAGTCGTAGAAGGATCATTACGACTGGGTAATGGTCGTAGAAGGACTTACGACCAGGTAGTGGTCGTAGAAGGACTTACGACCATGACATAGTCGTAGTAAGACTTACGACTATGGGGGTGATTGTAGGAGAACTTACAATCACTTGGTAGGCCTCTCCCTTATAAATATAAGGGGTACTTCTGGGGACTACGTGACATCATATTTACCCATAATAAGAATTATAGATAAAAGATAAAATGAGGATTATCAGATCCTCGTCAATTACAATGCAAGAAGATTGAATTTTAAAATGCATTATGATACAATGAATGCAAAAAGAGCAAACTCCCCTCAAAACAGGCCAAGAGGACTAACAACTCCTAACTCTCCCCGCAAGGTAGCAAAATGAGAAGAATCAAGAGCTTTAGTGAAAATATCCGCAACATATTGCTCAGACTCAACAAAGTGAAGCACAACATCACCCTTCTCAACATGGTCTCTGAGAAAATGATATCGAATGTCAATGTGCTTAGTCCTATAATGTTGCACTGGGTTTTTGGCAATGTTTATGGTAGAAGTATTGTCACAGAAAAGAGAAACACTTTCCAAAAATAACATATAGTCCCAAAGAGTAGATAAGATCCAGAGAATCTGATAGCAACTACTGACTGCAGCTACATACTCGGCCTCGGCTGTGGATTGTGCAACAGAAGACTGTTTTCTAGAAGATCAAGAGATAAGAGATGTGCCTAAGAAATGACAGGTGCCAGAAGTACTCTTCCTATCTACTCTACACCCCGCAAAATCAGCATCAGAAAAAGCTCGAATAGAGATAGCGGAAGAAGAAGAATACCAGAGTCCAAAGTCAAGAGTATCTTGAAGGTACCTGAAGATGCGACATACTGCTTGACGATGAGAAGCACGAGGAAGCTCGAAGCGGCGCACGACATATCGCAAATTGTATGTCCAGCCTCGACGCAGTGAGATAGAGGAGGGAGCCTATCGTGCTGCGGTACTCCTTCTGGTCCACGGGCTCTCCATCCTCGTCAGTGTCCAGCACGGTGGTTGTGGCAATGGGAGTAGACATTGGCCTACTACTTCCCATGTCAAAGCGCCGAAGAAGGTCCTTTGTGTACTTACTTTGGTGAATGAAGGTGCTTTCTTTCAGTTGCTTGACTTGGAGACCAATGAAGAATGTTAATTCTCCCATCATGCTCATCTCGAACTCCCTACTCATAGAATCTGAAAATTTAGACACCAAAGCATGAGAAGAACCACCAAATATGATATCATCCACATAAATCTAAACCAATAAGAAATCACTGTCATGCCTGAGAATGAATAAAGTTTTATCAACCATTCCCATTTTGAAATCATTTTCAAGCAAAAAACTCTTAAGCCTATCATACTAAGCTCTAGGATCTTGCCTCAATCCATACAAAGCTTTAGAGAGTTTAAAAACATGGTTTGGGAACTTATGATTTTTAAAACCCGGTGGTTGCTTGACAAAGACCTCTTCTTATATGAAACCATTTAAGAAAGCACTTTTAACATCCATTTGAAAAAGCTTGAAACCTTTAGATGTTACAAATGCTAGTAAAATACGAATAGCTTCTAATATAACTATAGGAGCAAAGATCTCTTCAAAGTCTAAGCCTTCTACTTGGGAATAACCTTGAGCTACAAGTCTAGCCTTATTGCGAACAACCAATCCATCCTCACTTTGCTTATTTTTAAAAATTCATTTTGTCCCAATAACATGAGAGTCAGAAGGAGGCTCAACTAAGGTCCAGACTTTGTTTCTTTCAAAATCTTCAAGCTCCCCATGCATGGCATTGACCCAAGAGGCATCAGATAAAGCATGGGTGATATCTCGGGGTTCAAAAGATGCGACAAAAGAAGAATGAGCATGAGAATCAGGAGAAATAAACCTGGAGCGAGTGACTCGCTCTTGAAGATCTCCGATCATCTGCTCAGGTGGATCCCATCGCTGAATGTGAAGAGGAGCTCCTGGTGCAGAAGTGGTCTCTACCTCATGAGTTGTGGAGGTAGGAGCAGAGCCACTCAGATCGTCGGTGAAGATAGGAGACTGATCAGCTGAAGCTGAAGTAGTGGAAGCAGGCTATCCAATCATCTCAGATGTGACTGGAGGATGGATTGGGTCCTCATCCTCAGAGTCATCGTCGACGAAGATGCTTTCTCGAATTTCAGAAACCTGTGTACCTGGAGCATCGGGTCTAGTACCAGGACTAGCCTCATCAAAAGTGACTTCACAAGTCTCAACAATTTTGTTAGTGTCAAAATTAAATACACGATAGCCACGAGAATGAGCAGGATATCCAAGAAATATGCCATCAGAACATCTGGATTTAAATTTATCAAGGTTGCCATGTTTAAGAATGAAGCACTTGCAACCAAAATTTTTGAAATGAGAGACTTTGGGTGAATAACCAAATCTAAGCTCAAAAGAAGTCTTGCCAATCACAGATCTCAAGAAAACCCTATTAGAGATATAACAGGCCGTAGAGATCGCCTCAGCCCAAAACCTCCTAGGTGTGGAATGCTCATCTAGCATGGTCCGAGCTATCTCTACAAGGGTCATGTTCTTCTTCTCTACAACACCATTCTGCTGGGGAACTATAGGTGAAGAAAACTGGTGCTCAATTCCCCTATCAGTGCAGAAGGTAGAAAAGGAAGAATTCTTGAATTCTGTCCCATTGTCACTCCTAATGGCTCTCAAGGCTCTAGGAAGATCAATAGCAAGTCTAAGGACCAATTCTCTAAAGAAGCCAAAAGCCTCGTCCTTAGAAACTAGAAAATAAACCCAATAATACTTGGAGAAATCATTCACAATCACAAGCACATACCATTTTCCACCGGCTAACTGAACTCTAGAAGGACCTATAGTGTCTAAGTGTAGAAGCTGTCCTGGTCCATCAGTCATCACCAAGGTAAGAGGTGGATGAGAAGCAGAAACCATCTTACCATGTCTACAGGGTGAGCACACAAGGTCTCTAACAACCTTTAGGCTAGGCAAACTTCTAATCAACTCCATGCAACTGACTCTAGTCAAGTCTACGATGCCACAAGACAAGATCATGATAATCAGAAGCTACAAGACATCTAGGACTGGAAGCAGAGGAGATACTGAAATTAGCACAAAAGATCTTCTCAAATATGGAGATCTCAAAGACAAGCTCACCCGAGAAATCTAGGACTCTACACTCACCACTTTTAAACCTTACTTCTAAACCCTCATCTAGTAGCTGAGAAACAGAAAGCAGATTATACCTCAGCTTACTTACCAAAGCAACGTCCTTAAGCATGAACTTATTGTTGACGCGCACAGTGCCCTTGGCTGTCACGGTCCCGGTAGAAGCACCCCCAAAGGTAATCAATTCATTGCCGGATGCACGTGTGAGGAAGGAGAACCATCTAGAATCTCCAGTCATGTGTCGAGAACACCCGAGTCAACAAGCCATATGTCCTCCTTCCTCGCACGACGGACCTAAAAAGCACAAACAGGAAACATCTGTGCCTCAGTATGGGGTTAGTGATAAAAGATCTAGGAATCCAAAGATCGAGTCGCACGATACACGGGAACAACAAGAGAGAAGCAAAGATAAAATGATTAGGAACACAATCATAAGAATGCACACGAGAACCACCTAGACCTCTCCGAAACGATCTACCAAAAAATCGATACTCCCCCTATCTAGATGCTACCCGTGGTTTCTCCTCACGATATCCTAAACCAGAACGCTGCACAGACTCACCAAAAGAGTCAAGGAAGTTATCTACGAACATAGGCCTATGTGTAGTACGAAAACAAACTGCCTAACTCTAGAGACTACAGCTGGTGAAGGAACTACTCTAATGGTTCTCAAAGTGTCCATCCTCTCTTTTCTCTCAATATTGGCTCTACGGAAGGATAACTCAACAATATGGTCGTCTTTCTTGCAAAAGGTGCAATGATAGTTGACCTTTTGAGGGGTCTGTCCTGATGAAACAGAAGCACCTGTCTTGCTTGAAAGAGTTTGAGCAAAATTTGCAGATCTAAAGACAACCTTAGATGGCTTAGGGGGTTCTACCTCAAACAGACAACTCTTAACAACTCTTTAGATGGCTTAGGGGGTTCTACCTCAAACAGACCACTCTTAACAACTCTTGCAATCTTAGGTGGATGGTTCTTGAAATGCTCTAGAGAATTAAAACCTAGGCCACTATTCTTCACACTTACCTTAGATTGGTCAAGAATCATGTTGAGGTTCTTCTTCCCACTAGAAAACCTCTCAAGAGTCACTTTGAGGTAATTGTTCTCTTTGGCTAAATCCTCACACAAAGTGCACTTCCTTGACTTGACTGCCTCATCATACTTACTCTTAAGAAGAGCTACTTCAACTTTCAATGCCTCACAAGATACACAATAGGAATCCTTAATACTATTCAACTGCTCCTTAAATTTAACTCTAAAAGCCTCTTGTATCTTACCAATAATTGTTTCAACTTCAGCATGCAAAACACAAGAGGTAGAGCCAATAACTTTCTTGGAAGCAGTAATGGTCATAGATTTTTTAATTTTAGCCTTTTTCTCTAGAGTCTTGTTTAGAGCTTTCAATTTCAGTTGTGAGCTTATGACAATTTTCACATGAAGCAGATTTAGAGTAAAGAACCATTTTTGTCATCTCTTTCATTTTAATCATATTATTCTTACAATGAGAGCAAGTATGATTAACATCAAATTTCTGTAATTCTTTCATAGTGTTATCCAATTTTAATTCAAGCAAGGCACAATTAGAGCAAGATAAAAGGATAGCATCTATAGTAGTCTCATCAAGAGAAATGACATTCATGCAAATAGGACTGGACTTGAGAGATTCTATTTCATCAAAAAACATCTTTCAATTGATTCACAACAGAGGAATGAACAGATTTTAAGCTTGTCAATTCATTAAGCAAGCTAGAACACGAATCACAAATATCATCAGGATTAATTGATTTGAGCCTAACAACTTCTAGGTTCAAGTTATCAATCATAGTGTCATGTTTCTTAATCAATTTAGCTTGCTTATGCAATTTCTGTTCAGCAAGAACCAAAGCACGTTTCATATCAGCAAGCGAAAGACAAACCTCATCGGGATCGCTAAAAGGATCATCGTCATTGGAGGAGTCAATGTCGTGGTTGTCCTTGGCCATGAGACACATGTCGGTGAAGTCCTGAGCCTTCTTCTTACCACGGGAGTCATCCTCCTCGTCCTCCGTCTCCGAGTCCACATCGCTCATGTTAACATTCTCAAGAGCGGCAAGGACCCAGCTGACAAATTTGCGATAGTTTGTCTTCTTGGGTTTCACATCCCTAGCTTGAGGACGCTTCCGAGAGTCCTTCTCCTCCTTGCCCTTCAGCTTGGGGCACCTGGAGCGAATGTGATTTGGCTCACCACACTCAAAGCATGTGACAGGCCCCCACTCCTTCTGTTCCTCACCTTGTTGTATGCTCTCGTGAATTTGGTGGAAAGGATGACTAAATCATCCTCAGGTAGTGACGAGGATCTAATAATCCTCATTTTATCTTTTATCTATAATTCTTATTATGGGTAAATATGATGTCACATAGTCCCCAGAAGTACCCCTTATATCTATAAGGGAGAGGTCTACCAAGTGATTGTAAGATCTTCTACAATCACCCCTATAGTCGTAAGTCTTGCTACGACTATTTCATGGTCGTAAGTCTTTCTACGACCACTACATGGTCGTAAGTCTTTCTACGACCACTACATAGTCGCAAATCCTTCTACGACTGCTACCTGGTCGTAAGTCCTTCTACGACCAGGTAAACTACGATCACCTTATAATCAAACCTACAGTAGTGGGTCCAATTAATTAAGGAATAACGGTCGCACGCACTACTATCCCGCGTAGTAATTGTGCTTAAATACCCCATTATCTTTGAATAATAATTGCGGACGGCGTGGAGAAGCCAATGCGCCAGGTAATTATCGCCATCACACGCCCATTCTTGGCTCAATTAAGGCGCCTCTTCGCAGGCAAAACGGCTACTCCTTCACGACTATATAAGGACATCAAGGGCGAGTAGAGAAGGAGAGTTCGATTTTCGGTAATAGTCTTAGCTTCTTACTCGATCATTAAGAATACCACACCACACAGGATTAGGGTTATTATTCTCTCCGGAGAAGGCCTGAACCTGTCTAAACATCCCGTGTCAACTACTCTGCGTGATTTCATCTCTAGGAGACCCCCCGAATCAAATAATCTTTACGTAAGATCGGTTCTAATACACCGACAGGTAGTTTCTCCAGATGCTCATCACTCAAAGAATGCAAAGTTGATAAAGAAAAACCAGATGAGCTTAAATCCAAAGAATCAGATGAACTACCCTTAGATGAGTCGACCACTAAAGCCATCGACTCTGTCTTGGGGAGACGCGAGATGAAATCAATCTCATGCGTCTTCAACCTCGAGTATAGCTTATCCATGGTAAGCTCACTCATGACAGTGTTGCCATTGATGGATGTGATCTTCATTCCCTAGACCTTCACATCAAGAGCACCCAAAAGCTGACGTGCATTCTCAAACTCATAAAAAAACAAGGTCAACAGCATGAAGATCATGAAGAATCTTCGAAAACCTCCCCCACAGCTCATCTAAAGACTCTCCAGGACTTTACTCGATCTTGGAGTATATTTTCTTGAGCTGGTTCTGTCTCACTTCCTTGATCGCAGTGGAGCCCTCGTGGTAATCACAGAGAGTCCGCCAGATCTCATGAGCAAACCTCAAATGAGCAACACGCTCAAACTCAGATCGGCTAAAGCCTTGAATCAGAAAATTTCGAGCCTTGCTGTTGACCTCCACATCTGGAGTGATCACATCATCATCGGCTGGCACGACATAAGGATTTTTGACCTTAAGCCAAATTACGTGCCCTTGAGCCTCAATGTAGGCCTGCATGCGGGCCTTCCAGTAAGCAAAATCGACTCCATCGAAAATATGTGGTTTGGTCGAATACTTGTAAGTCGCCATGGCTCCAAAGACCGGTTAAAATCTATGAAAAGAGCTAACCGGGCTCTGATACCACTTGTAGGACTGGAAAGGCGACTAGAGGGGGTGAATATACGCTTTCTTGATTTTTGCTTTAATCAAATTCAACACGAACTTTTCTCCAATAGCTAAGAAAACTAAGAAGATCAGTAAATACACAGAGGAAGCATTGTGCTGAATCCGATTACCCCCTTAAACACAAGACTCAAAAATAGAGATTTGATCTCACTGGACCGGTCTGACCGACGACCAACTGGCGGTCTGACCGACGGTCAACTGGCGGTCTGACCACCGTTGTGAAATCGGTCAGACCGATTTAGTCCAGAACCACTGCAGACCACCCGAAACCAAAATAAAAATTGGTTTAACTTTTGATTCAACCGATGAAACTTGATCAAATTTGGAACACACCTCCCTAAGGATATCTGGAACCTATTCCTAGCGACGATCGTCCAGATCCATGTCAAATATTTGATCTTTTTCGGTTTTACCAAAGGAGTGTTCAAAACCTAGCTCGTGGGGGATTGATGATTTAGATGGTCCTAGGAGTATTCCCACACATCATAGCAAGGTAAAAGAGGTCAAGAGACCAACCAAAAACAACCGGATAAAAAAAGCACCAAAATCATCAAAAGAGAGAGGAAAACACATGAGACCTCATCTTTGAACAAACATCCATTGATTGATTCAAGATGTTGCTTGTTAAAGCTACTCCCTCAAGGAGAACAAGAGCTCAATCCAAGAGCACACACACAAATCTCCTCTCTAGAACCTAGCCTCTCCTCTCTTCTCCAAACCCTAACACAAACTAGGGTTTTGCAAATGAAGTGCTTGGGGCCTTTTTCTAACTCCCTCTTTCTATTTATAGTGAGGCCTAGGGTTTAGAAGGGTTCACTTAATGGGCTCCGTTAATACCCAAAACACATGGGACACAAACACACATATTACAGTTGAAGCAATCGCCTGGTTTGCCACATGTATGTTGATCAGCGGCTCTCATCATGTCGGCAAGTCTCTCCCGTCCGAATCCCATCGGAACCTCCAAGGCATTTGCACCGACCCCCGCGCCGCTTGATCAAACCAGCTGCAACAAACTGCCTGTTCGAACCATCTTGTCCATTCTGCGCCATGCTTGAGTCACACGACCTCACCCGGCATCCATGATCGTTCTGGACCTCAGCTCTCCAAGCTTAGTCCCGATCCTCCTCACCGTTGACCGTCGTTGACCTGCAAGCCACCTACACAGCAATAGACAAAGAAATCGTCTCCGAGAATAAGTTCTTCACAACTTGACCCACGTTAGCTCAACCATGCAATATACAACATTAAAGCATTGAAACTCATACACTAGACATAACCATAACACAACGTCGCCATGAAGGTCGACGAGCAAGTGGAAGTCGGTCTGACCACCGTACCTGGCTGGTCTGACCGATTTTCAACCGGTCTGACCGATTTGTATGAGCCGGTCTGACCGCCCAAAAAGACTTAGCCAAAATTCCATCGTGGAAATTCGAAACTCTCTGGAATTTTCAAATGAATAGAACTTTTGACTGGAAGCTCCAAAAAATATGAGATCAAGTGTAGGAGACTCCCCTCTCTTGCCTACACACTCTATTTTTGGCCTAGCTCCAAACTCCACCAAAGGTTCTGGCCGGTCGGACCACCGCACATAGCCGGTCGGACTGTCACACGGTCGGTCGGACCAGCAGTGCTGCCGGTCGGACCGATACACAGGCGGTCTGACCGCCAATGCCGCCGGTGTGACCGCCTGAGGTCTGAACAGCACAGGAGGTTTTCCGAAAATGCGAGATTCGTCAAACCAACAACGCCATTGCCAATTGACCCATCATCCTAAGATCATATACATATCCCCACGATATCCACAGATCCTTTCAAACCCTAGCCGCAGTAGCATAATTTTGTATCTCTAGTTTCTATTTTTGTGCTAAAAGAAATAAATTTCTTGCCAAGCGATTTTTATATTTCTGTTCTTGTCACATGGCTTTCTGGCAGGCGCACGATTTCTTGTTCTGCGGCTTGTGCGGCACCCTCCTCACTAGGGCTGGAAACGAGCCCGGCTCGGCTCGGCTCGGCTCGGCTCGTTGTGGCTCGGTTTAAACTCTGGCTCGGCTCGGCTCGGCTCGTTTGGAAAACGAGCTCGAATGAAGGCTCGGCTCGGCTCGAAAAAAGCTCGAACCGGCTCGAAAAAGCTCGTTCGAGCCGGCTCGAAAAAGCTCGGTAGAATAAAATGATTATATGAGTCATTTATCATCAATTCAAAATCCAATCATCTTGATTATATAGGGTTTCACTCGGCTCGTTTGGCTCGCGAGCCGGCTCGAGCTCAGCTCGAAACTTCACCGAGCTCGAAGCCCGACTCGGCTCGGCTCGCAACAAGCTCGAGCCGGCTCGCGAGCCGCGAGCTTTTTTACCACCCCTACTCCTCACCTTCGACTCCGACCGCTCCGTCTTCCTGTCCTCTCTGCGGCTTCAGGCGCAAGGCCAAAGGTCTGTCTTCCCTCTCACTCTCTTCTCCGGGAAAATCCTAGCTTTACTTTGGTTTTCTTGGCGTAATTGGTGCAGAACCTCGAGCACACGCTAGTTGTTATTATTGATTTGAAGCAGTATTTTTCTATTTGGTTTTGTGACTAATGCAGAATGATTCTTTTTTGACACAGAGATTGAAGGGAAAGAAACACGGTACACAATCACCGACGAGGTACGGCCCACGGTTCTATTCCCGTAGCTTGCATATAGCATAATCCTATGATTTCCTCCTCCTAGGGTCCTATCACTTGAAACGTCTATTTCACCAGCGGCCAACCTGACACCAATAATCCTAGAAGAAGTAGTTGATCTATGTAAATATGGAGTACATTCTGATTATGTGGTGGACGCGTGGAGTAAATCGAATTATGTTAAGCTAAAAGAATGATTTGTACAGTACTTCCATATTCTATTTCATCTAGATAAATGGTGTAATGTTGTGTTTCTTGAGAGAATACTAAACCCTGATGAGCTATTGATTGCAATATCCTCGAGCTTTTGGAATATCTGAAATAGCAGCATTAACAGAGCAGTATGAACTGTACATAAATTCTTGTATAGCAGATAAAGTAAGAACTAGTTATTTTTCTAGCTTGGCATGTATAAGGTACTCGGACCAAGTAATTATATCAGATATTGTTATACAAATAATACTAAGCATTTAGCAGTTAGCAGTTAGCAGTTAGCAGTAGTTACCAAATGAAAATTTTGATTTTAGGTGCTACAGATCTTGTCCTTTTGAACTGTACAATTTCTTGAATGCTATTCTTTTCCCAAGCAATAAGGAAATTATCAGATATTGAAGAATATTACTGTGTCCATTAATATGTGTTTGGTTTTGAATCGCATGCTGTTGACAGGATATTAGAAGGGAATTAAGGATTGGGCCGTTTGTGACTCTTGAATCAGCACCAAAAGGAAGATGAATTTATGCAAAGAGCGACGGTAAGTTAATTGTTTTTCCCCCCTCAAAATATAGTATAATTGTTAATATTTTTCGATATTTGAGCACTTGACAAATATTGCTTTGTTTTTGGTAAATGAAACCTGTCCAAAATGCCGTAATCCTAAACTTGAATATTACACCAAGCAGGTTAGTTATTGATCCTTCAGCATTTGATGATCGATTAGTTTCTTTTTTCCCCCTTCTCTTTCTAATTCTGAATCTTGACTACCTTTTGGTCGTGTAATTACAGCTGCGGTCAGCGGACGAGGGACAGACTGTCTTCTATGAGTGCCCAGAATTCAGGCACAGGTTCGCTGTCAACACCTAAGAAAGAACTTTCCAATCACTTCACGAATATGGTCCAAAAAGGCTCTTGCTTTGACTTGACAAGTGACGTTCGAATAGTGGCAGCGTTTTTTTACCCGTATTATAAGTATGAATGTTATCTGGGATGTCTTAATCCATGCTTTGTGCCAAACTCTTTTTGACGGAACATGTCTGAAATGGGGCTAGCCCGTATCCCAAACAGTATTTATGTATTTTATTTGAATGTGCCCATAACCAAAGAATTAAGTGTTCTTGCTTTCTAAAGGTGATTTGACCTGATAGCTGCATTTTGGAGCTTATCATGCTCATTGGAATTATTCCTGACTGCTGCTATAAGACCTCAACTTCTGCCTATTCTTTTTGGTATTTTGAACTTGTGCCCTAAAATCGTACGTGTAGGCTACTAGCTGGTATAAATAACTGATTTTTATTATTAGCATAATTTTATTTTGTATGTACAAAAATAGATGCAGTAAAAAAAAATTGTTGCAAAATTAGCACCCTGACCGCATAACCGCCTCGTGGCAGCCGCCTCCGACGTGCCGCTTCCACACGCCCGCCATGTGCCCCCTCCCGGTTATAGTTTCGCGGATTAGGGTTTCTACTGTGTTCGTTCTATTTTTAAAATATAGCAAGTGACATAAAAAAATATGAAATTTTATGTGAATGTTCCGACACGGTGTGCTTTCTTGTGTAATTTTCTACATAATTTTACTCGTTCTGATTTGACCTCGCAATTTTATTTAAGTGCAATGATTTTATCCCGGCACGTATCAACCCCTCCCCCTCCCACACACATGGCCCCCCTCTCGCCAGCCCTGCTTTCCCCCCTCCTGTACGGCCCCCCTCCGGTGGCCACCTTTCCAACCATCCATCCTCCCTCCTCAGCACATTTGTTGACTCCTCGTGACTGTCCCCCTTGCTCGCAGTGCTGTACGTAGAGCGTAGACAGCGCATCCGAAATTCTCGGCGCCAACGCAGCGGCTCCTCCTTTGCTCGACTATAAATACCGAAATCTCGCATTCGCTCTTCGCTCATCCCAATTGTGTTTCTCTAACATGACTCTTTCTTAGATTCTGATACTAACTCACCAACAAATACACTATTAGTGTTCGTGAAAGATGATTACTCATAACCTGTATGTATATCCAGTTGCATTGCAATGGTGGAGCGCTAACACAATTGGAACTTCCTAATAAGGCAAGTGTGTATTGACCCAAGAATTTTCTTTGCAATAGCCTCAAGTCGGATTTATCTATGTGATAAATTTTTTAAATTACATTTATATTGGACTTTATTTCATGCAGCCTGTCCAACTCCAATATGGACTGCATCAGCATCATGTAGATGCAAACAGAGTTTCATTTCCTAGTATTAACCTAAGTAACATTGAACTGAATTAGCATTCCTGTAGAGAAATCAATGTGTCTAGAAAACATGGAATGTTGAAAGACAACGAAGGTGCTACTGGCTTGAAGAGACTGCTATATGATGATCTTTTTTTATTTATCGGTTTAATGGTGGATGGTGTTCTTTAATGATGATATGATAGGTAAGCTTGTGCAAGAACCAACTGAGGAAATGTGTGGCGTGCAGATCATATAACGATGTACCATAGCCTTCTAAATGCACACGAGTCGGAGGTTATTGTACATCATTATATGATCTGCATTCTACGCATTTTCCTCAGTTGGTTCATGAACAAGCTTATCTAGCCTATCGTACAGTACATTATTAAAGAACATCATCCACATTAAACTAATAAATAAACAAAGAGTATCCTATTTGATCGGGTTACATGTGATAATACCCCTCCTCTTTCATCCCAATTGTAATAAACCCGCACGTATTTCATGTAATGCTTGTAATGCTTGAAGTATCGATAATTATTTGTATGAAAACGTACATTGCAACTTCATTGCAAACCATCATCCATGAAACCCTAATTAGGACATGACCTCGCTCTGCAAAGCAGGATATGACCACACTCTACAAACTAGGGCGTAACCTGACGCGACAGCTTTGCGCAGCGACGTGACCCTCCGAGGCAGCTTTGCGCGGCGATGTGACCCAACGAGCCTGCTTCGAAGGGCGCGTCGCACGGTCGTGAAACACATCCGTGCCTCATCGCAATGGATCCGCTACAGCTGCATCCGCTCCCGCTATAAATACAAAGCGACTCGGTCAGGAACTCCACACCAACAACACTACCTAGATAACATGGACAAAGAGAAGGAATGGAAACGCACCCGCGAGCTCTTGATGGACTGGGTGGGTCCCGAAGAGACTACCGCTCATCGCATGGCGTATAGTCAGTCAGCCTTACAAGCACTACCCACCTTCCGGGTCGAGCTGCCCCCCTACTAGTCAAATGAACGCCCTCCGGAAGGGCCCCCGACAGGGGTGGCGCCACCCCTTTGTTGATGTCGGGATGTCTGCAAGTGTGTCAAATCAACCAACGAGTGGACCAATTGGCAGCGCTATTGGTTCTGCCCAAACTACTGTGCGGACTACCCCAAACGCAGGTTTGACACGCCGAGCCACAGGCAGCCGGTAATGAAATCGCATTTCAGTGCACACCACTATTTTGCTTCCTGTTATATCGTAACCACGTCTCTCTTCCCACCGCAGTCTCCGCCGCGCCTATGCGACTTCAGCTAGTGGATCGATGACAAGTTCCACCCTTACGATATGTCGATGTAGCTGATAGAAGTGCTGGGCCAAGGAGGACCGCGTGTGTCGTGAAAGGCGTCTCGAAGAGCTACAGGCTGAGATGGACGAGAAGGAAAGGCGGAAGAGTCTGCGCGAGGAGCAGGAGTTCAAGCATGCTAGGCGACGCGAGGCCGAGAGGGAGCGGAAGACACAATACCTTGAACGTCTTCATGACATCCTAACTGCAAACCGCTTGAACAAGTTAGATGCAAGATGCCTCGTGCACCACCTGGATTGCACATCATTCCACTGGTAAGGGAGATCGTCCCGTGCTGCATGGTGTTGATGGCCGCCAACAACCCAGCATTGCGGTCTGTGATAAGGCATACGTTGCGTCGATCTCCCACCACCGTCATCTTCACGTTCGACAGGAACTACAACCAACTAGATATGTTCTCGCTGTCCACAATGGCAAATGCCACCGGAGAAGCTGGTCATTTGCGTCGGCAGCCACCACGGTGAGGATGATGCCCTTGTACCTCGCCGTGAGGAAAGTGCCATCCATCGTCATCACAGGATGACAAAATTGGAAGCCCCAGATGACCTGAGTGAAAGCCCAGAACACCCGGTCCAGTATGAAGCGGTTGGACCCTCTCTCAGCATCTTCACGGTCAAGCTTGTTTATATACGTGTCGGGGTTTGATTCAGCAATCTGTCCAAGCAATCTCAGCACAAGGTTGTACGCCTCTTTGTATGTCCCGTACATGGACTCGATGCCCTTTTACTTGGCTCGTCGGACCCTGCTGTAGCTGACTAGATAGCCAACCTAATTGGCGACTTCCGACATCAACAACTTGGGGGAGACAAACACGTCTGCCGCAACTAGGTGCTTGATGAGGTTTACCACATATGCGAAATTCACGTTCCGATGCTCCTGTAGAGGCTCACTATGCTCGCAAGTGTGGTCGGTCACCACCTTGACTGCAAATACCGAGCTGAAGATCTTTACTTGGTGAGCGCTAACCTTACAAGGAAGCCTTCCACTACGCACCTCACTGAGTAATATCTGGGGTTGGACCAGTGCACTCGGTACACAAAGCTGATGGACAAGATGTACCATGCTATAGCTATCTGCACGACCTCCTTGCTAAGGAAGCGCTGCCCAACTAAGAGGGTGTCGGCATCAAACCCCCAGTGGGAGCTATCTTCTTGCGGTAGTACGAGCGAACACACTGCGACATCATCAAGTCTCGATGCCACATAAGGCACCTCTGATGACACAATTCCCCCAGTTGGACCACCTGCCTAGTGTGCGTCATCGTCACTACCATCCGAGCTTGGGTCAGCGTCCTCGTCGGACTCTAACCTGAGAGGCTCGCCCGGTAGATACTCGTGGCAATCAATGCGGACTGACTACCACATTTTTGCACCCTCATTTTGCACAAATTATGTGCGGGTCTACCCTCCGAGACAACACCTCTCGTGCTGCCGTCTTCAGGCTCGGGTTGCGCTTGCCCACTTGTAGAGGCCCCGACATCATCAAAGTGGCCCGACGCCCTGGGTACAAAATTCATGTACACCATCGGCTTCCCGTAAATGGTCCTCTTGGGCTGGGAGGCAATCTGTATGTACTGGCTCCATGCTACGCTTCCAGCCACCTTGACGAGCTCCCACACATCATTCGTGCGGGTGATCCCTCGATCACAACTTTCTTCGTTGTTGTCTCCGTGCCGAACTCCCTCCGGATGTAGCTTTGAAGCTCGTGAATATTCATCATGTCGAGACTCTCTGCCCGGACCACCTTGTACTGGCATCTCGACAGGTCCAACCCGTCGGGTTCGACCCTGTACAAAACCATCACCATAGAACACTAACAAGTCTTGCATGTTCAAAAACACTAACATAATATTTGTTGGTGAGTTAGTATCAGAATATAAGAAAGAGTCATATTAGAGACACACAATTGGGATGAGCGAAGAGAGACTACGAGATTTCGGTATTTATAGCCAGACGAAGGAGGAGCTGC
This sequence comes from Hsuehochloa calcarea, assembly GCA_036346395.1. Lineage (NCBI taxonomy): Eukaryota > Viridiplantae > Streptophyta > Magnoliopsida > Poales > Poaceae > Hsuehochloa > Hsuehochloa calcarea. The sequence goes on along the minus strand of CM070597.1, from coordinate 16,962,596 downwards.
GTTGGCGCTAGGAATTTTGGATGCGTTGTCTACGCGCAGTACTACCGGCAAGGGGGGCAGTCACGAGGAGTCGACAGATGTGCGGAGGAGGGAGGATGGACAGTTGGAAAGGTGGCCACCGGAGTGGTGCCGTGCGGGAGGGGGGAGAGCAGGGCTGGCGAGGGGGGGCATGCGTGCGGGAGGGGGGGTTGACACGTGCTGAGATAAAATCATTACACTTAAATAAAATTATAAGGTAAAATCGAAACGAGTAAAATTATGTAGAGAGCATTCACATAGAATTTCATTTTTTTTTGAAGTTATTTGCTATATTTTAAAAATAGAACGAACACAGCAGAAATCCTAATCCGTGAAACTCTAGCCGGGGAGAGGGTGAAACCCTAACCGGGGAGGCAGCACGTGGCGACCGGGCGGGTGACCGCACGGCCGTCGTGTGGAAGTGGCGCATGGCGGGCGGGATGGCTGCCGCATTGCGGCCGTGCAGTCGGGTGCTAATTTTGCAACAAAAAAAAAATCGTTGCGGCTACTTTTGTATATATGGAACGAAATTACGCTAATACAGCCAAAAATTCTAAGTTACTTTGTGAGATTGGTTATACAAAGGAGAATAGCCAACTTGGTCTTCCTTCCAAGCTCTACTTTCGTTCCTCAACCTTGAAAAATGCCAAACAGGTCCTTATACACTTCTTTTTGGGCCAAAGGGGACCTCAGTCTACGTGGTGTGCTACATCCATAGGAGAAAGACAAAAATGCCTGACCCGTGGGATCCTAATGCAAGGTTCGATCCGGTCCTTTGAACTGCCCGCACCTTTTTCGTTCGCTCACATTTGCCTGCATGCCATCTCTATTATTTCTGCACGCACAACTACACAAGCATAGCAACACCGCCGCTTGTGGTCACCCTGCTTCAACCCTTCCACGAGCTCCTCTTCCCTCTGCACTTTCTTCCCGCGCAATAGCCGCTCTTCCCCATGGCTGCGGCCACCACACCCCGGCCCGCCGCGTGCCCCGCGCTCCTATATGGCTTCATCCACAACCGGCCGCTGTTGCTCGTCACCCACCACTGTGTCTTGTCGTGTCTAGTGAAAAAAATCTCAGTGAAATTTTGTCAGTAGTCGGTAGGAAATTAAAATCGACTCCGAAAAATCGGTTTTGATAAAATTTATCAAAAATAATAGAATTTGTCTTAATTTTGTTCGAAATTTGATTTTTTTTTAAAAAAAATCCAGACCAAAATTAACCGAAATTTTCGATTTTCAACAGTAATCGGCCTTACCGATCTCCCCCGGTAAAAAAAAAAAAAACCTTCCGATTAAGATTTCCCTGGTCGTGTCTCGGCCTGCTGTGTACCGCGCTCCGTCTGGCCTCGAGACGCCTCGCTGCTCACCTCTGGCCGCCACTCATCGTCACCCACTGCCCACCCCTAGCTAGGGCCCTCCATTGAAACATCCAAGGAATTGCAAACCAACTTGTTTCCTGGTAATTATCGGTGGAACAAATGGAGAGGCAAAACGTCTTTTCTCATGGGATGACTCGCCTACGCGCATTAGGATCTCACTCATCCTGTGTATGTGCCAATGTGCCACGTGCACTGAGATCCCTATTTGGCCTAAAAAGAAAAGTTTTAAGGACATATTTGACCTTTTTTAAACTTACTGGACGAAAGTGAGCTGGGAGGAAACTTTGAGGACCAAATTGCCTATTCTCCCCTGTACAAATAAGAAAGGCGTTGAAAAGACTTGCCATGACTACAGCTCGAGACAGGGTATGTTTCTAATTTCGAACTATTATATGGAACTGGGAGAACTAATGTAGTAACAACAGTGACCAGCCCTACTCAACATTATAATATTTGTCGACGGTTTAAATCGATGGATAGACGACTTAAGACAAAGAATGAGAGATCAGGAATGGGTAGATCTCGAGCCCCTAGTTCGTAGAAAATATACTGAATGCGTGGAGCAACCAACAAAGCTGATACTAGTTATTAAAAACATGATAATAAGGCTGATAGTTGTTAGATATATATGTATTAAAGTAGGATTCTAGTTCGCCCTCGCTGCCGTCGCCGTCAGCCGAGCAGTAGCAGGGGGAACCCTAGTCCCCCGCGCGCTTCTCAGGCAGGCCGACCGAAATGTCGGTTTTAAAGCAGGCTGGGCCGGTCGGCCCGTTGAAAAAAAAGAGAGAGAAGAGTGTGTCGCTCTAACCGCTGCGCCGTCCAGCGCCGTCTGTTAGACTTCGTTGCCTAGGTCGCCGCGCCATCTAGCGCCGCCTACCAATGGGCACCGTTTCTCTTCCTCGCTATCGGGTAATCTTCGATGGTGTTAATTACACCGACTTCGTGTCTCACATGCGCATCCACATGCGTGATCTTCGTCTCTGGGGCGTTCTCTCTGGCGATGTCACCTGCCCGCCTTGCCCTACTCCTCCGACGGAGCCTACGTCTGTTGTGCTACCTCCGACAGCTGACAAGGCTGCTGTCGAGGCTGCTAGCCTTGCTGATGAGAAGGCTGCTTCTGCCTACCAAGAGGCTCTGGATTTCTACATGGATCGATTGACCTCCTACACTCAGTGGTGTGACGACGACGCTCGAGCTGCTGCTGTCTTCATCGCCAGTGTCTAGCCTCAGTTTTCTTCTGAGATTGTGGGGCTCCCTTCGGTTGTTCAGATGTGGACTCACCTTCGTCAGCGCCACGAACCCTCCGAGATGCTCTCACCGCTGCTGGTTCGCCGGAGCACTCTATTCAGCAGGGTGATGCTACTGTTGACGCCTTCTACGCTCAGAGTTCTCACGCTCGCGCCACCGGACTCTCTTCGCGACCGCCGGTTGTCGCCCTGCTCGTCCGCTGGTTGTACGCGTCTTGACTGGAGTTTCAGCCAGATCTACGAGTTCCTTACTCGCCTTCGTCCTGAGTTCGAGCATAGGCGTGCCCAACTTCTTGCACGCCACCCTCTTGTCACTCTCTTGGAGGCTCTCACTGAGATACGCGCAGAGGGGACTCGTCTGAGTGGTGCTGGTCTGATGTCACTCCCCTCCGTGCTCGCCGCTCGTACACCTGCTACACCGATCGCTTCCACGATTCAAGACATCGCCTCCTCCAATGGCCGCCACAGTGGTGGTGGTCTCCCTCCGTCTGGTGGTGGCCGCCCTCGCTGCTCCTACTGCGACAAGGTCGGCCACATTGAGTCCCAGTGCTATAAGAAGTAGCGGCATCTCTCACGCCGTTCTTCTCCTAGCATTGGTACTGGTATTTCTACATCGACATCTGCATCGACTCCTTCAACAGTTTCTCTCACTGAGAAGGAGATAGCCAGACTTCGACGCCTGCTTGCCGCTTGTGTTCTCCTCGATGTGTTCTGCGCAGTTACGCTCATCGACTCTTCTGCAATGAGAAACCACCTCCTACACAGTCAGGTACCTCCCCATAGATTCTTGATTCAGGAGCATCATTCCACATGACTTCTGATTCTTCCATTTTGTCTTTCATTACACCTCTTGATTCCCCTGTCAGTGTTCTTACTGCTGATGATACCTCTCTTTCTGTCTCTGGTCGAGGATCTCTTAGCAACTCATATTTTCATGTTCCTTATGTTGCTCATGTTCCTCGCCTAACCATGCACCTTCTTTCTACTTGACAGATTACTGACCTGGGTTGTCGGGTCATTCTTGACTCTGACTCTTGTTGTGTTCAGAACCGCCACACGGGGGCTCTGGTTGGTTCTAGCCCTCGACGCCTTGACTCACAGCGTCTCTGGGAGCTTGACTGGCTTCACCTTCCTTCCGCTGCCACCGTCGCCACCAGTCTTTCCGCTTTCGCCACTTCGTCTACCAGCTCTTTCCAGCAGTGGCATCACCGTCTTGGTCATCTGTGTGGATCTCGTTTGTCATCTTTAGTCCGTCGTGGTCTTCTGGGGTCTGTCTCAGGAGACGTGTCTTTAGATTGTCAGGGCTGTAAGTTAGGGAAACAGATTCAGCTTCTCTATTCTCATAGTGAGTCCGTGTCTCAGCGACCATTTGATCTTATTCATTCAGATGTTTGGGGTCCGGCTCCCTTCCTTTTGAAAAGGGGTCATCGATATTATATCATTTTTATAGATGATTTCTCTTGCCACACTTGGATATATTTTATGTCTTCTCGTAGTGAGGCCCTGTCTATCTATAAACAATTTGCTACTATGGTTCGCACACAGTTTTCCACTCCTATTTGTGTCTTTCGTGCTAACTCTGCTGGCGAGTACCTCTTTCGTTACCTGCGCAGCTTTCTTGCTGAGCAGGGCACCCTCGCTCAGTTCTCTTGTCCTAGTGCTCATGCTCGGAATGGTGTCGCTGAGCGCAAGCATCGTGAGATCCCTCTTCTGCTCTTCAGGGTGAGATCCCGGTTGAGCGTCTCTGTGATCTTACTCCGAACTACTCTGCCCTTCGTCTGTTTGGCTGCGTTTGCTACGTTCTCCTTGCACTCGAGAACGCACCAAACCGATCGCGATCCGTTGAGTGTGTTTTCTACCCACGCCCCGCCTCTCTTCGGTTTCCTCTGTAGTCCCCGCTTTTTTACCTTTCCAGATACACCCATCTCTGCCTTGCCCTCGCCCACCCGCCCCATCGAAGTTTCCACATATACCTCCCGAGGTCTCTCCGCCGTTGTCGCCTCGCTTCATCGCCTGTGGCTCCTCGTGCTCCTCCCACTCTTTTACACTCGCCGACCTCAGATTGAGGCTCTTCCGATGAACCATCTTCCCCGATGTTTCATCATCTCCTGATACTCCATCTTCCCCTGATGGGCCATCATCTCCTCGCTATGGTCTCCGCGATCGTCGGTCGATTCGCCCCGTTTTGGTATTGCTGGTGCAGCTACCCATGAGCATGTCTCCTACCGGATGTCAAGCACTCACCCCGAGTGGCAAGATACCATGACCGAGGAGATTGTCGCCTCGAGCGCATCGGTACTTGGGATCTTGTTCCTTTCCATCTCACTCGCCTCATCACGTGTAAGTGGGTCTATAAGATTAAGACTCGCTCGATGGCTCTCTTGAGCGCTATAAGGTGCGTCTTGTTGCTCGTGGCTTCCAGTAGGAGCATGGTCGTGACTACGACGAGACTTTCGCTCCTGTGGCCCACATGACCACTGTCCGCACTCTTCTTTCGGTGGTGTCTGTTCGCCATTGGTCCGTTTCGCTTGATGTCAAGAATGCTTTTCTTAATGGCGAGTTGCGTGAGGTCTACATGCATCCGCCACTTGGGTATTCTGTTACTGAGGGTATGGTCTGTCATCTTCGTCGCTTTCTTTATGGCCTTAAACAAGCTCCTCGTGCTTGGTTTGAGCGCTTCTCCTCTGTGGTCACTGCTGCTAGTTTCTCAACTAGTGATCATGATCTTGTTCTTTTTGTCCACACTTCGTCTCGTGGTCGGACTCTTCTTCTTCTATATATTGATGATATGATCATCACCAGAGATGATTCTAACTACACTGCCTTTGTCAAGGCTCGTCTGAGTGAGCAGTTCCTTATGTCGGATCTTGGTCCTCTTCGTTACTTCCTTGTGATTGAGGTTACTTCCACTCTAGATGGTTTCTTTATGTCCCAAGAGAAGTATATTCAGGATCTTGATCGCGCTTCTCTCACTGATCAGCGTCCTGTTGAGACTCACATGGAGCTCAACGTTCATCGCCGGCCCTCTGATGGCGAGCATCTTTCTGATCCAACTCGCTATCGTCATCTTGTTGGGAGTCTTGTCTACCTTGCTGTTACTCGCCCGGATATCACTTATCCAGTCCACATTCTGAGTCAGTTCATTTCTGCTCCCACTCAGGTCCACTACAGCCACCTTCTTCGAGTTTTGCGATACCTTCGTGGGACTATCTCTCGTCGTCTCTTCTTCCCACACTCCAGCTCGTTACAGCTTCAGGCTTATTCGGATGCTACTTGAGCTAGCGATCCCTCTGATCGTCGGTCTATCTCTGCTTACTGTGTTTTTCTTGGTGGTTCTCTCATTGCCTGGAAGACGAAGAAACAGACTGCAGTATCCCGTTCGAGTGCAGAGGCTAAGTTACGAGCTATGGCTCTCTTAACAGTAGAGATTACTTGGTTACGGTGGTTACTTGAAGATTTTGATGTTTCTGTCACTACACTGACTCCTCTCTTGTCATATAGTACAGGTGCTATCAGTATTGCCCGTGATCCTGTGAAGCATGAGCTCACCAAACATATTGGTGTTGATGCTTCCTTCATGAGGTCTTGTGTGCATAATCAGGTGATTGCTCTTCAGTATGTACCTTCAGAGCTTCAGATAACGGATTTCTTCACGAAGGCCCAGACTCGAGTACAACACGGCTTCTACCTTTCCAAACTCAGTGTTGTTGATCCACTATGAGTTTGAGGGGTGTTAAAGATATATATGTATTAGAATAGAATTCTAGATATTTTTATTTCCTTATCTGCAACTTGTACTTGTCTATATATACTGGCCCTTTGGCCCCCTGATAATATAAGCGTTGTTCATAACAATAGTAACCCCAAGAAAATTAGAGCATTGCCATTTGAGCAGATTTATACCCAGTGAATGTTACTGTGAACAGTTCTGAGTACAGGGAAACCTGCAGGCTGCCAGCTTAATGAACTCCATCCCAGCTACATGCCATAATGACAAATTTTTAGACCATCTACATCTTCAAGGGTTGTAGTCTGAATACAGAAACCTTGACCAATCCTGGGCACCCAAGGCCGATGATGGGACACAAAAGAAAAGGAAAACAAAAAACAGCGCTCCTAGGTGACTGCAAACTTATGGTCAAGGATGTTTCGCTGATGATGACACCACAATTTTTCGAAAATAAGGTAACAGCAAAACTGTACTCGGCTCTGCGAGATGTACGAATAACCTCAATAAGAAGAACCCTTGCCTCACACTTTCATCTGAAAAATTGATAGTAACAATCAGATGAAACAGCATTACGCATGAGATATTCAACTGCACATAGAACAACTAGTATACTTACATGTACAAGATCTACATCACGCGAGCACCTTGTAAACTGTTTGGTTACCTCAAATGAATCAACCCCGATATTAACCGACTGCTACGTTTCAGATTTCGTTGGCGGATCATCCTTCAATCCTTTGGTGAGCAAATCATAATTGATGGAGGCAAGTTGTGACAGATTCTGCGGTGAAAAGAAGTTAGAAGAATGGTGTGCAGAACATAGGCACAAAAGGGCCAATAATAGTTCTTTACATGTAATTTTAGGGACTGATATTGTCTTTGAAACCGGATTGTCCCAAACACAATGACAGGTATAAATAGTATTTGCATTGTTGGATCACTAGAGATTAATACTTGGGTCATCTATGTATATTTAATGTCAAAACTAATTTTCTAGTTTTGTTAGCACTTAACTTCAAGGTGCTTTTGTCCTATGAAAAATCTACTGTGTTACCGTGAAATGATTGTGCCGCACTCAAATTGGATAATCAAACTATCATTTAAGCAATGTCCTTAAGGGCATCAAATTTTGGCTATCTGTGATGACTATGATTTATAGTAACTATAGTATTCAATATACGGCTCTTTGATTACTATGATTGGACTCTTAACAGTATATTAAGATGCTAAAAAGGTGATATTTACGACTTAGTAATGAAATATCGATTGCCTGTTTCTGATATATAAAGAGGAAATGTAAAGAACCGTGGATATACTTAGGCATCCACAAAGTGAAAAGGACAGGCCCAACACATTCACTTCAAGGTGAAAAAGGTTACTCCATGAAAGAAAAATAAATGACCTATGAAAATTATAGGCTTACCTTGTATGAGAAGTTGCTGAAAGAATAATTTACATTTGAGCCAGATTCAAACTCAGTGAGGCCACCACACTCATCCCCCTAATCCACACAATTTTATAATAGTTTAGCAAACCAACCGACGGACATAAAAGTAGATCAACTATTCACAATGACAATGCAGTATTCTTTTTAGTTTTCTTTTCCTCTACTTCCTACAACTACTGAAAATGCTTAGACATGCTCTTTTCAATCAGGATCATCAACTGAAGCGAAAATTGATTCATAGTTCATACCATGTCATCTTGGCGATTGCTCACACAACTACTGCTGCCACTAAGGCTTCCATTATCACTGGAATCCTCAGACTCGTAGGCTTCATATATGTTTTCATCCGATGGATTCCAAGAATAACGGCTGGTGAAGTAGCTGGTATCAAATGCACTATCTGAGGAGGGAACAAAGGCAGCCTGCAAATGATTTTTGTGTTATCCCTGGTATGCCTATACAAAAGAGATGTAATTTGTGTTTGAAGAGTTAAAGTAATCGTTGACCCTATCTCACCTTCTGCCTAGCAAGGCTATCCCAGCTAATGTCCTTAAAAAATGGATGTTGTTTAACCTAAAGGAAATAGGATTATCAACATCAATCTTATAAAACATTTGAATAAAGTACCCCATAAAAAAGGTTTCATGAAAGAAGGTTTCTAGCACCCTCAAAATACCTCGGAGGCACCATTTGCTCCTAGCCGTTGATGAGGATCTTCTGTTAATAATCTGGAAGAAGTTGTCGTAAGACCACAATAGTTTTACTTAAACCATATCCGCAATTAACTTGCCCAAAGATTTAGAAATTGAGCATGAAGTAGTTAAGTAGTTTTGTGATTGAAATTTGCACCGTTAATGGCATGCCTATACTTAAACATGTATAGAGATTCCAAAATACATATTCTAGTGGACAATTATACCTTTGAGCAAACAAATGACAGCAATTGTAAACCACAGAACACAACTAAACGAATATAGCATAAAGGGCGCTATGCTACTATTATCATATAAATCAAAACTGCAAAACTATAAGTACTGACCCATGTCACTTCAAACAAATAAAGCAAATGTCAACCTATCTAGCAAGCAGCTATAACAATTTAGAGCAAGTGGAAGAGTACAAAAGTACCCCTGTCTAGTTTGACCCGAAATCCCAATTGACCCCAACAGTCATTTGGATTATTTGTGACCTGCATAATACTACTAACAGTCTGATGTTCATTTTCAAAGATGAAGTCGATGATGTTCTCTAGTCCGAGCTTTAGTGAAGAAATCGCAACTTGGAGCTCGAGGGAATATACTTGAGGGTGATGGTCAATCACGACAATGAAATCGCGTGAAGGATGCATCAACACCAATGTGTTTTGTCACCATGCTTGACCGGATCATTGGCAATTTGAATGGCACTTGTATTGTCACAAAAGAGAGGGTAGGATTGTCACAAAGAACACCAAGATCACCAAGAGCCATCGGCCAAATGATCTCTCGATGTTGTAGCGGCAAGTGCTCGAGCTCGCCTCTGCACTAGAGCGTGACACCATAGATCGCTTCTTGGACTTCAAGCAATAAGCGAAGTACCAAGAGAGATAGAATAGCCATCGATGATCGGCGATCGCCAGGATCACTAGCCCAAGTAGAGTCGAGTAAGCGTGGAGCCGAGTGACTCAACCGCATAGAATGTACGCCCGACGCAGCCTCCTCTCAAGTATCTCAAGACACGAAGAACATGACTATAGTGAATCGAAAGGGAGCACCGACAAACCGGGCCGAGCACATGAACAACATGAGCAATGTCCGCCCAGTTATCGTGAGATAGACAAGGCTCCCAACAAGTCGACGATAGCGAGAAGAATCATCTGTGGTACACCGTCTCGTAGGTCGGCCGCAAGTGAAGCTCCATGGGTGTGGCAAGATCAGTATCGCCATCCCGCATCGAGCAAGTAGATCCTCGAACATAGCGATCCGACAGAGATAGTAGCCATCACCATCGTAATGAACCTCAATTCCTAGAAAATAGCTCAATTTTCCCAAATCGACATCATAAATTGTTCACTCAATTTCTTCTTGACAAAAACTACGTGATCCATGTCATCTCCCGTGATCAACATATCATCTACATACGTAAGAAGCAAAGTACGACCTCCGAGAAGTGTGAACAAATAGGGGTGGTCATGCTCACTGGTGAAACCAGCACTCGAATCACGTAATCAACGCTCAACCAAGCACGAGGAGCCCGCTGAGACCATATAGAGCACGCCTAAGGCGACAAACATAGCCTGTAGGGAGCCTCAACTCGGGGTGGTACGATATAGACCTCCTCATGTAGATCACCGTGAAGAAAAGCATTCTTGACATCCATCCGAGATATAGTCCATGTGCGTATTGTCGCAATCGCAATAAAAGTACTGGACCGTGGTCATATGAGCAATCGAGCAAAAGTCTCATCATAATCTCGACCATAAGCTCGCCAAAACCTCTTGCAACAAGACGAGCCTTATATCGCTTCATGACCCATCTCGATTTGTTCTTTATTTTGTACACCCACTTGCAAGTGATAGGAACAACTGCATTCGTAGCGGAACAAGATCCCAAGTGCCCGCACTCTAATGCCGTGAGCTCCTCTGTAGCCAATCGCCACTCGTGTACACCGACACCTCCGATAGGTACTGGCCACCATCGCACTCGCACGAAAAACCCCATCTCTCGGTGCTCGAATAGAAGAACGATCACGTAGGGGCATATCGTGATGTAGTAGAACGATCGCCGAGTCGATGGTACCGCCGGAGGATCAAAGGAGGAGAGGAGGACAGAGTATCGAAGGAACTCTCGTCGATTTACTATAGTGGAAGGGAAGAGTGGAAGTGTTAGAAATCGTGGAGTCGTGGAGAAGGTACACGAGAAGGTGAAATCGTGGAGAAGGTGTATCTGGAGAAGGTGTATCCGAGAATGAATGGGAGGTAGACACAAAAGGAAGTGGAATCTGTGGAAGAAGAAGGGATGTGGAGAAGAATGATGAAAGAAAGGACGCCCTCATCAAAAGTCACATCACGAGATGCGAATGCGACGTCCGAGGGATCATAGCAACGATAACCCTTATGCTCGTGGATCAGAACCCGTAAAAACACACTCAATCGATCGAGGGCTCGCTTTGTGCGCTCACGAGGTGCTAGAAGGACATAGCGCATACAACCAAAAACGCCAAGATGAGAATAGTGGCAGTGCTCAGACAGACTCACCGTGACACTTGCCCCAAGCTTAGAAGAGGGTCGACTGCTAATAAGATAGATCTTGTGAGACCGCTTCCCCGCATGAGAGGGACAAAGGAGGAAATGAGAAGAGCGCGAAAGGCCTCGATGATGTGACGGTGCTTGCGCCAACAACACCATTCGAGCATGAGCACCGACACGAGCCGAGGAAGAGTACCTCGTAAGAAAGAAAGCTGATTTAAAGGTGAGGAAAGATACTCTCCTCCAGAGTCAGAACGGAAAACACGAATGGAAGAAGAAAACTGTGTATGAACCATCTTAGCAAAAGACTGATAAATGGAAATCAACTGAGAACGATGTTTCATAAAATAGATCCAAGTATATCGAGAGTGATCATCAACAAATATGACATAATAACTATGACCACCCTTCGAAACAAAAGGAGATGGACCCCATACATCTGAATGCACCAAATCAAAAGGATCAAGAAGGCGAGGTACTATCGATATGGAAGTTGTAGTTGTTTTCCCAACTTACAACCAAGATAATGAAAACTAGACTCAACAAAGGACATGACCTAAGGAACCCTGGTGAGCTAAAGTGGTGAGGCGAGCTCCACAAAGATGACCAAGTCGATGATGCCACTTGCTGAAGGAAGACCCAACAGGAGACTGAGATGAAGACATAGCAGAAGACACCAATGCCTTCGACGTACTGGTGGAAGGAAGATGTAAGGTGTCCAAGACATAGAGACTGGGAGAGCCTCTACGGCGATGGCCGTAACCAATCACTCGCCTACTCGACGATCCCGAATGAAACAAGAAGAATCATCAAATCCAATGAAACAGCCATATCGCTTAGTTGACCAACAAAAGAAGATTCATAGATAGCCGAGGAACAAAAGACACATCAGGAACAGAGAAGCAAGATGTAGAGAGAATGCCCTGATGGGTAATAGAGCAAGGTGTACCATCGCAGCAGAACATAGGTAGGATCACCACGGCCTACGAGCAACAAGCCGAGAGCCGCCGGATGTGACATGAAACGGCACCAATCCGTAACCCAAGGATGAGCAAAGACTAGAAGCGTAAGGTGCAATCGATGTCATAGCGCATAATCGATCCGTATAACAGAGATGTGGATGTGTCGCCAGGATCGCCCAAAGAGTGCCTCGAAGGCCCAGAAGTGCTCCACGACGACGGCCAAATGGTCATCTCTAGCACGATAGGCAATAAGTCGATCCGATGTAACTTGAAATATTTGTCAACATGATGACCATCCCCTTGCAATGGGAACAAACCATCACTCCTGTGGGTGTCGCCCGTAGATCCGCATCACGTGAGAGACTCGAAACAAAGATGTGCGAGGATCCCGAGATCGCATAAGAGAATGAAGACGCCGCTCTCCGCAATCAAATTAGAGAGCGCAATCAAAGTCGGTGGAGCGGGATAGTTGAGCAACCGAGTACGAATGTGCTCAAACTCCGATCAAGCCCCATCACAAATCGATACATGAGCGTCACGAGCATACTCATCTTTAGCAAGACAAGACCGACAGTAACAAAGAAATTTCTCTGTTGATGAGGACATCCTCCTTCTGATACACGCATACACAAGACCTTCCAGATTTGGGTGTTGGACTACAAGGTCCTATGACAAGAGCTAGAGCACGTGACTTAATCTATCGTAAAATCGCTTCTAGGGTCGAGTGTATTATTTGAGAACTCTATGATGTCGCCTAATGGAGATGATTTACTTGTACTGTAAATCTAGGATTACGACCACTTCAAGAAGGCCTACGACTGGCTCAAGAAGGTCTACGACCACTTCAAGAAGGCCTACGACCGGTTCAAGAAGGTCCACGACCACTTCAAGAAGGCCTACGACAGCTCAAGAAGGTCCACGACTAAATTCGCAAGGCCTACGACCACTTCAAGAAGGCCTACGACCAGATGACTCGCTGGGAGCACTCTACGACCGCAGAGGCGAGCACAAGACTGCTGGACACAATCTATGACCAAAGATAGCATGGACTCCTCAAGACCACCCTAGGACCAATCCCCACGACTAGATCTTCGACTTAAATACGCGACACAAGGCGTCAGCACACCGCTTTGGAAACTAATAAGACTTTGTAAACGTGACGAGATCGGAGTCCGTGTTGTGTACGCCTCATCCCACTACCAAGACAACCCTAGGTCAACCTCCTCACGCCCCCTATATATACAATGAGTCACTGTAGTTTAGAGGCGGGTTTTTCTTAGATTATTCGCCAATTGCGCTTCGCGACATTATCGGCTTGAGGAACCCCACTTGTAAACTTCATCCATATCCGCAATACAATTCAGATTGCATCTACCTTGTTCTTGTGAGTTGCTTCGATTGCTTGCGTGAACCATAACCTTCGTGGTAAGGTCGATCGCGTGGCGTGGTCGATAACGACAAAGCGCAAGGGTGTAGCGAATGCGAGGTGACGATCCGCTGGTCTAAGCCTCAAAGCGCCAACGCCCTCACGACGAACCAAATCGAACCTATCGGAAGATCGGCCGTGACTCATCAAGTGGTATCGAGCTAAGGTTGCCCGTTAGGTAATTTCGCTTATCCCTTTTCGTGAGTTTTGTTCCATCACCTAGAGTCCGTAAAATTGCCCTACAAAAAAATTTAGATCGTAATTATTCCACCGTCTAAACCACTTTGTGCCTTCGCAATTGTGTTTTCGGGCCGTTGTTGAATTCGAGTCCATCGTCGGTGTCTTTGTTGTCGGTCTAGTCGTCGAATCTAGTTTCTAGCGCCAAGTCTTTGGCTGTGTCGATCATCTAGACACCCCAATACGACCACAACACCACCCCCATACGACCATAACACCACCCCCATACGACCACCTACTCGGATTCGGCTTCTCCACCGGCCTGAACGAACGCTGGCCTGATTCGACCAACCACTCGTGTCCGACAACCCTATTTATTATCTTGTTGCTCTTGACACCCCACCACCGGTCGAAAACAATCGATCGGGTCGAATTTTTTGATGCGCAAGAGTGTATTTTGAGGAAGAGCTCATGACGCTATTGGATGAACAACGCACCATTAATGAGGACATCGACAGAAGCTTCAAGCTACCACGATCACATTACAACGCTCAATCAACGATAGTATTGCGCGCCACTACACGCCGAAGAATGGTGAATCGACCACCAAACGTTGGTCGTGTGGAACCTCATGGTGCAAGTGACCATGAGTTTGAAAATGATAATGAGATGCACGACCACGACGCTTTGATGCACGACAACGAACCTACCACCTTAAATCAAGGTAATAGATCCGAGAAGAATATTATCGAGCTACAAATTAGCATGTTGTGTTGTGATATTATTGAGGATGAAGAAGTCGCAATAGCACGCTTTATGGAGGATTAAGACGGAGATTCGTGACATAGTGGATTACAAAGAATACGATAGTGTCCCTAGATTGTTCCAACTTGCATGTTTGGCGTAAAAGAATTGCGGGGACGACAACAGAGGCCAAGAAACAATTTTGGGAGCATGTCTACACCACGACCAGGTCTCACATGCACCGACGTAAGCAAATCTACTAGTGTATGTGCTCCACCAAGAGTTCTTCCTGCTGCTTCCACCGGTCGCACTACCGGATTATTTGCCACCGCTGTAAGGGAATGGGACACGCCATGAAGGATCGCCAAGTCACGAAAGCATACCTTGCCACTACAGACGGTGGATATGTAAGTACTAGTGATATTGAGGATGAATATGTACTTGCAGCTAACATTGCAGGTGGAGGAGATGAGACAGACAGTGATGCTGATGGTGTAGAGGAACAAGTAGTCATTGCTGACACCGAGTATCATATGAGCCTTGTTGCAACGCGATCGAGCGCAAGTGGAGAGAGCGGAGCAAAATCAACTGCATAACTTGTTTCAAACCGCATTTCTTGTGAAGGACAGAGCCTCGCAGAGTCATCATTGATGGAGGAGTCGCAACAACCTTGCCACCCGAGATGGTCGAGAAGCTTGGCTTGACCACACAACCACACCCACGTCCCTACTACATCCAATGGTTCAATTCATGTGGTAAGTTAAAGGTAAACAAAGTTGTGAACGTGCAATTTTCAGCTGGTAATTACAAAGATAGTTCTGATTTTGATATAGTACCAATGCAAGCATGCTCTTTATTGCTCTAGAGGCCTTGGATATATGACAATGATGTTTTGCACCATGGTAGAGCTAATACCTACTGCTCTACACAAGGGCAAGAAGATTAAGTTATTGCCTTTGACACCAAATGAGATTTTGAAAGATGAAGAAGAGCGCTAAAAATGAAAGAAAAACCGATAAGCATGATTCTCAAAATCGCAAGTAGCAAAACGTGTTTTCCCACCTAAAAGGGAGAAAGTGGCGCTAGTCCTAAGTCCGAGGGGATTAAATTGAAGGGATGTGTTATGATTGCCACTAAATCAACTTGCTGAAATTTGTGATAATAAGTTGCCATGCTATGCTTTGATATGCAAAATGCCTTATACTTGCTTGAGGATATAGCTAGCTCTTTGCCTCCTATCACTGCTAACCTTTGCAGAGTATGTGGATGTATTCCCAAACCGAGGTACCACCGGATTACCACCTATTCGAGGGATAGAGCATCAAATTGATTTGATCCCAGAGCGACTTTGCCAAACCGTGTCGCATATAGGACCAATCCAGAGGAGACTAAGGAAATTCAATGACAAGTCCAAGATCTTCCGACCGTGGGTACGTAAGAGAAAGCCTTAGTCCTTGTGCTGCTCCAGCTTTTTGGTTCCTAAGAAAGACGGTAGTTGGCGATGTGTGTTGATTGCGTTAATAACATTACTATAAGGTATCGCCATCCTATCCCAAGGCTAGACGACATGCTAGATGAATTGAGTGGTTCTATTATTTTCACAAAGATTGACTTAATGAGTGGTTACCACCGATTAGAATGAAATTAGGAGACCTATGTTGTGACACCACAGGAATTGAGGTGGATGAGACAAAGATTGTAGCCATCCAAAGTCTACACCGACCATCGTGGTCACAAAGTGCGGAGTTTCCAGGCCTTGCCGGATTCTATCGTTTATTTCAGACCATTGCCGCACCATTGAATGAATTGACAAAGAAAGGAGTGCCTTCCAATGGGGACTCTTTCAACTTGTTGAAAGAGAAGCTGCACCCCTACTCCAACTCCCCGATTTTGGTAAGACTTTGAGATTGAATGACGCTAGCGGATTGGAATAGGTGGTGTATTGATTCAAGAAGGTAAACCTTGATATTTTAGCGAGAAACTCCCAATTGTTATACATTTCATGAATCGCTAAAACATATTAGAGTCAAGCTAAACGAATAAACGACATGCTAATTGGGTACCCCAAACCACCCCCATACGACCATAACACCACCCCCATCGACCACCTACTCGGATTCGGCTTCTCACTTTGGTCGGAAGCGAGCGCTGGTCGGATTCGACCAACCAGCTCGTCAAAACAACCCTATTTATTATCTTGTTGCTCTCGGACACCACTTTTCAGATCGAAAACAATCGGTGGTGAATTTTTTCCATAGCTAAAGTTGGAGAGAGAGAGGATTATTTGTGACCTGCATAATACTACTAACAGTCATTTGGATTATTTGTGACTTCCTCGGTTGCTTCCACCGGTCGTACCTCAGGATTATTTGCCACCGTTGCAAGGGAATGGGACACGTCATGAAGGATCGCCCAAGTCGTGAAAGCATACCTTGCCACTCTGACGGTGGATAT
Source organism: Hsuehochloa calcarea (assembly GCA_036346395.1). Taxonomy (NCBI): domain Eukaryota; kingdom Viridiplantae; phylum Streptophyta; class Magnoliopsida; order Poales; family Poaceae; genus Hsuehochloa; species Hsuehochloa calcarea. The sequence goes on along the minus strand of CM070597.1, from coordinate 16,945,784 downwards.
GTAAGTACTAAGAGGATGAATATGTACTTGCGGCTAACATTGCGAGGAGATGAGAGCAGGTGTAGAGGAACAAGTAGCCTGCTGTTGACACCGAGTATCATATGAGCCTTGTTGCAAGCAGCATCTTGGCGCACAAGTGGAAGGCGGAGCAAAATCAGCGGCATAACTTGTTTCAAACCGCATTTCTTGTGAAGGAATGAGAGCTGCGAATCATTGATGGAGGAGGCAACAACAACCTTAAAACTAAGTTCGGATTATATGAGTGGTTAGTGATGCCTTTCGGCCTAACTAATGCACCTAGTACTTTTATGCGCTTGATGAACGAGGTTTTACGTCCTTTCATTGGAAAATTTGTGGTGGTTTACTTTGATGATATCTTGATTTATAGCCAGTACATGAGCTATATTTGAATCATATACGTGCTGTTTTTAATGCTTTGAGAGACGACGCTTGTTTGGTAACCTCGAAAAGTGCACCTTTTGCACCGATCGAGTTGCGCTTCTTGGATATGTTGTGACACCACAGGGAATTGAGGTGGATGAGACAAAGATTGTAGCCATCCAAAGTCGGGCCGACACCGACCATCGTGGTCACAAAGCGGAGTTTCCACGGCCTTGCCGGATTCTATCGGCGCTTGTGCGGATTTCAGCACCATTGCCGCACCATTGAATGAATTGACAAAGAAAGGAGTGCCTTTCCAATGGGGACTCAAGCAAGAGAAGGCATTCAACTTGTTGAAAGAGATGTAATTGGTAAAATTGATCTGAAGCGCCTCAATCCACATGGACTTTATATGCCTCTTCCTATTCCTAGTGCCCTTGGGAGGATATTTCTATGGATTTTGTTTTAGGATTGCCTAGGACAAAGAGGGAGAGATAGTATATTTGTTGTAGTGGATCGATTTTCTAAAATGGCACATTTTATATCTTGTCACAAGAGCGATGATGCTACAAACATAGCTGATTTGTTTTTCAGGAAATCGTCACATGGAGTACCCAATACTATTGTCCTTGATCGCGATGAAGTTTTTGAGCCACTTTTGCGATCGCTGGAATAAATTGGGGACAAAGTCGCTGTTTTTACTACGTGTCATCCCCAAACCGATGGACAAACGGAGGTTGTCAACCGCATATTATCCACCATGTTGCGGGCTGTTTTAAAGAAGAACTTGAAGATGCGGGAAGAGTGTTTACCGCATATTGAGTTTGCTTACAATAGGTCAAGACACTCCACCACCAAGGTAAGTCCGCTTTCGTAGTGTATGGTTTTAACCCCGCGTGTTCTATTGATTTACTACCTTACCAACCTCCAAAAATAAATCTAGATGCTAAGAAGCGTACGCATTTATTCTCGTTGCATGAGACCACTAAAGAGAATATAGAGCGATGACCGAAAAAGATAGGGTTGTCGAAATAAAGGTAGGAAAGTTGTCAAAATAGAACCAGTGATTTAGTTTGGGTTCATTTGAGAAAGGATAGATTTCTAATTAAGAAAATCAAAGTTGATGCCTAGAGTCACAGGACCATTTAAGATAATTAAGAAGATAAATGATAATGCATATCGCTTAGAATTACTCGCAGATTTTGGGGTTAGCCCCACATTTAACATTTCATTTGAAACCATACGTGGAGAAGAAGATGAGCTTGAGTCGAGGACGACTCCAATTCAAGAAAAGGAGTATGATGAGGACATCCCTCCTTCTGATACACGTACTACACAAGACCTTCCAGATTTGGGTGTTGGACTACAAGGTCCTATGACAAGAGCTAGAGCACGTGACTTAATCTATCGTAAAATCGCTTCTAGGGTCAGAGTGTATCATTTGAGAACTCTATGATGTCGCTTAATGGAGATGATTTACTTGTACTGTAAATCTAGGATTACGACCACTTCAAGAAGGCCTACGACTGGGCTCAAGAAGGTCTACGACCACTTCAAGAAGGTCTACGACCACTTCAAGCAATTTGTGTGGTGATCTAATAGTAATAGTTGAAATAAGGGAGGTCATATTTCAGTCTTTCTTTGAAGACGTAGTAATGAATAATAATGGATCATACACAATGGTTGTAATCTAGGGAATTTCATGCTTGACATTGCAATAATGTCAAGAAAAATGCAGTACAAACATGCAAAAATATTATACAATTAGCCCCTCAACTCCCAATGTTCTATAAAATATGTGCAACTTTGCATATGTTAGAATAGAAGTTAGAATAGGGACTCTTTTGTATTTCCTTATCTGCCTTTTGTATTGCTCTATCTGTATATAGCAAACACCTCTTGTACTCCTATATATATTGCCCATTGGGTCTCTTCAATATACATACAATATTCATAATATGGTATCAGAGCAAAGGTCCTAAACCCTAGACTCTAACCTAGCCTCCGACTGCTTCCACTGTCCGCTGCCCCCGGGAGGAGCAATCTCCGCTCCCGGGGGCGGCCACATTAGTCGTAGTTTTTCTTTCCTCGTGGAAGCAGCAGCATCATCATTCGGGGTGGTATCAGAGCTCTAATACCAGTCGCTCTCCAGTCGAGGCCGTCGATGCTAAGCTTGGTCTTCGTCTTCATCGCCTGGCCGTCTGCGCGAGCCGCCTCACCTCGTCTTCATCGTCAAGCCATCCGCGCAAGCCGCCTCGCCTCATCTTCATCGCCTGGCTGTCGCCTGTCCAGATCCGATTTGGATCGGGTCTTCATCTGCCAGCTCATCTGCTCTTGGTCGGCTCGCTCGTGTTGGGGAGGAGCAGCCCGCCGGCGAATCCGCTACCGGCCTTGGCTCGAAGAAGTGCCGGCCTTGGTTCGACGCGCTACCTCGTGAGCCCCTGAGCTTCGTCCCCTGAGCTCTGTCTCTGTCTACATCTTCCGGAACCAGCGGGAAGGGGTGGTTTGTGCTTGTTAGTGGAGGATGCCGATGGGGCTGATACCGAGCTCGCTCAGGAGGGCGATGTGGCGGAAGCGGACATCCTCGCTTGGGATCCTCTCCAAGAAGGTGCCCCAGGATTACTACACAGGCGCTTGGTCTATCCTACCGCTTCCTACGACTCATCGCTATGTTTGCTCGGTGGAGAGCTAGCTATGCTAGTTGCTACATGTGCAATGAAGGGGAGAAGTGCAGCACGGTGCTTTTAATGCTAGCTATTCTAGCAGCAAAGCAAGAATCTCTCGTCGGCGCTCTGCTCTTCATCAGCCCGAGCTCTCCTTCGGCTGCTGTCGCACCGCCGCGGTCTCCGCGGCCTTCCGCGCTGCTGCCGACTCCGATGACGTCCAAGAAGGGGTTGTTCCTCCACCTTCGTGCCATCCAGGACCGCCGCCGCCCTCGACTGTCGCGTCCTCGTGCGAGGATCCATCTCCCCCTTGCCGCCCGCCGGATCCCACCACTGCCGGGCCTCCCGAGCCACTGCCTCCGGATCCGCGCCAAGCTCCACTCCTCCGGCAAGATCTGGGAGTCGTCACCGTCCTCTCGATCACTGCCGACGCCTTCTCCAACGCTTGCGTTAGTGTCTTCCTATTCAGCGTCGTCGCCTCCGCCGGTGCCCGCACCGACGGGATCTAGGAACCCATCCGTTGCTGTTACCGCTGGAATTTCTTGTGGTTTTGCTGGGGGAGGTGGCTCGATTGGGGGGAAGGAGACGAGGATGGAATTGGGTTGGATCGGTGGCTCACTACAAGTTGAACCTCGCGTCATCCAATGGCTTTTGGTGGATGGCTCGGTTGTATGAGGACAGCAGATACAAGTCTGAGTAGAAGAAGGTGCATCTTAAACAAGTAGATCTTATTGGATTGGGTTCCAGTCATCGATTGGGATGCTCTGTGAGAAGGGAAAGTGCTGTGTCGGTGCAGACCAAACAGTGAGGGAGAGAAAGAGCAGGTGCAAGTAAGTCGAATCCGACTACATGATAATGCTAGTTTTCCTTAGACTTTTTTTCGTTGTGTCATTTTTTTCGTTCCGTCCATCCAAACCCGTACCACTCTATCTTTGAGTTCATCTAAACCATGCGAGTCTACAAATTTATTGTCAGTCATAGAAGCATAGGAATTCCCTTATGCATAGCGGCAGCCGCTAGTCCCGCCTTCTTTCTGAGCCGCATGCAGATCGTAGAAGTCATTATGATGTCGCCGCTTCTCTTTTAGCCGCCGCCTCAAGCTTCTAGGACCGCCGCGTTTCTTCTACGTTGCCGCCGTCTCGGGCTTCGATCTGCGCTGTCATGCTTCCACCTATTCCTATTCGGCTTGATTTGACAGCGCTCTCTATTCATGTCGGTTTCATCATCTTCTTCGTCGTATTGTCGCGGTCGACTTTCTCATCCCCTGCACCTTGTGCTTTATGGTCTGTTGTACGACCCCGGATGGGAGAAGATCTTTTGATACTCAACATATTTTCCAAAAGCTGCATGCTATGACGGCATTATCAAGACTCGGACTTTAGATTTTTCCATACTTTAGTGTCAACCCTTTCCAAATACAATGAAATTGCATACGCCTTATATTTGAAGGGGTGTTAGAATAGGAGTTAGAATATGGACTCTTTTGTATTTCCTTATCTACCTTTTGTATTTCCTTATCTGTATATGATATACATCGCTTGTACTTATATATATATTGCTCATTGGACCTCTTCAATATACATACAATATTCATAACAACATAAACATTTACCAAATTAACATTTGAACAACAAAAAGCGATAGCATGCAATCCTGTAAGGTTGTAACATGATTAATTGAGTACCCAAATAGTTTGAAGCATTTCTTACTTGTCAATTAGATCTTGCGCTTCAAAACTCATCTCTTCTGGGACATGTGGCCAAGGTATTTTGCGATTCAGAATATTGTCAAAAATTGTCTACAGCAACAAGTACAATAAGAATGTCAAGTTACAACACTACATTTCCAGATAACAGAAACCAACATTGAGTTCTAGGAAACATCTCATAACCTGATCGTGAAAAATTACCGCAATAACCAACATTTTATACTATATATATGGGAAAATACCAATGATTTCTAGCAAAGATCTAATTAGGTCCTGACTGATTTCTCAGTTGTGTAAACTGATAGTCTGATGCTATGAACATGTCAAAAATTACAGTAAATATTAAACATAATAGTGCATATTATGAAACATTCACATAACTATGTACAAACTCCATATTCCCCGACCTACAAAAGGATTTGAACACAAAACAGAGGCAAATGGACTACTTTTGATTTAGTGAAAATTGTCCATGCAACTATGCATGCAGAGTTTTGAATGCTTATCTAACTTCATTCAACTGTTTCAACATCAGATAGATGGCAAAAAAATTATTCAGCAAATGTACAGTATGATGCCTGGGGGTGCTCTGCATTGAATGGAGGTATTCCAACAATTAGCTCAAAAAGAATGACACCTACAGACCACCAATCCGCACTAGCACCTGGAAAGATAATATACACAACAATGAGGTAATTAGTGCCAAACAGGTAGTCAAAGTGACAAGACAATACAGAGGCCAAAGGCCCAAAAGGCAGCTTTGTTTAGCCTTTTACCATGTCCTGTCCCCAAAAGGATTTCTGGTGCTAAATAATCAGGGGTTCCAACAGCAGATCGCTTTTGTCTCCGTGCTCGGTGATCCATTTGCTCAAATTCACTCATCTGAGGTTCATCATCTCCGTACAATGAAGCCCCACTAACAGCGGGACCAGATAGATCATCTGTGCTGTTGATCAGACCAACCTTGGACAACCCAAAATCTGTCAACTGAAGACAATTAAGATTAATAAGTAGCACAAATAGAAAACATACTAAGAAAAACAACCATGTTAGATCAAGAACCAAAACAATATTTTCTTGTCCATAAAAATGTTGAATAAAAAGGCCAATTGTAGGCTGAAAGAAATGGGAACTCGAAACAAATTTGTGTAGCTATTATCAATTCATCACAATATATGTGGTCGCTCAATTGAAAACGAGTCAACGGAGCTGAAATCAGCTTACATTTGACTTGTGTGGAAACTATAACATAGTGCTGCTCTCTTCAAGGAAAAAAACTAAGTTTCCAAACATTACCTAATAGTAATACCAATCAAGCTCTAAGCCTCTAAAGTCTAAACTACAAAAGGGAGAGGAGAGGGAGGAGAGAGGATATGCCAGCATTCCAAACTTTCTAACCAATGCATCATGAGATCCAAAATTCATTCTCCTCGATAGTCATGTAGTTAGCTTGTTATTTTATCTCATGACAAATCTAGTATGTGCCATTGCGACAGTTGCTATGAACAATTGTTTCGTTATCTATTTTTGTTTGCTTGAACCAAATATAGCAATACATCTTCCGGTAACCAGACAATACAGATAAGAACTTACATTCGAAAGGCACGAGAAATGAATTTTAGTTTGTCCCCTATCTAATGTGAAACAAAAAAAAGCAATACGGAGAGAGATTAACGACCATGTGAATGCATCAATACCTTTATATGTCCATCATGAGCTATCAATAAGTTGTCAGGTTTTAGATCTCTATGAACTATGTGCATAGAGTGCAAATATTCCAGAGCTAGCACCTGCAGGATTAAACAATTATAAAACAGCAGGGAAAAATGAAATGGATAGAAGAAATAAAACTAGTTAGTACAGGAAACTTACAACTTCTGCAAGATATACACGAGCAACATCTTCATCCAAGCACCCTAAATTTCTCAGTAATGAATACAGGTCCCCTCCATTTAGGTACTCCATGACCAGATACAAATTTTCCCGAGAGGTAAAAGAATAGAAGAAACGAACCTTACAAAAGCATAACCATTTTAGATTCAAATTATAAGAAATTAAGAATCCAAATTAAGAGTAAGATTTGTGAGTTCACTCACCACAAAAGGGTTCCTGACCGTGATCAATATATCACGCTCAGCCAATATACTCTCGACATCATTTTTTCGAATCATATCTGCCTTCCTAAGTACCTGTTTCAAAAGTAAGGCAATTTCTTAAATTACACGAGTGCCAAAACAATTACAATATATGCCATGAAATGAAAGGATGAAAAAAAGGTGTATTGCTGCGAGTGTCAAAATTTTCTACTATACTTATACATGAATATAAGCTGAGAAATGTTCAGTAGTCAAATTAGTCCCATGCTATGGCTTTTTTGTGGTGTGTGACCACGCAATGTTGTCCAATCAAAAATTACAAATTTACAATACAGTTACCTTTTTGTGGTGTCTGACCACACAATGTTGTCCTATCAAAAAGTAGTTTAACTGCTAACAAATAGCAGATGCCGAACATGAAGAGGTGCAAACATGGAGTCCAGACTGAGAAATAACTCTACATCACTTTTTGTTTTTTTCAACTTACCAAGCTTTGAGCAACTAAAGAGGCAAAAATAAGTAAATGGCCATCTCTCGGATTTCTCTTCTCTGAAAGTTGAAGTCCCACAAGAACTTCCTTCCTTTCAGTAGATTTGTGTAGGCTAATGTATGCTAATGTTTTTCAATTTAATTATTTGGCCATGCTATGATGGTATATTTTTATTTTTTGACTGGCACATGAGTCCTTGATCACAAATTTCAACAAGGTGAGTTTTACCAAGCAAATTAATTAGAGAATTGCAGCTCAGTTCCAATAAGACGAATGAATTTCAGCAGGGTGCTTTCTACGGAAATATGTATGGGTTTCGAAATATACCTATGTCGAAATTTGGAGAATAATTGTGCATTGTCCCTCAGGACCCCCACACCCCTTATTTTACTGCTAAGGATCGCAATCCGACTCTAACGAGACCTCTATGGACTCCGACTCCTATTGGACCCTAATACTAACTAACCAACACTCACCTCCCCTCAAGATTAAAAGACCTCACTAGGACCTCAACCTTCACCGAACCCATCACCAACGGCATGGCCAATTCCACCACCAAGACCTCCACGTTTACCAAAGCTTGCCTCCAGCTGATGCAATAACCGACACCACCTTCGAGATGCCACCCTTGTCGTACCAACCACCAATGTTGTGTCCTCCACCTCTACCAAGACTGCAATCACCATAAACACCTCTAACCCAACCATTTCGGCCACCTCCCCACCTCCACCTTCTAGAAGCACACTCCCAGACCTCCACTACCAACTTGTCCATAGCCACTGTTGACAACAATATTTCCACTACAACACCGCCAGAACCACTAACAACTCTCGCTCAGCCACTGCCATTGAGGTCACCTCCGCAACTAGCACCCGATTTGAGCCTACCACCTTCAGCACCTCATGCACCATAACCACCAAACGAAGCCACCACATCCACCATTCACCACTCATCACCACAAGCACCTCCTATCCTTACCAACGCCGACACCAACTCCAACACCTAGCACCACCACTGAGTCTGCCACCAATACCACCATCGGCATGACCACAAAAGCCACCACCTGAACAGTCTTCTCTCCCCTGTTTCCATCACCTCCACAACAATATCACACCATCCACACATTTTATCCTTTGTCTCACCCTCAAAAGGTTCAAATACTGAGTTTGCCGGTACGATTCCGTGTGCACCTAGCTAGACGTTGGAAACCTCTTTGGTACACTTTCATCTCGCTGCACAACATACCGTGTGCACCTAGCTAGACATTGGAAACCTCTTTGGAACACTTTCATCTCGCTGCACAACATACATCTCTTCTTCCAACCTCTCTTCCTTCTCAACAACAAAAACACCACAACAGTGGAACCACCCGATGCAGCAAAACTCCTTTCTTCTCACAATTGATGTGGCGCAGCAACAACTCAATCCCTTGCAGTGCGGCACTAGATCGATCGACGGCTGCTGCCATAGGACCGCCGGTCTGGGCAGTGACAACCCGCCAGTCCTGGCGTCTGCGACCTGTCCACGAGGAGCATGGGGACAGCGGCTTGGAGACAAGGACAATGGTCAATTAGGGTTAAGAATAGATTTGGGGATGTGGCTCTGATACAGTGTAAAATTTTGGAGAATAATCATGTGTTGTTCTTCAGGACCCCCACAACCTCCATTTATTGTGCTAACTTTTGAGGATACAATCCAACCCTTCATTAGACTATGGACTATGAAACTTAGTGGACCACTAATACTAATCTACAAGACCTTGAGGTCCATTCGAAAGTTTCAATACGATCCTATGACACAATGGCAAGGTTTAATTTTTGTTGTGTGTGGGTGGGTGGTGGGGCTGAAAATTGATTATTATTTTCACATTGAAATTCTTACTGTTGGAATGAGACTTGATCTATTCCAATGGGCCAACTCAGCCTCAGCACTCGAACAAGAAACAACAGTCTGCTTTTTGGTTTTCTAGACAATCAAAGAGGAACCAAGAAAAACACAATAGGCTTAGAGACCGCGATCAGAATGATCGCTGGCTCAGGTTGCATCAGAGTACGCCTGAAGCTGCAGAACTAAGGCGACAAAAGAAAATGTGACGAGTGATGGTCCCACGAAGATATCGCAGAACACGAAGGTAACTGTAGTGGAGCTAAGTGGGAGTAGAGACGAACTGACTCAGGATGTGAACTGGGTGAGAAATGTCAGGTCGAGTGATCCCAAGATAGACAAGGCTCCCGACAAGATGGCGGTAGCGAGTGGAGTCCTCAAGAGACTCACCATTGGTAGGCCGAAGGTGAACACCAAGCTTCATAGAAGTATCCAACATGCCCTGATCAGTGAGACAAGCACGAGTAAGAATATCCTAAATGTACTTTTCCCGGGAGAGGTAGTAGCCTTCAAGCGTAGAAGTGACATCAATCCCAAGGAAATAACGAAGATGACCCAAATCAGACATCAAAAACTGCTCACTGAGACGCTCCTTCACAAAGGCAATGTACTGAGAGTTTTCTTTAGTAACGATCATATCATCCGCATATAGGAGGGAGCGTCCGACCCCGAGGAGAGGTGCGTACAAAGAGGGCAGGGTTATGATCACTGGCGGAGAAGCCGACAACAGTGACAACAGAGGGGAAACGGTCAAACCAAGCACGAGGGGTTTGTTTGAGCCCATAGAGAGCGACGAAGGGGACAAACCATACCATCAGGGACAGAATACCCAGGGGCGGCTGCATGTAGACCTCCTCTCACGCAGCTCGCCATTGAGAAAGGCATTCTTGACGTCCAGCTAAGAGATGGACCACTGTCGAACATAGGCCATAGCAAGGAGTGCGAACAGTGGTCATGTGAGCGACAGAACGAAGGTCTCATCGTAGTCACGACCATGCTCCTGTTGAAAACCGCACACCACAAGACAAGCCTTGTAGCGCTTAAGGGAACCATCCGAGCGGGTCTTGATCTTGTATACCCACTTGCACGTGATAAGAGTGATGCGTAAGGGCACAAGATCCCAAGTGCTAGGACACTCCAAAGCAGCAATCTCCTCGAACATCGCGAGCTGCCACTCAGGGTGAGCAACAACCTCACGGTACGTTGCCTTAGCGATCAGGAGGCCTGACGGTGTGACAATCACGAAGATTGTATCTGGGAGAAGATAGGTAGGACCCAGCAAGGACGGAGAAGAAGAGCTGGGAATAGGGCCCAACAAAGACGGAGGCTCAACTGGAGAAGGAATAGACCGTGGACGGCGAGACTAGTGCAGGGGAAAGGGTGGAATCTCAACAAAAGAGCAGGAAGGAAACTCCGGCGGAGGGGGTACAGGTGGAGTCGGAGGAGAGGGAAGCGAAGAAGGTGGAGGATGAAACGAAATAGCAGTGAAAAGTTGAGAGTCAGAAAAAGTCAGAAAGGAGATCGACTCAACAAGAGAATCTGAGCTGACAGTAGGGGAACGAGGGTAGTAAGGTTGGGACTCGTCAAAAGTGATATCCCGAGAGATCCTCATCCTGCGAGCAACAGGCTCGTAGCAACAATAACGGTGGCGGCAGCGGTCACGTGGGAGGAAGGGCTAGAGTTTGGGTTTTCATGGCTCTGATACCATGTTGAAATGAACCCTTGATCTATTCCAATATGCCAAAGACCAAATATACAAGTTACATGTGTAGGTAAATATGCAAAGAGCACCCTATACAAAGATATATATAACATCTAACACCAACAAATACCTTTATAGCAAACAGGTCTCCTGTGGTTCTTTTCTTGGCTAGGAAAACACGTCCAAATGCTCCACGGCTGATAGGTTTTATGATTTCAAAGTCATCAATTGAAGTACGATCCTTGACGGGATGAACAGGACTTGCTCGTAAGCTACGGACAACATCATCTTCTTCATCCATTATGGTACTTGCTGAATCAACTTTGTCCATATCAACTGAATCACAAAGCTGCAGGTACTTTTCCCTAAAAAAATATATTTCAAATCAGAAGGCAGAATTAATTAAAGAGTAAGAAATGGCAAATAACATTATTCTCTTTTTAAAAGCCAAAATGAGTGACCTGCAAGAATTATCTTTAGATGCTGTTGTTTGGTAAGAATGTCAACTGGAAGAAAAAAAGGCAAGTTCGCACTGAACTTGGCGGACTCTCACCGGTGGAGTTTTTCTATACGTGTGCCAAATGTCTGTACTGTGAAGGCCTCATGCTTCCTACGATTGACAATTTCTTGCAGATCTTCTATGCACGTAACCAATAGGGATAGTGCACTTTCTTCATCCAGAGGAGTACTTGCAATACATCGTGCAATATCAGCAAGTTCAAGAATCTGCACATATTGAAGGACGCTATTTTAGCAACTCTAACAACTTGAAGTTAATGGTTGACATCAAGGATAGAAATCTCGTTACCGGCCAGTTTATCAGATCGCGTAACGTAACGGCCGTTACGGATTTACGGAAAAAAACAGATGAAATTCGTTTGAATTTGTTTAAAAACCAGTCAAAATTTGAAAACTAGAATTTGAATTTGCTAAACCGGGAAAAACCGTCCGGGTTTTCCGTTACCGGACCCGACCGGTAAACCGGTAACCGCCGGTTACCGGCCGGGATTTTGATCCATGGTTGACATTGAAGAAATTTTCAATAAAAATGGTTAGCACTCCTTGCATTACAGTATAAATCATTTTCTACAGGCAAACAATGGTTAATTGGAATACAAAAATGATAACCCTTTCAAGTTTCAACTACCACCAACTAGAAAATCAACAGTTTACTCTTAATGTTATATCCTCATTTATTTTAAACAATAAATATTCAGCAGTTGCACAAAGAAATTAAATTGTCATAAGCAACAGACAAATAGAACAACATCATCAGTAGATTTTATCTTGGTCACTAGCTTTGCATATCACACCAGTATAAACATGGATACTGGCTACTTTTTCTATAGTCAGGTAATTTAGTAGCTGACAAGTTAGCGAAATGATCAGCTATTAAATGTAAAAAGAGAGAGACAAGCAGAATTATGGAAATTATATGCATAGCTTACCTGTGGAAGATCATCGCTCTCATTAATTGCACCTCTACCAGCTAAAAGCATGTCTATATGATTTGATCTTGGAGTCGTTAACGGAGATCTAGGGGTCATACTTCCTGCTGATGATGTAGCCATCCCTTGATCAGATTTCGGACCAAAACGAGTCTTATATGTCATTGAAGGAATATTTTTTATGTCATCCAACGAAATTGTATTATCAGCCTCCTGAAGACAGTCAAGCATATCAGCGGAGCCTCTTCTAGACCAGTCAGATAGTTTTGGAGAGGGACCATCAGATTCTTCATTGATGCTTGAATTTGAAACTTTTGCAACATCCGGGCTGCCGACAGCATTTGGAAGGTCTTTCTGCGAATAAGAATCTACCATATTTTCTAGTGTTTCTGCCACTCTGATTAGACGTTCATCAACACTTACACCTTTTTTATCGCACCTGTCAGCAATTGCACAGATTGTTGAATGATTTTCTACGTAATGTGTAGGGACATATTCTTCACATATGCGACACATTATTGAACCCTCTTCGGAAATATTTGGCTGGTCAGACCAGTGTCCCCATGATGTTTTGTGTTGATGTTTGGGAGGAAGCGATTGATGTGATATAGATTCTACCGGACTGGTTAATTCAACACTGCTACTAACTGTAGAGAGCGCCTCTGTTTTCTTATTAGGCGATTCCTCTTTAATAGGGGTAGATTCTTTTTGGGGCTTTGTAACAGGTGATGAAAAGGGTTTCCAGGAAAACATTCGTTCTCTGGTTGGAGACTCAATCTCTTTCTTAACATCTGTATCAAGGGGTGAAAGAAGCTTAACAGGCTTTATCTCCTGGCTTCTTCTCCATTTCAAATTATGCTGCTCTTGACTGTATGATTTTCTTGCCTCACTTTTACTGGTTCTGGTTGTTGTGTCAACTGCACCTGGTTGAGCTAAAATCTGCCTGTCGGCAGATTGTATAATCTTATCATGCTGATCAATAACAACTTCGTCCTCTGCAAAGCCACTCTCCTTGTGAAACTGGAGCAGTCTTGTACATCTTGTAAGGATAAAAAGCATCCGAGTGTACAATTTCTTCAGCACACCCATTGGGAGCTCCTGGCGATGATCATCCAAATCTTGTACTATACCTTCGCATTGAAACCAAAAGTCCCCAGGTGTCATTACACAACAGCTACGTGCAAGTATTAGCAAATCCTCCAGAGTTTCTTTCCACTCTGGGTGAGAGTCTGTGTACTTTTCCATTACACTAACCAAGTCTCCTGCAAATATAGCCAAATCTGAATTTACCTCTTCCTTTGCCTTCTCAAATCTAACCTGAATAACTTTTAACACCTCCTGTGTAGACAACAGAAGACAAGATTATCATAACTGGATAGATAATAATAAAATATACTAGATCAGGCCCAAAAAAAGGGCATAACATACAGATACACCATTGACCATCATCTCGCACAGAACATGAATTGAAGTTACCTTCAAGTTGTAAATGCCCCGAGGTTTCAAGAAAGGGAATGGTCGGACCCCTTTGGAGTTCAACTCATGCGAAAAACTTTTTATATCTGCAGGGACTCTCTTCCTTGGTGCACTGGTAGCCTGCATAATGGCCTTAAAGCGTGGAGACTCGGATTCCTTTGGTGTTTCACAAGTATCATATGCACACTGTGGATTGAGATGCCAATGCAGATAGTACGTGTAAGTAAAAGAGCGAAAGATGGTTTAGTCATCATTTACTTGTATGTAAGGTGTGAAAAATCATATACATGTATCATTACCGCAGTCTCTGGTATGTGAGTTGGAGTCCTCAAATCTCCAGAATGGCTCCGTAATGCATTAGATTTAGCTGTGTATAAGATGTATTAGACGCCCACGTATCAGCTATGGTTGTCAAAACAAAAAGGGCACCAGAATAAGGGGAAAATACCAGGTAAAATGTAAACATTCATCAGAAGAATAAAGAGAACAAGTTGCCACAAAAGAAAGCCACCAAGTAAACGCATGGATATTTTCATACCGGAACACACAAACATGACATCAAGTTACAGAAGAAGCATTTGATTCTAATTTGTAGAAACAGATTATGCAGTTATTAGATATTGTTCTCTAGGCACACCAATGGGGTAAAGTAGAATGTGCTGCGGACAAGCCTCACGTAATGCATTTTCATATGGAATGAGTAGAAACTATAGAACCATAGCCTATAGCTTAATAATCATCCAGTTATGGCAATAGAAGATACATCTTTCTAGTAAAACACTCAATCACAAACCACCATTCAGTATGCTGCAAACACCGAACGGTTTGCTTTTATAAAGCACTAATGAAGTGAATTGACTGATGCAGCTCTGATACGCATTGACAAGTGTCAAGGAAGTGCTAGCATGAGTAGTGTCTAACACGTGTCAGACGAACACCCCACGTGTCAAGAGTGTATCCAATGAATTCATTGAATTGTGTATATAGAATTAATAGGGCGCACAATACGTATCTTCAATTACAATCTCATTAGAAGTACCTTATGTTCAAGCACCTAAACGAGCAAGCAATAACTAACCCGACTTACATTCTCTTCGTCTTGCCAATTTGGCAACCACTCCTTACTTTAAATGGTTAGAATCTTCCTTACATTAGCACCAGCGTTTCGAGTTTGGTATCCGGATACCGTGCACCAAGTTGAATCATGCACTCCCATCTCCCGACAACTAAACACCTCTAAGGTGAAGTTGTTAAGTCCTTACTGGTTTTGCGGAAACCGTTAACTTATTAAGGACTAGAGGGCGCATGAGTAGGTAAAGCTTGCTCTCCCCTACACAGCCTATGCAAGAGCTCACCACTGCGAAGTTCTAACTTCTAAGCCCTAGCTTCAACAAATCAGTAGCCAGCTTACAGGATCATGCTGCAAAACCCTAAACAAAACTTATTAAAAAAACATGCACAGGATTACACCTTTTGCAGAGCTATTTCCTTCTGCTCCCACGCGCGTTCCTGCCGCACCCCGCACCGGCTGCTCGGCCGCCTTCCCCTTCCCCCGGCTACTACTGCCACCACTACTCGAATCCGCCCACGAGCTCACGCCCTTCCTCCCGACGCCTCCGGCCGAGGCGGCCGATGGTTCCGACTGCGCCTGCCCGCGCGAGAGGTTGCTGCTCCCGAGCGCGGCGGCGATGCGCTGCCCCTCCTGCGGCAGCGGGCCGGATCTCGTCTTGATCCGGTTCAGCCCCAGAGAGGACGCCAGGATCGGCGACAACGCCGCCGCCGACGCGCCGCCCCCGCCCCCTCCCCCGCCCGCATCCCTAAGCTGCGCCGCCGCACCCTTCCTCCCATCGCCGGACGGGCTCGACGAGGCCGAGGACGCGGCGCTCCTGGAGGACGCGGCGGCGGAGCCGAACAGCTTGTTGCGTTTCTTGGGGGTCTCCGATTTGGGCTTCTTCTTGTCGGAGGAGGAGGAAGCCGGCGAGGCCGCCGACGCGGCGGAGGCCGGCGCAGAGGTGGGCGTGCGGGGGCTGTTGCTGCCGTCAGGGCTGGAGGACTCGAACGACTTGTGCCGCGACGAGAAGAGGCCCTTGAACACCATCGCCCCGCCCTGCCTCGCCGGGGAGGGAGGGGTTCCGGTCGAACAGGTGTGGGGGGGGGGCGGTGCTGACGAGTCGAGTCTGCGAGAGAGAGAGAGAGAGAGAGAGAGAGGAGAGCGTGCGAGTGGGGACAGTGCGGAGGAAATGTAGGGAGAGGGGAAACGTATCCGGCTAAACAGTGTCGCGACACTGCATATGAGCCGTCGGATCAAAAATGAGAGGCTAAGCGCCTGCCTCTCCCTACATGTGTTTTTGCCTCGGCTCACGGCTGGGCTCGCGAGACCGGCTGCGTTTCGAGGACTGGGAGGAGTGGGAAGGGAACGGGGAGACGGCAGTGGTCGAGGACTGCCCAGTGGTAGCGGTAGCGATAGCGATAGTGATGGTGATAGTCACTGGTCAGGAGGGCTGAGTTTGTGGCGGGCCGACCATGAGTCTTCTGGTCTGGCAGCGTCGTATGGCCCAGTTTGAACCAGCGGCAGATGGTGAGACCGGACGAGTGGGTTACTGTTCCCCGTGGGGGCGGGCGGTTTTCGTTTGTGGGGTTCAGATTGAAGCATTCGAGATGCTGCTAGTCAGTCTGCTACTGCCTAGGGCCCGGTCTGGGAGGGTCAAAGCTTCTCGGTCCAAGATAGAATAAATTGAGTTTTTTTTCCTTCCTTCCGTCCTTTCTTTTTTTTTGGTTGCTAAAACAGACCAGCAAGCGTATTGAGACCTACATACTGGAGTACTACAACATTTTTTGCTTCCCAACTGGCGAAAGTGGTTTGGTTGGTGCAATCTTGTAACGCCCTCAAAAAATTTCAGTAGTTTGTTTTCGCGAAACCCTTTAAAATGTCTCTCAAAATGTTTTCTGCGTTGTTTCTAAATCTTTTAAAGCTTCCTCACTCATTTTCGATATTTCCTGAAATGTTTTTAAGTCTATTTAGGTTACAACCCTTTTGAAAGTGTCCCATTTCAAAAACATTTAGAAAATCCTGAAATTCCATCTATATACCAAATCCAACTTTCTTCTTTGTTTCAGCTCGGACGCATTTCCTCTTCATATGCATGCTCGTCCCAATCCTTTTTCTCCAATGTCTCGACCATTGACTCGCTTCGCTGGACCCGCAAGCATAGAACCGTCCCAACCCGAGCACCGCTGAAGGCGTATCCAACCAAAACACGCCTTCTCTCTTGTTTTTGCACAAATGGCAACAATATTGCCCAACGCCACTCCATCTTCTCTCCAGAGCTGTCCACCCCACGTTGTCCCATTGCATGCCTTCCGCATCGGCTTGCCCTGCTATGTCATCACCTCCGTCTCCTTCCCATTCAAACCAGCGAAGAGAGAGCTCCAATCCAAGCCAACCGAGTCGCCGTTGCATCTCCATCTATGTTGTGTCCTTGGTCGCCGTGACTGAACCAAGAGGAGAAGCAATCCCGCCACTCGGCCTCACCGTTGCAAACCTCGCCGTACCTCCTCCGCCGAAGGAAGGCACAATAGCATCGGTCGTTTTGAGGTCCGGTGGTATAATACCCCATTTTAATTAAGAGATAATAGGAAAAGGATTAAGGAATTAGGGAAAAGAATTAAAAAGGAAAAAACAGAGGGTTAGAGGTGGTGGTGGCCTGCCGGCTTAAGGCGGGCCTGGACTCGGCAAGGAGGGAGGGGCCGGCTGCTGCATATAAGGGGGGAGGGGGAGGACGAAGTCCTAACTCTCCTTGCGTCTGGCTCTCCCAGCCCTTGTCTTGTGCCAACTGCTGCTAGCTTCGACCGACCTTTGATTTTCCTCTCTTGGAAATTAATCTAGACTTGCCAAGTATAGGGTGTTAGGATTCTGATGCAATCAGCATCGGATCAATTTAGTTTATTTCCTTTGTTGGCTTTCCATATTTAGTTTTGATTTCCTAATGTGAGTCTGGGTAGGTTTCCTACTCAGAAACCGAGTTGGATCAAAGAATCCAAGTGCTCGGTCTGTATAAGGGCACCTATGGTCTTGTAACTTGAACATCAAGAGCAATAGAGCAAGAGAAAATCAGAAAAGTTGTTGTTGTTCTAGCGGCACAAAAAATTTGTTGTGTTCTTGTGTTCGCGTTCGAGGGTTTCATTGCGTTCGCGTGTGTTCGTCTTCGGTTTGGGCCAACAATTGGTATCAGAGCAAGGTGCGAGGAGGTGAGGTGCGAGGAGAAGCTGTGTGGCGCAGACGAGCAACGCGTGGCTCGGTCGGGCGACGACGGCTCTCGGCGGTTGTGGCACTACGCCTCGGGCGCACGAGGTGTAGTGCGTCATGTCGCAGCAGATGCCGTGCACGCAGAAGTTCATGGACAGTGACGACACCTCGGACACGGCGGCATCCAAGGCACCGGCGAAGGTGGGTTCGGTAACCTTCCAATACCCAATGCTCACTGAGACCAACTATGGCTCTTGGGCGGTGAGGATGAAGGTGTTTATGCACGCACAAGGGGTGTGGGCGGCGGTGGAAGGCAAAGAGCTGGTCGATGAGCGCAAGGACCAGATGGCTCTCGCCGCCATATTCCAAGCCGTGCCCAAGGCCATGATGATGGTTGACGAGGATCTAATAATCCTCATTTTATCTTTTATCTATAATTCTTATTATGGGTAAATATGATGTCACATAGTCCCCAGAGGTACCCCTTATCTATAAGGGAGAAGCCCAATAAGTGGTTGTAAGTTCTTCTACAATCACCCCCACAGTTGAAAGTCTTCCTACGACTATATCATGGTCGTAAGTCCTTCTACGACCACTACATAGTCGTAAGTCCTTCTACGACTGCTACCTGGTCGTAAGTTCTTCTACGACTGCTACCTGGTCGTAAGTTCTTCTACGACCAGGTAAACTATGACCACCTTATAATCAAACCTACAGGAGAGTAGGTCCAATTAATTAAGGAATCCGAATGGTCTGCACGCACTATTATTCCGCTTATTAATGGTGTGTAATTACCCCATTATCTCTGGAAGATAATTGCCAGACGGCGTGAAGAAGCCGAGGCGCCGGTAATTACTGCCATCATGCGCCCGTTACTGGATTAATTAGGCGCATCTCCCGCAGGGCAAAACGGCTACTTCTTCACGACTATATAAGGGCATCGATCAGAGAGATAGGGAAGGCAATAACAAGAGCCACAAGTAGGAACACAAGTGCTATTCTCTCGTAATAGTCTTAGTCTTTTACTTGATCATCAAGAATACCATACACACAGATTAGGGTTATTATTCTCTCGGAGAAGGCTGAACTGCCTAAACATCCGTGTCAATCCACTCTGCGTGATCTTATCTCTAGGAGACTTCCGAATCAAACAATCTTTACGTAAGATCGGTTCTAATACACCGGCAGTTGGCGCCGTCTGTGGGGATCTTCCGTAATCTCTTGTCAACATACTCTCTTTTTCCAATCTCATGCAATCATGGCGGGAGAATGGAGCGAGGAGAACTGGTTTGACTTGGCGGATTCGCAGACGTCGACATGGATGCCTTTTGACTATGAGCCGAGTGATGCATCCGTGATGGTGATATTGCCTTGGAGATTATTCTCCGAAACCATCCCATTAATAGAGTTGAGGAGGGATCCTTATCCCCACAACAATACGTCCAACAGAGGAGCCATTTCCCTCAAAGGACAAGGGTCAATCCGACCAGACCGCCCCGGGAGGACTCACAACGCGACGAGTTTTTCTCCAAGTGTTCAAGTCCCTTAAGACGGTCCGACTTGGTAAGTCAAGTTCGGGAGCCACCATTCCAGACTCCACCAAAGATCTAGTGATTCTCTCTCGGGGTAACTCCAGAGAGGGTGGAATCAAGCATGCTTTTCCGCAAATTCGGCCGCCTCCCGCAGATCTCATTTGCGAATCGGAGACGATTATAACCCGAGTTCCCTACGGAGGGGATTACTCCAAGTCGCCAGATGGTGTCCTCGAGCACTCCTCAAGCGGGAGGCCTCGGCGCAAGTGAGAATCATCAACGGAGGTCTTCGCCCTTCCCCAAATCGTGGTCACCTCATGGAGGCCGAGATAAGAAGACTCCCGAAGATCACACACTGCGCCCCTCGTGGTAATGGCAAGGGCACCACCGCTGGCGAGAGGACCAACACTGATGAGCGAGGAAATCCTCGACATTCTCGCACTCCACTAAGAAGGCCTCAAAGACACGAGGAGGAGGATTTTGATGTCGTCGAAGAAAGAAAATTGCGATCCGTAAGAACTTGCACAGGCGCATTCAACATCGATCGGAGGAGGTACAAGAACTCCGGGACATCAACGACTTGCTCGAGAATCCTCAAGAGCTTGCTCGAACGCCAGATACGATCTCTTTGTCAAGAGATTACACAAAGACTTCGAACTGTGATGACAAGATCGAGGTACCTCATCGACAACACTCGGTAGTCGTAGCAATACGACTTCCTCGGCTACTATCAATCGAATATTTTCACGTAGGAATCGACACGCCATAAGTCGAATCGATTCCCTATTCGAGAAATACCTTTCGATCACCAAGATCAAGAAGCCCTCAAGAGGTGATCATTCACCACTCGACAAAGAAATTCACAGCGAGTGGAATACGAGGAGTATTCTCCTCGTAGAACTGGGGCCTACTACGAGCAGTCGTCTGTTCACGGTATCGTCGATACGATCACTGGTGACATTAACCCTTCTTTTCTACAAAGAAGGCGTCAAGAAGTGATTACTGGATGCCGGGCATTTTCGCCGACCTTGGCGAGCAATTCACGCCACCTCATTTTCGACCGATGAACATGGAGAAATTTGATGGATCTCAAAATCCCATCGAATTTCTTGAGATCTATACAACACCGTCCGAGCGGCAGGAGGAGGAGAGCATGTAATGGCGAATTACCTTCCGATCGTGCTCGAAGGATCCGCCGATCGTGGTTATTAAACCAACCACTCGAGTCGATCTACTCTTGGCAACACCTCTGTGATCTTCTCTGGCGAATTTCCAAGGCACATACAACCGCCCGAAAAGAAGACGACTTGCACCGGATAAAAATGTAACAACAACGAGACTTTGCGTCAATTCATCAAACGCTTTAGTCGTTCGTAACTCAATTCGAAATTTCGATTCCTCCGTGATCGTGGCTTTTAAGCAAGGAGTCCGCAGAGAAGAATAACGGAGGACATTGCTCAATCCTCCCAACATCATTGCTTAGAACTCTTCGAGATGGCCGATCGATATGCAAGCGCTTCGAGGCGGTCGAGTGGAACAACACTATCGATCGAGAAACATATACTCCTCGAGCCGGTGAAGTTGGTAAGGATAAAAAGCAAAAAGTCCAAGAAGAAAATAAAAATCAAAACCACAAGCCGTGGTTCCAAGGAGGTTCGCCGTGAAAGATGGAGAGCCCCAAACCACCAAGTCGTACCACGATCAAGGCAAAGGTAAGCGCCCGATCGTAGGAACGACAAACCAAGGTGGTGTCCTTTTCATAAAAGGAAGGACATGACCTCATAATCGCCGAAGTTTTCCAAAGAAAGCTCGAGGATTACTACAACTAAAGCACCACTCCCTACTCTCGGCGGGTAGGACATACGAGTGGCCAAAAGTCGTCGGATGATGAGGAGATGCCATTCCAAGATCCGCAACATACCGTTGAGCACATCTACGGAGGATCATCGAGATACGACTCCAAACGACAACTTAAAGTCTGCGACGAGAGGTAAATTCAATACATACTCCTCTCGTCAATAAATTACCAAGTGGTCGGAAGTTACCATCTCTTTTGAGAAGGATGACCGCCAATCACTACGAGTCGATCAGTCGATATCCGATTAGGTCGAACCCACCATCAACAATGTCGAGTCAATCGAGTCTTGGTTGATGGTGGTAGTTCTTTGAACATATTATTTACTAAAGCCCCGGGCGAGATGCAAGTACCGGGACAAAGGTAAGGCGATGCGATATTCCTTTCATGGAATCGTCATCGGTCTTCACCAAACCTATTGGCCAAGTTTCTCTTCCTTTAACATTTGGCTCACCAAGTAATTTCGTGATGAGAAAGTCTCCTTTGATGTGGTCGATTTCGATCGGATATAACGCCATACTCGGACGACCAACTTTGGCAAAATTCTTAATGGCTACTCATTACGGGTATCAATGTCTTAAGATGCCAGTCCCAAAGGAGTGATCACCATTCATGTGACAAAAGATGGCGTATAGTCTGCGACCGTCGATCCTCGAGATGGTTGGTCAAATACCAACTCGAGATGAAAGTCACCTTCGACTAGCAAGTCGGGCCTAAAAGTCGCACCAAAGCCGAACGACCAAGTCAAAGAGGTTCCTCCGACGCAGAAGAACCCTCGAAGATTGCTCATCGGGAGACTTCCGACCCCAAATAGGAAGACGCCCTCATTACCTTCCTCCGAGCTAACGCAGATGTCTTTGCGTGGCAAGCATCCGACATGCCCGAGTCCCGGGGAGGTGATCGAGCACAGGCTAGCTTTACGGCACCGATAAAGTACCAGTAAAACAAAAATTACGAGATTTGCCTGATCGACGAGATGCTATTAAATCGAGTTGGATAAGCTACTTAAAGCGGGCTTTATAAGAGAAGTCAACCACCCGCAGTGGTTGGCTAACCTGTAATGGTCAAAAAGTCAAGCGGCAAATGGCGATGTGCGTGGACTTTCTTGATCTTAATAAAGCTTGTCCAAAAGATGATTTCCCTTTACCTCGTGATCGATCACCGGTTGATTCAACTGCAGTTGTGAGATATTAAGTTTTTAGATGCATATTCGGATATCACGGATCAATATGTGTTTAAGCGATGAAGAAAAGACCGCATTCATTACTCCATTTGGTACCTTTTGCTATGTCAAAATGCCATTTGGTCTAAAGAATGCCGGTGCTTCTTTTCAACGCCTAATGCAATCGACTTTTCATCTCAATTAGGCCGAATTTGGAAGCCTATGTTGATGATCTAGTCGTAAAAGCATTAAGAGACTTAATCATATCACCGACCTACAAGAAACATTCGACAACCTCGTAAAGCACCGCTTAAAACTCAATCCAGAGAAGTGTGTGTTTGGAATTTCTTGGAAAATTGCTTGGATTCCTAGTATCCGAGCGAGGAATCAAGCAAATCTGAAAAATAAAAACCATCCTCCGATCGTCCTCCAAACACAAAAAGGAAGTTCAAAACTCACTTTGGGTGCATGGCGGCTTTAAGTCGTTTCATCGCACGACTAGGAGAAAAGGACTACCTTTCTTTAAACTTCTCGGGAGACATGAAGGTTTTGAGTGGTCGAGCGAGGCAAGCGCGCCTTTGAGGATGTCAAGAGGTATCTTCGAGTGCTCTGCTCGGTTTCTCCAAAGCCGAAGAGACGCTCTTAATTTACCTAGCCGCCACGCCACAGCAAAGAAGCGCGATACTAGTCGTAGAGCGTGAAAACGCATAACGACCGGTTTACTCGTCGCCGGTTTTACACGCCTAAGGAGCGTTACCCTCGTGTCCAAAACTTCTATATGCCCTCCTCATGTCTTCGAGGAAATCTGCGGCATTATTTTCAGCGCACAAAATAGTCATGTCGCCTCGAGTTTCCTTTGGGAGCAATCCTCCATAATAAGGAAACAATGGGGCGCATGGCAAAATGGTCACCGAACTTGGGGAGTTCGACCTCCATTTCGTGTCCCGAACGGCCATAAAATCCCGGATCTTGGCGGACTTTGTCGCCGAATGGACAAATCTGAACTCGCTCAGGATCCCGATCTGATTCCCACGACCGATGGATGATGTACTTTGACGGTCACTTACTTTAAGTGGCTCGGGTCGGGTGGTCTGGTATCTCCTCACCGAGAAACCTTAAAGTATACCATACAATTAAACTTTCAAGCTACTAACAATGTAGCGAGTACGAAGGTTTGCTAGGCGGCATACGAGTGCGAAAGCACTCTCAATTAAATCGACTACTCGTGAGAGGAGACTCTCAACTAGTCGTGAATCAAATCGGGAAAGAGTACCAGTGCACTAACTCAACAATGGCTCGGTACTTATCAGAAGTACGTAAGCTAGAAAAACATTTTTTAGGTTTCGAGGTACAATTTATCCCTCGAAAGGATAATTTCCTCGCAGACCAACTTGCTCGGATGGCTTCTTCCGATCCACAGTACCAAAAGGAGTTTTCTTGGAGCAACTCCAAAAACCGTCTCTGGTCGAAGAACCAGAAACACCTCCTCTTGAGATGGCCTCATTAGATTACGAGGATACCTGGATGACTCCCATCTACGAATATCTTTACAAGGGTTCCGTACCCGAAGAAGATCTTGAGGCAGATCGTTTATCCCGAAAAGCCAAAATGTATACTTTGGTTGAGGAGTCCTCTATAAACGAGGAACCCAAGGGATACTCATGCGATGCATTCCATAAAAACGAAGGAATAACACTCCTTCATGATATACACAAGGCATCTGTGGGACGATGCTTCCTCTGAGAACATTGGTTGGTAAAGCCTTTCGACAAGGTTTCTACTGGCCTACAGCCCTGTACGATGCTAAGGAGGTGGTTAAAAAGTGTGTCCAGTGCCAATTCCATGGTAGACAGATACACCAACCAGCTCAAGCATTACAAACAATACCTCTTTCTTGGCCTTTTGCGACCTGGGGGCTTGATATCCTAGGACCGTTTCCCAAAGCTCCAGGAGGTTTCGAATTCCTTTTTGTGGCTATTGACACGTTCACAAAATGGATCGAAGCCAACTCAGAATCGGATAACAACGGGCGACAAAAGGTTCATGATGAGAAGCGTAATTAGTCGATTTGGAGTTAAGTCGGATAATTACGCACAATGGTAAACAATTACAAGTGCAAAATTTCAGAATTTTATGACGACTTGGGCACCAAGTTATGCTATGCTTCATTGCACATCCCCAAAGCAATGGGGCGGTCGAGCGTGCAAACGGCCAAATAATGCGAGGAATTAAAACTCGAGTCTTCGACCCGACTTGTTAGCGCTCGGGGCTTGGGTACAAGAATTACCTTCCATATTATGGGCGGTTAAATGCGACCACTAGTCGAGCAACAGGAGAAACACCATTTTTTCTAGTTTTCGGAGCCGAAGCCATGCTTCCTCCGGAGCTAAAATTGCGGTCGACACGAGTTGAAACCTTCAACAACTCAGACCAGGAACAACTTCGAGCAGATGACATTAACCTACTCGAAGAGAGGAGAAACCTAGCCTTAATCCGTTCGGCAGTCTACCAACAAGCCCTGCGCAGATACTATAATCGTAAGGTCCAACCTCGCAGCCTTGCTGTAGGTGACTTGGTATTGAGGCTCTGCCAATCCAAGTCTAATCGGAATAAACTTTCCCCTAAATGGGAAGGTCCTTACACATGGGTCGGCGAACTCGCCGGCGAAATCGACGACTAGCAATGGAAGATGGACAGGTTCTCTCAAACTCTTGGAACATCGACCAGTTACGCAAATTCTATGTATGACCAGTTCCTCAAGCAATAAAAGTCCAGGTTCTTTCTACCTCTTTTTGCCTTTTTTAATCTTTCGACTATGATATGAAAACACCCTGTTTTCTTTACACTGGCCGAAAAGCGAGAAACGTCATCTGGTCGAAACTTCTCCTCTCTGCATGTGGTTCTGCCCACTAGAAGGAATTTCCTAGCATCGACTCGTTACTCATTTTTGCTGCCAATACAAAGAGCTCGGGTTTTATCTAGTCGTAATGTTATCAAAGCCAACTCTCTCAATCTTAGTCTATTTTTTCCAGTAAATTCAAAAAATATTCTAAGTAGAGTGCACTTTCTTACATTTGTTCGACCACATTTGGTGTACTCGATTTGTTTTAACTGGTCGAAGGAAGAGACACACCTAGTCGAAGCCTTCCCTCTCTGCACGTGGTCCTGCCCACTAGAAGGAACTTCCTAGTGTCGAGTCGTTTCTACTCTTTTCGACCCGATTAGCTTGACAAACCGTAACAAAAGCTATAAGTTAAATAAACCTCTCTTTGTTTTCAGAAACCCTATTTTTAAACACTATTTATTTAGATTGTCTAAACAATCTAAGCAAATAGTCGGGGGCTAGGATAAAGTTATTAATTTGACTTCAATTCTTAGTCTTTCATTCGTTTATTATCTTTTGAGTTACTAACTACTCGATAAGATGATTTTCGTGA
Source organism: Hsuehochloa calcarea (assembly GCA_036346395.1). Classification (NCBI taxonomy): domain Eukaryota; kingdom Viridiplantae; phylum Streptophyta; class Magnoliopsida; order Poales; family Poaceae; genus Hsuehochloa; species Hsuehochloa calcarea. The sequence continues at coordinate 16,919,704 of CM070597.1, read as the reverse complement.
AATGAAGCGGATCATATATTACTCATTAACAAAAATTGTGCGCCTTACAAGGTAGTTACAAGATTACTCAAAGGAGAGAGCCTAGCCGCATTTCCTCATACCTTTTACCAATCGATCAGCATTTCCTCAATCGACGACTTGCCTCTCGATTCGTGACGATCAAGTCGGCTTCAATTGGTTTAACATTAAGGCGGGGTCTTGAGCTTTAAGTTTCGCCAAAGCGTAACTTATCTGCAGACTTCATCGCTTCCTTATTGATTCACAGATTAGTCTTCGAGTGGTCACCATTTCTTGCAATTTTCCGACTTGTTCCCCAATGGTACTTGTGTGAGCAAATATGGTATCTTCTCGAGGAGTTTTCCCTCGAATGTAGCTCATTAAGCACATTGTTCAGAGAGTGATGTTGCCTTGAAGACTAGTCTTCATCGACTCCATCTCTGTTGGGTACAAGTCGAAGCCTCGCTGAAGCTTCTTGTTTTCACCACTTGTTCCGAAAAGAATAATATCGGTCAAACAAAGATATACTTCTAGAGGAAGATAACACAAAGATAATTATAGGTAAAAGCTTTTCTTACCTACTAATTGAGAATCCAATTTCTTGACCTCTTCTCGATGGGAAGCAATAGTTTCAACATGCTTTTGCTCCCATGCTCGATGTCCTCTCAGATTCATCTTAGCAATGCGACGGACTCATTGCGATTAAGGTCTTTGCTTGGATTTCACCTCGAGGCTTCTCAATTGGGCAAGAATTTACGAACAAGAAATTAGCATTAGAAAAGGAAAATACTCAAAAAGAATAACAGTAAAGATTTACTTACTTGTTAATCGAGTTCTAAAACCCTCGAGTTCTTGATCCTTATTCGCGTAATGCGGAAAACTCTGAATAACCAAAGATTTTTCTTGAACTTGATCCGAGCTTCCGCATCTCTTTTTCTTTATCCGAGAAGAAAGGAGGGTCGAGTAAAGGTTAAAGATCAAAAGCGCTTAAGTTCGTAACTTCGCTTATTTTTTCCCGCAATCTTTTAGATGGAGAGACTCTCAAGTCTATCCGAGAGAACTAATACTTCATTCCTTAGCCTCCTCGACTCCTCTTTTTCATAGTCGAGCTGAGTCACCTAAGGTCTTGAATCATTGCTTAACCTACAAAGGACAGAGACGGAGATAAAAATCACCAATGGTTGTGAGTACTTCTACAACCACCGACCTAGTCGTAAGTTTTTCTGCGACTAAGATATGGTTGTAAGTCTTTCTCGACCACTACCTAGTCGTAAGTAGTCGTAAGCTTTTTACGACTAATACTTTGTCATGAGTTTCTTCCATGACTATTCTCGTAAAACATTTTACTTAATATTTAAGTCAAAAACAACTATGAATGATAAGTGACTTACCACCTCTCTGCCTCTGCGCAGAGTAGTTCCTTCTCTTGTCTTAGCTCTAAAAGTTGTCGATGATACTCACCGACAACAGCAATTTGCTCTAGAGCTTTCTGCAAAAAGAAAAACAGTGAGAAGAGAAGGAAAGTCACATATATAAGTATTTTGAAGATACTTACATTCATAGTCGTCCTAGCAAACATCGAATATACAAGGTCCGGTCTTGCAGCTTATCTATCCTCGCGACTTTGTCCCACCACACCTTCTCGAGCGCGTTGTCAAAAGTATTCTCGTGTTGGGAATATCTTTGGGATGGGGAACTTCGGTCACGAGATTTGTGCGTAAGACCCTACGACGGAGGCAGGCCCAAAGAAGTCACCACAGAAGTTGAAATTTTCTCCTTCTGGTTCTGTGATTTCTCTTTGGGTAGGGGAAGGAACGCCTCCTACGATTTCCTTCCCAGAGCGGTGCACAGGCTGGTCACCACCTTGACCAGAGGCTTCCACACCGCCTCTGTTGTTTCTCGACTTGAGAGTCGTGCGGCCACCTCAACATAGAATACCTACCTCAAGAGTCGTGAGTTACGACTTGGCAGATGTGGGAGACACTGGGAGTCTCGACTTCATCGGCCACAGGGCCAAGGGTGATGCTTGACCACCTCCATTGCTATCTCTCCGAGAGTCAAGGGATAGCAATGGACTTCTCAAAGAAGCATTCCGGGGTTTGAAGAGTCGATGAAATAAAGAAAAGAAAATCGACAGTGAAAAGAAAAAGGTAAATGTCGTTCTTACACTTCATACATTTCACATACCTCGCACTCGGTCTTAACCAGAATTTTGGAGCAATCCTCCCAACGGAGGACCTCTTCTTCTCCACGACCACGCCCGGTCGAGGTTCAACAATTGGCTCATTCGACCACGTGCGGTCGTAGAGTTTGAACGAGAACGAGCTCGGTTTCTCGATCTTCTGGATGGACGAGAGGTGTCTCGACCATTCCGTATAAAGACAACGCCTCGATTGCGAGTTGTCTTGATGCAAAGATCGTCCTTCATAAAGACATAAAATCCTTCCAGCTTCTCCTTTCCAGTTGTTTAATAAAACTAGGAGTGGCACCAACTGCGAAAGATTCCGTGTCATAATAAAAGGGTACCTTAGCCTTGCGAGGTTTGCGCTTGAGAGGTTCAACTGCTTCAACCTCCTCAGCTTCGACGGCTGCGGCCTCGGCCGAGATACAACTATAGCCGCGCAGACCTTGTAGAGGGTTTGGTCGAAAGACCGAGCTCGAGCTTGCACCCCTTGTCGGCAGATTTTACAAGTCGACGTCTCTTGAGGGAGGAGCCGAGCCTTTGTCTTCGACAACCCAAAGACCAATAGTCATCGAGCGACTTCTTCGTCGTCTGGCGATTTTCCATGCCTACTTTCTGTAAAACAAGACAGAAAAAGAAGAATCACTAATTAATCGTAAGTTTTTCTACGACTAGTATCAAGTCGTAAGTTTTTCTACGACGCTTTCTTGATTGTAAGATATTCTACAATCACCATTAGTCGTAAGTATCTTCTACGACTATAAAGTCCTAAAGAAAGAATCGATTGATTACCTTTAGGCGCTCTATCCTTTCATCTGCGGACAAAGCCGCAATGATTTGAGGAACCGCCCCTCGGAGTGGCGGGGACTTCTCACAGATGAGTCTGACTCTGGAGTCAACCTCAGTTTGTGAAAGATCTGTGTAAACAGATAAAAATATTAGACAAGGTTGAGAAAGACCAAACGGAGAGCTAAGTCAACAATTGCTTACCCTCCTCATAGTCTCTGGTGGGGTCTCCTCTTCCCGAGTACCTCCACATAGGAGATGCTCGTTTCTTCAGAGGACTAATTCGGCGTGTGATGAAATCTTTCACCACATGCCATCCGGTCAGCCCTTCTTCCTTCAAGTCCTTAATGGCTTGAATATAAGGGCTAATCCGGTTGATATCTTCAGGGGTTGAGTCCCATGAAGATTTCTTCTCAGCGACCTTCCCCGCAAGGAAAGGTTGTCTTCGTGAGTGACCTTCGAGAACCACCTTTTCCTCCACCCGCCCACGAAGACCGGGTGAAACTCAATGTACTCCTCGACTTCGAGTCGTGGAGCTTGATCGCGAGCTTCCGCGATTCGGTTTGTCGAGCCATCCCATAATAATATTGGAACAGCTCGAGATCCGCCTAATCCCTGTGTACGCCTCGCATGCGATATACGAACACACTCAACATAGTAATGGAATTGGGACCTAAGTTCACGGTTCCACCCCAAAGTGTTCGAGTACTCTGTAAGAAAGGGTGGCGAGCAATCAAGGTCGACTCACAATACGCTTGGAAGACGGATTTGCCCATTTTCCCCGATGGCGATCTTTGCCCGATAGCGGAATCCACTTCACCGAGCCTTCTCAGATCTTCCGACATCGACCAAGATCTTGATCTTAGCGCATCCATCTCCGATTCCTCCCATTCGAAACTCTCTTGGCCATTTCGCTCGTAAGCAGAAGTTTTTTTGATTGGGTTAGCGTGGGAAGATGAAACCTAGTCGAAGACGAGAAAGCAAGAGCTCAAGAACAATGGAGTGATTTGGGGAAAGGTAAAACCCAAGTCTACCTCCCGTAAGTTTTATAATCAAGACGATCTCCGCCGCTTCGAAACCGTCTCGGCTATAGATCTATGAGAGATGGTTGTACCGCTCGAACCGCTTCATCGGACAAGTCTATGAGAGCGGTTGCAATTCCCGTATAGTCCGCTCGAGAAAAATAGGTACGTATTGTCACCTCCAAGCAAAATTACTTTCTTGACCAAGTCTTTCTAGTCGAAGGAAGTATCAATCGGAAGAGTTTTTCTCCGATTCCCCTACTACGACTACCAGACGGTCGTAGGGGTTTTTTATGACTTTTTGATAGTCGTAAGCAACCTTCCTGACCAAGCAAATTTCTGGTCAAAGCCGCACTCAAATGTCGAAGAGTTTTTTCCTTCGACTATCATTCTACGACATTCTCATGGTCGTAAGTCCATTTACGAAACCTTTATCAAATAAGTTACTTTCACTTGAAGCTGGGGGGCTAGATGACGAGGATCTAATAATCCTCATTTTATCTTTTATCTATAATTCTTATTATGGGTAAATATGATGTCACATAGTCCCCAGAGGTACCCTTATCTATAAGGAGAAGCCCAATAAGTGGTTGTAAGTTCTTCTACAATCACTCCCACGCTTGAAAGTCTTCCTACGACTATATCATGGTCGTAAGTCCTTCTCGACCACTACATAGTCGTAAGTCCTTCTACGATCGCTACACGGTCGTAAGTTCTTCTCGATCGCTACCGGTCGTAAGTTCTTCTCGACCGTGTAAACTATGACCACCTTATAATCAAACCTACAGGAGAGTAGGTCCAATTAATTAAGGAATCCGAATGGTCTGCACGCACTATTATTCCGCTTATTAATGGTGTGTAATTACCCCATTATCTCTGGAAGATAATTGCCAGACGGCGTGAAGAAGCCGAGGCGCCGGTAATTACTGCCATCATGCGCCCGTTACTGGATTAATTAGGCGCATCTCCCGCAGGGCAAAACGGCTACTTCTTCACGACTATATAAGGGCATCGATCAGAGAGATAGGGAAGGCAGCGAACAAGAGCCAGTCAAGTAGGAACACAAGTGCTATTCTCTGTAATAGTCTTAGTCTTTTACTTGATCATCAAGAATACCATACACACAGGATTAGGGTTATTATTCTCTCGGAGAAGGCTGAACTGCCTAAACATCCCGTGTCAATCCACTCTGCGTGATCTTATCTCTAGGAGACCCCCCGAATCAAACAATCTTTACGTAAGATCGGTTCTAATACACCGACAATGGTCTTGGCCGGATATGAGACGTTCAAGGAGGCTTGGGACACTCTGAAGGATATGCACGTCAGTGCTGACCGCGTCAAGGAGGTACGAACGCAGACTCTCATGAGTGAGTTCGATGTAATGAAGATGAAGGAGACTGAGTCCATCAATGACTTCGCCATGAAGCTGACCACCATCGTCAACTAGATTCGTATCCTCTGAGATAAGATGGAGGAGCGCACCGTCGTGAAGAAGTTTCTTCGTGCCATGCTCGAAAAATTCTTGCCGATCGTCTCTACCATTGAGCAATTTGCTGATATGAAGACGATGACGATTGTGGAGGTGGTTGGGCGACTGAAGGCATACGAGGAACGCACAAAGGGACGGCAGCACAAAGAGGGTGCCAACAACTCTGGCATGAAGAATCGCAAGTTCGACAAGACGAAGATTCGCTGCTACAACTGTCAGGACTACGGGCACTTCGTTTCTGAATGTCGTAATCCTAGAAAGGAGAAAGCGGAGGCGCATTTAATTGTGGCTGATGCTGAATACGAGCCGGTGTTACTCTGATGCTAAGTTGAGTCCGAGACGTTGAGGAGGTGTGTTCGCCATCCTGGGTTGTGTCCGGGATGTTGAGGAGGTGTGTTCGTCATCCTGTGCCGAGTATCAGTTGGGCAAGTCGTAGTTGAGACCGACTGCCGCAACAAGTTAGAGTCGGCAAGTCTAGATTAGGGGGGATTGTTGGAAATTAATCTAGACTTGCCAGGTATAGGGTGTTAGGATCCTGATGCAATCAACATCGGATCAATTTAGTTTATTTCCTTTGTTAGCTTTCCATATTTAGTTTTGGCTTTCTAATGTGAGTCCGAGTAGGTTTCCTACTCAGAAACCGAGTTGGATCAAAGAGCAATAGAGCAATAGCCTATATAAGGGTACCTATGGTCTTGTAACTTGAACATCAAGAGCAATAGAGCAAGAGAAAATCAGAAAAACTGTTGTTGTTCCGGCGGCAAAAAAAAATTGTTGTGTTCTTGTGTTCGCGTTCAAGGGTTCCATTGTGTTCGCGTGTGTTCGTCTTCGATTTGGGCCAACATCCTCTGTCGCCTGCATTTGCTTCTTCCCCTGCTGCTGCATCCCTGCATGCATATCTACCGCACCCTTGCATGCGCTGCAGCTGCTGCTAGCTAGCGAGCTTGCATGCTTTCCTACACCACTGAGAGAGAGAGAGGAATATGATGGGATTTTCTGTGCTGCTGTAGGACACCATAGAGGGAAGAGGAAGAGGGAAGGAGAAGAAGGAAGGAAGGATTTTGCGCTCCGCGATCTTCGTCCAATTTTCGTGAACATTGAACTAAAAACCCTAGTTTGATCTTAGATTGATATTTAATTATTTATTCATGAGTTAGATTAGTTTGGTCGTGGGGTTTGGACATTTTGGTTTGCCCTAGTTCGGGAAGTTCTACTGCACAACATTACGGGGATTTTGGGATATCTCCGTCCATGTTCGTGACTTTTTCATGGTAGTAAAGTTGTAGATAATTTCCTTAGATTTCTAGATAGCCCAAGATCATTAAATTTGGATAAACGAGTAAAAATTTATGGCATCGGGAATACTGCTATCCAGAACTCTGTTGCCAATGATAGTCGTCGTGAAGATCGCTTTAATTACGTGCATTATATGTTAGAATTAAATTATGGTAATAACTAGTATTAGCTATATAATTCTCTGTAGATTTCATAAATATTATGGTTTGCTATTTTCATGTTGTAGAGAAATAGTTACAAATTTGTTAAGTCCACTGTTCTATTAAGTTCCAAAATAACTTTCGGGGTTGAAAATGGGGAATTAGATGGAAAATCATAGGATTGTCATAACTAAGAAAATGTAGGAAATTTCGTGTAGATTCTAAAAAGTATAAAGTTTGCTACGTTTGGAGTCCCGAATTAAATATTATGGGCATTTGATCACTAGGACAACGGGTATTATGTCAGGTAAAAGTGGGTTAGTTGTGTCGGATTTGCGTGTAGGTGCGATAGCATATTATTTAATGATTGTGTACTTTTGATACATGCTTTGAGATATATTATTGATTGTTGTACATGGGTGTTGCTTCAAGTTCGGTGCCACCTTTGCACCATTCGTTTTCTCGTGGCTAAAAGGTAAGTGCATGGTAGAGCGATAGACATCGATTTGTCAACCTTTGTCTTAACAGATAAATTGGTATGAAATTCATTTATACTTTACTTATGCTTACTTAGATGACATGACTTGGTAATAATGATAATGATATGACATGACCATGTGATGACATGAACATGATGATAATGGATAACATTGATGATCAATAAACATTGTTTCATCATTTGCATTGCATCGATCCAAGGTGGTGAGTATTGCCATGTATATGGCTAGTCCGACGTGCTTTTGATAAAATCCTACAGAGATAGGGACTCCACAGGCTGAAGGATAGACCCCACGAGCTGGGGCAAGAGTGTGTATACCAGTATCAGTTGATTAAGTTGCATTGGCATTTGCATACATGAAAATAAAATAATGAGAATTGAGTACATGAAAGATGAGAACGATATATGAGCATGTTTATGATAACGATGATGATTTAAATGAATAATAAGTTATTTGTTTATTATTCTATTTTGTACTTGTTGGGTATTGGATTCACTCTTGCTTTGTTATTGTTTTTAGATGGCCGTTGATGGCAATATGCATGGGATGGAGTGGGACACAAGTATCACATGCATATTATCACACATACATTATTTATTTTAGAGTACTTTCATTAAATCTAGTGACATGTTATTTCCCTTTAGGATTTATTCATAGACTTGGTTATTATTTATGGTTGTCATCCTATGTATCGGGAGCATGCTTCCAGTGTTTCTTTGGTGCGGGTATCCCAAACGTTTCTCGGGTGTGTGTATCCCAAGCGTTTCTCAGGCGCATGTGACATGGGCATTCTTGGAGTGTGTGACCAAGTTGTGAGTGTTAATCATTTACACATTTGCATTGTTTAATTTATTGTTTAGTGACTCATTGTGGGTTTTTTATTCCATGCATACTTGCTGGAATTATTGTTAATTAAGGTTTAAATTGATATATAGAATAGTTTATGCGACATTCTGGGCTTAGTGTTAGACCAGGGTGTACAGTGAGCCACCGCCTATTTCTTCAACCACCACCAAAATCCGATGAAATTCGTCGTCCTCTCCACACCTCCCTCTATCGATTCCGAGCAGTTAGAAGCCACCCGATGACCATTTTCTATCTCTCAGAAGTTCTAACCCAAGTTTTGAAACCTAAATTACATATAGTTATTTAAAGTAATTTATTTATCGTTCTTTGCCTTATTTGGTGTTATTTGCAATGCATTAGAATGTGAGGCCTTCGACACCATGCATGGCAGAAGCACTACTACAGAAAAGCTCATCACAGACGGTTTTTGAACCGTTTGAAATTTTATGTCTGTAATAATAGGCGGTTATCACATATAGTTGAAAAACCGTCTGTGATAAGTCTTATCACAGACGATTCAAACCAAGAACCGTCTGTGATACTACAGAATCACAGACAGTTCCAACTAGTCATATCACAGACGGTTCTTGGTTGGAACCGTCTGTGATAAGTCTACAGACCTAATTAATTTTTATCGTATTTTCAGCTAGCCTCAGGAATTGCTAGCCATACCCTCTGAAAACTAACAAGCAGAAACATATCACAGATAATTGTTGACAACTCAAAGTGATCATTTAACTCAAAATCAATTACAAAAGAATGTTTCAAGTATTGTCGCTAGAGTTACAAATTGAATTACAACCAGTCAAAGTGATTTTACAATATTGAATCAATTGTTTCGAGGTCGTTCATCGGTGTCGATGGCGTGAAACTCTCCGGTGGTGTTAACTATGTCTGCCTTGATGAAGCCATAGAGCTCCCCTCGAATGTGCGTGACCTGGTCCATCTCGAGTGCATTCAACTCTATGTTCAAGCCCTATCGCTGGCAGGAGTAAAGTAGTAAGCACATATATTTAAATTTATAATTAGGAGATAATTATTACGAGATTGACAAACCTGGGGATCGTGTGTCCTAGAAGCAGTCAATAGCTGCATATGATGACATACGTAGAATGCGCATAGGTGATCTCGTTTTTGGTGACAGCACTGCAAAAATAGAATTACATATATATGTACAGTCAGTTCTAGACGCAATATTACAGAGTATGATATATGATTATTGTGTTGTAGCGCGTACCGAAAATCGCATTCTGTGAGTCAGTGTGGCGCTCGTTCCCTTGTATAAACCTCCCTCGGCAACATAGCCGATGAACGCCCTACATGATTCAAAAAAGTTATCATCGTCCGTTTCAAACAAAGGAAGACTACAATAGAGTTATGTGCGAAGGAAATGAACATACCTGTCGAGTATTCCTTTAAGAAGGGTGAAGTCGTGATTTTTGTTGAGTAGAGAATCAAGGTACAATACCATGTTCCTCTTTGGCACAAGAATCAGAAGAATCCAGTGGAACCTACTCATGTATGTCGCTATAGTCATAAACCTATGTTGAAATGAAATTTGTATAGCAAACATTGAAGCACTTACTTCTGGTTGTAGGGCACCATTATGTAGTCCTTGTCGTCCAGAGCACGCAATCCCATTTTTATGTAATTCTCGACGTAGGATACGTCTTGGTTGATTGTTTGCTCAGAGACCACGTGTGGGTCGAGGAAACCCACCGGTTCTTTGATTCGACGGGCACATTTCATAATGTATCTGTACATAAGCAATGAGTTATGATATTTATCGGTATCACGTGAGTGTAGAAATTGATTGTACACACTTACGATGTCGAAATCGTAGAAGTGAGGCGTCGAGGCGGTTAGGTTGTATAGGTCAAATAAGTCTCCGAAGCCCACGACGAAGTGGCCAGGCTCGTGGAGAAAATGCTCCCTCCCGTATCTGATGGTGATTCCAGTATGGCCCCCCTCCTCTCGGGTCTTGCACAAGTACCAATCATGCAAAGCTTGACAAGCTACTCTTGAGCTCTTTATTTCTGCGCCAGAGATCAACGGACTTCCGAGGGAGTATTTCACGGGTTTGGGAGGTGCCTTGATGTTCTTCGATTTCGATCTCTCCTTAACGAGGCGGCTGAGGGACGTCTTCCCATGAGACGCCTCAGGGACCGATATAGTGACACACTTTCTTGTCCCTTCGCCGTCTTCTCGACGGGAAGCGATGTGGCGGCCTTCTGAAGCTTTGGTTGAGGCGGACTCATCGAGGGTCCTATTGGAGAGACAGAGTCCTGTCGATATGACGTCACTGAAGGGTCCAGTGCGATGTCCTTCTTGGGACACTGGATAAAAGTGTGAGTGGCATCCCCTAGTGTTCTGATTTCTTCGTTCGGGGGAATCTCCAGCGGGATGGCCATGAAATTATCATATACCATGTCCACCCGCACTCTGGCGTAACCCTGCGCCAACTGGGCACCGTGCTGCACTGCCCCTTCCTGGTATGGATACACCATACCCCGCCCAGCTTCAATAGGAATCGACCCAACTATCCTTACTTGGAGTTTGCAGGGCGTCGGCTCCTACAAAATGGTACATAATTAGCTAAGACGTCCTATAGGTCTATCTTTGGAGCATTCCAGAGATGTACATTACCTCGATGTCGTCGATCGGTAATTGCACGTCGTCATGTCCAGAACGCTACTCCGATGTCTAGGAGGACTTGCTCCCAAATTAACACGGGTGGCTTGCGCCTGCATGAGTTGATTTACTTGGTTCTGCAAGTTTGTTATTTGTTCTTGAAATTTTCCAATAATCACATGTTCCAACTGAGCGTCGTGCTGGTCCTCGGATCTCTTCCTATTCCTATATGTGTCAGAGTTGTGTGGGAATCCATCCCTCCAAGGTACGTAAACCCCAACGCTTCGCGTGCGACCCGGGTGCTCCTTGTTTCCCAGGGTCGTAGATAGTACATCCTTCTCCCTGTCTACTTCGAAGGAACCTTGGGAAGATGCGGAAGTCAATGCTTCCTGCAAGAGAACATCATGTTATTGTAGACACCATGAAGTTATGGAGTTATTAACAATTAAGTGGTTCGACAAATTTACCAGGCGTTGAGACACTACCTCGTCTGCCGGGTTTGTGAAAGAGATGCTGTCCGAAGACGTGGCTGATGCCCTCGCTCTTAACCAGGCTTGAGCACGCTCGTCTGAGATCTCAGCAAACGATCGGACAACGGTCTCGTCCTCCGCCGCTCACTGCGTGGCTTTACCCGCGTACCCAACGGTGCCGAGTCTGTGGGGGTGAGTGTTTTGTACCTGGATAGCTCTGTGTGCCGCACTTTGCTCCTGAAATTCGTTCGTCGTCTTCATCTGCACGAAGGCGTCCCATGTATCCCGCGACAAGAAATGATACGTCGTGAAGGACGTCCGACCCGTGTTCACGTACTGCATGACAAGCAGGCTCTTGAAGCTCCTCCACGCGTGGCACATCACGGCGGCGCGCGGTCATCGCACACGCGCTGCGGTCCGCCGGGGAAAGTGAACGAGGCAGAAAGTTCAGTCCACAACTGGTCTCTCTGTACATCCGTTAGAGACTTCCAGGTTGGGGTGGTATGGGGTCCCGTTCCCTTGCAAGTACCCCGTAGACGGTCCGGAATCTCGCAGCTGCTTTCTTAGGACTCAGCGGGATCCCGACGTCACTGACCTCCGTGATCGTCATGCGCCCCGAGGGCAATTAGGAGATTCCTCTGCCATCTCGCCTGCGTACCACCTTGATCGGAGATCCGAACGCATTTGGCGACGTCGCTGACGGCGGCGAAGACGGTGCCTCTGCCATCTCGCTTACTTGCTATCTATATAAGTTACGTACGCAATGATTACATAATCAAATAAAGTTACCCATTGAACCTAAATATATGATACGTAGTAAATAAAATATATGAAATTGCAAAAAAAACTGGAAAGGAGAAGGAAATATTGCAAACAAACAAACACACATACAGGGATGTAACGGCACGACACATTCTTACCTCTCATCTTATGTGTTATTTACAGTTTCTGAACAAATATAGCAAACGGAGGGAGTAAACAAAAATATATTTTATTACGAGGTATGCACTTATAAAGAAAGGGTAGCAAAACAATGATAACATATAGAATCACAGACGGTTCTTTATACGAACCGTCAGAAGACTTTGTCAGTATAAAGAACTGAATGCGGAATACGTCCACATCACAGACGGTTAACGAAGAATCGTCTGTGATAATTTTATCACAGACGGTTCCTAAGAGACGTTTTCTATTGCCTATTTTGTAGTAGTGAAGGAGACGACTGAAACCTAAAGAGAGTATGTCATGGGAGACGGTTGAAACCATAAGATTTGGGTAGATTGATCAACTAGGAAAACAAGAGGCAGGTTACAAAATCCTTGGTCATATTGAAATCATATTATTTGTAAATGCTGTTTGTTACATTGCTACTTTTGAATGAACATGCTCAATAGATATACACCTTTAATTACATGGTAAAGCCATCCTTGATTATTTGATCTGGTGTTCACCTTTGTAAACTTAGGACTATTACATGTACTCTAGGTTTCCACGATAGTGGAATGTGAAACCCTAGTATATTATTTAGATTATATATATGGTGTGGCTCCACGAGTGTCGAATCATTTCTTGGAATGGTATGTGATTACATAAAATGATACATCATTCACTCGGAATGATGATTTGCTATGTTGGCCAAGGGTGGAGGTGTGTTATGTGATTTGGTGGTGGTCATGTGCACATTTTACCTAAGTAGTAATGTATACAGTCACCATGCATGCTGACTTCTCCCAAAGCGCATAAGGACTAGAACTTTGTGCTATGTAAGAAACATGTAAAATGGTGTCCATCCACTGGATTGATTAGTCGAACCTGGTCTGACTATTGCTTTTACTTCACGAATGCTGCAACGGGATATAGGTATGATGATGGCGTGTGGCCACAGATCGACCAATGCCATAGTATGACCCATGCAAATAGTGAATCGACTCACCCTTACCTAGGCCCGATAAGGACCCGCCTGTTAAGATGAACCCCCTCTCTATTGTGCAGTGCTAGTAAGGAGAAACATTAGTACGACCTTGTTATTTGGACTCTGGTCAAATCTCGGGTATATATCTGGTGGGTAAAGCTGGACAAGCTCTGCAAAGTCTTTATAATCATTCGGATGTACTGTGATCCCGATTAATGGATCTATGTAAAATGATGATTCCTAAACTCGAGGCATAAGTAGTCTTTTGAAGGTTAGAATGTGGTAATTTTGTAACGATGTTGAATTGTTAACCCCCCTACTCTTGAAAATATCTGTTAAAGTTTTCATTTTAATCAAAAAGCTTTACAAATAAAATTATGGGTACTGGCTAATATAGACCCAACAAAACCCTCTTTGTCATCATAATCCATTGAAATCCTTGTACTTCATTAATAAGTTTACCATTGTGGCTTGCTGAGCACGTAATGTACTCACTCTTGCATAATTTTAGTCAGTGGAGCAAAGATTGAAGACAACAACATGTTAGGGTCGCTTCTACGCTCAGGCTTGCATGTGGAGTTTATTTGGGTCTTTTGCAGTGTACTACGTTTTGCCTATGGCCTTATGCAAAACTAGACTGATGTGCCAAAATTTTCACTGCTATGTAAGTATTTTATTATTTGAAGCTTGTGCAATGTAACTTTCTGTGTACAACTAAAATCCTGAACTGTTGCAGGAATACAGAGACACCTGGAATTTCTAGGGTGCCCCCACAAATCTTAAGGTCCATAAGCAATAAGCTAACAATAGAATTTACATTTATATACGGATGGTTGAATGAGTGTTCCAAACAAACTACTCCCTCTAGTTCATAAAACACAAGTCGTTTTGAAATGTGCATGGTCGAACTCTAGAAATTTTGACTATCTATTTCTTTTTGAATATCTAGATTATATACATAAAAAGATATGTGTAGATTCATCTCTAAAAGCACTTTCATAATAATATAATTTTATTAAGTTTTACAAATATATTACTATAGTAATTAGTGATCAAAGTTGTATTTGGAAGATCGTATCAATGTTCAAAAGAACTTATTTTTGTGAACTAGAGGGAGTAGTATATAACTCTCAAAATGATTAAAAACAACTTTTATGGCTGCCTGGGTGAGAATTTTATAGAATTCAATTCAATTCTCTCGGAAAAAATCTCACATTATAAGTGAGGCCTTAGAGGATGTACATACACATGGCTGGATCCATCAATAGGCTTGCCAAATAGAGTGACAGGTCGTCGTCGTCATGGAGCAGCCGGAGCGGTCGCCGAGCGACAAGGCAAACGATGCTCGTCACTGCCATGCCCATGGGGAGGCTGCCTTTGAGCCGTCGGCGGCAACAGGACGGCCCCAGGCTTTGTTGTTTTTATTTCAGAGGCTCTCTTACTATGGGTTTGTGTGAACTTTTACTTAGATTCGGACTTGGGCCATCAGGCCTCTTCGGTCTTACAAACTACACAGTGCAATGCGTCCACATAAAAAGTATGGTTTTTTTCATAAAAAACATATTGTTTTTTTTTGCTTTTTAGACGATACTATACATAGACATATTCATACTTGAACAATAAATGTGATGAACCATAGAGGCCATATCATTAAAAATGTGCATCCATTGTAACTTCTGCTTACTTGGCGGGCCATCCCTTTAGTTTTAGGTGGCAGCTCAATGACTATGAAACACAACTATTGCTACTATCATTCTCCATCGCCTTATCGCTTCTCCTTCTTGCTACCTATCCACATCGTTTCCACTATACCATCAAGCCCCTTTGACTGGAACCATCTCTTGGTGTAGTGATGTGGTTGTGGATGTGCAACTCCACCCACTAAGAGTTCAAATTCTGATGTACACTTTTACGCACATACAACTATATGAGTGTGCTTTGATAAGAATTTTATGAGGTTCACGGATTTATCTATGTTCTCTGACTATTTTGAAGTGTGCTAAGGAAACACATTCAGTGTGCATGCATGGTGGTAGTGTCTAGGTGTATATCTGCAATGTAATATTAAAAAAATCCTTTTGGCTAACAAGGTCAGCATCATTTGCCGCTCCTTTGTATCACCAACTGCCATGGTTGTCCTCGCTTCCACCATTGCTACCGTCAACTGTCACCATCCACGTAAAAGCCATAACACACATCGTCTAGCCCCTAGGTCGCACGTCAATCATTTTAATCCGTTGGTCTATAACCATCCACAGCTTCTTAATCTAGCGATTATTTGCATATTATCAATAGCATCTATGACGCTATCCAAGTTTTTCTAATGTGCTACACAAGTTTTTTTTATCACGATTTTGCATGGAAATTCTTATCTGTGGCTTTTGGGGGCGGAGTCAGACTAGACAGCGACCTCTTTCCTTGGCTGCGTCCACTTTCCTTCTCTCTTTTTTTTTTTTTTGCAATTTCTTAATTAAACTCTTTTGGACTTTAATTCCTAGGCTTAGGGCTGAAGACCAAGCTAGCAACAAAACGATGCCAACTGTCAAATCTTGATTTCTCCCCTCTAGAAGTTTGAATTTTTGAATTCCCCTTCGCGCGTGTCGAAATCAACTTCCCTTCCCTTTCCTTCGAGAAAGCCTCCTCCAGTTTCTTCCCTTGTCCCCCAAGAATGTCTCTGCAGTTCCTCCATTTCGACGCCACGCGAGCGCCATGGCCCTCTCCTGCGCCGCCGAGTGCGCGCTCTCCCTCGCCTGCGCGCGGTGGGCTCTCCACCGCCTCTCCCTCGCCGGCGCAAACGACAGCGCCTCCTGGCCCGCGGCCTCCCCCTCCTCCTTCGCCCCCGTCCCGCGCGCCTGCCGCGCCGCCCTCGCGGCCTACGACGCCGTGTCCGACCACCAGCCAGCGCCACCCTCGCCGCTCTGCCCGCCGTACCGCCTCTCCCATGACCGCGCCCGCGGGGAGGTCGTGCTCGCCGTGCGCGGTCTCGACCTCGCGCGCCTCGAGGACTACCGCGTCCTCCTCGACGCCGGCGGGCCCGAGCCGTTCGCAGGCGGGCACGCGCACCGAGGGCTGCTCCGCGCCGCCGTGTGGCTGCTCGATAGGGAGGGGCCCGTGTTGAGGCAGATGGTGGCCGCGGCCGGGCCGGCGGGATGCAGCCTCGTGTTTGTGGGCCACTCGCTTGGCGCGGGAGTGGCTGCGCTCGCGGCCGTCGTTGCCGTGAGGTGCTGGCTGGGGAGGCTCGGGCTCCGCCGCGGCGACGTGACGTGCTACGCGATGGCGCCGCCGCGGTGCATGTCGCTCGGGCTGGCCGTCGAGTACGCCGACGTGGTCCACTCCGTCGTGCTACAGGCAAGTATTCCGAGATTCTTGTCACTTGCTTCTTTGTTCAGGTTTCCGTTTCTTGCATACGGTATGAGAGGCAAGCGATAGCATGGCAAGAAGAGAAGCCTATCTTGATTCTGTTCATGTTTCGTAGAATTGCATTGCTCATGCAAATATAATGGACCCATTTGGAACGTTGGATTTTTTCTTCTTCTAAATTCATGTAGGCATTGTATTATTCCCTGTAAAATTCCTGCGTTCTAAACAGATCCCACAAGGTGTACTCATACCATTATAAGCAAAATCAACAATCTCTCTTGTAATAATTCGTGGTGATCATGGGCTGTAATGGTGCGCGTTTGTTCAAGTGCAGGACGATTTCTTGCCCAGAACTCCGGCGCCCCTGCAACACATTTTTGGATCTGTTTTCTGGTAAAAATACGCCGTGCTGACTGTCGTTGATTTTGCAGTACGGTTCCTGTCGTTGATTTTGCAGTACGATTCCTGTCGTTCTGTGCTTGTCTGCTAAACCATTTTCTACGGTTTGCAGCTTGCCGTGCTTGCTGTGTTTCATTTGCATGAGAGACACGTTTGTGTCAGAAGGAAGAGGCTTTCCACCAAATCTTCTAGGAGATTTCTGCATACTACACTAATGCATGTCCACAGTCTAAACCTTGTGAAAGATATCCTTACGACAAAACAAATTTATGTGCAAAGCCAAGATTAAAATAAATAGTCTGGTGATCTATGTATATAATGATAAAATCTTGGCAAGCTATTAGGTTAAAAGGGTGCTTTACTAGAGTGACCACTTCTTGGACATTGGTTAATATGTTGTTAGAAAGGTGAAAAATTCAATAAGAGAAATGAAAGCCATAGAAAAGTTGATGGTTGTCTTGGATCTTGTTGAAATTCAATTTGTATCACCGCTTTCATCCACCGCCAGAAACTCTATGTTGAAGCCTTGGATGCAGAATGTTGACATCCTTGTTTGACATTTGAAGAAAGTCAACAAATAATTATTATTAGAAAACAAATATACATTCTGTTTAGCTTATGGATCCAACTAAACTCTATGCTCCCGGCAGAGTTTTCCATATCGTGGAGCGGAGGAACTGCAGGTACTAAGTCCAGGCTTCCATATATTAACTGTTAAGTGTTAATACACTCTTCTTTCTAACTCAACCACTTTTAGGAGTCTTGAACTCTTGTAGAACCGGAGCAATGTTTAACACTTCCTTTATGACTACCTCTACTGTTCTACTTGATCTGTTTACTTGTAACTTCTCTCCCGTCCATAGGCACCCATTTTAGCAGTAAGCCAGTACCATTAACAAGCTATTGAACAAGTCTACTACACTTGATTCAGATTTCGAATCTATGGTGTAATGTAAGAAATAGCTTACTTAGCGTTGAAGCCATGTTTGTTAATTGTTATGCAGATGTGGCAGATTTCCACCACAGGTCAGAACAGCAGTCCCAGCACAGGGCAGGTTTGAGCATGTTGTGTTGTCATGCAATGCCACAGCCGACCACGGAATCATTTGGATTGAAAAGGAGGCTCAAAAGGCCTTGGATGTGAGTCAATCTTGTGCTCGTCTTTCTTGAACCTATCCTACATATGTTTGTAAATTGTAACAATATGCTATCTCCCTCTGCAGAGCTGTCTATGCATTATCCAAGAAATCTAAAGCCAACTGACCAATTAGTCTGATTTTTTCCCCATGTTGTTCTGGGACCCTTTTTTTCATGTTTTGTTTGGCTTGCATGTTCTTACTGTGTCAGTTAATGGGGCAAGAAGGAGAAGACTTGACATCACCCCCATCGCAACAGAAGATGCTACGAGCGCAGGAGACGAAATCCCTTGCAGAACACCACCTCAATACAATGGAACGTCTGCTGTTTATTCAGGAGGAGACCTCGACGACATTGCGCAGCACCTCATCCTCGACGACGAGCGAGTGGGGTGAGCTTGTGGACACCTTTCTACATGATCATGACGAAGACGGTGATCCGAGACATGACGATGGGAGAAACATGTGTAGTAGCGGTTAGATGTGTATTATTATCTGTATATTTTTCTTATCGTATAAGGGATTATCTGTATATATATCATACATATATTTGTGTGTGTCTGTGTGTGTATATATATATATATATATATATATAGACTCATTGGTCTCATGGTGAATACAAGCGTCATTTATAACATGGTATCAGAGCGCATCTAGAGTTTTTCTTCGCCAAGCCGCCCCTGTCACCAGTTTGTCTTCTTGGACAGTCGTTGTCGCCTGTTTTTTTTTGCCTACCACCGCTGCTGCTCTTCTCCAGTACAACAGCTCTGCATCTGTTGCTTGGTCGTTGCTAATTGGCTGCGCCCGACAGCATCGCAGGTGTCTTCCCCACTCTCGCTCGGCCGGTTGTCACCGGCTGGTCGCCCCTCGTCTTGATCCGCTGGTGTTGCCTCGACCCGTCGCTCGATCCAGCGTCTCACTCCGGATCCTCCGCTCGCCCGTGGCTCTCACCCGTGACTATTACTCACGACCAAAGGATTGTGATACGACAAGTTTTACTGGATTAACCGAGACAAAAATTGTCGTCCTGATCATGCACCATTTTCGTTCCTCGTTGTCTAGTGATCTTCAATGGTCTCAATTATCGGAATTGGTTTCAGCGCATGCGCCTCCACATGCGTGGTCAATGTCTTTGGGAGTTTCTTACCGGCGAGTTGCCTTGTCCGCCTCGCCCTACTCCACCTGTTGAGCCCGTGCTCTCGAAGAATGTTTTCGAAGACGCTCGTAAGGAGGCATCTGATGCTTTTAAAGATGCTATTGAGACTTTTCAGACTCAGTATGCAACCTACAAAATATGGATTGATGGGCATGCCTATGCATCTGCTATTCTGATTGCTAGCATGGAAGTGCATCTCACTGGAGATGTGGCAGTTGATGTGGGCGCATCTGTGCAACCGCCATGAGTCGTCTGGGGTCATTGCAGCAGGGAGATACCAATGTGGATGAGTTCTATGCCCAGTTATTCACGATTAGCGTCATATTGACTATTTTGGGACCGGATGTTTGCTATACTTGTCAGTGCTGTTAGCGTCAGCAGTCTCACTTGGAGCTTCGTCGTATCTACGACTTCTTAACACGTCTTCGGGCTAAGTATGAGCAGACTCATGCTCAGTTGCTGACGCACCACCCTCGTGTGACTCTGTTGGAGGCCTTTGTATATGTTCATGCTGAGGAGATTCACCTTTGTGCTGCGAGTCTGCTGTCGTCCCCGTCGTTTCCTTCGATTCTGGCAGCTCTTCCAGCTTCTACACCTGCTACGTCTCCACCACCTCCTTCACCAGTGGTGCCTTCACCAGTGACAGCTGTTGTTGGTATGGGACTCCACTGCACTTATTACAACAAAGATGGACGTGTGGAGCAGTTTTGCTATAGGAAGAAGAATGATTTATGTTCTGGTAGCCGCCCTCCAAAGGGCATTGGGGGTTCCTCCTATGGGAGGAGATCTGGTGCTTCAGATACTCAGAAGCATCTCACACTGTTGTGTTGCATGGTTGCTTTTGCATCGTCCGGTTATATTGGTTATGTTACACAGTCTTCTAGTAAGAGATCACCTTCTACTTTTTCTTCCTCATATATATCACCTTGGATTCTTGACTCTGGTGTTTCCTTTCATATGACATCTGATTCCACCAGTCTCACTTCCATTGGTCCTTTAGCTGCTCCTATTATAGTTCAGACAGCAGATGATACCTCTCTCTCTCTCTCTTGCAGGGCGAGACACTCTTTTAAATTTCTTTTTTCATGTTCCTGTTGTTTCTTATGTTCCCAAACTAATCATGCAGCTCATATCTGCTGGTCAACTCACCGATCATGGTTATCGTGTTATTCTCTATTACGATTTTTGTTCTGTTCAGGATCGACGCACGGGGACTCTGGTTGGTACTGACCCTTGTAGCTGTGACTCACGGTGTCTCTGGAAGCTCGACTGGCTTTATCTTCCTTCTGCTACCCATATTAGTCTTGTTGCCTCCACCGCCTCCGCTTCTGTTGCATCCTCCACTGCGTCTTTTGGTCAGTAGCATCATCGTTTGGGATATTTTTGTAGGTCACATCTATGCTTTTTAGTTCGCTGTGGACTTTTAGGGTTTGTGTCTGATGATACTTCTCTAAATTGTCAGGGTTGTAAGCCTGGTAAACAACTTAACCTCTCCTATCATTCCAGTGAGTCAGTGTCACAACATCCTTTTGATCTTGTTCATTCTAATGTATGGGGTCCGGTTCCTTTCGTTTCGAAAGGAGGTCATCGATATTATATAATTTTTATTGATGACTTTTCTCGCCACACATGGATATACTTTATATCATCTCGTAGTG
Organism: Hsuehochloa calcarea; assembly: GCA_036346395.1. Classification (NCBI taxonomy): domain Eukaryota; kingdom Viridiplantae; phylum Streptophyta; class Magnoliopsida; order Poales; family Poaceae; genus Hsuehochloa; species Hsuehochloa calcarea. The sequence continues at coordinate 16,898,722 of CM070597.1, read as the reverse complement.
ATGTTTTATCCATTTACAAGACTTTTTCCACCATGATCCGTACTCAGTTTGATTCTCCTATTCGTGTCTTTCGTGTTGACTCTGCTGGGGAATACTTATCAGGAGTCCTTCATAGTTTTCTTGCTGAGGAGGACACTTACTCTCTCAGTTTTCTTGCCCTGATGCTCATGCCCAGAACGGTGTGACTGAACAGAAGTATCGTCATCTTCTTGAGACAGCCTGTGCTATTATGCTTACTTCTGCCGTCCCACCACACTTCTGGGCTAAGACTGTTTCTACTGCTACTTTCATGATTAACATTCAGTCTTCTTCTGCTCTTCAGGGTGGGATCCTAGTTGAACGTCTATGTGGCAAGACTCCTGATTATTCTAGTTTTCACGTCTTTGGGTGTGTGTGCTATGTTCTTCTTGCACCTCGTGAGTGCACCAAGCTAACCACTCAGTCCGTGGAGTGCGTTTTTCTGGGCTATAGTGCTGAGCATAAGGGATATCGTTGTTAGGATCCTGTTGGTCGACGGATGCGGGTTTCTTGGGGTGTCACTTTTATGAGTATCGTCCTTTCTACCCTCGTCCTTCTCCTTCCACCACTCCAGCATCTCTTGTCGATTCACTTTCTTTTCTCACTTTTCCTACCACCCCCATAGTCACCACACCTCCACTACAGCCTTTGGCCTCTTCGGTGCCTCCTTCGCCGCCGATACCCTCTCGTGAGGCTCCTCCTGGTATTGTTCTTTCTTATTCTCTCTACTACACTCGTCGTCTGCGAGTTGAGGATTATTCTGATGCACCATCTTCTTCTGATTGGTATTCTTGTTTGGCCTCTCCTCCTCCTCGATACGCTCTTCATGATCGCTAGTCCATTCGATCTCTTGCGCACTTTGCTTTTGCTGCTGTTGCTCTTTCCGAACCGAATTCTTATCGTGATGCTACTGCTCATCAGGAGTGGCGGCATGCGATGGCAGTGGAGATCGCTGCTCTTAAGCATACTGGCACATGAGATCTTGTCCCTCTTCCTATGTGTGTTACTGCTATCACGTGCAAGTTGGTCTATAAGGTTAAGACCCGCTTCGATGGTTCTCTTGAGTGCTACAATACTCGTCTCATGACACGTGATTTTCAGCAGGAGTATGGTCGTTATTATGATGAGACCTTTTCCCCTGTAGCTCACATGACCATTGTTCACACTCTTCTGACTATGGCGTCTGTTCGGGCGTGGTCCATCCCCCAGCTTGATGCCAAGAATGTCTTTCTCAACGGTGAGCTGCGTGAGAAGGTTTATATGCAGCTACCACCGGGGTATTATGTTCCTGAAGGTATGGTTTGCCGCCTTTCGCTGATCTCTTTATGGCATGAAGCAAGCTCCTCGTACCTGATTTGATCGTTTCTCTTCTATTGTCACAGTAGCTGAACCTGCTCTTTTTATTCACACTTCGCCCGCGATCAGACATTTCTCCTTTTATATATTGATGATATGATTATTACTAGAGATGATTCTCAGCACATCACTTTTATGAAGGGGCGTCTTAGTAAGCAGTTTCTCATATCTGATCTGGGTCCTTTTCACTACTTTCTTGGGGTTGAGGTTATTTATACGTCAGAGGGCTTCTATTTGTCCCAAGAAAAGTATATCCTATATCTTCTTGATCATGCTTTTCTCAATGATTAGCACACTACTGAGACTCCTATGGTGCTTAATGTTCATCTTCGGTCCACTGATGGTGCGCCTCTTACTGATCCTACTCGCTATTGTCACCTTGTTGGGAGTCTTGTTTATTTGGGTGTCACTCGTCCTGATATTTCCCACCCTGTGCATATCTTGAGTCTGTTTATTTCTGCTCCCACTTAGCTCCACTATAGTCATCTTCTTCGTGTTCTACAATATCTTTGTGGAACCATCACTCATCGTCTCTTTTTCCCTCGCTCTAGTTCTTTATAGCTCCAGGAATATTCTGATGCCACCTGGGCCAGTGGTCACTCTAATTGCTTGTCTCTCTCTGCCTATTATGTTTTTCTTGGTGGTTCTATAATTACTTGGAAGACTAAAAAACAGACAACAATTTTCGTTTGAGTGCTGAGGCTGAATTGCGAGCTATGACTTTGTTGACTGCGAAGGTTATTTGGCTATAGTGATTACTTGAGCATTTTAGTATTTCTGTTTCTGCACCAACTCCTTTTTTGTCTGATAGTATATGTGTTATTAGCACTGTTAAAGATCTGGTGAAACTTGAGTTTACAAAGCTTATTGGTATTGATGATTCCTACATGCGGACACAGGTGTAGAACTAGATTGTTGCTCTTCAGTATATGCCTTTAGGGTTTCAGTTGTCAGACTTATTTACAAAGGCACGGACTAGTACCCAACACAATTTTTATCTTTTCAAACTACATATCGATGATCCAATATAAGTTTGAGGGGAGTGGAACTTTTGCTAGCATTTGCTGACGAGAAGTTTGGGTATCATCTGGGATCTGCAGCTGAACATTTTGCCACTTTCTCATGCCCCACTGTGAATTTTGTATTACCACCAAATTCATATTTACAGCGTCACAACAAGCGTGAATGCATGATGGGTAAACTGGTAAACTACCCTCTGCCTACCAACACACTAGTTGCTACTTGCTACACACAAAATATAGCCGTTACCCGTTGCATTCAAATTTCACCTGCAGCCGTTGGTCAGCGCTGAGCCAGCGGTTAGCCCCTTACCCCGAAGCAACCACGCCGAACCGCACCGAAGCCAATCCCTCGAATCCGCGTGACCGACGAAGCCGCCGCCGCCATGGGAAGGCTCGGCGACAAGCCCGACTACGAGAGCCTCCGCGACGCACGCATATCCGAGAACATGGTATGCGCAAGCATCTATCTCTCTAGGCTTGAAATTTCCTCCAGATGAGAAATTCTCGCAGCGATGAGACCACCACCGATTCTTGGAACCCGGCGAGTCTTGCAGGTCCGGATGGAGATGCTCGGCCTGCGCCGCTGCGCCGGGGAGCTCAGCGCTATTGCCTCCGCCGCCTGCCCCCGCGCCGGAAGCGCCACCCCCAGGAAGACCCCCAAGCCGCCGCGGGTCCTCACCCCGCTCCGTCGCTCCGGCCGCCTGATCGCCGTCGCCTCCGCGACACCGACCGCCTCTTCTCCGGGTCCCCGCCGCTCCGCTAGGTTGAACGGGCAGTCCGCGGAGCACAAGGCGCTTCCTCCCAAAGGTTGGCCCCCTTCTTGTCGCCGCATTCCCTGCTTTTCCATGGCCCGGATTGGTATTGTACGAGGTGGGAAACGGGTTTCTTTTGTTGTCCCGTAGGAGTTTTGGGTAAGGCGGCGGCGGCGGAGGAGGAGGAGGAGGAGGAGGAGGGAGGAGCGAGAAAAGAAGGCGGTGTTGGTGATCGACAAGGAGAGGGTGCGGATACTGCAGGAGAGGCGGTGCGATAGCAAGGGGAGAGGGAGCGTGTACGACCCTATTCTTGGGATTTGCTGCCATTTCTGCAGGTAGATTCGTACCATCACCAACCTGTATCACTGATTGTTTCTCCTAACTGTGTTCTTGAGCAAGAACGTACGAAATCAGAGTATTTGTGTGGCTTGTTAAGAAAATTTGTTGTTGTGTGATCGAAGGCAGAAGAAATTGTGCGGGGAGGAGGACTGCAAGCACTGCGGCGAAGGAGACTTTGACCAGCCATGCGTAGGTAGTAAACGAAGCCGTAAATATCACTTTTCTCTCAATTATGTCCAGCTAGTCCAATGGTAAACAATTTTGCTCGATCTTTGACAGGGAAGACGGAGTGCTCCTCTTGCCATTCGTCGAATGGGATACTCTGCCGTGCTTGCCTGAAAGTCAGGTACGGCGAAGGTAAGCTAAGCGCTGTCAATAAACACCATTATTCTTCGTACATAATATTACGACTACTGATTTCGAGCCGTGATATCAGAGATGGAAGAGGCCAGGAAGAACAAGAATTGGATGTGCCCTCACTGCATTGAGGAGAAGGGTATCAATAAATTCTGGATATGCAACAGGTGAGAACTTCCAAGCTCGCTCTTTGACTATAGTACCAGTGAATTGAAATGGCACCTCCTTGGAAAAATAAAGAATTGAAATGGCACTGTCAGAATATTTATAATTTTTTTCTCCCACAATGCAACCTTATACTGGAAGAGTGTATGCTCAATTGCTCCTTTTGTCATAAAACGATGCAGCTCTATCTGCCTGAAGAAGAGGAAGATAGCACCAACTGGGATTGCCATATATGACGGTAATTGTGGCTCTACATCTTGTTCTTAATAAGTGATTTTGATACATGTTGTTCTTGCTGATCCTATCCATAGTTGGACCGCTTTTTTCACTACATTTTGCATTGCAACAGCACGCAAGCAAGGGTACGCGTCGGTTGCGCACCTTCTCATGGACAGGCTAAAGTGCCAAGCATTCTGACGACGACTGGCTGGAATTTCCCACATGCTCACTTCTTTAGTGATTCTAGTGATGATGATGGCTGTTATTGTACTCGAAGGCCCTTTTGTTATGTCGACAATTTAGATGGTAGATATCTTGGGAGAAAAACTGGTGAAGCTAGCAAAAACCTTTGTGTCCGATGTTCTCAGATAGTCACACTGATCATCTTCTTGGCAACTCGACTATATATTTGTCGAAGCATTTTCTGAAGATCGAATGAAGGATTATATGTCGTCCATGTTATGTTTTCTGGGTTAGAAAGTAATCCGGAATCAAATGTGGAGGATGGCCATAAGTATGTCTTATGGTTGCTACTGCTTGCTAAGTTCATGAATTGATGTAAGTTATCATCTACAATATCTGAGGGTGACCGACTGTTTGGTATATCAGTACAAGAGCATCTCCAGTTTTTTTTAAAAATGTTTCAAAAAAAAGTACAAGAGCATCTCCCATGCAAGAGGTGCTTAAGAAGCTGGTTAGCAATCATCTCTCTACCCTCATTGAATTATGTGGTTTGTCTATAATCTATATATTCACAGGAAGAAGTTCATGTGACCCTCTCAAATATGATGACGCGACCACTTGACCCCGATCTAAAAAACCGCCTATTTAACCCCATAACGTTGCAAAACCAGGTTACTTAACCTCTCGAGGTGGTTTCGGATGTGGTTTTGCCACCGTGGTGATTGACGTGGCGCGAGGTTACTTAAGTAACCTGATTTGCTGAGTCAACGACAATTCCATACTTTTAGGTGGTCATATGGACTTCTTCATATTCACAACGATAAAGAAATATATATGTCATAAGATTAAGCGTTTCATATGCCGGAACAAAAGGATTAATAGCGCTTACAACTTGACATATCTATAAATCGCAATAAGCAAAATTTGTTTATGGCAGAGAGGGGAACTCCAGTTAGCGATCATCTGCCCAAAATCCAAGCCCCCTTCCTAAACTTGCGTCTACACCTCGTCTTCTCCCCTGGAGACCTAACTTGACACTCAGGATAGTCGCTGCAATGGTGGTGGCACCGCCCGGTAAAGGGTATGCTCGATTACCCGTGTGCCCACGGACAAATGCCCCAATGGAGCCAGGCACGGGGGGCTTTCCTTGCCCACGGGCATAAAAATGGGGGCAATCCTCTACCCAACGGGCACGGGCATAGGTGAGCTCATCCCGTGCCTGTCATGTCCGTTTATCCCCCAGACCACAACAACAGGTGGGCCCGAGGAAACCCTAGACATATCACATACCCATTCAACAATCAACACCCATTCCCCAATACCTCTCATCTTGCCCGCCGCCGCTACGCCACCATCTCCAACCCCAATCCCTCTCATCTCACCCGCCACTGCCCCCATCCTCCACCACCTGGCTGCGGCCTCCTCTCCTCCTCTGGATCTCCTTCTTCACACCTATGTCCACCTGCTCGGCTACGCCGCCACCATTCCCAACCCCAATCCCTCTCATCTCGCACGCCGCCACCTCCGACTCACTGCGCCTTCCACTCCTCCCTTGGATCTCCCTCCTCACGCCCTCCTCGTCCTCCACCACCCCTCGCCTGAAGAAGTCACCGCCCCCGTCCACCCTCTATGCGCTATACAGAATTGTGATGAACTGCTGATGCTGAGTGAAATGAGGTGTGGGCATGTAGCGGGCACATAGGCATGCCCACCGGCGACGGGTACCGACAGACGATGGGCATGTGTGAGGTTCTCTGCACGTCACCCTTCGCGGGAATACCCGTGGGGGAGTTTTGGGTTGGCGGGTATGGGTATGGGCGAGCACTACCTGTGCTCTTTGTTCCCGATTACCATCCCTATTGCCGCTACAGATACGTGTGGGATGGAAGTCCATTACCTACTAACGAGGATCTAATAACAGTTAATTAATGAAACTAATTATCTGTCACATTTATTATTGATAATGATATTCTTAATAGCCCTCGAATATACCCCTGTCAGAAATATCTATTACGACTAGGGAAGGAGACGACTACTTCATGTCACGACCACCCCTATGGTCGTAAGATCTACTACGACTAGGTCGGATCACGACCACCCTATGGTCGATAAAATCCACTGACATGTGGACCTTATCGACTAGGAACTCTATACACTACGCTTAGTTATGATTGATAGTTAATACATGTGCGATTTATCTCTGACGTAACTGAATGTAGTTCTCCCTGTTTCTGGTGTAACTGCATGGCGAACGTTGAGGAGAGTGTCGCTCTAATAATAACTATCATCAACGTGCGTATTCAACCAACTATCAATGCACCTCCTGACACAAAACAACTGCCACCCCTTCAGAAGCTTTATAAAGAATAATGCTGATAGGAAGAAAGAGAAACACACAAAAGCCATTAGACTTATTTTCAATGGTTTATTCCATTCGGTAAAATCATTCAATAAAGTACACAGGAGTAGTGTTATTATTCTCCATAGAGAAGGCTTGAACCTGTCCAAAGAACCCATATCTCATCTTGCATAATCTCGAGTACCGTCCCTCTATCATTTATTTCATAAGTTCGATAGTAAATCATTGACACCTACTAACATTTGTAGCATAGATCTAGAAAAAAGTGTAATCGTATTGTAGAAGCTCTAAATCTAAATGCAAAGTTTTATCGACTCATCAATGTTTTGGTTTGAATCGACTTGACCTCCTCCACTATACTACCTTGTTCTTTTTTATTTGTCGTTTTGGATATCAACACGGTCTCCAATACACACACTTGACTATTCCTTTTTTCAAACTATAGTATTGCTTTCGATGCCAAACACACTCATATAATTTTCTTGTGGCAAATCTAAATATTTTTCTAAGAATTAATGGTCAAAGTTTTACTCCATCCGTTCATAAATATATTATATTTTAGAAAGTGTGCAGTTAAACTTCTTTAACTTTGACGACTAATTCTGGCCGGAGACAGGGGCTGGCTCCCCTCATTATTTTTTACTACCTTTCATTAGCATGTAGGAGCTTTGGAACTTTACTAGGACTAAGCACTTACTAATTCAATTTATGTGATTAAGCAACCGTTAGGATGAAACTAAAAAGCCTAGGAGTTAATTTATGGCACATGAACCCATCTTATGTAGCATCTAGATTCTATTTTGTTTATAAATTTTTAAGCTAGTATTGAGTCTAATTTGTACCGTACAAGTGCATGATATTTCATCTCCATGCATGTTTAGAGTTTGATCAAACATTTCTACCTAGTATCTGGCTTCTGTCACACCTTTCATGGCTCGGTGAAGTGTTGTGCATGTGCACTAAACTCCACCAAGCTCAAGTTATCACCCATCATGATGACATGATTATTTGTTTTCTATTGTTTTTTTTTGACACAAAAAGTTTTCTCATAAGAAAACTTCTATTTTTTTATAAGAGAAAAGTGATGATTTGCCACTCCTATGCATCTTGATTTAGGATTTGCCACCATTAAGTTTTTACTTCAATAGGGAGAGGTAAATGCGTCTTTTCACTACGGATTTGGGTGCAAAATAAAAACAAAAATACTGGAATACGCCCGGGTGTCAAATCACATGTATTTGGTGCTTATGAGTGGCAAATTATCAAGAATAACCTTAAAGGTGACAAATCTAAATCAAATAGTTTAGACGTGATAAATTCTCAATTTTCCCTTTCATAAGTAGCTTAAATTGGACGATAACGAATTCATGTCTCTCCTCGGCCCCCTTATGGTCTAATCCTAGCTCCGCCCCTGCCACTAGTATATAAAATACTATTTAGATTGGTTATGTGAAAATGATACCATTAGATTAGTCATGAAAAATATTTTCATAACATAACAATATTATATATGATCATATTCATATAAGAAGTAGTGGTCAAAGTGGCATATTGAAGACCATGTCGATGTCCAAAATATCATATATTCTTGAAGAGATGGAGTAAAATGTTGACCGCACGTATTCTAAAACAACATTTATTTGAAAATGGAGGGGTATATATTAACTGATTCTAACAAGCCGTAACCATCCATTGAGATGGCTTACACATAACAATGCAGATGCCCTAATTGGACCAAACAAGCCCTACAATGGGCCAGGTCAGACTATAGCTAGTAGCTACTGCATTTGGTTGGGTGAGTTGAGACCAGGCCAGAGCCTGGCACCGATTTGAGCTTTGAGCAACTCCTCTCCACCCTACTCCTGCAAGTGATGCACCACCGCTTCTGCCCCACGACCGCAGCAACCGCACTCCGGTGGTTCTCCCACCTCCGCCAGCTGGACCCAAGGCTCGCGTTCCTCTGCTTCGAGCTCGATGACCTCGACCTCACTCACCAACCACCACTTTGGGAGCAAAGCTACATAGCTAGTGATCGAGCTTGAGCAAAATCTCGGGGGTGGTGGGCAAAGATCAAAGCAAATTACCACTACAAGACTCAGGATTTTATGGAGAATAAAGTCAATCAACCAACACAAGGCATCATTAATAAGATTCAAAAGCACACTACTCACTACTGGCTGTATGCCCTGCGCGGCGCACAGACTTGGCTCTCCGGTCGTCGGTTGTGCATCTGTCTCCGCCGCCAAGCCCAGTTGTGGCACCCCTGCGATGCACCAGCGGGCAGCGCCTTGTCTGTTGCTTTCGTGCTTCACCGCCTCCTGCCGCCGAACGATTGAAGTTGTTGTCTCACTAAGTAGTATTGTAACTAGTAGCAAGCAGCAACAGTGAAGCTTCTAGATGAACCTAACCTAACCAAATTAGGCTGGTTATAGACTACATACATGATGTTAATTTTTTTCTTCTGAAATACTAGGGGGCGGTACTAGGGGGCAACCTAGGTTGGCTAAGCCAGTCCTCCGTCCCTGCACGTATCAGTAGGGGTGAAAATAGGGTGAATAATTCCCGCCCGATCCGATGTCGTATCGGGAAAAAAATCCGCATAGGGTACTATTTTTTAGTCCCGACCCGCATTCGATATTATCTGTATCCGTATCTGAAAAATCTTATGAAATATGAGTTAGGATATGTGAAGAGCAATATCCGATCCATATCCGTATTTTATAGGATATCTGATAAATCAATAAGATGAATATCTGATAAACATCAATATCCTTTAATATCCTTTATGGTTTTCTAGTCATTGACTAATATATAATATGAATTAATATTTGATTATGTTTATGTTGTTCGGTATGATAAATAATTCTCTAATAGGTAGTATAATTTGACACTTTTGTTGGTGAAGTTATATCTTTTTTTATGTGTCATTATATGTGACGATTTGAATCCGATCAATCATACATCTGTGACCGATTATGTATATGTACCGTCAAGGTATTCATATCGACTTGAATCGCGGTTGAAGGATCTAGACCCGCCATTATGCGTTAATGGAGTGTTTTGGTGATTAATGACAAATCTATTTGTGAGACTAACGTTTCCGTTATTATATTTAGTGCATAGTCTCATTTGGATGTAAAGGTGAAAACTCAACGAGGTATGCAATCGACATCTCAATCTTATATATTGTTGCATTCCTCGGATCCAAAATATAGGTTAAACTCAACCATAAGTAAAACTTGAATATGTGCATATGTTTCTATTACACATCATGTATGCACACATTTAGGGGGAGTTTAGTCTATATTTTGTGGTTTCATAAGTATTGATCCATATTCCATTCTCTAAATATATTAAGGATCATTACTTTGAAACAAATCCTTTGAGTATATAAAACTTGTGTAGTTCATATATGCTCGTATTACTTTATATTCAATTATTTGCAATTGTGTTGTGGGACTAATGTGTGTACTAAGATGTGTTCAAGGCTTAGTCCAGAGTGCTGAATGAAGACATGAAAAGGAAATGCAAAGATGGTAAAAGATCAACATGGCTCAAGACAAAGGAGTCATGCATTCAAAATCTGTTGAAATTTGTTTTCTAAACATCATCGGTAGTTCGGCATTGTATCTGCGGAACTACATTAGGCGGAACTTCCGGACAAATCGCGGAGCGTTTTTTCGAGAGAGCACCCTTTTTAGGGAGTTAGCGATTTCTCGAAGTCGCGGAAGTTCGGCATTGTAAATCTGGAAGTTCCGATTATCGGTTGCTCAAAATTCTTGCGGATCGTTTTTTCGAGAAGCACCATTTTGAGACTTAGCCAAAATTTGGAAGTGCGGTAGTTCCGCTATGTGTTGGCGGAACTTCCAAGATCGGAACTACCACATGATAGTTGGCGGTAGTACCACACCTTTCTACAATAGCTTGTTTAGAAGCATTTGTTGCATGTATATCTTGATAATTATTGTTAATCATTGTGGGACTAACATTTTCATGAGTTGGATGAATAGGCTATGTTCTGGGTGGCGAAGACTTTGGATGGCATCATGAGTTGATCATCATCAAGTCAAGGTTTAAGAAGAGGATGTATCGTGTGTTGATGCATAACAAGATCTCGAAGAAGGAGATGATCATGAGTTGATCGTCAAGTCAGAGAAGACCCATCATGTGTTGATGGAGGTCAAGTAAAGGATGCATCATGGGTTGATGCATGTCAAGGCGATGACCGGACTTGAAGTGAAGATGTGCGTCATCAAGCTTCAAGAAGATGCTCACGGCAAAGGTATGACTAGCTAGGGCTAAGGATGTGTTCCTAGTCTTTTATCTTGGTGTTTGGTTGGAAGACCGGATTGCTATATAGGTTGTCGTACTAATCTTGTCTAGTAGCTTGAGTCTCATCATGTGTTGATAGCTCAATCTTGCTTGCTCTAGCTCTACATGGCATGATGCTATTATTTGCGAATGTGTTTTGCAAATAGTTGAGGCTTATCGATTAATTCTTGTAGCATGTGACTATACTTTTGCGAATGTGTTTTGCAAATGGTTGAAGTCCATGTAGATATGGTCTAAGATTGCTTATTGTTATTTCTTTGGACTTAGACCATGATAGTGGCTCTTTGGAATTTGATCAAATGTGTTTGAGATCAATCAAATAGGTGGGTTATGTAGCCCTCTGAACAAGCTTTCCATAGAGTCCAAGATCAATTCCGACATCGCGCTGAAATTGTTCGATAATCGGAAGTTCCGCCATTTGTCTTCGGAACTTCGCATCAAACTTTAACGGCTAGTTTTGAGCCGTTATGCCCACCCATGAGCGGTAGAAAGCGGTAGTTCGCATTTTAGTTGGCGGAGATTTCCATTTTTCTGCAACTTTGCCTCCAGCGGCTAGTTTATGTGTGGGGCTATAAATACCCACTTTGGCGGTTGGAGAAGGTTCTTTGGTGCCCATATTCATTCTATTGAGCTAAGAGCAAGCCTCTCATCTCTTTTGTGCATGTGTTGCACTTAGTGAGTGTTGAGAGCAAACCCTAAGTGCATGTGTTGCCTTAGGTAGTGGATTAGTATCCACTTGGCGTTGACACTTGATTAGTTCAAGTGATCGTTGAGACTTGTTTCTCTTGGTGTTTGCCGACACCTAGGCGGCGTGGAGCGTCATGCCGGTGATCTTCTCAAGAAGCTTGTGAGAAGGCGGCGTTGTTGTGAGTGGTTTGGTGCTCGCCATCTCGGAGCGGAGGAAGAGCAACCGTAGTAAAGCGAGTGTTGGTTGATTTGGAACGGTCCAAGTGTTTGGACTTACCTCGGAGTGTGTGCTCATTTGAGGAGCGGTCCAATGTGGTTGGGCTTACCTCAGCGTGGATTAGGGAGACCGGCAAGTCTCCAAACACCACGGTAAAACATAATCGTGGCATCTTGTTTTTACTTGTGCTTTACTTTGAGCAATTTACATTCTGCTTTAATTGCTTATATATCATTGTATGTTTGCTCTCTTGTATTGTCGGTGCACTTAGTTGAGCCTAGTTGATTTAGGTTTTAATTGTGCAAAACCAATTCGCTATTAGCTTCGCATTTATATATTGGTTTAGCCACCCCTCTAGTCGACCACCTCGATCTTACAGCGGTAAAAATATGGGTCAGTATACGGAAATAGCAATATCCCCGTATCCAACCTGTTTCCATCCCTAGGTATCAGAAGAGCCAAGAAGTGGCGCTCTCACGCGGAGACAAGCAGACCCCCACTGTGCGGAGTGGGTGGCGCGATGGAGCTCCTCCTCCGGAGGACCTCAACCCCTCAACCCAACCTTATGCGCACCGCATGCCTCCGCGTCCGAAGCTCATCGGGCGAGGCGACTGAGGTCGAAGGAGTCGTGCTTATGTTGTTTGGGTTCTTGGCCTGGGACAGTGCGCCTTGATGTCATTAGCACTATTGGGGCTATGGTTTAGGAATTTTTATATTAATTAGCCCTTTTAATTTTATTTTAAAGTTAACCCCCCACGAATTTTATTTTCAATTACGACCCATTTGGTCACGCCACCATTCGTGACGTGATAAAATAATACTGTTACGTCAGCCCGTATCTGGGCAAACTCTTGTTACGCCACCACCCGTGGCGTGACAGTGTTGTTTGGTCACGCTACCACGAGTAGCATGACAAAAAAAGTGCTATTTTAGCGAACTTATCCCATGACAATGTTGTCTTGTCACGTCACCACCCATGGCGTGACAGTATTGTTTGGTCACGCAACCACTAATGATATGACAAAAGTGCTATTTTAATGTACTTATCCTGTGGCGTGATAATGTTGTCTTGTCACGCCACATGTGGTGGCGTGGACAAAGAGGTCAGAATTGGAAATAAAGTTCGCGGATGATTAACTTTAAAATAAAAAATTTAAAAAGGGTTAATTAATAAAAAAGTTCATAGTTTAGCTGCACGCGAGGTGTGAATAAAGAGGCTAGAATTAGAAATAAAGTTCGCGGATGATTAGTTTTAAAATAAAATTTAAAAAATAGTTAATTAATAATAATAAAAGTTCATAGTTTAGCTGCACGCCAGGTGTTTGCGGAAATTCGCCAGCCGTGTGCGGCGCTTTCTTCACCGGGCACAGCAATGCACGCAAGGTGATTGTGCGTGTCCCATAGAGGCACATACGTTGGCTGTGGTAGCAGTATTGTGGCTAACACATCACACATACCGCGTGTCTGGAACGCTATGCCAAATTGCAAATACGCACTCTTAATAGAAGCTCGCAGAGCACATCTACTGAATAGTGTCTTTTTGGGGTGGTAACTAGTGCAAAATACCATTATGGTATAAAGTTGTGCAAATACCATTAAGTAATTAAAAAAATGGAAATATATAGAGTGAAAATATATATGGTGTTCGACATGCTCTAACTATACCACAAAGACATGATAGCCAACATGTGCAATTTCAAGACATGGTTTCAGTTCGTATAGCCGCACTCTTATTTTTCGTTTCCTCAGTCGCCACATTCTACCAGAAGGTACCTAAATGGATGCGGTTTAGCTAGATAAAGCTGAGACTCTTTTGTTGCAGGTATATATCAAGATGGGATATTCAGGTCGCTCTGCAGTGTGGGCGCCCCAGCATTGACAGGAAATTTGTTAATTCTGGGAAGCGACTGCGTGCTCATGTAGGCCTTGATGGAGGAGAGGTATACATTGGATACAAACTACATTGGAACAATAAAATTAGGTGCACAAGAAAAGAAAATAAAACTACGTGCACACACAAGGAAAGAAAAACTTTCTTAGAGTCAGCCAAGGCATGGTCTTTGGGACCTCAGATAATAATAATATCTTACTAATGTGTAATGTGTAATTGTAATCTGTTTGCTTATAAAATGCACCAAAACAAGTCTTAGACTACAAACACAAGGTGAGAAGGAGTAAAACAGTTATTATTAACCTTTGTTTCACTAAATCAGCGTGCATGAGCTTGAGAGGCCATGGTTTTGTGTCATACATATTGTCCACATTATAATTTAGAATTCATACCACAAAGGCTGAAACTTTTTTTTTTGTGCAAACTAGCAAATATTAGCAGTTATTGAATATTCTTGTTCCCTTTTTGAGAACTAGTAGTACATTAAAATTTTAAGACACTTTGCTTTCAAGGGCTCCATTTTACGTCTTTCCAAAAGACAACATTCACTTTGCTAGCCTTGAACTGTGCCTACAGTTGCTATGCTGCTGGTGCAATCTAGTTTTCCTAACCTGTTGGATCCTTCATCTGTATACTGTAATTTCAGTACTTTCGTTTATGTGTGAAAGCTTGATTCCTTTAAGTCTGTGACATAAAGCTATGTACTATATAGCATATCTCCAGCATCAGCTTATGCTGACAGGTTTGCAGCCAATGCAATTTAAGGGGAGGTTGCGAGAGGGCATACGTAAAGGCTTGGAAAGAGGAAGTTGGAAGAACTGTGGATGTTATGCGCATTCTTCTGACTCATGTTCTCGATATCATTCCTGGTAATATGGAGAACAAAGCATGCCTAAACAAAACCGTTAAAGAATCCATAAAGAACCTACTGAACGAGTTAGTCTTGAGTTTGATGCCAGGGGACCTGGTTCCAGCACTGAAAGCCGCACAACATATGTCAAACAGATCAATCTGCTGTACCCATGAAGCATGGTGATTGGAATTGTCCCAAGTATGTAAGAAAAATTAATATTACCTTCTATCACTTATCCATTCTGTCATAATTCCATGTGTTTTCCGTCAAAAAAATAATGACATGTTATTGTAGATGCAACTTTCTGAACTTTGCAAAGAATATCAAATGTTTACGCTGCAATGGGGAATTTCAAGAGAGGTATCGGTTGCTGCATGAGGAACAGGAGCATCTTCCTCCCAAAAAGGGTGACTGGATATGCAAAAGGTGAGTCTGCGAATAACTCTAGTTTATAATTAAGATTGATACTGAGTACTGTTTTTTTCACTTGTACTGATCTTACATTTTCAGGTGCAACTTTTTGAATTTTGCAAAGAATACAAGATGCCTGCAATGCCATGAGAAACCAACAAATTGATTACTCAATCCAGGAGAATGGGAGTGTCTCGTGAGTGACTTTATACTATATATCATTTTATCTGCTTGTCCATTGCATTGTTTTGATGTCTAGTGTCCTGGGCAGGTACTGTTTACGCAACCAGAGGTACGGTAGCATCAGGATTAGGAGGGGGTTACCTTTCCCAATAAGAATATCTATTTTCTAAAATAGTTGATTAATTTTCTTGTATAGAGATTAGGTAATTGGAAATATTATCTATCAGTTAAGATTGACATATATTAGTTAGGAAAGTCACCATTTAGATTGATTTTATCCATAATTGTTAGAAGAGCTTTCTATATAAGGAGGCTTATTATAATTGTTGGCATTAAGCAATGAGAATACAATAGTCTAAGTCTCAATCCCCTTCGTCTCCTTAATCTATAGTTTTCCCTCTCCCCTAGCAGCTGACGCCACCCGGCAATCCTCCCGGTAATGTTTACCTCTATGATATAAGAATCATAACAACTTGATATCAGAGCCAACACCATGATTTCTGCCGCCGAGAATTTCAAGGCCATGAGGGCCACCCTCAACGAGATGAGTACCGACGTAGACAACATGAAAGCTATCTTGGCAGACATGATGGCTATGGTGGTCAAGCTGATGGAAAAGGAGGAGAAGAATGCACATGCAGTAGCTACTGCGCGATCTACGCCACCGGATGCGTCTCTGATTTCGCCGGTGACTTCTGCATCGTCGACTTCACTGCCTGTGGTTGCACCAACGGTACCCTCGCCGAGAAAGAAGGCCGCTGCCCAACGACGGTCTTCTCCACACGCTCGGCCGACGTCGTGCCTTCGTAGGTGCGGGACATGGCAGGTGTCAGGACCACAACAACGTTGCGCTGCTGCGTCGCGCAGCTTGTCCATGCCACCACGCCTCCTGCAGTGTCAAGACACGCCAAGGGTGATGAGGACATCCCTCCTTCGGATACACGTACTACACAAGACCTTCCAGATTTGGGTGTTGGACTACAAGGTCCTATGACAAGAGCTAGAGCACGTGACTTAATCTATCGTGTAAAATCGCTTCTAGGTGAGTGTATTATTTGAGAACTCTATGATGTTTGCCTAATGGAGATGATTTACTTGTACTCGTAAATCTAGGATTACGACCACTTCAAGAAGGCCTACGACCAGTTCAAGAAGGTCTCGACCACTTCAAGAAGGCCTACGACCGGTTCAAGAAGGTCCACGACCAGGGCTCCGCAAGGCCTCGACCACTTCAAGAAGGCCTACGACGGATGACTTCGTTGGGAGCACTCTACGACCGAGAGGCGAGCACGATACTCGTTGGACACAATCTATGACCAAAGATAGCATGGACTCCTCAAGACCACCCTAGGACCGGTCCCTACGACTAGATCTTCGACTGTAAATACGCGACACAAGGTGTTGCGTCACCGCTTTGGAAACTAATAAGACTATGTAAACGTGGCGAGATCGAGTCCGGGTTGTGTACGCCTCATCCCACTACCGCACAACCCTAGGTCGACCTCCTCACGTCCCCTATATATATATACAAGAGTCGCCGTAGTTTAGAGGCGGGTTTTCTTAGATTATTCGCCAATTGCGCTTCGCCATCTCGGTTTGAGGAACCCCACTTGTAAACTTCATCCATATCCGCAATACAATCTGATTGCATCTACCTTGTTCTTGTGAGTTGCTTCGATTGCTTGCGGAACAATAACCTTCGTGGTAAGGTCGATCGCGTGCAAGCGTGGTCGATAACGACAAGCGTCGCGGGTGTAGCGACTGCGAGGTGACGATCTGTTGGTCTGAAGCCTCAAAGCGTCAACGTCCTCACGACGAACCAAATCGAACCTATCGGAAGATCGGGCCGCTGTGACTCATCAAAGGGCCCACAGTCATCGCTACTGTCTATTGGAGCGTTGTGGACTATTTTCCATGCAATGTTCTGCCAGCGCCACGACCTCTCCTCAACATAGGGTCTACTAGGGCTTCAGCTATGGCCGCCACTATAGCTCGAGGACGAGTTGTCGCGAAAGGAGGGGAATAGTGTCATGGGTCAGGGTCACTGTTCACATGCATAAACAGTACCATGGGAACTGTAGTACCAGGATCAGAAAGAGATTACCTTCCCCAATAAGAATATATCTATTTCCTTAAATAGTTGATTAGTTTCCTTGTATAGCAATTAGGTAATTGGAAGGTTGTCTATTAGTTAAGAAGGTCATTTATTAGTTAGAAAGGTCATGATTTAGATTGATTTTATCTATAATTGTTGGAAAAGCCCTTTATATAAAGAGTCCTATTGTAATTGTTGACATTACGCAATGAGAATACAATAGTTTAAGTCTCAATCACATTTGTCTTTGCAATCTATAGTCATCTCTCTCTCCTAGCGGTCGACGCCACATGGCTATCCTCCGGCGAAGATCATAACAAGTGTTAATATGAGACAAAACTTTGAAAAAATGCTGTTAGTGATGTGCGGCTAGCCTTTCAGCGTCATGATGTTATTCTATTTTACTATCATAAAATGCAAGATAACTACTTATTGAGTGATTGATGACAGGTGTAATTATGTGAACTTTGAGAGGAACGTGTTCTGCTTGAAATGTGGTTGGAAAAGACCAAAATCATTAAATAGCCAAGACACTATTGAACCACACCGTGATCTAGAACATAATAACCATCCCGCTATTTCATTTGTTCAAGACGGCATCCAATCGAGAAGGTGGTAAACTCTCCAAAATAAGGCTCCACTGTCTAATGATGAAGTGTAACATTCTAAATTTTGCCTTTAATTTTTTTTTTTATTTCAAACTAATTAATTCAAAGTGCTAGATTTCTTTTGGAGCTTTTGCAATGATTTAAATCCAAATTCAAAATTCAAATAAAAATTATATCATCTCAATTCAAATATTGTCTCCAAATCCAAATTCAAATTTTGCAATTTAATTTTTTCCGCGAATTCTCTCCTAGGCCGAAGCCAATTTCTCTGGTCCATTTCTTTTTCTTTGTCTTTGCTCTGTTCTTGCCCGAGCCCGTGCCAGACCGCACACTTCACGCCGCGCCCGTGTCCCGATCGCCCGTGGCCATGCCCATGCCAAGCCGCGCCCCTGTTCACGCTGTGTGCCAGCCTATGCCGCCCGAAAGGGTATTGCGCTCGCACCACCCGCACGTGTGTTGCGCCCGCGCCGCCCGCTTCATCACTGCCACAATCACACCGCACCATTGCCATAATCCATAAATGCATTGTCGTTCCGTCTGTTTCCAAAAATCGAGCATTAATGTCTCCATCGATTTCGCTCGCAGCCACGTCTATTCAAACTCCAGCCAATCCTATAAATTGGAGCCTCATCACCTCCTTCACCCCTTCACGCCCTCTCTAAACCCCATAGCCACCGGAGCTCCGTCGCCGACAAATTCGTCGTCTTCCCGAGCGCCGGTCACCACCTCGATTCGTGCTCCTGTTGCCCCAGTGAGATTTTTGGACCCCCAACTACGTCGCATTGTGTTCCCGAGCTCCATGAACAATTCCCTCAATCAATTTCACTATTAGTTGTAGTTCATCGTCCGATTTTGTTGTTTTGTTCTTCCCAGCCAAAACTTCGCCGTCGCCCGATCTTCTTCTCCGGTGAGCATCGAGCCATGTTTTGTGCGTCATCACGTGTTCCCGACGATTTCCCATCTTTTCCTCCTCTCCATTCGGCCGCATCATCCTCGGACCAAGTCGCCACCGCCGTCGTCTTCTTCACCACTGCTGGCACCGCCGCCTCGCGGCCTCAGCCGCCAGCACCGCACATGTCATTCACTATCTCCATTGCACTCCCTCTCAGACTAACAATTGGCCCCATGTGTCATACACCGTGATATTGCAATATTAAAACAGAACGGAATATTGTAGAATATTCCTCTTCCTCTCAATTATTAGGATTTTTCATTCCGGCAAATCTTCCGGGAGTTTGTTCTCTTCCGTACGAACTCTAAATCAATCGATTGTTGTTTCTAAATTCATAATAGCCCTAATTTTTACTATTTTTATATTTTATATTTTGTTATTTATTTGTCTCCATTCGCGCGTGTATAGTCCGCCGAAGCCACTTTGGACCAACCGAATGCGTTAACCTCCAACTTCGACGAAGGCAAGTCTCCTTTGAACATTATGTACCTATGATTTCCAAGTTATATTTCAGTTTCAAAAGTATTACACATTTTTTTAACATAAAATTATGAGTTTAAATAGTAGATTGTTAGTTAAACCTAAAATTGATAATAGCTTCCTTTGATAATTGTTATCCATACACCTTTGTCACCCTAGCATGGCCTTTTCGTAATAATGTTACCATGTTGTGGAGTAGATAAAAACGGTATATTTGCTTAGACATGCTTATTCAGTCATAATCGCCCATTTGGGTGGGGTGTCATTATTACCCTTTATGCTAAAATAGTTTTAGAAATGTATGACATTATGTATTGTCAGTAATTTGAAAATAAAATAAAATGGTGGAAATTATTTAGACTGGGGAGACTAGCATGAGTTTCGATTGTCTTTCCTTGGTCGATTAAGGACCGACACTTCTGTCTATTCAAATCGAGCAATATCGTACAACCGCATATCCTAAATGGGAAGGACCTGACTGATTATTTTACTAAGTCCAAACATTTAGCCCGCAGACTGTAGATGATAGAAGTTACCTAGGTAGTGCAAATGGTGGTAACCGGCCTCCATGTCTTTCGGGGCTTGCGTCGAGCGATGATAATTGACGTCCATGTCCAGGTAGGTTATCGGCTACAACAGTGAGCTTCGGGTCGATGGTAAATGACGTCTATGACTTGGGGTTAATCTCATCGGGCGGGCTAATGTAAGGATAAAATATTGTAAAAGTATTGTGATAATTGCATAGTCGACTACCCAAGGAAGTGTGTCATGGCCGACATTATAAGTCGATTATCTCGTTTAGGGTCAAGCTGTAAAAACTCTGTAGAGTGTAAAAACTATTTGAATAGCCGTGTCCACGGTCAAAGGCGTGGCGAGGTGCATTTTCACATAGTATATTTTAGTTTTGTTTTTAAAGAATTATTTTGGGAAATCTGGTAGTAGTTGAAACTCTTGGATTGTTGTGCTGGCAGCTAGAGCCCTACTCACAAAAACTTAGCGGATAGAGTCTCAATACTAGCTAGAACCTTTACTAGAGAATTAATTTAATGAAACATCGTTTTTCTAATTAATTTAATGAAACATCGTTTGTCAAATGTGTTTTATGAAAATTGCTGAGACATAAAATATTGCTTTGTGCAAAAGAACCATATAAGCCTATTTGTTAAAGCTATGCATATGCATATTTCTCTAGATTTGTGGAGTACTTTATGTACTCATGTACTACACTCGAAAACAAATCCCAGAAACCTTCAACGATGCCAAGGATGACTACGACTTCTACACCTGCAAATTTGACAATGGATGCCCGGAGTCTAGGCTACGCTCCCCAGTCGAATGCCGGTTGGCAGTTTGATGGGTTACCACTCGGAGTTTATCATTTATTGTTTCCGCTGCTGTAGGACTTGAGGTCATGTGATCTTTATTGTAATAAGTGGCCTTAAAGCTGATACTTTGTATTACTTTTATGTTAATTGTGATTCAAACTTGTTATCAACGCTATATCCACTGTGTGCACTAGCTACTGATCAGGGACCGGTGCAAAAATACACACAGGATTTGGATTCAGAAATCCAATCCCGACATGAAGATTGTGATTTCTGGAGCTCAGAGGAAGGGGATGATAATGGTTGTTAAACATGCTCCCAGTATAGAAGAACTACATGTTCCTTGAAAGTTTTCCCATAGTTGGGGGTAGGTCTGCTATTTCCCAAGATCTTCTTGCGAGTTTGTTTGCATATGAAGGGATTAGAATCAATTCATTTGGATTGAAAGAGTGATTTGTTTCTAAGAACCCCAACAACTTATTATGTTCAATATTTTTTCTTCCATCAAAGCTCATACCTCAGTTGTGTTTCTCATGTTGTATTTCCCTTCAAGCTTGTATTGCCATTTTCAATGTTTATGATATCTTAAAAATCTAAATAGCCTACAAGATACATAAATATATTATCAATAATTTAAACAAACTTCAAAACAAATCTAGTTGCGCAAATGTGCGGGCCACCTGCTAGTTACAAATTAAAGATGAGGAAGAAACGAAACGCATGCACTGTTCAGCTAACAGTGAGTCATCCACCGCAATTAGCACCAAGCACTATCAACCCCCATTCTCAATCCTAAGTATTTATATTTCGTTGAAAAAGGACTATTTCCTATCGATCCACATTCTCGATCCTAAGTGTTTATTTTTTTAATTGAAAAAGGCCCATTTCACGTGCCTGAAATCTTCCAAAAGTTCATAAAACAACTATGAACTACTAAACCAGACACCCGCCCCCCTTCAAGTTTCCAAACTAGGCAAATTACCCCCTGTGCCAAATCCATCCCGGTTTTTCTTATGACGCAGAGGTGGTTTTACTGATGTGGCAACTGAGTTAGATAGGGCCCAAATGTCAACCGGAAAGCCCTTCTATCTCCTTTCTTTGTCTCTCTCTCCACATCTCTCAAACTTGAGCCACCCGGGAGAGATCACCTAGCCATCGGCTGCCACCTACTGGGCCTCACTGCTAGCCTCCTCCCCCTTCCCTTTTGCTTGCCGCTAGTAGCCTCTAGACCGTATGCGCCTCATCGCGTCATCGGTGTGCCACCGCAGCTGATATGCTCTCATGCGCCTCACCATTGTCGACTCCCTTGTTGCCTCCAGCTCCTTCGCCGAATCCCCCGCCGTACGGGTAGAGGCAGTCTGTGGCGGCAACAGCGGTTACGCGTGGTGGCGATGGTGATGCACTAGTCATGGCAGCGGTTGTTGCGTGCGATGGAGACGGTGGATCCGATCGAGGTCAGGGTGGTTATGGGAAGTGGGTGTGAGCTCTAGGAGGTGGTAGGAGAAAGAGAGAGGTGAGTGCGGTTGGGATCGAGGGCGACGACGCTCTCTTCAAGATCCTCCTTCTGCTCCTCTTCTTTCCATCTTTCACCTAGATCTCTCTCCCTTCCCCTTCAAGACCCTCCAGATGTATCTGCCATCATTGGCAGCATCAGGCGCCTCCGGTGAGCTCCTCTCATTTGCCGTCATCGGCAGCTTCGGACGCCACTGGCGAGTGCCCCACGTCTTCCATCGCCAGAGATGGCCTTCAATCATGTCCTTACTGAAGAGTTAGGTGGAAGTGGATTGATTGTGTGGGATCTTGCCGACGAGAGGAGATGGCGCGGTGGTTCATCGGGAGGATCTTGTCGGTAAGCGGAGGGCGGCATGACAACGCAGTAGGAGAGGCACGGCTAGCCAGTGTGGCTTAGGGAAGAGAGAGAGGAAAGAAGAGGAGACCGGTGAGGACAAGAACAAGAGAGTGGAGGCAGACGGGAGAGGAAGAGAAGAGTTTACACTGACAGGTGGGCCCTAGAGTCTGCCTCATCAGCATAGGGGCCAGATGGATTGTCCACGTGCGCCATGTCGATGGAAAACCGGGCTGGATTTGGCACGAGGGTAATTTGTCTAGTTTGGAAACTTGAACGGGGCAGAGGTCTGGTTTAGAATTTCAGGGCTGCTTTCTAAACTTTTGAAAGAGTTTAGGAGTGTCAAATGAACTTTTCCCTTTTGATTAGGTGGTAGCTATGTGCGAAATGCAGATGCAGTAGTCTATACTTTATATACGGTCCAAACTCACTGTGCATACACATGTGTTTTCTGTACAAAAAAATCTTTCGTAGTTTCTTTTGTTGTCACCGGTTGTTGGACGCTAAAATGGTTACTAAGGAAGCGATTTCACTGAAGTAGATATTGCAACTGCAGTCAAGAGTGCATGTAATAAGATCTTCCGATAGCAATTTTTTAAAATAATATATATTTTTTAAAAACTATATAAATAAATAGTCAAAAAAGAAAATAATAAAATTAGATTTACAGGAAACTGTCGCTATTTCAATTGGCGACAGATACTAGATACCTGAATTGCTCTTGTCTAGAGGAAGCATATACCACTGGAGATCTGCAGTCCTACCTGCTAGTCCCTGAATTGGCAACATAGGTTCTATCACCATTTCAATTGGAGACGGAATCCTAGTTTCGTTTTCTGTTGGCGACAGGGCTACTGTCGTCAATGGTTTAGTTTTGTAAAAAAAAATATTAACTATTTATTTTTGTTATTATTTTTTTAATGTATTATTTTTAAAAAAATCATCCCATAGCGTGACCACGGACTACCGGTTCATGTTATATTGTTATAGCACCAATGAGTATATATGTGCCCCTTATTTTTTTGCCCCACTACACTTGATCTAGAAATAATCTAGGCTAATGATTAACCATCTAATGGCTTGCACGATACATGCATCTACGTAGTTGATCTGTTTCGCTGGAGCATAGGCACAATTGTCTTATGTTGGTAGTCCAGCTGATAAGCTAACCGATTCACTAACCCTAGTAAAGACCAGAGCACAAATCTTATGGTCTTTGTTCCAAGGATTATTGTGGGTTATGCTCTTAATTAGGCAACCAAATTATCTTATTTAACTCACTCCATCACCACCTACTTCACACCGACAATGGACCTATTTGGTTGGAGACCCGGGCGTGCTTAAGAAAAATTAATGTCTGGAGGTAACCTGAAAAATAAATGATTTTTACCTCATCAAACATGCATAAGATTATGCTATGCTGTTTGGTTAGAGACTCACATGAGTAAAAACACATAAACATAAAGTTTGTTTTGTGAATAAAAAAACGTAAAGCATAAAATATACCTTTAATTAGAATACAACAACCACCCAATAAACCATCCCAATTTATCGTAACCATCCCAGCCCAGATAGCTCAAATCAGTCGATCCTTGATTCAATCTATCCATCATGGGCGGCACCGAGGTGACAGTGGAATCCAACGAGCTCCGATGTCAAGGCGGCGGGATCTTGCGAGCTTCGGCGTAGCGACGACTGCGGTGTCCAACGGCAGGCCAACGAAGTCCAAGGACAGCGGGATCTGGAGAGTGGCGGCGGCGACGGTGTCCAACGGAGGGCCGTCGGGGGTCCAAAGGTGGTGGGATTCGGCTAGCTCCAATGTTGAGGCGACGAGATTCGGTGAGCTGCAGTGTAGCGACGACGACGGTGTCCAACGACAGGCCGAGTAAGTCCAAGGGCGGCGGGATCTGGCGAGGGGCAGCATGGCGTCGGCGGTGTCCATGGCTACAACCGACAACAATGATGAAGCTACGCGCGATGACGGAATTGATTAGCATTGCTGGTGTTGCCTGCAACCCAGGCGACCAATTTTGGTCGTTTGGTTCAGGCTGGAGCTGCCTGGGAAGGCATCCAGGCCAGACAAGCGACGGTAACTCCCGTCCTCCAACCAAATACTGTTGATCCAAACTAAAGACGAACACACACGAATGTAATAGAATCCTCGAACGCGAACATAAAAACACAATAAAAATTTTGTGCCGTCGGAACAACAATAACTTTTCTGATTTTCTCTTACTTTATTGCTCTTGTTGTTCAAGTTACAAGACCATATATACCCTTATATAGGCTGAACACTTGGATTCTTTGATCTAACTCGGTTTCCGAGTAGGAAACTTACTCGGACTCACATTAGAAAACAAAAATTAAATATGGAAAGCCTAACAAAGTAAATAAACTAAATTGATCTGATGCTGATTGCATCAGAATCACCCTATACTTAGCAAGTCTAGATTAATTTTCAACAATCCCCCTAATCTAGACTTGCTGACTCCCTAATCTAGACTTGCTGACTCTAACTTGTTGCGGCAGTCGGTCTCAACTACGACTTGCCCAACTAATACTCGGCACAGGAAGACGAACACACCTCCTCAACATCACGGACACAGCTCAGGACGGTGAACACACCTCCTCAACGTCCCATACTCAACTCAACAGACTCGACTCAGGACGGCGAACACACCTCCTCAACGTCCCGGACTCAACTTAGCATCAGAGTAACGTCGGCTCGTATTCAGCATCGGCCGCAATTAAATGCACCTCCGCTTTCTCCTTTCTGGGATTACGACATTCAGAAGCAAAGTGCCCGTAATCCTGACAGTTGTAGCAGCGAATCTTCATCTTGTCGAACTTGTGATTCTTGTTGGCGCCCTTTTTATTGGACCTGGATTCCCACTCGTCACGAGTGAGTAGTAGATGCTCACCTTCCTCGTCGTGCCGCCGTTCCTTTGTGCGTTCCTCGTATGCCTTCAGTCGCCCAACCACCTCCACAATCGTCATCGTCTTCATATCAGCAAATTGCTCAATGGTGGAGACGATCGGCAAAATTTTTTTGGGCATGGCACGAAGAAACTTCTTCACGACGGTGCGCTCCTTCATCTTGTCTCCGATGACACGAATCTCGTTGACGATGGTGGTCAGCTTCATGGCGAAGTCATTGATGGACTCAGTCTCCTTCATCTTCATTACATCGAACTCACTCATGAGAGTCTGCACTCGTGCCTCCTTGACGCGATCAGCACCGACGTGCATCTCCTTCAGAGTGTTCCAAGCCTCCTTAGCCATCTCATATTCGGCCAAGACCATCATCATGGCCTCGGGCACGGCTTGGAATATGGCGGCGAGAGCCATCTGGTCTTTGCGCTCATCGACCAGCTCTTTGCCTTCTACCGCTGCCCACACCCCTTGTGTGTGCATGAACATCTTCATCCTCACCGCCCAAGAGCCATAGTTGGTCTCAATGAGCATTGGGTATTGGAAGGTTACCGAACCCACCTTTGCCAGTGCCTTGAATGCCGCCGTGTCCGAGGTGTCGTCACTGTCTACGAACTTCTGCGTGGACGGCATCTGCTGGAACATGACGTGCTACACCTCATGCGCCCGAGGCATAGTGCCGCAACTGCTGAGAGCCATCGTGGCCCGACCGAGCCACACGTTGCCCGTCCGCGCCGTGCGCTCTGCCGCTGAACGCTATGCATCTGCTATGAAACAGCCGGCCGCCACCCGCCCTGGGACGTCGCCGCACCCACCGTCACGCCGTATATGCCACCCCGGGAGTCGAGATCACCCCTCCCGGGGTAGCAGCTAGGGTTTCAAACCTAGAGCTCTGATACCAATTGTTGGCCCAAACCGAAGACGAACACACACGAACGCAATGGAACCCTCGAACGCGAACACAAGAACACAACAAAAATTTTGTGCCGCCGGAACAACATCAGCTTTTCTGATTTTTCTCTTGCTCTATTGCTCTTGTTGTTCAAGTTACAAGACCATATGTGCCCTTATATAGGCTGAGCACTTGGATTCTTTGATCCAACTCGGTTTTCGAGTAGGAAACCTACTCAGACTCACATTAGGAAACCAAAACTAAATATGGAAAGCTAAATATGGAAAGCCTAACAAAGAAAATAAACTAAATTGATCCGATGCTGATTGCATCAGGATCACCCTATACTTAGCAAGTCTAGATTAATTTCCAACAAACACAGTGCAGACAGTGAGGGAGGGCTCTGACCAGAAGGAAATTCTCTGGGAGAGGTCCCGAGCCTCTCCTTTAGAGGCCCTACCTTCGATTATGCCATGGGGCAGCTGCACTAACCTTGAAGCAATCCTAATCATTCCTTCCCCTCTCTTCCCCAACTCACCCCACCCCACCCCACTCCCATATCCTGGACTACCGCTGCGCCCCGCTGTTGAGAACAAGAAAGCCGTTGAGGAGGCAGCCGGCTACATCATGGAGGAGAAGGAGCTCGCCGAGGGCCATGTGGAGACCGGCGACAGTGAGGTCGAGGACAGCGGTGGCGCAGCTCACGCCGACGGAGCACGAGGTGGCTCGGCGGTGAGGTAAGCCCGGGAGGACGGATTTGGCGACCTCACTCCACCCACTCCCATATCCTCGACTCCCATCGCGCCTTGTCGTTGAGGACAAGCAAGCTGTCGAGGAGTCAGCCGACTGCATTAGGGAGGAGGACCTCACCGAGGGCCGCATGGGATACGGGTAGATTATACTAGCTGGTAATTTAAAAATCTATCATGTAAACCAAGAAATCATGCAAGCAGGAGATCATATACAGTTACCACTAGATGCGTTGTGCATAGAAAGAAGAGTTGAAGCAACCTGATCTAACGTCGAGCGCATCGATGTAGTGGTCATAGTCGATCGTCCAACGTCTTCGGTACCGATTGCCTCTTCCAGCAACCTATCCCATTCCTTATGTATGTCGTGTATCGTCTTTGATTAGTACAGCAGCAACTAGGGATGCCAATCGGGCACGACGGGCATGGGTAGTGCTCACCTATATCCATGCCCGCGACCCCAATTTCCCCCTACGGGCATGCCCACGAAGGACGACGGGTGAAGAACCTCACCCATGCCCATCGCCCACGGACATGCCCGTTTACTCGCAAATAATTTATCACATATTCACAAAAGGAATCACCAAGTTAAACACATTCCTGTAGCACATGCCATTGCCGAAAGGTCCAAAAAAAGAAAACAAGAATGCCGCGGTTACAAAACACTCAGAAATCAAAAAATCATTGGATTTTTTTAACAATTTTGACTTCTGGACATGTTCATTTAAAAATTCTAAACCGTCGACACTCGGAAATCTTCATTCCAAATCAACAAGAAACAGATGCAAAAATTGTTTATAGATACCTTGAGCACCATAGCCGCGAGCTTTGAATATGAATCAATTGAGAAATATGAAATTTATCGTTACTGTGATGACTGCTAAGACAAACCACTAGGAGCAACAATTTGCTCAGAGACTAGAGAGAGTGTAACAACAAGTTCCTGATTGATTCAAAATTAGCGTTCAGGTATAAAAAATATTGAGTTCAAATTTAGTAGAAACTACAAAGGTAGAATAATCATCGTGAGAATTCGGAAGAAGCACTCAGTGATTTCATCTCCCTTCAGAAGGCCAATTTGTTACAACTGTGGCCCACATGTTAGTAGGAGATGGTGGGTAATTGGGTGGAATGGTACGGGTGGAGCTCCCCCGTACCCATGCCAGTTTGCCCGTCAGGCAGAGTTTGCCCCCTATGAACATGTCGTGGGCAATAAATGAAGAACATACACATATCTATTACGGTTTTTGTCCGTGGGTACGCGGGTAATCGGGCAAGATTGTCATACCTAGCAACAACCGTAGCAGCGTCGGCCTCTACGATTTCCACATGTCTAGGAGTGGAACGTCGTACGCTAGTGTGTTAGCAACAGCACACACGGTAGGGCCTTCAGAAATTTGACAGTTAGGGTTTCAGCGAAGCAACTCTTACGTACCAACAACCCCATGCATCCCCTTATAAAGAGCCCATAACGGATCCTATCTGGAACTCATTTATTCCGACCCGTTAAGTTTGTGACCCTGTAGGTTCATGCATAATTAGTTATGACTCGGTAACTCCTTTCCGACCATGAGTCGTTAGCGGTTTCTAGCAGGACATAACGATTCCCAACACACATAAATATTATATTGGACAATCCTTATGCAATATGATATGCGACCAAGTCCTTATCACTTATGACCAGCTCGTATCTCCATACGACCAATTCCTATTTAGTCATGACCAGTTCGTAACTCCTTACAACCAGTGCGCTGACCAGTTAGTGATCATGTTCGACCAGTTTACGACTAGTCCATACCTCCATACGACTAGTTCATATCTGGTCGGATTGAACGACCTTCTTGTGTATTCTCCCCTTGCCTCACAATATCTGGTTGAACTCTAGGTGAGATATTTTATCATCTATGGATTGTTCAATACTTTCTCGATCAAATGACGTATAACTTCATGTGGTCACTCTTCGACCACTAGTGGTACGACCACACACTTTCTTTATCCGACCACATCAAGGGTGAGAGACCATGTGAGTAGGGTCCCCGTTTGAGTGATGAGTATTTGACGCTGTGGTGAGAAGTTTATGATTGAAATTATTGCGTTTGCGCTGCTGCTGTTTTGTTTCTGTAAGTGCGGAACTTCCGCTTTGGTAAAACGGAACTTCCGATTATCCTGACGTTTGTGTTCTGTTGAGTTAATCGGAACTTCCGCACTGGAACGGTCCGAGAGACCATGTGAGAGGTCCTCCACTGCAAGTATGTCCGATAGATTGAGAGTTGACGTGAGTATTCTCGTCAGTGGCGACAATCGGATCTTCCAACTCAACGGGAGTGCGGACGGTCCGATAATCGGAACTTCCGCCGTGGAAGTGCGGACGGTCGATAATCGGAACTTCCGCAATGGTAAGTATCGCGAACTTCCGATTGTGGCGCGAACTTCCGCGAAAAGGCATAGTTTTGATTTTGAGTTGTGAATTGCTTTTGGTTAAATGCAAATGATGATTATATTAACTTGAGCAATGCTATGTGATGTGTTTCTTGTTTGTACTGGTTGCAGGGCATCGAGGTGGAGTCGTGGCGAGACACGTGGAGACCGGACTAGACGCAGGCGGCGTTGAGGTCAGAACGGTAAAAGTGTGTCGAAGATGGCGTGCACTCGAGGCGGTTGCGAGTCGTGAACAACAAGGAATGCGGGAGCTTCCAGAAGGTGTGCGAGGGGCGAAAGGGTCATTTCGCAAAGCGGCACAAGTGGAAGCGGGCTCCGTTAGGGTTTAGCCGGCATAACGGGTTGGAGACCCGTTAGCCAAGGGCTATAAATAGAGGTGAACCCCTGGTTGTTGGGCTGGACTTTTTGTGAGAGAAAATTAGGGTTAGCTTTAGTTAAAGAGCCTTTTGGAGAGGTTGTTTTGCTTTTGAGAGGTTGTTGAGTTGGAGAGGATGAACTGAAATTTATGTAATCATTCCTCTGTGTTTTCTTCTGTAATCTTGTGATTCCTATCAATGAAATCCTGAGGTTTTGGTTCTTTGTTTATGCCTCTTTTCTTCTCTCTGTTCCTCTCTTGAATAGTCAGGGTTTTGGTGAAACTTTTGATTCGTCTTATGAGATGGCATGAAACTTGATATCTAGAGTCTTATTGATATTGCTAATATATCCTCAAAGTTTCATGAGCCAAGAATCTAAGAATCTTGCTAATTGTGGTATTCGATCTTTCTTGCCAAATATTCAAGAAATCCGATTTTGCTTTGATTAATCGATCTTTGTCTGCGATTCCTTCTCAATGAGGTCAAGATATTGTTTAGGATGATGTCCTGTGAGACTTGACCTGAGAAGAGCATTCAAGAGTTAGTATTTTGGATTTTTAGGCAAAATCCCGAGCGTACTGTTCTTTGGTCAGGACAATCGGAACTTCCGATTGTCCAACGCGGAACTACCGCTGGCGGAACTTCCGCACTGAAACCCGGAACTACCGCTAGGTAGAATCGGAGCTTCCGATATCTGACAGAACAACCCTTTTTGTTTAACTCTTTGGATTTAATTCACATCACACCTTATCTTATTTTTTAAGGCACCATTCACCCCCCTCTGTTGCCATTTCGGTCCTTCAATTGGTATCAGAGCCGGTTAGCTCTTTTTCGATAGATCTTTTACCAGTCTGTGAGCCATGGCAACGGACAAGTATTCCACCAAGCCTCCCGTCTTTGATGGCCTGGATTACCCTTTCTGGAAGAGCCGAATGGAAACATACATCCAGGCTCAGGGGTATGCCATCTGGCGGAAGGTGAAGGTTAGATTCGGTGTTCCTGCCGATGAAAACATCAATATGGGAAACATGCCCGATGTTGAGGCCAATGCAAAGGCAAGGAACATTATAATCCAAGGTTTGAGCCGAAGCGAGTTTGATCGCATCTCTCATCTTACGTCGGCTTTCGACATCTGGGTGACCCTCGACGCTTACCATGAGGGCACCACCCAGATCAAGACAGTTCGACAGGACCAGTTCAAGCGAGAATACAACAAGTTTGAAATGCTCGCTGGCGAGTCTCTTGATGAGTGCTTTGCGCGTTTTCACAAGATCTTGAGTAACCTCCGAGCGGTCGGTCTTACATACCCCGACTCGGACAATGCTCGTCAGATGCTCGCAGCTCTTGATTTGCGCGTTTGGGAGATGAAGGTGACTACCATCAAGGATACCACGGACCTCTCGACCTTGACTCTTGATGCGCTTTACTCGCGCCTCAAGACTCACGAGATTGACATAGTCTCTCGAAGGTCGAAGTCACAGTCGATGGCTCTAGTCACCGATCCCACTTCTGAATCTTCTTCTGATTCTCTTTGCGGTTTCTCCTAGGCGCTCTCGTGACATAACCGATGATCGCTAGAGCGACTTGAGGATGAGCAACTAGCCCTCCTAGCTCGGAAGTTTTCCCATGCTTTCAAGAGAAGGAGGGATGGAAGAAGAGGAGGACCCGTGATTTGTTTCGAGTGTGGTGGCCCCAACCACATCCGAGCAAACTGCCCCAAGCTGGGGAAGGGCAAAGGTGACTACGGCGGTCCGAGCAAGAACGACTACATCGACAAGAACCGCAACATGAAGCCCTCAGCACCTGCTCCAGACAAGAAGAAGTTCCGCAACTTTGGGAAAGCCAAGAAGCTCTTTCATCGCGTCCTCACCGCCTCGACGACCTCAACCAAAGGACGTGGAGGATGGAGCGACGATGAGGGCAAGGATGATCAAGATCCCAAGGATGGTGACGACTTCATCGGCATGTGCTTCATGGCCAACGGACCGACGCGTCGCGACAATGAGCTCTACAAATGACTCGACGAGGTAGGTCCCTCCTATGACCAGCTCAATGATGCATTTCTTAAGCTAGGAAAGTTTTATGCTAGATCTAGAGCTAGGGTTGGTGATCTTGAGAAGGAAGTAGATAGATAATCACGGGAGCTTACTTCACTTAGATCTACTTCCTCCCGTGATGATTGTGATACATGCTGTGGTTTGATTGGTGACATGGAGAAACTAAAGACCTCGCATGATAGTCTGACTTCTGAGCTTGATAAGCTTAAGGTGGAGAATGCTAGTATGCTTACTGAACTAGAAATGAGTAGGGTAGCGCCTAGTTCATCGACTAGTGTAGAAACTACTTCTTGCACCTCATGTGAGGATAAGGACAATGCTTTTAAAGGTCTTTATACCATGTTGCTTGATCTGCCCGAAATTTGTGAAAGCTGTAATAATCTGAAGATGAATCTAAAACGGGCAGACCACAAAATCACTGAACTACAAGCTTTCCTTCTTGAGCCTATTGCTTCATGTGTGAATTGTCCCAAACTTACTGCTGAACTTGAAGCTGTCTCCAAACAGTTTCAAGAACTAGTTGATGAAAATACCAAATTGGCCAAATATGCTTCTAAGGACCCTGCTAGCTCACCATGTGATCATTGTAACAAACTAAAATATGAATTGATTGCTCTAGATGAAAAATGTGTGAAGCTAACTAAGGACCTTCTAGAGAAGCAATCATCTGCTTGTGATGTGTGTGCTGGGAAGAAGCATGAGGATTTGGTAGAGACGCCTAGCGACGTAAACCAACTGGCTAGTAGTAGGACTGTTCCCCCAGAGTTGGCTGTGCATGCACATGCCAATCTTTCCTCTGCTGTTGGTTCTTCTTTTGCTCTCTTATCCTCTGCTGTTCCTTCTTCCCCCTGCTCTTCTTGCACCTCTCTCTTTCGGGAGTGTCAGTATCTTATGAATACTCTCGAAAGGTTTGTAGGAGGAAAGAAGAAGCTCAATCTCATTCTAGATCAATCTAAGATTTGCAGATTTAATCAGGGTCTAGGATATGATTTCCATGAGGATATGAGGAAACATCCACCTGTCGTGCTTAGAACCATAGCACCAAGTGTGATCAAAACTAAGCCCAGGACTGAGAAAGTAAATTTTAAATCAGCGGGTTTTGTTCAAAAGATCTCGACAAAGAAGGTGATTCCACTGCAGCTTGGCCTCTCGGAAGGCGGTATCATTGCACCTTCATCGGAAGGATGGACATTTGGTTGATCATTGCTTCAGGCGCGCCAAGATCGCGCGTAGAGATCATGTTGAGTCCTTTAGGCGCATTCAGGGTCAGCCCCAGACCATGAGTGCACCTAAGACTAACATGAGGTCTAGGTTTGCTACAGCTGATGATTTAGGGCAGCATCGAGGACTTGGTTTTTCTGAGTTTTCTGATTTTCGTCCTCATGCTCCCTTTGGTCGTGACTTCCGTCGCTTGAGGGTAGATCTCGGTTTCCCTTTCGAGATGGCTACTCACGGCGTGATCGACATGTTGCGAAATTCCGACTCGCTCTTCCATAGCGATCGGATTCGAAGAATGCCAGTGTCCGCAGACCTTCCGCTTATTGAGTGATAGAGAGCGTAGGGTAGATAGAGGTCAGTCTTGCTTGACTACTTCATCTGTTCGACGTGTTACTCAGTATTGGGTGCCAAAATCACTGTTGATTCACCCGAAGATCGAGACTTTACTCACTTGTTTGACTCGAGTTCGCGGGCGGGAAGGGAAAGGTTTGGCTTGTAGACTCGGTTGTTCTCGCCATATGACCGAGATTCTCGTTGGTTTTCTTCCCTAGCCCGTGCTCCAGGTGATGAGACGATCACCTTTGGAGATGCTTCGTTTGGGCACGTCATTGCTAAAGGTACTGTGCGCATTAATGATTCATTTATTCTGAAAGATGTTGCCTTAGTAAGTAAGCTGCAGTATAATCTGCTTTCAGTCTCTCAGCTCACCGATGACGATTTCGAGGTGAATTTTAAGAAAAACAATTGCAAAATCTTTGATTCTTTGGGTAGTCTGGTTTGCGGGATTTCTCGTTATGGGAGGATTTTTCGTGCTGATTTTTCTGAGTCTTCTGGTGATCCTCTCCGGTGTTTGATTGCTTCTGAATCCCGTGATTTGACCTTCTGGCATAGGAGACTTGGTCATATAGGATTTGATCATTTGACTCGAGTTAGCGGCCACGATCTCATTCGTGGTTTGCCGAAACTCAAGATGGTCAAGGATCTAGTGTGCTCTCCATGCCGGCACGGCAAGATAGTTGCCGCTTCTCACTCTCCAGTCACAGTGGCAATGACTAATGCACCAGGACAACTGCTCCATATGGATCTGATTGGTCGGCTCGAGTCTGTCAATCGGGAGGGAGTGGTATGTTCTTGTTGTGGTCGATGACTTCTCGAGGTACTCTTGGGTGTTTTTCTTAGCCTCGAAGGATGAGACGTTTACACATTTTCGTGGTCTTTTTAGTAGGCTTTCTGTTGAGCTCCCAGGTGCATTACGAGCAATTCGCAGTGATAATGGCACCGAGTTCAAGAATTCCTACTTTGAGAGTTTATGTGGTGAGACAGGTGTAGAGCACCGCCTTCTTCTCCATCGCCCTCAGCAAAATGGCGTTGTGAAGAGGAAGAACCGTACCTTGGTCGAGATGGCGGGACGATGCTTGAATGAATATTCTACACCTAGGAAGTTTTGGGTGAGGCAATTGCCACTTGCATGCCATGTTTCAAATGAGTTTTTCTTAGGGCACTCTTGCATCGCACTTCTTATGAGTTGAGATATGGGCGAAAACCCAGTGTCTCACATTTTCGTGTGTTTGGTTGCAAGTGTTTTATTCTGAAGTCTGGGAACCTAGATAAGTTCGAGTCACGATCTTGTGATGGGATCTTTCTGGGTTACTCGACTTCTTCTCGTGCCTATCGAGTGCAGGCTGCGAGACTAGCAAAATGGTAGAAACCTGTGAGGTGACCTTCGATGAGGCCAGTCCGGGGACTAGGCCTGATATCTCATGTTCGCTAGAGCGATGCGAGTCCATCTTTGTGGATGATGAGGAGGACGGAGATGAGGGTTGTCTACCTGATCCAGTTCTTTCTCCTACTCCTGAGGTGCCTTCTTCCACCGCACCTCGAGGAGATTAGCCCTTACCTTCTGCTTCTTCTGAAGCTAGTGGCTCTGTCCCTATCTCATCTGCTCATGAGATAGAGGTCACTTCTTCATCTCACCCTGGACCTCCAAGACACATTCAAAAGGACCATCCTTCAGAGCAGATCATTTGAGATCTTTTTGAGCGGGTCACTCGTTCAAAAACTGGCATGTCTCTTTTCTGTCTCCATTCTGCCTTTGTTGCCTCATTTGAGCCTAAAGACGTTTGTCATGCTCTTTCTGATGAATCATGGATCAATGCCATGCATGAGGAATTGAAGAACTTTGACAGAAACAAGGTCTGGACGCTTGTTGAGCCCCCTCGAGGTCACAATATCATTGGGACCAAGTGGGTTTTCAAGAACAAGCAAAGCGAAGATGGGGTAGTCATTCGAAACAAGGCTAGACTGGTAGCTCAGGGCTACTCCCAGGTCGAGGGTCTCGATTTTGAGGAGACGTTTGCCCCTGTAGCCAGACTTGAAGCTATTAGAATATTGCTTGCCTTTGCAGCTTCTAAGAGTTTCAAGCTTTACCAGATGGACGTCAAGAGTGCCTTTCTCAATGGACTAATTGAGGAAGAAGTCTATGTCAGACAGCCCCCAGGTTTCGAAAACCCCAAGTACCCTAATCATGTCTTCAAGCTTTCAAAAGCTCTTTATGGACTTAAGCAAGCTCCTCGAGCCTGGTATGAAAGGCTTAAGTCTTATTGAAGGACCGAAATGGCAACAGAGGGGGGGGGTGAATGGTGCAATAAAAATAAGAACTCCCCTTTACTGTATTTAAAACAAATCTACAAGGCCCTCTGAATCTCTTAAGAAAAGTGAAGCAAAATCAGAGAATGAAAACAACCTTGGATCGTTTCGCGAAATCGGAAGGTCCGATTCTACCCTGGTAGTTCCGCACCGTAGTTCCGGATCGTCGGAAGTTCCGCTTCTTGATAGTCCGCAGTGGACAATCGGAAGTTCGATTGTCTGACCAAGAACAATCTTTCGGGTTTTCCCAAAAATCCAAAGTGCTAAATCTTGAATGCTCTTCTCTGGTCAAGTTTCACAGGACATCATCCTAAGCAATATCTTGACCTCATGGAGAAGAATCGCAAACAAAGATTCAACAAACAAGCCAAAATCGGATTTCTTGAAGAAGGGGCAAGAGAGACCAAAACCCACGATAAACAAGATTCTCTGATTCTTAGTTCATGAAACCTTGAGGATGCATTAGCAATATAAAAACGACTCTAGATATCAAGTTTCAAGCTATTTCATAGGACGAATCAAAAGATGCATCAAAACCTAAATATTCAACAAGAACAGAGAGGGAATAAAGAGAGGCATAAACATGTAATCAAAGACTCAGAGTTTCATTGATAGAAATCAAACGTTTACAAGTGGAAACACAGAGGAATGATTACAATGGATTTCAGTTCATTCTCTCAAAACCAACAAACTCTCAAAAAGGCAACACACACCCTTTTCTAGAGCTAACCCTAATTTTCTATCAAAGGTCTAACCCTAACTCCGGGGTTCTCCCTATTTATAGCCTTTGCTAATGGGCCTCCAACCCATTAAGCCCGCTACACCCGAACGGAACCGCCTCCACTTTTGCCGCTGCGAAAAGACCCTTCGCCCTTGCGCACCTTCGGAAGCCTCCGTACACCTTGTTGTGCACGACTACGCAACCGCTTCAAGATTCACGCCGTCTTGACACATCCCGGCCGTTCGACCTCAACGCCTCCTGCGCCTAGTCCGGTCCACGTGTCTCGCCACGACTCCATCTTGATGCCTGCGATCAACACGCACAAAAACACATCACATAGCATTGCACAATATCATAGCATCAATATTTGTATAAGACTCAAACTCATACAAAATCAAAATCCACAAAATAATCTTCTCGCACGATTACGGACACAATCGGAAGTTCGCAATTACCACAAATGAAGTTCCGATTTCGGGCATCCGCGCTTTGTCGGGAATATCGGAAGTTCGCGCTCAACAACTGCGGTACTTCGATATCAGAACAACCGACTTTCGGATATTTAATTCGATTTAATATCTCGAGAGAACACTCAATGTCGGTATTATCGGACACTCCGCTACCCCTTGAGCGGAAATTCGATTTCCTTCACCGAGAGCAAAACCGGATAAATCGGAAGTTCCTATTTCCAACACCGGTAGTTCGATTAATCGAACTTCCGCTCCATACACGTAGTTCGATTTCCTGACACTGACCAAAGCAGTCCAAACCGAAAACCTCAATTCTCAATCTAATCAACACACTTGTCAAATACTCATCACTCGAGTAGAGGACCTCTCACATGGTCTCTCAATCTCCCCCTTGATGAGTATATTGACAATTACCGAAAAAGCATAAGATGAGTTTGAGATTCCAGTCAACCAAGGTCTAAACAAGTGCAATTAAGCTCAAGACCAAGTTGACAAAAGAAAAGACTTGAGATGAGATGAAAGAGCAATTTTACGCACAAAACTCAAGACTTTTCTTGAAGGCTTTTCTCACAATCATTCTCCCCTTTGGCAATAAAATCATCATTATGTAGAAAAGGGAGGAAAATACTATATGATGTTCATTTTAAGCATTAGGAGACATGTAGATTATCCAAAATGACTATTAGAGTATTACACCAAGCCATAACACAGAAGAATGCTATCAAGATCATGACAATCGATGTATAGAAGAGCTAAGGCAGAAAGTCCATAATCGATTAATGATCCAATTCTTTAGCGAGTCAAATAAGTCAAGTTTGAGGTCTAGCTAAAGATATCCAAAGATGATGCAAGCCATGTCAAATAATCTAAATTGAACCAAGAAGACTCATCTTGAGCAGTTTAGAGTGCTACCAAATGGAAGAAGGACTCATTTTATCGAACTTGGTCTCTTTGATGATAAGCAATTTTAGCACATTTTCTTTTACGAAGACTTTTTATTTTAAGGCTCTTTAAGGTTTTATCTCGATAAAGCAAGCTCTGGACTAGGTGCCATCCACAACCGCCTCCCGAGCTTCAACCATTTTTTTAAGCCAAGTGCTAGATCCCAAGCCTTATCGACCACTCCAAGCAACAGACTTAAGGAGGTGATCTTAGGTCATCAAGGCTCCCCCGAGTTCATGCCTAGT